>CM042821.1:13722212-14343951 GCA_009982885.2 Hyles vespertilio | reverse complement strand
TCCTATGATAGATTGGAGCCTTATGAAACAAGTTATTCATAGGTAATTAATGTGCGTTTATTTATATATTTTTTATAGAACTGCTCCAGCAAATGAGCAAACTGGTCACCTGATGGCAAGTGATATCAATGAACGTCCACAATCCTTGAACCATAAATATGTTGCCGGCAGATAAAATCAGGAAGGGAGAGGAAGGATACGGGATGGGAAAAGGGAAGGGATGTTGGGCATCCGGTAAACTCAACCACCGAATGAAACGCTACAACAAAGCGGTCGCTTCACGTTAATCACCTGTGAGACATTGGTACCGCTCCGGACGAGCCTGAAAAATAAATAGAAACTTATAAATATGACATGAAATATTTTGATTAAAGCTTTGAAATCATGATTTCTTTTTTGTGCTTTAGAAGAATCGATTATAAAAAATACCAACTTATTCATTTATTTATACATTCTTTATTGAACACCTCATACAAAAAGTTATAAGACAAAAAAATATGTCGCTAAATGCGATTTCTTCCAGACAACCATACTTCAACGAGATTACAATTTCTCTGGAACTTCTACGAGTAGTGGACAAAGTCACGTTCTATGACTAGCCCGGAAAATCACTAAATCAAAATCAAATTCAGTGACTCACAGATAAACCGTAGCGCCATTTTGCGGCTGAAGTAGCTCAAAGAAGCGCATGTAAGTTAACACACATTTAAATAATATGCTCGCCGTACATTTTCTTTTTGTGAAAACGTGGCTTTGTTTGTGGAAAAATGTAATCTAAGAATACAAAAGGTTTCTCGCACATAATCTGGTAGAATATAATGTTTTTCCAGAATGTGGAGGAAAAGGTGCTACCACTACTCACCTTGGGCCTCATTAATAAACTCGGATGAGCGAAGGATTAACTTTAGGCATTGGGCTAGAGAATTCAATCTATTATTATGAATAGCTAGATTGTAATGACTATATTAATAAAAATCTATATTCATCAGCCTAACATGATAATCCTGCTATGGCAATCCACTGATTTTAAAAGTAAAAAGAACGATCAAAATAAATTAGTCAATTTTAAAGTTTTTGGCTAAAATTTAATCCCTCGCTCATCCGAGTTTATTAATAAGGCCCATTATGTTTTGTATGTTCCGTTTCCTGATGTGATAGGAGGCGAGCCTATCGCCGTATTGAGAACAAATTTCTGACTCCGGGCCAATAATGCATCGGTAAATCCAATATCAATATGCCCAAACCAGATTCAAACCCAAGACTTAAAGCATTGTAATCGTACCGTAGTATAACTGCGCCACCAAGGTATACAATTTTAACTATAAAACGCATTAAGTATGAAAATGTATCTAACCTAAAGTACGCAGATACACCCTTATACTAAAACCAATAAGTATTCGTAATAGTAATATAGAATGTCATCAACGTATTTAAATGTATATTGCTTATAAATTATAACAAATTATTAATAAACTGCTTTGATTTAAACGAACTTGTAAATTTTGTAAAAACACTATATTGTAAACTGGATTTGAACAAAGCAACACTAGAGTGGACGGACGATCTGACTAAGGTCGCAGGAAGTCGCTGGATGCAGGCCGCTTCCAACAGGTCATTGTGGAGATCATTGGGGGAGGCCTATGTTCAGCAGTGGACTTCCTGTGGCTGATATGATGATGATGATGATGATGAACACTAGAGTTTCTTGCTCGCTCTTCTCTAGTGAAAAAGCGCCTTCCGAACCTTGTTTTAATGGATTCAATAAACAATTCGTAAATAAGTGGTTTACTGGTGGTAGGTCTCTCATATGTGAGAGGCTGCCTGGGTGGGTACCACCGCAATGTCTATTTCTCCCGTCAAACAGCAGTTTAAATGCACTGTTGTGTTTCGGATTGAAGGACATTGTAGCCAGAGTAACTACTGGACATATTGAGACTTAACATCTTGTGTCTCAGGATGGCGAGCGCAGTGGAATGTCAAGCATTGCTTTGTAAATCAAGGTGGTGTTTGGTTTTGCTACTGTTCATGAGCGGTCGCATCGCTTATCATCAGGCGAACGGCATGTTCGTCTCGCCATTCAATGCAATAAAAAAAAAAGTAATGCCAATGTTTTTATTATTTCCTACCAATTAAATTACAACTAAACTCTTTGTAAATAAAACTCAATTACAATCATTACAATAATATCATGTAAATAGCCATTTATCCAATTTCATATTGCAATTTCATTTAAATAATTTAATAAAGCCGCTTTGAATCATTTACGACGCGCTTCATAAATATGAATGCACTGGCAATATGATAATTTTAACGCTGCCAATGCTACGACCGAAGGCAGAAATGGAGAGGCAAACTAAGATAAGTAATATGAAAGGTATATTCGTCCTTACTTATATTATTATTATAAAAAAAGTTGGTTGGTGCTGTTCTAGGGAAAATATATTTGATATGTTAGATAAAAAAAGGGGATAGCTCCATAAACATATGCAAAAATAAATTGTAACTAATTTTTGAATGCAGAAAAAGGATTCTATAATTTCTTGAATTACATAGGTACTGATGTTTAGTAAAAAGATCATTGCTTTCGAGTTAGCTTAACTATAAATCTGTCAGCGTTGAATGTTATGTTTTTTTCTTAAAAAAAAGGGAATTTTCTGTATTAAACAACCAAGCAGAGAAAAATATTTTATCTCGATTATATGGTAGTCGGTAGAATAATATAAGAGATTGCCTTTAGCGAAATCGCCGCCATTTATATTCTCATGTAATATAAATTGTATCATTGTTAAGATGCATTGAAATACAATAAATAAATAAATATATTATTTATTCGATTATAATTATAACTAATTAACAACATCATTTCAGTTCTTTCACAAATTCATTTGGCGGTCATTATAAACTAAACAGTACACTTCCAATAGCTAAGAGGGATTAAACGTATTGCCTGTGGTAGGAAAGATAAAGTACTTTGGTTTGGAAACCAGCGCAACCTAGAATATTTGCGGCTGACCCGAACATTTGTGTTGGTGAAATCCCATACTCTTGGTTTCTAATCCAGCAATATATTTTTTACCGACACAACAAAATGATTACAATAAACGGATATTCATAGGTTATTGCAACTGAAATAGAATATTAACTAGTCGATATTATTATGCCGGCCGAGTCAAAACAAGATATACATATGCTTAACACGAAATGCGGTTCACTTGGTCATTTAGGTATTTTCCACTAATAAAAATAATAATTTAACCACCACCTTATCAATTCTCCGATTTAAAAGCAAAAGACGTGGCTACAAAACGCACAATTTCAACTGAATCGCCGATTATCTTATTTAATGCAAGTAAAAAAATTCAAAATCAAATTCTTTCAAATAGAATTTCATAAGAATTATTTTTGTTTTCTCAAACCTCCCTATTTAGGTAATTTAGATTTATAAAAATAATTTTGATTCTCTTTTTTTTATTGTTCACCTTATTAAAATATTTAAGCCAGTTTATTAATTTTGTAACCTTTTTTAATTCCTTATTTACCATGTAATTACATTCCCGTTGACCGCATCACCTGGTATCCTGGTTTCCTACATTTCAATGTAATGCACAGCAAAGTTTGTATTCTTCGCTTTTGTTTTAAATTTTAATGAGCGCGTTTATTGTGTTTAATTCCAGTATTTAGTTAGGCAACTATTTATTTTGTTTTATTAGTTGAGTTTAAGCCTTGTTTAAATAATTTAAATCTTATTTCACAATTGTATGGAATGTTTAAGCTAATTTACAAATAAAATGTTTTGGTTACGTTTAGTCGTGTGACTTAACTTTTGTCTTAATATTTGATGCGATTTGGAAAAAAGAAGATTTATGAACTCTCTCTTTCTATCTCTCTCTCTCTCTCCAGGTATATGTCTAATTTGCCTACTGTTTAATATCTATTCATTAAATTGCTCAGATAAGTGGTGGAATCATGCTGCAATAACTTGTAAGTTACGTTAATGCCGATAGTATGACGTCACCTAATATTAACGCACGAATACTGGAACGCCATTCAAATAATAAGTTGCTGTTAACAGCACACGGCCCACTTAGCTAGTACATTTAAGCGGGATTAACGTAATTAAGCGCAACTTATATTTAAGTTACGTTCCAGTATTCGGGCGATAGTTAGGTACTTCATAATTCCAGATGGAATCATTCAAATGGTAATTAGTAAACTCCAAAGTTCTACGAGGTATCATTAAGCAAATATTGTGCAAATATTGTTAGCTAGGCTTCATAAACTTTAAAAGGAGCATTAGATTAATCATTCTACTGATCCTGATTAAACAGACACATCAGTCATATACTCGAAGAATATAAAACTCCAATAATATTTTCTCAGATACGAAATTAAGACCTATCTCATAATTTCGACAAAAGAACATCCTTATTAAGTTTCCACACGAGTTGCGCTAAAATGGAATTATTTTTAGAATATAATTTGAAACGGAATAAAGGCGACCCTCGTCACGCTGCCATCGACAGCGAGTACATTGTCTCACACAAAAGCCGGAGTCATGAAAATGTCTCACCTTCCCTCATTTCTGTCCATAGTTCGCCGGGCTTTGTTTTTGTTTAGCCTCCGCGTCGTAAGCTTGTATTAGCGTCTCCGTAAACACCTCTAGCCATATCGAAAATTCACAAATAAAAATATTCACAATTTTGAACGAATATTTGAAGAAATTCCGGTACGCTTTTAGTTGAAATAACAAAAATTGTTATTCCTTTAATTTGTAGACCTTAATGGCCGCCTTGAGAGATTCTGACATAGCTTAAATATGGCTGCTGCTTGTTATAAATGAGTGTCGTCTTAACATTCAGCGTTGTTCAAGCTGTGGATAAACTCACAATTAATTGTTTTTATTGCTTGTTACTTATTGTTGGTACTTATTATATTTTGAACAATTCCTACTTTTATACAACACTACATAGTATAAAACAAAGTCGCTTTCTCTGTCCATATGTCCCTATGTATGCTTAAATCTTTAATACTACGCAACGGATTTTGATGCGGTTTTTTTAATAGATAGAGTAATTCAAGAGGAAGGTTTATATGTATAATACGTACATATAATTGTACAGAAATCTATTTGTACTCGGGCGAAGCTGGGCTGGACCGCTAGTCATATTATAATTCCATTCGAAAGACATAACATTCTAATTTCTAAACCAAATAACTTCTAGTAATGTTCATGTCAAATGATAAGCTAAATTATTTACAACATTTGCACTGTTACAGTGACAGTGGAATAAAAAGATAGTGAGATATGAGTGACATTGTTTAGCTGCAGTATAATATGGCAAATTGCAGTAGTATAAACAAGAGCACATTTCCCTTGATCCTTAGTCACAGTATTAAACATAGACCTCCTTCAAAGACAGCGACCTGTTAGAAACCAGCCCCGAATAACTTTCGTCAGTTCAGCTACTGTTGTGACACTAGACTCTAGCAGTAATAGTAATATAGGGACAGTAAACTTTATTAAACAAAAGGAAGACATAAAAAACACTAAAACTAAAGTACGCGCAAAAAAAATACAGAATAAAGTTAGAGCGCAAGTGTTAGCTTGAACCCTGGCGCCCAAATAAAGATTTAACCTGTGTTATGAGCAGCAGGGGATGATGAAACAGAAACAGTGCATGATAATACCTAATACCGCAACACAATATCCAATTGTACAACAAAACTGAAATGTCATTGAACAACGTTACAAATTGATAGATGGGATTAAGCCGGGGATTATTGGCTGTACATTTTCTCGGCTGAGACGAGGCAATATGCCGGATAAAATCTACAGGGGACTATAATAAAATTGTTCCGAAGACATTTTTCTGCGGTTGTTATGATGGGTTGATCAAATTCGTGTACAGGTATTATTGAGAAGGGCTCTCTAGGGAATATTTTAATAGATTTTGGTTTAGGATTAATATAAGGGGCGTTGGGGTAGCACCGTAATAATACGAAAGGGGTAAGATGGTAGGAGGGTAAGTGCGTGGTGGCCTGTTGGTAAACGGACTAGACGCGGCTGCCAACATGTTCACGGTGGTCGCGGGTTCGAATCCCAGGGCACACCTCTGACTTTTCGGAGTCATGTGTGTATTGATAGTCAATCACCACGCACTAAAACGGTGAAGGAAAACATCGTGAGGAAACCTGCATACCATAGCGATTCATAAGAATTTCTATGATATGTAAGTCCGCCAACCCGCACTAGGCCAGCGTGGTGGACTATATGGCCTAACCACTCTCAATCGTATTCTCGATTGTAGAGTAGGCCCGTGCCCTGCAGTGGGACGTATATGGGCTGATACAGAAGAGGGTAGGAGGTAGAATGTAAGAATGTAGTAGTACACGTTCTTACCTTTTACATCGTATTACGGTGTTACGTGAACATCATAGTTAATTTTGTTACATTATGAACGTATGTTGAATATTTATTTTATTTATTTAAATCCTTTATTGTACACTCAGTTAATAATAGAACATTATATTACATAGTAGTACAAAAGGCGGTCATATCGCTCGAGGCAATCTCTGACCGACTACCTTGGGATGGACAATAAGAGATATAAGAGATGGAAAAAAAAGAGAGGGCAGTCAATAGTGTACCAAGTAAGATAAAGCTTGACTAAAGAACGTATGTTGAATACTGTCATTATTTAAACGTTGTTACCTAAATTTTTATTAAGTATTTTTTTGACAGCCTCCGTGGAGCAGTTGGTTAGACGCCGACTGTGAAACGGAGGTCGCGGGTTCGATCCCCGCACCGACATAAATGTTTACGTGGCCCACAAATATTTGTGTCAGATCTGGGCGTTTGAGACTGCAAAGTCTCTCGTAGTTTCTGATACCCACGACACAAGACTTCATCTTTATGTGGGGTCAGGACTAAGTATGTGGTTGTTGAATGTATTTGTATTTTTTTATTTATTTAGGCAGAAGGTACCGTCTAATTAAATACTTATAAACCGTTTTACTTACATAATTTAATAAAATATTATGATTAAGTTTTTTCAATGATAAGTCATATTTATTCCTGTTTTAGGCGAGCCGCGAGGCTCTTAATGAAAAATACGACAAGGTATACCAAAGAAAATTAACTAATTGGACACGAAAAAGGTTCTTTAAATATTGAAGAGAGGGAATCTCACTAAAAGGAAACATTGTCTTACTTTAAAAAAATGCAGTCTACATGGATTTAAGTACTGCCAGTCAAAGGCAACTTCCTGTGAGGGTTTTGCTCGATATTTGACTAATATGTTAAATATAGAATAGTATGTGCTGAGAATGATTATGTAGTCAGATTTTACTTAACTTACAAAAGCGCGGAAAATTCTTATTCTTCAAAAATAAAAACAATTTTAAAGCACATACCTTTAACCGATTGAGAAGAAATGTTGTATACACGTTTAGTTAAAATTTAAATGATAGCTAACAAACATTTATTTTGCAATGAAACGACTGCTCGTGGACAGCTGTATGTATCAAAACCAAACTACACTATGAATTACAAAGCAATGTTAGTTATTCCACTACGCTCGCCATCTGAGACATAAGATGGTAAGTCTCATAGCTACTCTGGCTATAATGTCCTTGAAACCAGAATAAAACAGTGCATTTACACTGCTATTTGGCGGGAGAAATAGACATAGCGATGGTACCTACCCTATGAGAGAATTACCAATAGTTAACTATTGGTAATTCTCGCACTCTAGTCTTTTATATAATTTTAAGTTTTTAATATATTTTCTACTCGACATTGATATATATTTTTATTAATATAGGGAATTCTCAGTGGCAATCGGCACATTTATCAAGCTAGCCATAAATATCTCTCCGGGGGCGGCGGATGCTTAGAAAAATAGTCTTCATCAATCAAATATACAAGTTTCGAGGGATTTATTTCCGTCTATAACCTTATAAAATTTGGAGTGACGAAGCATGTTCTTAGTTTATTTCCGTTTTTCGTCTATAATATGTTTTGATATCCAATGGTGGATAAAATATATATGTCTGTAGTATATGCGATAAGATAAATAACTGTTCGATGTCTAAAGCCGATTTATCTGTTTTTTTTACTGTTATTTTTTTTTCTTTTGTTAATTATGCTTCTGTGTCTCCCCCAAGGATCTCCACATACATGTGTTGGAAGCGACCTGCGTCAAGCGAAGACATTAACTGCGTCAGCGTATTATTTATACTGTTATTTTACAGCAAAAGGACACAGTCATATCTGATGTGGTAAAGGTACAACTGAAACTTTATATACCGGGTATATCAAGACTGCTACCGAAAACAAAGCCGAGTGGTAGTTTTAGTGACTACAAAAACAATGTAACTAAAAATTTTACATAGAAACGCGAAATTTTTTTTTATTAATAGTTAAATATCGTCGAGTTTGGGTGTTAAATCCATAGTTTTTGCTCGAATAATAATTTAGTGCCTTTAAAAAGAAACAAAAAAATCCTCACAATTTTTCCACAAAATTTAGTTGCATTGTGTCTGAAGTTACTGAAACTACCATCCAGCTTCGTTTTCGGTAGTAGTTTTGATATACCTTGTATAATTTTTATACAATGTTTAGCGGACACAGCTTTGTTGAAATCGGAAGCTCCCTATTTTAATAAACGAGCTCATGTTATAAATAAAATATATTTAAAACAACATTACGCGTGGGAAGAAAAGCCTTAATTAAATTGGATAAGCCTACGTGTTTCGGTGGTAGATTTAAGCGCCTACACGTTCATTACATAAAGGTTTTTATCTTATAATAAACTCTGTAGTTATTATATAAGTAAATAAAATACGCTATGTATCATCGTAACCTTATGTTTATTATTAAAATAAAAGAGATTATATTTTGAAGAATAAACCCAGCAAATCTAGAAAAATCACACGCGTTAGAAGTTTTAATTCTTCACGCTATGTTTTTTTTTCTTTCTTCGGCCACAGTAAGTTCACTGCTGAACATAGGCCTCTTCCAAGGATCTCCACATCGACCTGTTGAAAGCGGCCTATATCCAGGAACTTCCTGCAACCTTTACCAGGTCGTCCGTCAAACAATATTTACACAACCGTAATTATACAAATTACAACCAGTAAATAGTAATTTACAGATGGTGTATCTTTATCAACCACAATCAACCCTTTGTCATCCCTACAGTCCTTAATTAAAATATCTTCAAACAGTAACACCGTCTGATCGCAAACGGCACTTACAGATACCTTTGACAGATTACATTATAAGATTTTAGAATAATGTAGGTTCCAATTTATAGAATTTAATCTATGTATTAGAATTTCAGAACGATTATTAATTAAACATATAGCATATAGTTAGAATAGGTATCTATTAATTTTTATATTGGTACCGGCATAGAACCTTTTAATTTAATATTTCTTTCGATGCGCCATAAAAGCTTTTGTGACATAAGACAGCCTCCGTGGTGCAATTGCTTAGGCACTGGCTGTAAAACGCGAGGTTATGGGTTCGATCCCTATAACGAGACAAATGTTTGTGTGACGTAAAGTTTTGAGTCTGCTTGTTTGTGAGATTGAAAAGTCTCTCGTCGTTTTTTATAACTACGACACAAGATTCAAACTTAGTGTGGGGCCAGGATTATGTTTGTGACTGTTGGGTGTATTTATTTATTTGTATTCGAAGATAATAGTTTATTAGGTAGTTCATATTGTTAAAATCAGTTACTGTCTGAGCGAATTCGAATATCCTACTAAAAAGAAAGATACGTTAACAAAAAGTTATATCAACGTATTCTATCGCAAAAAGAAACTACTGCTTTACTCAAACATTCCTTTCAATATCCCTTAGCATTCGTACATGTGAACAAATCCCTCATACTAAGGGATTTGTAAGGTGACAACCTTAGAATCACACTAATAGATTGTGAGTGGAACATGTTGCTCGGAATTCACATGAAACGGGTAGAATTTACCCAGTACTGACATATCGGCAACTTTACGAGCTTGTTACAATCCGCACTGACGGGTTTGAGCTGTCAACCCTAAACAATTTCACCCATATAAATTACTGTGAAGAGACCAATCTGTTTCTGTTTTTTTTTTTTATATTTCTAGGTTTTCCGACCTACTTTTGACGTTCCGTTTCATTTGAAGTTTTGATTACGGATGAAAACATTTTGGTATGTTAAATTCCATTTTGGTAGTACTAAACGCTACAATAACACTAGAATTATTACTATGGAAATAGAATATCAAAAGTTGGTGGTAATCTGGTTATACTTAACCCACTCCTCCGTTTATTATGGCTATAACTTAAGAAGAACGTTTAGTACTTACTGTTAGGTTTGCCTGGTTCTGATCTAGCAATCACGTAATGCCAAGCAGATCTTAGCAATGAATTTCTCTCTTTGATTAAATTATAGACAGGTGGATAAACATTCAATAAGATTTTTATTGATGAAACTATTTTGTATCCTTAAATTCAAAATTCTCAAATAGATTTGGCAAACCGTGGTATATGTATAAAAACATGAAATGAATTTCATTATATTATTTTATATAATATAACTTGCTAAAATAATGCATTAACAAAAATCGTTCCCGTGAGTATTGCAAGTAAGATAGATCTAATTTCGTATAACTAATCAATTAACTACCCAATCATACTGTATTCATTAACGTAAAATCAGGAATCTATTCAAATTTAACTAGATATCGAACAGTACAATTTACAAACTTCACTTTTCAGCAAACACACTACCAATATATTTTGCATTAATTCAATCGAAAAACAGACAATGCGCAATTATTAAACAACGATTTTGTAATCAAAGGTCGCAATTACGGCGATGGTTATAAACGCTAGCGAGTTTCGCCTCGAATTTAATTAACCCCTGTATTTATGCAAATTTCAACTGGAATTTATCTACATCGGACTTAATGATACTACCACAATATTTCTCTACGTGTTTGTGTAATAAACTTCAATACAATATTGGGAGTAAATTGATCAGATACTATAATTTTATCTTCTGAAGCTTTGTAAATTTGTGACGTCAGATCATGTCTTGATAATGCTACAGCGTGATCCAAGTTTGAAATACGATAAGCTTGATTTGTTTGAGTTGGAAATACATAGTTACTAACCGTTCGTTCTAGAATTTTAAATAACCCTATCGTGCAGTTGAAACCCTTCAAGTCAATATAAGTAGAATTGAATAGCTGGAGAATTTTAATAGATTTTATTTTTCATGTCTCTTGCTGGTTTAGTTGTGTTGTTGTTCTTTTTCAACTTTCCTTTGTTTGACTGAGTGTTTATTTATTAGACGATGACATCCTTTAAATGTACTTTTATCTTCTTCGAGACGACTGAATTTCAATTTTGCAAACATATTAAGACTTTTTTCTATTGCAGTTGATTGGTAAAGTGATTATACCTACATACAGCCCCCTAAGGTCAATGTAATAGCATTTGTACAATATCGATTGGCAATAGACAATTATGTCTTGCTACTGAACAAATACCACGCTCCTGAGTTACTTCTTCACGCTACGACGAAGAATATAAGGGCCAGTACATAGTACCAATTAATATTGTTACTAAATTGCGATGATTAGCGTAAGAGGCACGTAATTCGCCTGATAGTTAACGATACGATATGGACAGCTCTATCAAACCCACACAATACTACGACTGCCTCGGTGGCGTAGTTGTACTACGGTACGATTATAAAGCTGAGGTCTCGGGTTCGAATCCCGGGTTGGGCAAAGTGATATTGGATTTTTCTATTTAGTATCAGCCCAGAGTCAGGAATTTGTGCCCGATATGGCGATAGGCTCGCCACCTATCACATTGTGGGACGGAACATACAAGGCGAAATGTGGGTGCCCTCGCACCTCTGCCTACCCCTTCTGGGAACAAGGCGTGAGTTTATGTATGTATGTATGTACAATACTACGAATTATAAAGCAATGCTTGGCATTCCACTGGGCTCGCCATCCTGAGACATAAGACGTTGGGTACGTCTAATTATGTCCAGTAATTACTATTAATTACTCTGGCTACCATGTCCTTCAAGATACCTACCACAAAACATAAAGCTGATACCTATACTGTGAATTAGCGAATATCTTGATTCGGGCCGATGAAGATTAGATGAACCTGTGTCTTAATGAACTGGATAAATAAAGAGGCAAAAGCGCTTTAGCTGACGACTTGAACATAATAATGCTAATTTTTTAAATAAGTGAGTAGGCACTGAAGAAAGGAGGGTTGTTAAGTTCATATTACCCTCCATTTTCATATAAATTCGAAAGTCTAGTTACAATTTATTACTTTTCATTAAAATTCGAAGTATCTGAATCTACACGCTGCGGCTTGATAACTTTCCTACCAAAGTTACTTCTGATATCATACCTCACAAACAAGAGAAAGTAAACGTTAAAACTAAATCCCGTGTTGAATGCCAGGGTTGTCCATGTTGGCAGCGCGTCTTGATGGCTAGACTTGGCGTCGCCAGCGCGTCCTTGGCTGTCGCCCGTCTCGATGGCGACGGCCGGGCGCGACAGTCGCCCAGGGACGTAGAATCTTCCAGAAAGTGTTGTAAACATTTACTTCGATTTGTCTGTTAAGATATTATGGAAATTTTGGTGAGTATGCAAGTAAAATAAAGTTGAATTGTGATTTTTGATTGTTATTATTTTGAATTGGGATGAGATACCATTATAATTGAAATGAAAAAATATTCTTTACTTACGGATTTCACTGCGGATTTGGGTTAATTATTACATTTTTTACTACCCGATGTTTCGATTACTTTACAGCTTTCGTAGTCACACGA
Source organism: Hyles vespertilio (assembly GCA_009982885.2). Classification (NCBI taxonomy): domain Eukaryota; kingdom Metazoa; phylum Arthropoda; class Insecta; order Lepidoptera; family Sphingidae; genus Hyles; species Hyles vespertilio. The sequence goes on along the minus strand of CM042821.1, from coordinate 14,331,091 downwards.
ATAGTATTGTTTTTGTGGATTTTTATGACATGGTTTTATATAGATTTGTCTTGCATCTTAGACCTAAATCAAAAATATAATGGTCGTCAAAATTTGAACACCTATTTACACTGAGCTATAAATAAACAATTAATTAACGTGCAAACATTGAGCGTGCAAATCACATTTCCTAGTAGTTGGCTGCGTGGCGACCAATTAACTACGCTCCCTTGTATTGTATTAATTAATATACGCGAGCGAGCTCGTAGAAGCCGCCACCGGCCGAACAATTAGCCGAACTAGATTGCTCTAGCTATCGCTTATTTTAGAATGCATGCAAGTCTATACAGAAGTTACTTCATATCGCAAGAAGGAAGATAACTTTTGTCTCCTGCACACTATGCTGGCGGCGGCAAAGATGGCATTTGCTGCAAAACCTGATACAATGCAACAGAGCATAATTTGTGACCGCCGCGCCGCGCCGCGCCGTGTAGAATGCTAGTAATTGTGCACTGTATTTTAAATAATTTTTGATGGCCAATGAAGCTGTCAACATAGCCATTGCGACAGTGGTGTTAATTTTAATGAGAAAAATAATCTAAAGAAAAGGGGGGTTTTGGTGCGTCCTAGTGTCTCATAACCAGGGTCCTGTGCAACTCGCCGGCACATCCTGGTGGCCAACTTATTTGTGCGGGCCTGGCGCCGAAATAGTGTATAGGGGTCATTAGATCATAAACCATTTGATAAGTAATATGGATCAGTGATTGCTATTACTTTTCGTCGAATATTCCATGATTAACGGTATACCTACTACCGTGAAAGTTGCCAACTTTGCCACACAGGTTAACATTGCCCTAAAATCATTTTTTAACAAATTCGTTAATATCAAAAAAATATTTAGGTCTATGGCATCATTTATTATTTGGTAGGAAAGTTGATTATATTTGTGATAGCACTGTGAATCGCAGTTATTGCTGAGTTTATTTACGGCCGTTCTCTATATCCTATCTATCTTTAACAAGAGGTTAAAATGGATATCGTTACTATGTCGATACCACTGTATGCTTCAATAAACAAAGATAGACATACAATATTATCTTGCCTAGATATGTATAAATATATGCACCTTATCTAAATATCTCTGTCTTTCTTTACTGAAGCAAAAAATGTATCGGAATTTCGAGAGAAATCTCTTGTTAAAGATAGATAGATTATAGAAACCGGCCGTTAGTAGCTTGTGAGAGCTTGTCAAAAAAAGTATGTCTTTTGGCGGGCCAATTTCGTCTGAAAAATATTCATGGATTGTGCGTCATGACAAGACCGCAGATAAATTATTTTAATGTATGCCATAGAATATGATTATTAAGTATTTTAATAACAGTTTAGTTATCTAATCGTTAAAAAGTCATTAAATTTCGGGATGGGCAATTTTACCCTGACTTTTTCAGACCTGTGCTTGACAACATTGCCCATCATCAAAAAGTACCTAGGGTTGTTAATATCTCGATAAATTAATTTGATAAAATCTAAAAAGGTTTCGACGCCTGTTATTTTAAAGATCAATCGAATTCAGAAAGGTGTCTTTTTAATCGACTTAAAAAAAGAAGGTATTTACTTTATTTTGATTGCCAAATAGATCAAAACTTGAGTTAACATTTTGTTTGTAGCATATTTTAAATTTATTTAAGTAAAATATTTTTATAGCGTGCAATGCTTGATTTAATTACCACTTTCCATCATTTCATATTATGAAAAGTAAAAATGTGAGAAATTATATAAAGTAAAATCAATTTACTGTAATGTGACAGCCCTAAGAGTTTTTAACCATTTATCAGAGTTTGTATGGAAAGAGTAAGAATCGCTAGGTAAAATTGCCCATAATGTTTTGTTACGAGAATCTGTTAACTTTAAGAGTTTTTTTCTAAACCACTGCCAATATTGTTTTTTATACTTATTTCATTTTTAATTGTGTAATAATATGGGTCATATTTTGGCAGATATCAACATGGGCAATGTTAGCTGATCGCCACATAACTTTGCCCATCATTAAAATAATAAAAAATAAATTTAAAATATTAATTGATTTTAAATATAACAAAGCTAATAGTAGCATGTGGTTATGTAGTTGATGTAAATGAAAAAATATATATCGGTGGTTATAGAAAAAATATGAAAGATAGCAGATTTTATCAAAAAATCTAATTATCATATCTAATTAATAAATATATTTTAAAAATATTACGCGATTTATGAAAAGTGGAGTTAAAATAATTCTATTTAAATACTTTGACTTGGTTTCACGAAATTAGAGTCAGTCAGAGTCAGTGTTTTTCAGATATCCATAACATCCTCCACCATTGTTTATGTGTGTGTGTGTTTTTTGACTTTTAGAAGTTTTAAGCCGTAATGCGATATATGCAAGATATAATAATCGGTGTTACTTGCAAAGATTTATGTGAAACAAGAAATAATATACAATCAATAAAGGAAACAATACCATCAATACGATTTCTTTGAAGAGAAACTTTGTACTGGTAACTGCACCTTTTAACGTAACGATCCTAATGAATCGTAAATTTCAGACATTACAGTTTGTTTTCCATATCGGTCCTGTTTTTTGGACGGTAAATGTTATACAGGGTATCTCAAGACTGCTACCGAAAACGAAGCCGGGTGGTAGTTTAAGCGACTTCAGACACAATGCAAACAGAAAAAGTTGCAAAAAAAAGCGACAAATTTTTTTTTTGTTATTTTTTTCCTATGACCATATTTGGGTGGTAAATACATTTTTTCCTAAAATAATAGTGTATACCCTTTTATTTATAAATAATCTAAGGTATAAAAGAGTTTAAATTATTATTCTAGCAAAAACTATGGATTTACCACCCAAAAATGACGATATTTAAAAAATCATAGAAAATAATTGTCGCGTTTCTTTGCGAAATTTTTAGTTGCATTGTGTTTGTAGTTACTAAAACTACCACCCGGCTTCGTTTTCGGTAACAGTCTTGAGATACCCGGTATATAATGCTATAAAGTGCACTGGGACTTCGGATAAACTTTGGAATTCTCAATAAAACTTAGTTACAATTACATTTTAGTTTCAGCAAATTCTATTCAGAACTAGAGATGTAGAAATGTGGAGATCCTTGTGGGAGGTCTATGGCTCGGCAATGGGCTTTCTGTGTCTGAAAAGAAGAAGAAGAGGATTTTAAATTAGAGTTCTGGACTGGAGACCGCGTCTTGGCAAACGTAGCGTGGGACGCCCTCTGGCCAGATGGTGGGATGTCTTGCACAAAAGGCCCGGCAGCGACTGGATCCATAAAGCAGCAGACCGGGCTCTGCCTTGAGAGAGGCCTATGTCCAGCAATGAACTGCAACAGGCTGATGATGATGTTAATGATGATATTCAACAGTTCCGAACAAGTAATGCGGTAAATTGTTGTTGAAACCGGGTTAATGTTCTTATCTCGAAGGACGTGATGTTAATTTCATCGTATTAAAGAAGTGGAAATTTTGCTGTTCTAAGAGTTTACTAAAACAATGACAGTCAATTAAAAGTAAACGATATGTAGTGATAGTGATAGTGAGTCGCGAAATCTGTATATCATAATGATTTATAAGAATTATACGGTATGTAAGCTTCGCCAACCCGCACCAAGTCAGCATGGTAGACTATACCTTACCATTATCGTAAAGGAGACCCATGCCCTACTGTAGGACGCATATGGGCTGATACGGAATGACAGTACAAAAAATATATTATGCGGGTGCAGTGGATTTATGAATGTGATGTTTAATAATAAAAGGATAGTACCATATTTTGCCTAGTGTAATAAACTTGAATGAGCACGCATAACACCTGGGGAATCCTAAAAGGGTGGACGGCCTTTGTAATTAGAGGGTGAAAAGGATAAAAAAAGGACGAAGTTGATTAGGTAAATTACAGCAAAGTGGCTTGTCAATGCGAGAAGTTATGTTGATTACTTTGTTTCTTTCTTTCTTTCTTTGTAACAATACAGGAAAAAACTAATAAGTTCATGAAATGTATTGCAAAACTATACAAACAACTTGATTGCTAGATCAATTTTAACGTTCGTTTACAATACGTTAGGGCAATATAGCTAGGTAAGCGCGTGATGGCCTGTTGGTAATGGACCAGACGCAGCTGCCATATGTTCACAGTGGTCAGGGGTTCAAATCCCAGGGCACACCTCTGACTTATCGGAGTCATGTGTGTATTGATGTGATAGTTATGTATTGTATTGATAGTCAATCACCACGCACTGTAACGGTGAAGGAAAACATCGTGAGGAACCTTCATACCATAGCGATTTGTAAAATTTATATGGTGCGTAAAGTCCGCCAACCTGCACTAGGCCAGCGTTGTGGACTATATGATGACCACTTTTAATCGAACTCTCGATTGTAGAGAAGGCTCGTGCCCTGCAGTAGGACGTATATGGGCTGATACAAATACAGAATATGGCAATATGCTTTTTAAGTTCGATGGCATATACAGGGTATATCAAGACTGCTACCGAAAACGAAGCCGGGTGGTAGTTTAAGCGACTTCAGACACAATGAAACAGAAAAAGTTGCAAAAAAAAGCGACAATTTTTTTTTGTTATTTTTTTTCCTTTGGCCATATTTGGGTGGTAAATACATTTTTTCCTAAAATAATAGTGTATGCCCCTTTTATTTATAAATACTCTAAGGTATAAAAGAGTTTAAATAATTATTTTAGCAAAAACTATGGATTTACCACCCAAAAACGACGATATTTAAAAAATCATAAAAAATAATTGTCGCGTTTCTATGCGAAATTTTTAATTGCATTGTGTTTGTAGCCACTAAAACTACCACCCGGCTTCGTTTTCGGTTGCAGTCTTGATATACCCGGTATAATATGAGAGTAATGTTTAATGTAGGTAAGACTGCTTGAAAATGCTTGAAAACTACTAGGAGGTTGGTTATTGATAACTAATATTGTACGCATTTGTTACTAATTAAGTATTTCGTAATTTCATTTAGATTCAAGATCGCCTTACAAGAACTATGTTAAACGTAATTCTATATTATTAATTTTAACCTCCTTCTTAACAAGTCCTTGACTCCTGAACATCAATAGAATAATATAAATTAAAATGTTAAGGCAGATTTGAGTCCAATTTCCTGGTTCAGTTTGTTTAGCGCTGTTTTGAGGAAGTAATTTCCCTTGGCATTTAATCTTTTCGATAGTCCGCATGCGCAGTTTTGACATTTTAAGTGGAATACACATGTAAAGGTCGAGATCAGAAAGTATTTACATAACATACCAACACACAACAGTGTAAATGCACTACTGTGTTCCCGGTTCAGGAAGGATATTGAAGGACTAGAGCTATTGTAGCTAGAGTTACTATTCACCTTGTGTGGTGATAAGTTTCAATATGTCTAGTTACTATCTACTTATTTATTTATACACTTTATTGTACACTAAGTAAACTTAATAATAGAACATTATAATATTACACAGTAGTACAAAAGGCGGTCGTTTCGCTCGAGGCAATCTCTGACCTTGGGATGGACAATAAGAGAGGGCAGTCAATAGTGTACCAAGTACTTCTTCACCTAAGATGATAAGCTAACGGAGAGAAGAGTATATGTATAACAACATATTGTAGCAACGATTACCTATTGCAGGAATGGGTACGGTCGATCTGGGTTGCGCAGTTTCATATAAAATAAATGTGTAGTAGTAGGTAATAGATATAATTATCGTTTAGAAAGTAAGATTATCGCATCCTCTTCCTAGTAGCTGTCATCAAGGTTGTAAACATTATTTAACACTATGACTGATTTGGAAAGCCTTTTAAATGTTTGTTCTTTTGAAATCAATAGGGTTGTGTCAAAGATTTGAGTTTGAGCAGTCTGTAATAGATACTAAAAAGTATCGCTCATAAAAAAATGAATTTGTAAACAAAATGAAAATTGGATGTAAAGTAACTGAGATTTAAATATTTTTAATCGTTAGGCATTCGTTGCCTCTTTCGCATGCGTGTATCTTATGGAAGATGACGTCACGTCGTGCATGTTTCATCCTTTGCTATTACTCCTACCAACAACTTTTATTTATTTGTAACATGTTTGTAGCTTGTTTAATACTAGAAGAATTTTAAAAATCTTTCTGATTTTGATTGTGCATAATAAATCCATTCGATGTAAATAGTAATAAAAAAAATATGACATTATTTTGATATAAAGGCAATTGCTAGGTATAATATGATATAAATCATATTTAATAATTAAAAGATATGCTGAAGAAAATAAGATACACATAAAACATATTTACCAGTAAAAGTAAATATTATCTTTGTTTTTGTTATTGTCATTTCGTATGTACCAAAATATGTGATTCAAACAACATGTAAAAAAAGTTGAATACATTACGATTTCCTATTTTAAAACAGTTTTATTATTGAAAGGCCGCATCGCGTGTCAACACAACGTTCACAAGTTTATTGGAAAAAGTGTCATTTATGTAGCTTTTATAAACAATGACAAAATTCAACGGTATTTTACGAAAATACTCATACTGTAAATATAAAAGACGAGCTGACAAAGGACGACGGATGTAGTCAGCTACTATTAGGTCATCAACACTTTTGAGGGTCTTCAAGCAAATGATAAGTTCAACTGGCAACATTTTACATCGATATAGGAAGTCGCTGGATGCAGGCCGCTTCCAACAGGTCATTGTGGAGATCATTGGGGGAGGCCTATGTTCAGCAGTGGACTTCCTGTGGCTGATATGATGATGATGATGATAGGAATAATGATAAAGTCTCACCTTCTGTACTTAAAAAATAATGTTACATTTAAGTTACAATTCTAAAGAATTAAATTATGAATTTGTATCGAGAACATGTTTGATTTGATTAGTATTCTTTATGTTCGGCAATCCGGTTGTTAAAATTGTATTGTATTGTATCAGCCCATATACGTCCCACTGCAGGGCACGGGCCTACTCTACAATCGAAAGTACGATTGAGAGTGGTTAAGCCATATAGTCCACCACGCTGGCCTAGTGCGGGTCGGCGGACTTACATTTTTGAAAATATTTGTAGATATTTTATGAAAATAAATAGTAGAGGTCTATGATTTCATACTATTAGGTGGTGGTAGGTCGTTTCAGCTACATAAACAAAAAGGTTTAAACCAAAAAGAGATTCCACTTGTCGTGTAAATTTATTACGTCCCATTTGGCACAATTTGCAATGCGCATTTTGTTTGAAAGCAGGTCTAGCGCACTGGATCAAGGTTGCAATTTCCCTCGCACTGTCCTAACCTAGATCTTGTTTAAACTAACCTCCAAATGACATTATTGTTATAATAAATGTAGGACGCAACCTTGGGTCCGTTCTCAACAAAAAGTATCACTATAGCCATTTTACACAACACTCATCTTCCGAGATGGAGTATGGGGTTGGAGTTCAAGATATACTGGTCATATGGTACGGGAACTATTGGCACGATATTGCATGACGTAATCCTGTGAGTCCCATGGTGTGATGGACTGTTATGTGGATTGCAGAAAACTGAACTTTATTTTGTTAGAAATAAGGTAGAGGTTCGGGTGATGTAGGGTTTGTTTGTGAGAGCAGTATGCAGACTCAGGGGCGCCTCAACGGCGTCTGTTTGCCGTGCTTCAAGATGAAGTCATTTGAGGGTCGAACATAAGTAAGTATATTGGGCTAATTTTGTGCAACTATACAGGGTATATCAAGACTGCTACCGAAAACGAAGCCGGGTGGTAGTTTAAGCGACTTCGGACACAATGCAACAGAAAAAGTTGCAAAAAAAAGCGACAAATTTTTTTGTGTTATTTTTTTCCTATGACCATATTTGGGTGGTAAATACATTTTTTCCTAAAATAATAGTGTATACCCTTTTATTTATAAATAATCCAAGGTATAAAAGTGTTTAAATTATTATTTTAGCAAAAACTATGGTTTTACCACCCAAAAAAGACGATATTTAAAAAATCATAAAAAATAATTGTCGCGTTTCTTTTCGAAATTTTTGGTTGCATTGTGTTTGTAGTCACTAAAACTACCACCCGGCTTCGTTTTGGGTAGCAGTCTTGAGATACCCGGTAGAATTCATATCGTCAAATGTCACCGTCAGATTGGAGAATCGTCTTTAAAATTTATAATATTAAAAGTTTTTTATTTTATTTCTCTGCACAGCTTCGTTTTTATGATTGAGGTGTAATGTTTTCGTTTTATTTGTATACCAACCTATTGCGTTTGAAGTTTTTGAAATAAATCATGAGTATTTTTATATTACTTTTCGCAAATGTTGTTTTTACTCATGTTATAGAGAGATTTTATTTGTATTTGTATAACAAGCCACGCGTCTGAAGCTAAAAATATTCAGAAACGATTTGGGAATATTACAGATTATAGGCAAATCGTGTTTATCACGCAGGTCGAAGTTGATGCCCAAACTTGATAGACTATTTTTTTTTGTATTTTATTTGAAATTTCAAATCTGTGTAGTCTAAATAATATATTCCGCCGTAGTTTCAAGAACTTTTCTTATGGTTTTAGGTACTTCCATTATTTAGTAATTTATAATAAAAAAACTATATTACTTTTAATTAGTTATACGAAAATCTAGATTCCAAATGTTAGTTAATTTAATTAACAAAACGTATAGTTGTATAGTGTTTTAAATGGTATTGTAAATACAATAAATCAGTAAATTTATTTCTTAAGACTTAATAGTAGTAGTAGTAGTAGTAGGTGGGTAGTCTTCCTATATACACGGTTAAATTTTGCTCTCGAATTAAAAAATTATAAAACTCATTGTTATTGTTCCAAATAAGCTTTAATGAATGCTATAATCGATTAATTACTGTTACTTGCCGGTGTAGTGTTATTTCCTATAATCAGTCCTTACATCAACACTTTTTCACAACACTTGTTCGCAATGGACTCCATCAAGAATACACTGGCTGACATGATGGAGATGTTCCATAAGAGGATGGCTGACTTCGAGACTGAGTTGCAAAAATCACCAAGCTCCGCACCCAGTTTAGCAGCTGATTTTGGTTCCTTCCGCGCGTTCGTCACCAAGGCCCTTACATGTCTTCAGCAGAAGGTCGAGCTTCTTGCACGCAACATCGACACCATTGAAATGAGAGGTCGTAGGAAGATCTTGCTGTTGCACGGTGTGAAGGAAGTGAGTAAGGAGGACACTACACTTCTGGTGGCAAATGTGATAAGGGACCACTTTAAGCTGAAGAACTTCTCGCCGCTTAACATAAAAAGATGTCACAGAATGGGTCGTATCTCCGAGCCTGAAAAACCCCGTCCCATTCTTTTTAAGCTCCATGACACAGCGGTTCGAGATGGGCTGTGGTACTCCAAAACCAAGCTTAAGGGTTCCGGAATTACTATGTCCGAATTTTTGACAAAAGCGCGTCACGACTTATTTATGGCTGCGCGGGCGAAATTCGGCATTACAAAGTGTTGGACTCAGGAGGGCAACATCTATGTTGTTGGTACGGATGGTGTGAGGAATCACGTTCACTGTCTTCATGACCTGTCCCACATCGGAAGTGCTGACGATGGCAAAGCTGGTACTCGAGCCAAGATTACGAGGTCCAAGCGCACAGGCATTAACAAGAAATGATAATTTTATACAACTGTTTTCGCATACTGGCCGGGTAAAACTGTTTGTTGTAATGTTTACTGTTGTGTTACATTTTTGCTACCTACCCACTTTACTTTTTTTTTTTTTGTGCTGTCATTTTAATTGTTTACTTTGTCGCGTTCCATGTCATGTTATTTAATATACCTAACTCTATACTTGTTTTATTTGAAGTCTTGTTTTGTATAGACAGCTTGATTTTTATTCATTTAAATTATACCTAAATAATATTATTTTCTTTGTTTTTTGTAAAACAGTAAGTTTTTATTAGCACACTAATGTTTTTTTTTGTCTTTAATAATGATTTATATTTTTTTTTGTTGTTGTTTGATGTCAATGATTTTATTTTTTCATAGTTTTTATATATTTCAAGGTTCTTTTTTTTCTATACTTTTTATGGTTTCATAGTTTTAATGTTGTATTATTATTGTTTTTACCCGGCCGTTATCATTTTGTTTTTGTTGTTGTGTTATTTTTTATTTTTATTTTTTTTAATTTATTGTCAAATTTTATTTTGCAATCACTTGACACAACCGGCAGGTATAACAAATGGTGCCTAAAAGCAGGCCATACATATTGTAACAAATTTTTGCTTGATCTTTTGTTACCTATTATATCATATTATTTATTTATAACATTTATATTTTACTTTATTTTGTATAAGTATACATATATCTTTATACTAAATTATCATGAGTGGAAATGATGGTGACTCTGACGAGTTCTTCTCGGCAGAGAGTGAAAATAGCAGTTTCACTAGTATACCATCATTATGTGATACACTTTCATCTCAATTTTCTGATGTTCCTAAGAATTTCAATGTCGTGCATATCAATGCACAGAGTATTCCGGCCCATTTCACTGATATGTTAGCTAGCTTTGACTGTGCGAATCTCCATGCTATTCTTGTTTCAGAATCTTGGCTGAAGCCATGCCTTCCTTCTAGTTCCTACTCTCTTCCCGGTTTTCAACTTATCAGGAACGATCGTACCGCTGGCGGTGGTGGTGGGGTGGCCATATATATACGTACCGGTATTTCATTTTCCATTATACATACGTCACCCCAGCCGCCACCCTCAAATGGTGGTGAGCATCTGTTCCTGGAGATTGAACTCCTTCACACTAAAATTCTTCTCGGTGTTTATTATTGCCCCTCTCTTCGCATTGACTATTTCTCTTCTTTAGAAAACATTCTTATTAATCTCACTCCATCATATCCTTCTGAAGAAGGATCACCGCTCTTCTTTGCTATCTTCTGTTTTAAACTCCTGTAACCTTTCTATCTTACCGCTCCATGCCACACATCACTTCCCTAATTCCACTCCTTCACTCCTTGATCTCATCTTCGTTTCTTCTCCTCATCTTGTCGTGAAGCATGGACAATGCGTAGCAGATGCCATCTCATACTGTATCTGTACTGTATCAGCCCATATACGTCCCACTGCAGGGCACGGGCCTACTCTACAATCGAAAGTACGATTGAGAGTGGTTAGGCGATATAGTCCACCACGCTGGCCTAGTGCGGGTTGGCGGACTTACATATCACGACCTTATTTACTTGTCTTTTAAAATTCGTCCCCCTAAAGATAGATGTAAGGTTGTGATGCGGCGCTGCTTTCGTGGGGTAGATTCCGTAAGGCTTCGTGAGGATGCCAGCAACATTGACTGGGTCCCTCTGCTTACCAAGAGTACAATCGATGATAAGGTTAACATTTTTTCCACCAACATTACAAAACTGTATGATGTACATGCTCCATTACGCACAGTTAAATTAAAACACCTTCCCTCCCCGTGGCTCACGGATGAAATTAAGTCGATGTTATCAAGGAAAGCTGCAGCTAAGTCTAGGTTTAAGCGTAGACCTAATTCCTTGAACTGGGAAAAAATTGTAGCTATCCGTAATCTCTGCAATAAGTTGTGTAGAAATGCTCAACGCCGATATGTCCATGAATCTGTTGAAAACGGTGATCCAGCTAAAGTTTGGAAATCTATGGGAGTTGGAAAGTCACGTCCTGATTTAAGTTTTCATAACATAAATATTGATTTATTAAATTCACACTTCCCAGCATCTCCCTTTTTTGACAGGGCTACATAAGATAAAACCATTAATGATCTTTCATCTATTCCAACCCCTAATTATTCTCAATTTGTCTTTAGTCAATTCTCCGATTGTGATGTTAAAAAGAGCATTTTATCAATTTCCTCCAATGCAGCTGGGAATGACTGTATCAGCCGAAGTATGATATTACCTATCCTTGACCAAATTCTTCCTATCATATGTCACATCCTTAATTTTTCTATCTCGAACTTCGTCTTCCCATCTTTATGGAAGGATGCAGAAGTTACTCCTCTTCCCAAAAAACCTAATCCTGTATCCTTTTCTGAATATCGGCCTATTTCAATTTTACCGTTCCTTTCAAAGTTCCTCGAAATCCTTATCCATCATCAATTAAGTTCCTTTCTTACTGACAACAATCTCCTTAATCCATTTCAATCCGGATTTCGTCCTGGTCATAGTACAACCACTGCATTGGTTAATATTACAGACGACATCAGATCTGCAATGGAGAGCGGAAAGCTAACGGTGCTAGCCTTGCTAGACTTTAGCAATGCGTTTAACACTGTAGACCACGATGTTCTGTTAAGTATGCTTCGCTCTATTAACATATCTCCAGCGGTAATTGACTGGTTTCGTAGTTACCTGACTGGGCGCCGGCAGCGCATACGCATTGAAGCTGCAGTGTCTGCTTGGTGTGATACCTTTGCTGGCGTTCCTCAGGGCGGCGTTTTATCTCCTTTACTCTTCGCACTATTTATTAATTCAATATCCTATAAACTTATTTCTTCCTACCACTTGTATGCAGACGATTTACAGATTTACTACCATGCCCCGGTGGACAGAATGGCGGAAGCTATTGCTGCAATAAATAAAGATCTCACTCGGATCAATGAGTGGAGTGGGATGCATGGTCTCACAGTAAACCCTTCTAAAACTCAGGTCATTGTTGTTGGCAGCCCCAGGATGGTTTCGCAACTGAATTTAAATCAATTACCCCAAGTTTCATTCAATGGCTGCCTTATTCCTTTTTGTGATGTCGTAAAAAACTTGGGCGTTTTAATCGACAAAAACTTATCCTGGGGTCCCCAATTGCAACAACTTAGTCGTAAATTGTTCGCTGCAGCGGGGTCCTTGCGAAGATTACGAAATTTTCTACCTATTCCCACGAAAATTGCGCTTGTCCAGTCTCTTCTTTTTCCTCTCCTTGATTATGCTGATGCTAGCTACCTAGATCTCACCGAAGCCCAGTTTGAAAAGCTTGAGCGACTTCAAAATTTCTGCATTCGGTTTGTATTTGGACTTAAAAAATATGACCACGTCTCTGAATATCGAACTAAACTCAAGTGGCTATCAATACGCTTTCGCCGGAATACTCGCATCCTTTCACTTCTCTATACCATATTATTTCATCCCACGACTCCAAATTATTTAAAACGTCGCTTTCATTTCTTAAGCAATACCCATGTACGATCTCTTAGGTCTTCAGAAAATTTGATTCTAGAAATTCCTAAGCACAGCACATCATTCCTAGATAAATCTTTTACTGTCCATGCTGCTCGCTTATGGAATGAGCTACCCCTGACAATAAGACTTGCTAAATCTCTGCCTATTTTTAAAAGATTAGTCAGAACGCACTATTTGTCTCAACAGTAATATATTATGTATAAATATATTTTCTCTCATATTTTTTTTTTTGTTACCTTTATAGTATAATATATTTAGTAAAGTCACATTTTACTTGTGTAGTTTATGTAAGTGTATACTTGTATATATATATATATATATTATTTATAAAGCTTTTAGTTGTACATGATTTTCTTCCTTTCCTTTTTCATGACTATCTTCGATTTTCCTTCTCCTATTCATTCCAATCCATTCAAAGGTTGTCTGGAAGAGATCGCCGTTAGCGATAAGGCCGCCGTTTGTACGTACTTATGTTATAAGTTCCTTAGTTGTAAAATTATTTGATTATTTTTTTTGTACAATAAAGAATTATAAATAAATAAAAATAAAAAATAGTAAGGTCATCTTGGTGAGGGATGCTCCTATCTAGTGGTCATAGCCCTCCCTAATATAGGTGCTACGAGTACGCGACCTCGGCCCCCGAGCTACTGCAGTCACCTTAACTTCCCGTCCGTGACTGCAGTATCCACTCCCTCAGGCCATATTCTCGTTTCCTATAACATCCTGTGACGTTGTGGGAATGTCACCTTTTATATTTGCGATTTATAGTTCAATAGTCGACATAAATCCTATTGTCTATGCCAATCAACGCCTCCGTTGCGCTGATTGGTTGATTCCATCTGACATCTGTCAGATGTGACGTACGAACTGTCATCGGTGCTCGCTTAAATACGCGTGTAACGGCGCTCGCGTCCTTTTCCCTAACCTGAAAGCCGCGTGCTACCACGCGTCTTTCTGAACCCGCTGGGGTGAGTGTTCAGTGTTCTATTAACTGCTAACCGCTTAACTGCTTGTTTGTCAGTGTATTCTGTCTGCCGGGCTTGTGAGCTACCACGAGTCGCTGGCACGGAATGCAAACCTAGTTTGCATTCCGATCTCTTGGATACTGATTCCAGGTTCTTCTTCTTCGTTCTTGGCGTACTTGGCGTTTTTTTCGCTAACTCCGTGCCTACTGCCCGCTTTGCTCCGCACCGCTTCCTGCCGGACTGCATCCGAGCCTGCGCCTGCCGCTGACCTGCGCACCGTGCCCGGCCACGTGGCAGCTGACTTCGCCGGCGAGCTGTCGCCGGGTTCCGCCACGTGCCGAAGACCCGGATCAGTGTCCAGTGAAGGCCAGTGACTCCTGTTGCATACCACCAGCAACAGTGCCGGGTGTAAATAGTGATGCGAAATTATTAAAGCCCGAACCACGTAACTACCCTGAGTTCTCATTTAACTACCTACCCCTACCTGCGGGCGGCCTAACCCGCCGCAGTGGCGCCCAATACATTCTAATACGTGGTTTTTCGCATCACCGTTATACCCGGTACTCCACACACAGTCCGGTTGCGCAGTCTGCAACTGGGCAAGCGAGCGGTCTAAAAGTGCAAACAGGTTTGTCATTTTTTCTAACTAAGTGAAGTGTAAAGTCTAATCGTGATAACTAATATCCAATTACATTGTTTGCATTTTTTTTTTCCGTCTTATCTTCTTCTTCAATTCATTCATTTTTACTTATAATGGACACTCACCCTATCAAGTACTTTTTATTAAATAAAAATGAACTGTGTTACGAAGTATTGATTCGCGGCGAAGATCCAGCCGACACAGTGCTACAACTTCGTAAACAGATTCATAAACTGTCATTGTTATACCCATCTGAGGACATTGATGAGTCGGGATTAGCATTTGATATAGATCTAAATTCCTTAAATGTTTCTTTTAATGACTTAAAATCAAAAATTTCAAACCTAGAATGTTCATTTGATATAAACATGTTCAAGCGTACATCCACTTTGGCAAATCATATTTATCACAGAGCACGTAGATTGAAACCGATAACATCTGCCGATAAAAAACTATTGCATACATTTAACACTGATTATGATTCATTTATCAATAGGCTTAAAAAACTTAACTCCAGTGAACCGACTACTTTTAATTTACCCACATCAGTTGATAAAACAGATGTTACAACGTATCTATGCGAGCGTCCTCGTTTGTCAGATTTTAAACTACTAAAATACGACGGTTCTACTTGCGTTCGTATATTTTTGCAAAAGGTCGATGATTTTAAAGCCGCTAGGAGTATTTCATCTTCTGATTTGTTAAATTTTGCTACAGAAATATTTTGTGGCAATGCACTACATTGGTTCCGTAGCATTAAAAGTAAAGTCAAGGATTGGGATCAATTGTCTAAATTTTTGATAGAGGATTTTGGCGAATTCGATTATGACTATCGTTTGGTTTCAGAAATTCGTAATCGTACTCAGCATGAAACTGAAAACATCACTGTATATTTTTCTATAATGTCTGAATTTTTTTCTCGTCTTTCTAAAGAATTGCCTGAGTCGGAAAAATTGGAAATTTTGTTACACAACATCCGTCCGTGCTACTCTAACGTTATAGCATGCTCACCAAAAATTTCTAGTATCGAGGAACTCCGTTTGATATGTAAAAATTTCGAAAATATCCAATGTAGGACAGCTCAATATCGTGAACCGCCTCCCATAACTAATAATACGCTAGCTCCAGATTTAGCCTACTCTAATAACACTACTAACCCTAATATTCAATTTAATAAAAAATTTACACATTCCTACAATTTCAATAAACTAACAAATACACAAAATAACACTTTAAATACATCTATTGGTACAAGTAAACCGGTTTCTCGCTTATCGCTCGAGAACAAAAGACGCTCAGGTAGTCATTCACATTGTCCCCGCTGCCGCACTAATGACCACACGCTCGCTGAGTGTAAACAAAATAGGTTTCCAATTTGTTTTAAATGTGGTACTAAAGGTGTTATTTATCCTAATTGTTCGAATTGCCATTCTAAATCGAAACCAAAAAACTTCTAGGGCCAGATTGTTGTGATATTACTACTAAAAGTGTTAATTTTGATAAGGAAGATTGGGAACAATGGCTTTCCACTATTAAAATATTTTTTTCTACTTATAACATCACATCAATCTGGGAACGTAAACCGGATAATGATTCTCGCCCGTATCTTAATGTAAAAATTGGTGAAATTTCTTTTTGTGCTTTGTTGGATTCTGGATCTTCAGTGACTATACTGGGGAACGATTCACATAAACTATTATTATCAGCTGGTTTTAAGTTGTGTACAGATCTTAACGACATATTTTTTGTTGCCGCTGGCGGCCAACGGTTAAACCCTATAGGTTATATAAATATTCCTATAAGTTTTGAGAATAATTTTCATATTCTTAAAGCCTACGTGATACCTACAGTATCATCGTATTTAATTTTAGGTATTGATTTCTGGTCTAGGTTTGAGATTTGCCCCAAGTATTTAAAATCAATAACTTTAGGTGATTCTAATACCAGTAGTGTTTCTTATTTGAATAATAACAAGAGTAAATTATTTTCTTATGACGATTTAACCAAATCGCAGCGTCTAAACGCTGATAATACTATTGACCTATTTCATTCTATTTCTACGGAAAAGCAAGGCCTAGGCAGAACACATCTCATCACTCATCGCATTGATACTGGCAACTCACAACCAATGCGACAACGATATTACAGACTTTCTCCCGAAAAACAACGCGTGTTATGTAACGAGCTGGATGAAATGTTAGCACTCGGTGTTGTCGAACCTTGTGAAAGTCCTTGGTGTTCACCTGTCTTATTAACTCCTAAAAAAGATGGAACATTGAGATTTTGTTTAGACAGTCGTAAACTTAACTCAGTTACTAAAAAAGATGCTTACAAATTACCGTACATGTCAGAAATTTTGGACAATTTAAGTAACGCTTGTTATTTAAGTTCTATCGATCTTTCGAAAGCCTTCTGGCAAATACCTATTGAGAAGTGTGATCGTGATAAAACAGCATTTTATATTCCATCACGTGGTTCGTTCAGGTTTGTCACTACTCCGTTTGGTCTTACCAACGCACCTGCAACGCAGCAAAGATTGGTTGATATTTTATTCTATGGTCCTGAATTTGAGAATTGCGTTTTCGTTTTCTTAGACGATATCATTGTTGTATCACCTAATTTTGATCATCATATGGCTATGCTTTTACGTGTCTATAATAAATTAAAATATGCAAATTTGACAATAAATTTTTCTAAATCACAATTTTTTCGTACTGAACTAAAATATTTAGGTTATGTTGTTAACTCGAATGGTCTGCAAGTCGATCCTGGAAAGGTCGATGCCATTCTTAATTTCCCTACACCGACCAACCCTAAGGAGGTCAAACGTTTTTTAGGCACTGCATCTTGGTATCGTAGATTTGTTCCTAACTTTAGTTCAATTGCTGGTCCCCTCAATAAACTTACTTCTACAAGTAAGAAAGCTAAACCCTTCATTTGGTCTCCAGAGGCGCAGGATTCTTTCAATAAACTAAAAGATTGTCTAGTGCAAGCTCCCATATTGTCGTGTCCTAATTATGACATGCCCTTCGAAGTTCACACAGATGCTAGTGACTATGGTGTCGGTGCTTTACTGACTCAAACTATTGATGGCGTAGAACATCCCATTGCCTATATGAGTAAATCACTGTCTCCACAGGAGCGTAACTACAGCATCACTGAACGCGAAGCTTTAGCAGTCTTAGTTGCTTTAGAACATTGGAGATGTTATTTAGAGAATGGTAAAAAATTTACTGTCTATACAGATCACTCAGCTCTTAAATGGTTTCTTAACCTTAATAACCCTACAGGTCGGCTCGCTCGCTGGGGTGTCCGCCTCTCTGCATTTTCTTTCGATATTAAACATCGTAAGGGTGCAGATAATGTTATTCCTGATGCTTTGTCTCGTTCTTGTCCTAAGCATATTAGTACTATTGATACTTCCATGCACGTTAATAAAACAACTGATGAATGGTACCTAAATATCTTTCACGGTTGTCAAAATTCACCAACTTCATACCCTAACTATATAATTAAAAATAACCGTCTTTATCGGTTTATGAAATCTAAATGTGTACTTAATACTGAATTTGAGTGGAAGGAAGTTGTACCTCAGGAACTTCGGTCTTCTATTATTTCTGAAAACCATAGTAACCCTTTAGCTGGTCATTTTGGTATATTCAAAACTTACAGAAGGCTGGCACAAAAATACTACTGGCCAGGAATGCATGCTAGTGTAGTAGAATTTGTTTCTTCTTGTGATACCTGTATTTCTCATAAGCATCAAAACCACACCACCTTGGGTGAAATGGGCAGACCTAAGTCGTGTTCCCGACCATTTCAAATGTTAAGTATAGATATTGTTGGACCTCTCCCTTGTACTAGAAAGCAAAATTGTTACATTTTTGTAGTTACTTGTTGTTTTTCTAAATATTGCTTACTTTTTCCATTAAAACGCGCTACCGCGGAAATTATTACCAAAATTTTAGAAGAAAATGTTTTCCTTGTTCATGGTATTCCATCAACCATTCTAATGGATAATGGACGTCAATTTATTAGCTCAACTTTAAAGAATATGTTAGAAAAGTATAAAATTCCAAATATTCATTTTACACCTAAATATACGCCTCATGTAAATACTGTCGAACGCTACAACAAGACTATCATGACAGCTATTTCTACATTCATTGAAAATGATCATCGAGTATGGGATCTCTTGATTCCCAAAATACAGTTTGCTATTAACAACTCTGTTAATGAGGTGACTGGCTACACTCCCTCATTTTTAGTATACGGTCGTGAATTAGTCACTTGTGGCTCACACTATGTGGACACTAATGCGGACCAGGATATTATTTTCATACCTCGAGATCATTATGCTGAAAACTTAGGCATACTATCTAATATTTTTAACAAAGTACAGTCGTTGCTCCTGCAGGCACATAGGAGGAATAGTGCTAACTATAACCTAAGAAAGAAACCTGCTGAATTTAATGTTGGCGATGTAGTTTGGAGAAAAACTTTTTATCAAAGTGACAAAGATAAACGTTTTAATAGAAAACTTGCTCCCAAGTTTATAAAGTGTAAAATTATTTCTAAAAAATCACCTTTGGTATATGATTTAGAAGATATGAATGGTAATCCACTAGGTACCTGGCACATCAAAGATTTAAAACTTACTAACTACAAATATTAATGTATATTCACACATTTAACATTATGTTTATTTTTAAATACATGACATTAACTGCGACACTTAACAGATCCCGCAATTTACTAACATCGTCTATTTTAAAAATTTTCTTCTTGTAGTTTTGGAGAGTCCTTTAGTATCGCAAAGTATTCTCTTGTCTATAGGGTCTTGGTCATAATATATTTTGATGCTAGACATTTTGTAAGGATGAAGTATGTAAGAGGATGGAATGAAAGTGTAATCTAACAAGAATGCTAAATAGGCAGACGGATTTTACTCATATTCAGTTATAAGTAAAATCCTGGTCTTTTCGGCGGGGTACTGTGACGTTGTGGGAATGTCACCTTTTATATTTGCGATCTATAGTTCAATAGTCGACATAAATCCTATTGTCTATGCCAATCAACGCCTCCGTTGCGCTGATTGGTTGATTCCATCTGACATCTGTCAGATGTGACGTACGAACTGTCATCGGTGCTCGCTTAAATACGCGTGTAACGGCGCTCACGTCCTTTTCCCTAACCTGAAAGCCGCGTGCTACCACGCGTCTTTCTGAACCCGCTGGGGTGAGTGTTCAGTGTTCTATTAACTGCTAACCGCTTAACTGCTTGTTTGTCAGTGTATTCTGTCTGCCGGGCTTGTGAGCTACCACGAGTCGCTGGCACGGAATGCAAACCTAGTTATGCCTATACCACCAGCAACAGTGCCGGGTGTAAATAGTGATGCGAAATTATTAAAGCCCGAACCACGTAACTACCCTGAGTTCTCATTTAACTACCTACCCCTACCTGCGGGCGGCCTAACCCGCCGCAATCCTCTACCCACAAATCCTATTTCCTTTCTCCGGTTAATGGCGGGCAGCAGCGTCTATAACGCCAGTCCCCTACTGCGCTCGCCAACCCGCCTGCCAAGCGTGGCGAGTATTGGCAAATACCCCCCTTAATGGCGACACAAATTGAGACCAGGCCCCCAGTCCCCGGCAGCCCCACTATTCCTGGCTATGGTAGCGGTCAAGGTTACGGTGGGGCAGGGGGTGCTAAGAATCCCCGGGTTGGCCCCGGCTACCACCCCCGACGACGACTGGCCCTGGTAAAACACAACATACGCACATTGAGGACAGACGAGAAGATTGTCGAACTGGAAGAAGAATTGAGCAGGTTACACTGGGACATTCTGGGGTTATCGGAAGTCCGAAGAATCGGGGAGGATACGATAACCCTGAAGTCTGGTAACCTACTCTTCTACCGGGGGGACGACCAACAGACCCGAGGAGGTGTCGGATTTCTCGCCCACAAGTCTCTCATCAACAACATCGTATCCATCGAAAGTGTGTCGAGCAGGGTAGTATACCTTATACTCAGAATATCTAAAAGATATTCGTTGAAGGTCATACAGGTATAAGCGCCGACCTCGACACACCCAGATGAAGAAGTGGAGGAAATGTATGAGGACATAAGTCGGGCCATACATACTTCCAAAACCTACTTCAATGTTGTTATGGGGGACTTCAACGCAAAGTTGGGCAAGGGAAGCGATGCAGAGTTGAAAGTGGGGCAATTTGGACATGGGCAACGGAACCTCAGGGGTCAGAGGCTGGCCGACTTTCTGGAGAAAGAGGGACTCTTTGCGATGAACTCTTTTTTTCAGAAGCCGCCTCACAGGAAATGGACCTGGCCGAGTCCTGACAGTTCTACGAGAAACGAGATAGATTTCATCTTGATGACGAATAGACGGATATTCAGAGATGTCTCTGTGATCAACAGGGTGAAAACCGGCAGTGATCACCGAATGGTTAGGGGCACACTGAATATCAATGTCCAATCGGAAAGGCGTCGCTTGATGAAATCTACGCTCCGACCTACTCACGCCCATATCCAAAACCCCGAGAGCTTTCAACTCGAGCTGACAAATCGCATTGATTGTCTAGGAGAAAACCTTTCAGTGGTCGAGCTAAACAGCGGTTTGGTAGAAGCTGTCCATACGGTGGGATCTAAGTATTTTAGACCTCGCGTAGAGATAGACCACAAAAACTCTCGATCCACACTCTTGACCTCATGGCCGAACGTCGATCTTTAGCGCTGCAGTCTTCCGTTGACGCCGAAGCATATCGGCGGCTCAATAGACGGATCTGGAAGTCCTTGCGACACGATGTCCGTGCTCACAATACTGTGAGCATTAAGGAGACAATTGAGCGGAACGGAGGCTCCAAAGTGTTTGCAAGAGACTTGTCTATTGGGCAAAGCCAGTTGTCTAGGCTGAAGACGGAAGACGGCCGCGTGGTATCGACGAGGGCAGAGGTATTAAGGGAGATCGAGAGGTTCTACGGACAGCTTTACACCTCGGTTGCCAAACCTGCTGTTAGCTCGGCCGAAGACCCGAGAGCCGAGTTGATCCGACACTTTATCGATGATATCCCGGACATCAGCCTGTGTGAGATTGAGATGGCCCTGAAGCAACTTAGAAACAACAAGGCGCCGGGCGAGGACGGAATAACTTCAGAGCTTCTGAAAGCGGGCGGAACGCCGATACTGAAAGTCCTTCAGAGGCTCTTCAATTCCGTTCTCCTCGAGGGTTCAACGCCAGAGGCATGGAGCGGGAGCGTGGTGGTACTGTTCTTCAAAAAAGGTGATAACACTTTGCTGAAGAATCCCATCTCGCCCATCTCGCTCCTGAGCCATGTCTATAAGATGTTTTCAAGGGTCATCACAAATCGTCTCGAACGCAGGTTTGATGACTTCCAGCCTCCCGAACAAGCCGGTTTCCGAAAAGGCTTTAGTACCATAGACCACATCCATACGCTTCGGCAAGTTATACAAAAAACAGAGGAATATAACTTGCCGCTTTGTTTAGCGTTTGTGGAATATGAGAAAGCCTTTGATTCGATCGAGACTTGGGCTGTGCTACAGTCTCTCCAGCGGTGCCATATCGACTTTCGGTACATCGAAGTGTTGAAGTGTATATACAACAACGCCACCATGTCGGTCCGAGTACAAGATCAGAGTACGAAGGCTATTCCACTACAGAGAGGCGTGAGACAGGGAGATGTCATATCTCCGAAACTGTTCACTGCCGCGCTGGAAAATGCCTTCAAGCTCTTGCAGTGGAAAGGATTCGGCATCAACATCAACGGCGAGTATATCACTCACCTTCGGTTTGCCGACGATATTGTAGTCTTGGCAGAATCGCTGGAAGACCTTAGCACTATGCTCGAAGACCTCAATCGAGTCTCCCAACAGGTGGGTCTTAAAATGAACATGGACAAAACGAAGATCATGTCGAATGTCCATGTTGTGCCCACCCCCATCGGTGTTGGGGGCTCGACTCTTGAAGTTGTTGACGAATATGTCTATTTAGGACAAGTGGTCCGGTTAGGCAGGTCCAACTTCGAGAGAGAGGTCAATCGTCGAATCCAACTCGGTTGGGCAGCGTTCGGGAAACTACGCGACGTCTTCTCGTCCAAAATACCTCAGTGCCTTAAATCGAAAGTCTTCGATAGTTGTGTGTTGCCAGTGATGACTTACGGCACCGAGAGGTGGCCTCTCACTATGGGCCTTATCAAGAAGCTCAAAGTCACTCAACGAGCTATGGAGAGGGCTATGCTCGGGGTTTCCCTACGAGATCGAATCAGAAATGAGGAGATCCGTAGGAGAACTAAAATAACCGACATAGCCCACCGGATTAGCAAGTTGAAGTGGTAATGGGCAGGGCACATAGCGCGGAGATCTGATGACCAATGGGGTCGGATAGTGCTCGAATGGAGGCCGCGTATCGGAAAGCGCAGCGTAGGACGTCCACCCATAAGATGGTCCGACGACCTGGTAAAGGTCGCGGGACGTCGCTGGATGCAGGCTGCCTCCAACAGGTCTCTGTGGAAATCATTGGGGGAGGCCTATGTTCAGCAGTGGACTTCCTTTGGCTGATGGATAGGAGTAAGAATTATGTACACATAATTCCAAATAATAAAAAAAATACAGAGTTTCTTGTATTTACAGCAAAAATAAGGGGTCGGAACGCCTTACGATCCCTTATTTTTACTCTACGGAAAAACATCAAAATTCGATTCTGAGTGGTTCATCCCTTAATAAGGCGTTAGACACATTAATGTGATATTCATAGAGCGTGACATGACGCTTGCGAGCCCTTTGATAGCGTAATCTCGACCTAACTGAATGAATTAAACATCATGAACGCATTATGTGTTGGCTCTCGGTCTTTGACGCCTCGTACTCTCTAGGGACATTCGGGTATTTTCTCATAAATATTAATATTGTATAGCCCAGCTTACCTGTAAGACACTATTACACTTGTTTTTTTTTATTTTTTATTTTTATTTATTCATTAAAATACAAAGTTAAAAACTATAATATATTAGTTCCACGAAACCGGACTTCGGTTTGACCGTTTGTAGTGTTGTTATTAGAAATTCAATTTAATTTTGATGTTGATATAGTTTTTTTTTCATATTCTGCCAGTCTTTCATACCATATTTACATACATGGGGTGAAGCAACATAAACATTTCAGTCATGTTGCAAAATAATATATTTTCTAAATTTATATCTATAAAGCACTTCAAAGATTAAATTCGATTATGGAAAATATTGTAACATAGTTGATACTTTGTATTATATACCGCAATGTGTTTTCTTATATCTATAATATATATATAAATACCTGCTAATACCTGAAATACCTGCTAATATCCTAGTGGACGGCTTTGTTACGAGTAATCGTAGGCATGGGATATTTCCTTTCACAGGCACATGTGAAAAAATATTTGATATTTTTTATTTATTTATATTTATTTACAGAAAATATAACAACTTAACAGCCGAGGCCAACACGACGCTATATTAAATAAAAGAAAATAACTCTTAAACTACAATTAATTTAAAATAAAATAAAAAAACTAAACATAAAAAATAAAATTAAACAATTCAAACAAAAGTAAAAATTTAAACAACAAAAACATAATTATTATTCTAACATTCGTAACATTTTTCTAAACATTGTTGTGCCACTTCCGTGAATTTGGGCAGACTGCAACAATTGAGATCAATGTCCTCAGCAATGGTGTTGAGAAGTCTTACAGCGCGCGACAGGGGTGCAAATTTTAGTATATTAGTCCTAAATAAATTGACGTGGAACATCAGCGGTTGGCGACGAGTGCCGACGCGGCTGACGGGTACGCACAGCTGTAGCGATATGTTTTATCATATACAGGGTATATCAAGACTGCTATCGAAAACGAAGCCGGGTGGTAGTTTTAGTGACTTCAGACACGTTGAAACAGAAAATGTTGAAAAAAAACGACGATTTTTTTTGTTATTTTTTTCCTATTATATTTGGTATTTGGATGGTAAATTCATTTTTTTCCTAAAATAATAGTGTATAACCTCGTATTTATAAGGACTCTAAGGTATAAAAGAGTTTAAATTATTATTTTGGAAAAAACTATGGATTTACGACCCAAAAATTACGATATTTAAAAAATCATAAAAAAATGTCGCATTTTTTTGCGAAAATTTTAGTTGCATTGTGTTTGTAGTCACTAAAACTACCACCCGGCTTCGTTTTCGGTAGCAGTCTTGATATACTCGGTATATCATAACGCAACGCGTTCTTGCTATAATACCTGTTATGTCTGCTGAATGAAATTATATACCTACGGAAATATAATGATATACACGCATTTCGTGTAATAAATAAACTCTATACAACGAAAACTACACTACATTTCCTGGTTGTAGATCTCTTTTACGTGAGAGGCCGCCTGGGATTTTTCCGTCAAACAGTAGTGTAATCGAACTGTTGTGTTCCGTTTTGAAGGATATAAATAGTACATAAAGTTACCAGAATGAATACTGGACATATTGAGACTTAACATCTTATGTTTTGGGATGGCGAGCGCAGTGGAAAGCCAAGCATTGCTACTGTCCATGAGCGGTCGTATCACTTACCGTCTGGCAATGACATGCTTGTATAGCCATTCATAAGAAAACCTACATTTTTTCTTTTATATTAACATAAACTAAACAACGACAGCCATTAATTATTATACATATATTGCTGGCTACAAAATGTCACAGTGGTAAGCACAGTATAAATAAATAAATAAATGAACTTTATTTTTTTCTCCTAACAAAACCATAGGTACATAAGTTGCGTTAAGACTGTGTATAGTATAATAAACACATAAACATAAAAGCCGAAATTTCACATTTAAAATAACTTGAAAATATAACTTCGTCAAATGAAAATGACTAAAACGTACCATTTTCTTCTCTAAAAGGTATTTAATGACTAAATTAATACGCATAAGTTTCACAAGTTGTCAAGGCAACTGTAAATCCTTTGTGGTTTATTACAAATAAAGCATTTATTATACCAAGTAGAAACTTGAATTAATGTCGCCATATTACTTTGATAGGTTAGTAACCTGATTAGACGATATTACGCTTCACTAGAGAAAGAACATATTGTTAGAAATGTATGTATCAGCTCATATACGTCCCACTGCAGGTCACGGGCCTACTCCACAATCGAGAATACGATTGAGAGTGGTTAGGCCATATAGTGTGGACACGCTGGCCCAGTGCGGGTTGGCGGACTTACATACCATAGAAATTCTCATGAATCGCTATGGTTATGCAGGTTTCCTCACGATGTTTTCCTTCACCGTTTTAGTGCGTGGTGATTGGCTATCAATACACACATGACTCCGAAAAGTCAGAGGTGTGCCCTGGGATTTGAACTCGTGACCACCATGAACATGTTGGCAGCCGCGTCTAGTCCGTTTACCAACAGGCCACCACGCACTATTGTTAGAAAGCCAGCCAATTCTATCTAATAATCTTAATATATATAATTCACGTGTCACGTTGTTTGTCCGCGATGGACTCCTAAACCACTCAACTGATTATAATGAAATTTTGTAGATATGTGTTATTTGTTCCAATTTAAAGGTGGGATAGTTTTTATCTCGATTGAATTGACGAAAGTATAAAAAAAGGAAAAAACATTTTGCCATACAAAATGTTCATGGGTTTGTAACTGTCAAAGATTTAATGTTCATAGCGTCGATACGGTAAACTCTTCCCTAAAATTAAATAACGTATTTAAATAAAGGTTTCGAATCGACAACACATAGCCACAATATTCGATTTATGGCGTATTTTAGATTTTAAAGATGTAAATTAATGACAGTAATGAAAAGTGGTTGACATTTAAATTGATTGTCAAATATTTATGCATACGTTCAGGAATTTATTGTAAACTAAAGAGTATATTATGATGCTACATAAATATAGGACAATTAAATAATAATATTCACATGTATTAAGTTTTACTTCATTTCAAGATAGAATTTCACTTGAAAATGAAAAATCTTTAATAAAATAACACATAAAAATAAAAACTGAACTGAATTGAATAAAATAAAAAATTTATATAATTATGGAGAATATTGCAGGGATTCTCAAATTAGGCGTTGCCTGTGTCTTCAAAAACCAGTTAAATATAATTGTTTCTACGTTAATTGTGTGTGTGTGAGTGCATTTCTACTATTTGGAAAAACAGCATAGTGGGGGTGAAATAAAGGATGGGATATTGCATGGATAATCAAAATCGATAAAGTGTTTAGAAAGTAGAGAGAAACTGGATATAATAGAGTGGGAGGTAGGGGAGAAGACTGGGATAGCTGACAGATTTAATAGGACGAAATGTAAATGCACGGTATAAGACGCGATGGTTAATTAAGAGAAAGGACGCGACGTATCGGGAAGTGAATGAACAGACGGGATGGGACGGAATTGAGCAGGACAGTAGGATAGCTAATACATGTTTAGGTATACAAGAGCTTATACGAAAAATAACACGTATTTGGTGTGGAGTAAAATAAAAAAGTATCTGCACCCAGGCGAAGCCGGGCCGGGCCGCTAGTATAATATATAATAATTATACATCTAATTTATCTTTATTTTTTAAGGAAAAGGATATACTCGTATTACGTTAGTAATATTTGAAACTAAAAATATGACAACAGACGTCTGGTATTTGTATTGCAAGCTTTCCGATACTTTCCCGAACGATAAAGGTTTTATCAGACCTTTGATGTGTTTAAAAGTTCCGATTCATAAAATATGGTAAAATAATGTACCAAAAAAAAAAGAAGAAAAATATTGAAACTCATATTACACAGCTGAAAACCGTATCGTAATAATAAATGTGCGGCACGTTTAAGAATTGTCGGAAAGTGTGTTAGTTTTCTTTATTACGAGCATGTTGTTCGCGTGATGCTAAGCGATACGACCGCTCATGAACAGTAGCAAAACCAAAATTGAATTACAAAGCAACGTTTGGCATCCCACAGCGCTCGCCATCCTGAGACATAAGATATTAACTCTCAATATTTCAAGTAGTTACCATGACCTACAATCCGAAACATTTACAATGCTGTTTGACGGGAGAAACAGATATTGCGGTGGTACCTACTAACGTAGAAGACACCTACCACCAGTCAATTTTAAACGTTACAAGATTTAAGGGTATTATTGATACTAAAATATTATAACTTACGATAATTATGTTATTCTTAATTACATTTTTATTTGTATTTTTATAATACGACAATTATAGCCCAAATGCGTACCTATATTGAATTCGATAGGATTTTGTCATATAGTATTTAAAATTGTGCTTATAACTTAACCCGGCGATCGCACAGTTGGGTCTATTATACCCACGTCTTTTAAAAATGCTCGCATTTCTATAAAATATTTTTGCGACGTTGCCACACTTCTCGGTAGCTGGAGCTAATGGTCTACCCTTCCTGTCGAATATCGCCGTACAGTGGTGTCGCGTACGCAGCAGTGGATAGATGCGGATAAACACAAGAAAGGTAAATAAGACCCAACTATACACTTGGTGTCGTAACGTCGCGCCGTTTTTTTTAAATATATTATTGACTTATTTTCAGAACCTTTGCAGTTATGGATCGCGAAGAACTCGAACGGCAGAGAATTTTAGCTATTCTGCAAGAATCCGGCTTCGAATATGAATATGTAATTCAAAGAAATAGCCTTTAACCATATTTTTTGGCCTACTAAATATGTCTGGAATAAATGCATTTATATTACATAAGAAGAGCAACAATACCACGACAAAGCGTCGCAAATTCTTAAAGAATGTAGGCCTTTCACTTGTTCGTAAGCATTTGCGCAAACGTAAAGATGCTATTCAATTGCCAAGACTGATGCGCAAAAGAATAAGAGATTTTTTAGGAGAACCTGATGAGATAGTATACCTAATGTAAAAAGAAGGTGTCAGGATCGTCTTGCCAAAAAAGAAAGGAAATCTAAAAATATTTGTCGGTACTGTAAAAAATACATCTGCAGTGAGCACGCTGTGTTGTACTGCAAGGATTGTGCAGATGAAAGAGAAGCTATGACTGAATAATTATATGACTGTTATAGAACATAGTTGTTATTCCTGCTATAAATTTAATTGTTATACTTACTACAACGTTAAAATTTTGAAAAAAGTTTGTTTTCTTATTTATTTTTTAGTTTAAGACAGAGGTTCCCTATTTTGTTAAAGTTTTTACATACTTTTATAAAAATGTCATTAAAAACTTATATCTCGTACCAGGTTGTTTTTGTTTATCCAAAAAGTCATAAACAATAGGTTCTTCATCCAATTGTTATGATATGTCCCTAAATTTATTTTAATTATTGAAGTTATGGCGTTTTTTTATATGGGTCCCTTAGACCCAACCCTATTACCGTTGTGACATATTTCCACTGTGCTGACGCCGGGTTAACTGGGCTGGTGTAGGCGTAGATACAATATAGGTCATATAGTTATAACTGTTATAAGTAGGTATGTATCATAATGTGTAATTCCATTATTACGTAAAATGGAATTTCACTAGAGAATTTAAATATCATTCAAACGCAATACAATGTTTTTGTTATTCGTTTTAACCACCATTCCACTCAAAGGTTTCTGGTACACAATAACCTTTCTTTGGAGCTGACATTAGTTCGTAGACGTTGAAATATGATTTCTTTTTATAAAGTATATTTCTTGCGTTTCCATCGTAATATCGTCGTTTTCATATTTAGATTAAGCAGTAGAAAAACAGTTTATTGACGTCTATACATTGACGATGAGATCTTTTTATAGATATTATTTAGAATCTGAATAAACTAATGAAAAAAATGAATTAAGAAAACTTTTTAATTTTTGCGTTCTAGCAGGGCGCATTGATTGTATTGCATCAGGTAAGTGCAAGTGCCGTCCATATAGAGTATCGAATGGACCTCAGACGGCAGTCTCAAGCCAATTTCCTTAAATCTTTAAGGGTGGTACGATTTATTTATACACTTTATTGCACACAAAAAATACAAATAACACTAAAATCACAATCATAAAAGTACGATTGGCGACGATTGTCTTGTTCTGACTCCTAGCCCACCAATGGGAGTTTCTAAGTGAACGAATTATACATCTATCTATTGTTTAATATTATTATCTCCATTAATGTACTCGGATAGATTTTAAAATACTTCAAATCACTCTTCAGTATCCGTATAAAACCTTTTTAAATATTTTATGTGTTCTATATCTGATATAAGAGGACAATCTTTCGTACAATCTACGGAATGTCAATACCGGCGGGTAAGAGAGACGTCGATTCCCGTAAGAGAACAAAACCGGGGCGATTTCAGGAATCCTCCGCTTTTTACATGAATAAACTATTGAGTCACCTCGTCGAGACCTCGTTCGAAATGTACACGAAATGTTTGCCGTTCCGGTAATTATTTCATACGAAGGGCTGTATTTATAGAGTATGAGGGTTAATGTTCGCTTTAATGTGATATTGGGCTTATTTTACTGCTTTTTAGTTTATTTATTTTTTAGAAGACTTACATACTCATACAAGTGTTTATAGAACTGAAATATAAGATAACTGAAATATAAGATATGCTACTAACAAGTCTCAACACATCATTAACAATTTATAGCACCATTTAAAAACTGGAATAACAATAACAAAACAAAAACCAGCCAAAAGCATAATGATAAAAAATATTATCAAAAGGTATAAACGTTATTACAACACAAAAGCAACAAGATTTACCTAACAAATAATTTCAATATAACAAAGATTTGAAAAATATAACATACATAATGTTTTGGTATAGCAAAGCGACTGCTAACGGTAGTTGAAATAGAGCGATGATTTTCATTGCCTTTATATTGGTAAAGGAGGATGATTGAAATTTGAACCTAATGGTAATTGGAATACAGCTACGATAAAGTATTGAATACCTGTTTTCTGTTTATTAGAGGTAAACTTGTCACTGATTGATAACAAAATGTTTACCTTAACATAAATTCTCTTGTTATGTTGTGGTTTAAAATCCTAACAGAGCTTTTTTTTGAATAAACAATTGTTGAATATTTTGATTTGATTGAATCTGGTATTTTTTATACATTTATATCCAAACAATTACTTGAAATATGACGCAATATACGTACCTATAAATTAAGAACAGAATATAGAAGTAAAAATCAATACCAACAACCAAATAAATACGCGACCAAAATTTTAACTTCCGTTGAAGTCTTAAGGAATTTCCTATAAATCTTTTATTATCCAATAACGTGATAAGGCGGTGTCTACACTGCCCTTGAGATCGTAGCCTCCTTGAGTACATGAAGCGATGGCTCACTGTAAGCGCTCACGTACAGGCAATTTTAAATCAGGATGCTTTACGATCTATAAAAAAGTTCCAGGGCGACGTGTTGAATGCACAAAGATGAAAAATGTTTTGTTTGTTGTTTACAGGTTTGGAGGGTTTGAAAGATGTGATATAGCTTGTTAAATCGTGTTAAATCTAGATAGTATACTACTAGCAACGGTTTCTAAACAAAATTGATTGATGGCTTTGGTCATAGTCCTATTGCTGATTTTATACACTTGTGAAGAGGAAGAGACTGTTAGGCCATTAGTCCATTATTCGTTTTTTCACCGTACGGCAGGATAGCCGTATAATTAACAAAACGTGCAAGTTTGTACATGGCACGGCAAAGCTATGTCACGGGGCCGCCACCGTATGCGCCGCTGTGTACGTGGACAAGCTTTCATAGTGATTCATACAACGCTGACAACCGTGTCAACGCATGGCGTATTTACCGTAGAATTTTACGCCCAATACCGTGTGTGGACAAGTGGGCTAATAGTGATATGTAGAGAAACGGATGACAGGATTTGTATATAACATATTTTTATATGTGTATATCTCTATGACTGTTGGATATAACATCGTAGCAAGAATGCAAAACGTATCAGGCCCGCTCATGAACAGTGTTTCAAAATTTTTATGACACAATCTTGCTGTTACCTTGGAGATTATACTATCGCAGGAAATTTTAAAGAAATATACTAATTAGCAATTACCTGATTTATTTAATACACATAGTCGTCACGTTTATATATTGTTATCCTACTAATATAATTAATGCGAAAGTTTGTGTGTTTGTTACTTCTTCACGCTCAAACCGCTGGACCAATTTTGACGAAATGTGGTATGGAGGTAGCTGATTAACACATAGGCTACTTTTCGTCCCAATAAAACTTAGTGTTCCCGTGGGATGTGCAAGGAATTTTAAATATATTTCACACCCAAAGGAATGGGATAGAACGTTTAAATTACTGCAGTATCGTTGAGTTTAAATATTTTAAATAGTTACCACCCGAAATAACTCCTGTTTCTAAAGTGGATTGCACTCAAAAAGTACCCGGGCAAAGCCGGGCCGGCCCGCTGGTTATATTATAATTGTGTATGAATATTAAAAGCATCGGTTACTAATCAAATATTTTCAGCTCAATGATTTAATGAAAAATGAATTTGTGAAACGGTCCGTGCAAAAAGTGAATGCTGTGTAAACGCGTGATTAATGAACACAAGTAACAAAAACGCATGAAAGATTTAATAGCCCAACAGAGGAATATAATCAATCTTCTCCAATAAATACGGTGAGTCAAATGCAAAAACTCTTCTAAAGCTTAATATTAATTTAATATAATATTAATTTGTCATTGTATATAATATTAATTTGTCATTGTCCGTTTTGGTTAAGACAACAACATGCCGACGATTTGATTTAATAAAAGCTTATACTATACGGTAGACATTGCTTTAACTTTGGTTTGAGACAGTTATCTTTCTGAGAAGTATCCTCTATTAAATCTTGTCTTTAGCATCCTCGATTTTTTTATAAGCATTTATTTTTGGCTATTTCCCGTGCTAAAGAAGTTATGGCACTCCTACTATGTCATACAAACCCCTTGTTTTATGATGTAGAATAGTGACCCTGTAAATACACGTGCATTTGATGTCAGTTGAAAGTTTACTGGAATTTTCGACTCGACAAAGGGCGTCACGTGAACTAGAACAGATATTTGCTTTGTTCGTCGGGATTTTTGACACCTCGTTATGCCGCCGCCTTTGTTCGCCAAACTTTTATTTAATTAATATTTTTTTTTAATTTGTTTGTGTATTTGGGGTTGCCGTTTTAGAATTTCAAATAAAATAATTGGCATTGAATTAAAAATATCTGGAGTTGCAAAAAGATGACCGTGGAATACGCGTTAAAATAAATATTGAATAAACTTAATATAACAGAGTTCGTTCAAACGGTGATAAATATTATTATCTTCATTCCTATTAAACTCTCTGTCCTAATATAAGCAAGCATTTTTATAACAGATGTACTGGAGCGCGCGCACTACTTGCGTCGGAACACTTTACGCTCTTTCCGACCTGTTCTTATATTTAGGTCAATGAGAATAGATATAAAAATAACTCTAGTCTAAGTTATAAATATTATTAAAAAAATAAATAGATGCATTTTTTTATTTAAACGGGGCTTTGTTGTCTCATGGCATTAGCATTCACAATTGTTACATTCGGGTTGGTTTAAAGTATCTGCAGTCAAAATCTGGTACGATATTTTCAAACCCTCCAAATGATGACAGGAATTAATCTCATAGCAACAACTGGGACTCTTAGCATAAATGCTCTCCAAACAAGATTCAAGGTTTTCAGCACGAAATATGATCGCAATCGAACCCGAATTTAAGCCTACTTGTACACTAGTATTCCGAATATTTGCTCTATCAGTTTATCTAGCCTATTACTAAATGTTCAATTAAAATAGTTCAGTTTTACGCGTGGTCGAATACTCGTGTTTGGCAGTTTCATCAGTTACCTCTACTAACAATTTTAACTTGGCAAGTAAAGTGAGGCTGCCAAGGCAGTCGGCATTTAATTAAATTTGTAGGCGAGTGACGTACTGTACTGTATCAGCCCATATACGTCCCACTGCAGGGCACGGGCCTACTCTACAATCGAGAGTACGATTGAGAGTGGTTAGGCCATATAGTCCACCACGCTGGCCTAGTGCGGGTTGGCGGACTTACATACCATAGAGATTCTTATAAATCGCTATGGTATGCAGGTTTCCTCACGATGTTTTCCTTCACCGTTTAAGTGCGTGGTGATTGACTGTCAATACACACATGACTCCGAAAAGTCAGAGGTGTGCCCTGGGATTCGAACCCGCGACCACCGTGAACATGTTGGCAGCCGCGTCTAGTCCGTTTACCAACAGGCCACCACGCACTGACGTGACGTACGCATGAAACTAAATCAGTTAACTTTTGCGTCTGTCACTTAGCAGTAAAATAAGTGAAGACTAATTACGATTTATTATTATTTATACAATAATTTATAAATCGAATTGTATCAGGAAATTGAACAATATTTATATTACGTCTTATATTTTTAAAACGATACTGCAGGTTTTATATTCATACAATACCAATCACACTGATTTGTAAATATAATAAAATTGAAAACTCTTTATCTAGTTAGATGTAGTCAGGATGGTCGAGTGGTATAAGGCGCCAGATTTAAGAGGGAGCGTGGATTCCACACCTGACAAGTAAGGGACATATTCGATCATTTCTCGGGCCGGTGTTCGCTCTGGGATGTCCGGTGCACACCGTGTCCACAATGCGTGTGTCGGTTATCCAGAGGTTTTTAGTCAGTATGCTGGTGTAGATATTAGGGTCCCAGCTCGGCCACAACATCCACATTGTGTAGGGCTGGAAGGTCAGTCAGGCCCCCTCTAGGGTACAGAAAAGGGCGCTTAATAGCTTTTCTTCAAGGAAAAAAATGGTATCTAAGGCAGTTTTAAAATTGTGGAGAAAATTCAAAGGAATTTATTACTATTTATTGCTAAGTAAATGAGCGCGTATAATGCAGGTTTCTCATAGCGCTATAACCATCGGCGTTCAATTAAGCCACTAGACGTTAATTATTGCCGTTTCCTAGTACTTAAACGTCGCGGAAGCGCTTACTAAATGCGCTAGAATTATGTATCCTGGTGTTAGACTGTATTCCGTATTAGCTGATATATGAGCGGTTTCTCAGTTTAATGAATATAATTATGCCATCATGATTTATAAAATGAGGAACATTGCTTTGTAATTCATGGTGTTGTTTGATTAAGCAATTATCCATGATTGTTCGTATCCTTTGTTGCATGGCTTACTATGCGAATGGCATGCTTGTCACGTCAATAATTGCAATAAAAAAAACATACATGTATCAAATATAATCATTGCCAAATACGCCAAATGTGTATTAGATTACTTCTGTAAAATTCGAACTCAAAACGACATCCGTTGATAGAAAAGGAACCAATGAGGTTATGGTTAGTAGGCCACGAGTGCAAACACTAGACAAAAAGCTAGACACAAGAATAAATTTTAATACTTATAAAACTAGTTTTCTTCACATGGAGCAGACAATGAAATAAAGGTACAATTATTGAAAGACAAAACAAGGACGGTCGCCATTCTCGGTAAGCACTCATTGAAACAACATCCGGAACACTTCAATATTCATGGGGCTCATCTGCTACTCGGTTAATGTATGTGCGTATTAGGGGGATATTGAGTGGTCTATTCTTCCCTTTGACAAATGCAGGAATAAATAGGGTATATAATATGGTATGTAGTTTCAAATACTAAGAAGAATGATTAAACTATATGTCTTGGAAATATTTCCAAACGGTTTTTCGAACTGTTTTTTGTTTAATTGACTCGACAGCCGAAACTTGCAGAAAGAAAAAGAGTGCGTAAATATTAAAAGTATTCCAACCGATACCAGGCCAATTAAATGGCGTAAGGCCTAACAGTTACGGAAAGTTTTTATTCTGTAATAGAACGTATGTAGATTCATGTAAATAGACTGGTAGGAGATATTAAACAATTCCATTCAAACGATATAAGAGTTACACAAAAATAATCTTTTACCAAACGTTACAAAAGTATGGTTATTAATATTCCCAAGTTTCTTGTCCAAATCTCAAAACTTTTGTTCCTTGAATAAGTTTAACCTCCTGCCAAGATCTCAAATGCGGCCATCGGGTGTATCCACATGAAAAGGAAATCTTGTTACAACCAGTTAAGGAGTCGTATTATTCAAAGTTTCGAAAGCGGATTCCCTGTTGTTATTGTATGATTTTTCAAAAATGGAATACGACACCAACTTTTTTATTGTAGTTGTGGAGTTAGAAAAGATTAAGTTTACCTTGTATTAACTTGTTCCTTGGAGAATTAGGAATGATTTAACACTCCACGGATTTAGATTGTTCATAACGATAACTTATTTGTGATTAGTTGATTTCTATGACTATTGTTTTATAAAATGTATTTTCGCTTTTTTAGTGATGTTCCGCATACTCACACAGTTTACCATATGCCTGTGATTTAGCTGTGGATTTAGCTTCCGTGCTACACATAGTCTAGCCTATCTAACCCGAGGACGATATCAACTTTGTATATTAAAGTATTTTTAATATGTCCAAATATCGGGTAGTTATTTAAGTATTTTATTTTAATAAATAGTTATTATATTTCCGTTGGTCGTCGTAAGATTAGGGCGTGGGACTGCCCAAGGTATAAGTGGCGAATGTGCGTCGCAGGCCTAATATTATTGTTTTGCACAAAAGCTTAAGTGGTAGAATCAAGTTAATCATGAAGCTGAATGCAATAATTATGTATAATTTGCTTTGAATGAAAATTTTCGCATATGAATTACCCACAGGAATTACCTTAACATCGAAAATAACGCAACAGCATGGCCCTCCGTAAATACCTAAGTAGCGGCTATACATATGGCAGAATCTGAATCACATAGCTGTTATCTCAACACCAAATAAACCATTAACTCACTATCTTATACATCCAAAGGTTCATTACTAATACGATCCATTAATGCAGAATATACGAGTAAAAACATAGTGGTGTGCGAAACAAAAGCCCCACTTGTAAGATTAAATTGAATGTAAGCACGTGTATCTTTGAATATATAACCTGTTATGCTGAGTGGATCGATGTGTTATGCCATCGCGATCCATTAGTGATGTGCGGTATCGATAAACAGATTGTTTATAGAGTTACGCACGGGGAAATTGATAATGGTCTTGTGTTTTGCGATACATTTATGCGTACAGTTTATTGTGATATTGGTACAAATTTTATATCTGAGTTTAGTATTGTGTTTTGAAATAATATGTGTAGGAGATTTTTTAAGAAGGCACGGTGTGAAATGGAATTGAACAACTATTCTGAAATATGTAAAGTATGATACACTATATACAACCATAATTCATGTTTAAAATGTTAAGGTGTATAGACAACTTGAAATTTAATTAATAAATTGCGGTCTTACACGATTCTTAATTTTATGGTCTTGGCCCCTAGTAACTACGGTGAAAAGTGCTGGAGTTTAAAATATTCGTAGGGTGGTAATAAAACATAAGAAATAAAACAATGCAGACCAATGAAATTACAATTGTTTCATATTATGTATTTTTACAACTTGATATATTCTTTGAACCTAATATAATATTTTAACGAAGAAAACTTACTTAAATTCCGAAAAATATAAATTACATATGTCATGAATATTTATAGCTCAAATCTGTCTGCGATGTTGAAGATATGACATCAAGTTCGCCCATTGTGAATTGTTACTCGTGTGTACACCCATCGGCTGCGAATAAACTTTCAGCATTGTCTGCATAAGTTTAATGACTGTGCTTCAGGCTGTTAACGATCCTCTGGGGCGTTATTGAGGTATTCAATCTTTAGTGAACAGGCTGCAAATTCACATTAATATGTACAATACAATTTCATACTGGTTAAGATGCTTAGGGGCGATCTATATTGATTAGATTTTCTGTGGTTGAAGAAAAACAGGGAGAGAGTTAATATGCATAATCATACATACAGACATACAGAAGGGGTAGGCAGAGATGCCAGGATTTCCCCACCCACATTTCGCTTTGTATGTTCCATCTCAAAATGTGAGACTCTGTGCTGATAATGAATAGAAAAATTCAATATCACTTTGCCCAACCCAGGATTCGAACCCGAGATCTCAGCTTTGTAACTGTACTCTAGTATAACTACGCCACCGAGTTACTCGAGAGTAAGATGCATTAATTGAGGATAAAGAAGAATTGAAGATAATGATTGGGATGTAAATTTGAGAAAGGCAACGGTTTTAGCCCCACTATAGCTTTTAGAGATCCAATTTTATAAGGCTATGAATTACTTAATGTATAAACTAAGTCAAGAGCATTTACAGTAATAAATCGATACTAGATTTTTTTTATTGCATTGAATGGCGAGACGAGCTTGCCGTTCGCCTGATGGTAAGTGATGCGACCGCTCATGAACAGTAGCAAAAACAAACAACACCTTGAATTACAAAGCAATGCGTGGCATTTACTGCGCTCGTCATCCTGAGACATCAGATGTTAAGTCTCAATATGTCCAGTAGTTATTCTGGCTACAATGTCCTTCAATGCGAAACACAACAGTGCATTTAAACTGCTGTTTGACGGGAGAAATAGACATTGCGGTGGTACCCACCCAGGCGGCCTCTCACATATGAGAGACCTACCACCAGTACCTACAATATCTTACGATACGATAGTATCCTAGATACGATAAAATCCAATTAATCATACCTTTATATTTATATTTGTAGCTGGAGATACAATATCTTATTGTGGATATAATCAAAATTAATTAAATTAACATCTCTATACTATTTTGCATAACCTGATGAAAGAAGTTTATTTATAAAGATGTACTCATACATCCGCAGATCTGTAGACCGTCCTCGGAGAGCGCCGCAACGTTAAGTTTAATCGGATCAAATATCGGCCCACTTGAGTATATTCTCTTTCTACGTTTTAATCCCGAGTGGAAATCGTCGCTGGAATTTCACATCAATTTCCTTACGTAATACTATTAGTTGTATTAATAGTCTGGATTGGATTCAGGCGGCGATTCTAGGAAATGCAGGGAAAGAGCTCATTTTGAAATGATCTACTGTAATTAAATGTTCGCTCTCGGATTTGTAAAGATGTTTGTAATGTTCGCCTTATAAAGACCCTTCCACTCTGTACCGACCCATATTTGTGCCACTGTAGGGCACGGGCCTCCTCCACAATCGAGAGTATGATTGGGAATGGTTAGGTCACCACGCTGCGGGTTGGCGGATTTTACATACCATATAAATTCTTACAAATCGGTATCGTATGCAGGTTTGTTCACGATGTTTCCTTCACCGTTAAAGTTCGTGGTGATTGTGTGCCCTGGGCATCGAACCCGGGGAAAATACGGGGATGGAGCTCATTTAGAAATAATGCACTGCAATTAAATTTTCGCTCTCGGGTTTGTAAAGATGTTCATAATGTTTACCTTATAAAGACTCTTCCACTCGCATTGAGCTATGTAGCTTCATGTAAACTATATTTCAAGTGTTTTGTTTTTGATAGTTTTGTACAGTATATTAAATTCAAATGGTAAATTTAATTTAAATTCTCATAGTGTTGCTGCTCTGCAGGGAGCCTTTGATGGACTCAGTTAAATTAAAAATTTCTTAGAACCTTAATGTTTAGACTCCAGACCCATTTATTACTACTTCTAGTAACCGCCATTAAATTAGATATATTAAATATATTATAACAGTTTATATTTTCTACAAAAAAATAAATAATTTAATTTAAATAGTTGCCTTGACAACAATTTGATATATCACTCAATTATGTATTCAAAAAATTGATAGTATCCTTAATTTCGGGTTATCGACATTAAAAATAAAGTATAGAATAAAATCTACATCATTTCACATATCAACAAGATGGATGACAAATGTGTAATGTTTTTTGTACTCACTCGAACTGTTGATACATCGGACCTGTCACAATCTGGATAGAGATTGATGTGTTGTTAATCCATCGCTAAATGATAGAAAAAATATAAGCATACCAATATATATCGTCAGCGTAGTTTATCATTGTGCATACCTACTGAAATAATTTTAGCAATTATATCGAGATTTTTGTCTGAACATTAAAAGACCTGTGATAAAATTATAGAAATCATCTTTTTTGTTTTTATTGTTATATTAAAATCGTTGATTAAAAAATTTGAGAAATCTAAAGATGACTTTTACGTATTCTAAACGATTATCAAGATGTGTAAAACGCGTTAAAATTGGCAAAAACGCGTAATTCACAAAGATCAATGTAAACAGATTTTTTTATAAATGCAGTTTTTTAGAGTATCAGTATTATTACACTCCTTATTTCATAGTTGTTTAGCTAAATCAAGTATTAAAAAACTTAAGATAATTATCTATATCAGCCCATATAGGTCCCACTGCACGGCACGGGCCTCCTCTATAATAAAAAAAATATATTTAGAGTGATTAAACCATATAAACGGACCAGACGCGGGAGCCATCATGTAAGATCTATCTGTATCTGTATCAGCCCATATACGTCCCACTGCAGGGCACGGGCCTACTCTACAATCGAGAATACGATTGAGAGTGGTTAGGCCATATAGTCCACCACGCTGGCCTAGTGCGGGTTGGCGGACTTACATACCATAGAAATTCTTATGAATCGCTATGGTATGCAGGTTTCCTCACGATGTTTTCCTTCACCGTTTTAGTGCGTGGTGATTGACTATCAATACACACATGACATAACATTTGAAAAGCCTGACGTCTTGGCGTCGCGTCCAGTTGGCGCCACGTCCTGCCGTCAATCAGAAAGATTCCATTTCATTCCATCCTTACTGTGGCCTGCCGAACAAAGGACCAGTGACTCACCTACTTCCCCGTGATTTGGGTCCTTTAATGTCAGGTGTCGAACTTTTATCTTGTGTATACACCAGCGGTATTGTGTATGCATGTAGTAAGGGTATTGGTTTATCTTATATCTTTAAATGAGAAATTCTTGTATATATATATATATTCTCTGAATCTCGGAAACGGCTCCAACGATTTTCATGAAATTTTGTATACAGGGGGTTTCGGGGGCGATAAATCGATCTAGCTAGGATTCATTTTTAGAAAATGTAATAAAAAATAAAAATGTAAACTGATAATATTACTCTTCCTGACATCTATTGGCGAATAATATTACTATTTGTTTTATTGTGTGCAACTAACTGCATAACCATACAATAATACTAAAGATATTCCAGCAGATGGTGTTGTTAAGGACCGCTAAGCCAATGAGTGGTATTAGCTATTAGGTTTTATTGGGATATATGTCAAAACTTTAAAAATAGTAAGTGAAATTGGTAATTTGGCGTTTAATTTTGGATATGGCTATTTGTTTGAATCATGGATTATTAAAGATATACTGCCGGATTGAGCGAGTATTGAATCGAGAGAGAATATATTATATAAAGTACGGTATATTCCGCGGAGCGTTACTAGGAATAACTTGTAAAAGAAAAAGTCCAAAAAAACATCCAGGTACTGTTAATTTATAGTTGGATCCTACCTTAGATAAATAAAGGCAATTGAATCAATATATTACAATGAATGGTGAGAGGAAGCATGAAATTCGCCTGTTATATACACGATACCTATAACGAAAATGACCTTAGATTTTTTTTTGTCTGTCTGTCCGTCTGTCTGTCTGTTTGTTCCGGCTAATCTCTGAAATGGCTAGACCGATTTAGACAGGACTTTTATTGTCAGGTAGCTGATATAATAAGGAGTAACTTAGGCTACAAATATGTGAGAAAAAATCTTTTATTAAAAAAAATAATAACTTTTTTGTTAAATTCCATGCGGACGAAGTCGCGGTTACAGCTATCCTAAATAAATAAATATACCCAACAGTCACATACATACAAAGTCCTGACCCCAAAATAAGATAGAGTCTTGTGGGAATCAGAGGGAATCAGAAACTACGAGAGACTTTTCGGTCTCACAAATGCCCAGAGCGTGAGGATCAAAGCCGCAATATGGTAATGTTTATTTGAAAAAATATTATTCGGAGATTCAGGGCAGCCTCCATCAATGTTGGTATTGCTTTACTAAGAAACAATTTTATGCTAATTTTATTAAAATATACAACTTTTATTTACTTAAATAATTACAAAAGAAAGATTTGCTGATTAAGGAGATTATGCAATCAAGGATGTCTCACGGACGTCGCCTTTAATTATACACCTGCTTTCCGCTTTTATTTACGTTTTTCTTTTTGTTATCCGATAAATGTATTACTATATCTTATGGGACAGAATATTGATTAACCGCAATAGATCTGTAATTATTTAAATAAAAAAGTAACTATAGTTGCAAGGTGTTAAACGATTGGTATCAAAATATTTTTAATAGAGTTTAAGGGAAAGAATTTGCAGAATATGTAGGATAATACAGAAAATAAAATACAAATACTCGATGATTTGACATTCAGGTTGACTGTTCTGCTGGGATCCTACAAGATTGGAAAATGAATAAAAAGTGATATTTCAGGGTGTTAGTGCACACTACTACTACGGCACATAGATCAATTCAAATCAAAATCAAATATACTTTATTGATACAAAGAAACAATATACGTAAGATACAAGGATCTCTTGAACTGTTGAAGTACCTATTTAAGGGTTAAGTTCAGAAATACAAAAGTTTGTCCAGGAAATAACGTATTTTTGATGACATGTACATAACATGTAGAATTAAAATTAAATATTTCTCGTTCAAATCCGCTTTTACACCAGGGGTGAGGGGGGGGGTGAGGGGGTGGGGGTCACATTATAGTTCATGTCAGAATACTGGGTCCGATTTCAATACTCCAATTCGTAATAATGACTTTTTAAATTTTGTTACAGATGTGATTTGTGAACACACACATACTTTTTTACTTTATTTATCGAACTATACAAAGAATTAAATGTGCTTATAATTTTTATCAACAAGACAATTAGTAATTTTTTTTTCAAACTCGGGCTAGCCCAGGTCATGACCCCCATGATCTCCCCCCTGGATCCGCCCTTGATGTCGGTAAGGGAGCTCTACACAATCTGCTATTTGAAATGGCGCACAGAACAGGGGTACATTAAAAAAACATTATATATAGTAGTAATATTCGGATAATAATATTGTAGTACATGTATGCCACTCACCGGAATCTTTAAGCTGGCTGGACGACACTGGAAAACACGGTGATAGTTGAAGCACTCAATATCACTTGCACTATATTGTTCACAAAACAATTTCAATTAATTTAAATAAACTAGCGAAGCGACAGAGACCGTCATGCTTCTGCAAGCGTTCATGAGAAACTAAATTGTTTGACCTACAAGATAACGTTAACTACCCTCCACTATATAATATTCTTACCAAATAAAAGATATTATGTAAACAGTTACCGTTCAACAGGTTAATGTAAACATCATAAAGTATAGACGGTGGCATAATTTCAGTTAGGGGCGTCCTAATGATGATGAAAGTATTCTAATGCAAGTCAAGTTTCTTTTTTAAGCTTCTGTTTTTCTTTTTCAGTTACTGGACAAATTGAGACTTAACAACTTATGTCTCAGAATGGCGAGCGCAGTGGAATGCTAAGCATCGCTTTGTGATTCAAGATGTGTTTGGTTTTCCTACTGTTATGAGCGGTCGTATCGCTTACCATCAAGCGAACTGCAGGAGCGTCTCGCCATTCATGTCAATAAAAAAAATTCAGCAAATATCACCTTTGTACAATTATCGTAACACTCGTAGTTCAAACAACAGGGTTCTCGGCTTTGTGTTCGAGACGGGGGGCTGATCGAAGATTCAACACGTCTGAAAGGTAAAGCCGGAAAGTGAGAGGCCCTTTGTTCTTATAAGTATCTGCGTGGCTAATTGACGTACGAAGATTGTTGGCTGTGTCTTAAGGAATTTCTTTGTGACGTCATGGACTTTGTGTGGACTGGATTTGTGTTTAGTTGAGGCCCAGATTATTTAGTTTGTGTTTTATATTATCTTATAAAGTTTATGTTAATTTATTTCACAGGTGAAAATTTATATGATCGTGCAAAATGAAA
Organism: Hyles vespertilio; assembly: GCA_009982885.2. Taxonomy (NCBI): domain Eukaryota; kingdom Metazoa; phylum Arthropoda; class Insecta; order Lepidoptera; family Sphingidae; genus Hyles; species Hyles vespertilio. The sequence goes on along the minus strand of CM042821.1, from coordinate 14,287,118 downwards.
AAGAAACGTCATAAAATGAAAATGTACATAAGCCCATGTTTATTATGTATACTCTTGAGGGAAGGCAGAAGTTCATTTAAGGCTATTAAACCTTTGGAAGATTGTATCAGCTCCAATATTTTACAGGGGCAGTCACCGCTCAATAAATAATAGGTCAGTATAACGAAATTAAAACAATAACAATGCAATATTTTTTTCCAAAAAATTATTTTTACTAAAATCATAATATATACGCGAATAAATAAACGTCTATAGCTTTTCTAATTCCATACGGCTTACTTTTATTGGTTCACTGATTTACTTTTAATTAAGTTAGATTTAGCTAGTCCTTCAATAATATTATGTATGTATAACTCTGTTTTAATTCGTTGACTAGTTGTTTTTTTTACGTTAAGTGTATTTTCTTTGTGTTTACTTTCGTGTGTATTTTTTGTAATTGTTGTATACTCCTGCAATGGGTATATACACCAAAAAGCAACTGAGCAGAGCAAGCAATGTAGCTACTGGACATATTGAGATTTAACATCTTATGTCTCAGAGCGCAGTGCAATGCCAAGCATCGCTTTAATATTCATTGTGATTTTTGGTTTTACTGTTCATGAGCGGTCGTATCACTCACCATAAAAAAAGGAACTTGTAAACTTGTATTAATTTTGATATTTATACTGTTGGAGAACCTTAATTAAATAAATAAATAAACGTGTAGTATAGAATGTTTTCGCCTTGTGGGTGTGTGTGTGCGCGGGGTGCGGCGCGCTCCACGGCACATCAAAGGCCCTCTCGCTTTGATCTCGCCGCACGGCTCGCCGCCTCGATATTGTGCCCACCTGGCCCTACTCGGTCACCGGTATAATCGATCTTTTTAATACCTTTGTAAGCAGCTGATATTTTGTTCATATTGTACATAGTTTTTACACAGGGCGTTGAAGACTTCAAAAAGATAGTAACTAGGTCTACGACTGCTCGTAATTTTTAAATGTCAGAGATTTCTCAAGTATTTAATGGATGAAGAATTATTCTTTAAATAAATCAATATATACACGCAACAGTCACATACATTGTCCTGACCCCACATTAAAATCGAGTGTTGTACAAGATATAGTTGACACTACGAGAGACTTTACGGTCTCACAAACACCCATTAAGAAAATAAACGCAATTTTGTTTAGACGCCATAATTTTACTCAAAACTTTTCAAAGTTAGCACTACTTTTCATACTGTCCCCTGTCATAAATAAGTGTTATTATCTGTGTTGTTCCCTTAATCAATAGTCAAAGTATCTATTTAAAAATACACGCATGAAAAGAAAAAAATGAAAAGTCAAATGTGTGTGCTCTTGAATTTGAACTGGCAACCACCGTCGTACCAATTGACGAGCCGTTACCAACAATCCACCTCTAGGTAAATAAAGATACAAAACTGAAAAGATTATTACAGATATTTTGTTTTCATTAAATTATAATAGCGATTGTTTCCAATTGTGGCGCGGGCGGGCGTGGTCGACTGTGGGTTGTGACCTTAATCACTATGATATTTGAATCCCGTTGTTTAATATTAATTTGATAATGTGTTTTATTAAAATTATTAAGGTTTTCGAGTGATAAACGCCGGGCATTGACTGTGAATTCGGATTTCGGGTTTTATGTTCAGGTTTAATTTTCTGTGTAAAGTACTATTGTTACATGGAGATTATAATATTTCGATATGTATTAATAATAACTAGCATTATTTTGGTATTCGAAGGATTTGCTGCATCCCAAATTACTTCCTAAATCCTTATTATCCAACTGCAGAAATCACTCATATAGTATGTAAAATATACTCTGTGTACTGATTGCTAAAACACTACACATGGTGTAAGTTTCATTTATTTTCACATAATGTCTATTCCTAGTGCGTATACTTACGTAATTGTCGAAAAAATATGAATATCGTAATAATTTGTCTCGGATCTGGGTGTTTGTGAGACCGAAAAAATTTGTTCCTGATATTCACGACATAAGTCTCGACCTTACTGTGGAGTCAGGACTATGTATGTGAATGTTAGGTGTATTTATTTATCTACCCATAGCTTCCGTTCATTAGCATTGTCAATAGCAATATTATTAATACTGTTTAGGGGTGTGACATCACGCTGATGATTTTCCTTAGTCACGCTAACATCTAAAGACTCCTAAAAGCATTTTTGGCGATTATAGATGGCTCTTTCTGCTTGTCTATATTTTCTATATTAAAACAAATTACCTACATATGAATTCATTCATTATCCATTGAAAATTAAAAACACATATGTACATAAGCTCACGATTATGTCTCATAATGGGTAGCCGACAGTGAAATAATTACTACACTTCACAGTATTATCTTTAGTTTACCAAGGGCATTTCCGTCCTTAAAGTTATAAGAGACGAGTTTATCACCATATCCGGACTAACTACCAGTCCTAAAATAATTAAATTTTAAAAATTAACTTTATATTTCTACACAAAAATATTTGTCAAATGATGGTGGCTCAGATGTTTGCTTTCTGCACTCGAGGATCCAAGAACAAATATTTTGCAATTGAAATCGTCGAATGACAGAATAAATGTTTGTATATGGTGCAAATATTTGTCCGGCCCGTGTGTTTGTTCACGTGGTAATTGTAGAGTGGGTTTGTAAAACCGAACTAAGGATATAATTAAAAAAAAAATCATTTGATCTAAAATCTGTCGTAAGCACGCAAGCAAAGCACAGGCTCATTTAGCCAACAATGGTAATTGGTTAGAAGAATACATAAATGTAACTATTTATACGAATGTTTTGTCTCCTTTGCTCGTACTAAATTCAAAAATCGTTAGAAAGAGATAAAACATTCGATAGCTTACAAAAGGTCGGTACAATAAAGTATCTTATCTTATATTTAATAATTTTAGAGGAAAAACATTGGTATTATCGATGATAAAGTTGTTATAATACGACCAAATCAATTAATGTCAACGTGGAAAAGAGGCAAAGACAGAATACTTTAAACTTAACTTTCTGGTGTTAAAAGAGGATGCAATTATTTCATAAATAAAATATAACTTGTACAAATGTATATAATATAAGCTTCTCTACTTTTTATAAGTTACTTGTGCAAACCATGCATTTTTGTTAAAGAAAATATTAATTAATTATCACAGTTATATTTTGTCTTTTTTGTGTAGCCTTCGTCGTTCGTAGCAGCTACGAGAGCTACGAGCGCTACGAAACTTGTTTACGAGTGGTGAAATTTTTTTTGCAATATAGTTGTGTGTCATAGTTTTATTAATTACTAGCTGTGCCCGCGACTTCGTCCGCGTGGAATTTAACAAAACCTTTTTTTTTAAAGACTAAAAGAATTTTTCTATAATAAATGTAGCCTAAGTTACTCCTTATTATATCAGCTACCTGACAAAAAAAGTCCCTTCAAAATCGGTCCAGCCATTTCAGAGATTAGCCGGAACAAACAGACAGACAGACAAAAAAAAATTAAATACCATTTTCGGCACAGGTATCGTGTATATAGCGATATGCAGTTGGACATTTTTTTTAATTTTTACTTGTAAAACAGACACTTCAATTTTATTTATATGTATAGATGAGTTGTGTGAATTTATAACACATAAAATTACCGCAAAAAATTGCAATATCATAAATCTTGAAATTATAGCAGCCGACCCGGCTCCGCTCGGGTGCGAATAATGTAGAAGAAGAGTAGGTGAAAGAATTTTTCAAATAGGCAATATTAATATATAAAAAATACTCTATAATATTAGTTTAGCTTAGTAAACATAAAAGCATTTTTCACCTTTTCCTGCCAAATCTTGTATTTTCTTTAGCTACATTGATATTATTTAAATAAATTGAAATAGAGTTTCTTATTACTACCAACCTAGCCCTCGTTTATCTTTCATAATAAAATATATTTAAAGACTGATAACAATAATACAGATGAACATGACAATAAACAAAACTATCCCAAATTCATTTTTCCAAGCTATGTTTTAAAAAACACCTGAAAACAATTATAATTAAATATACTTAAAATATGTTTAAGAGAAACGAAAAGTACCGAAAACGATTTCGAAATGCTGAAAGGATCATTAGCCGCTCGTATATCGTACAAAACCGACAATTGGACCGGACGGAAATCCCGGGATCCCGGATAACGGGATTGCCGCTCACGTTCATCCCGGGATGGGAAAGTAATTAAGCAGTGCAAGCGCTGTATTAAACGTCAGTGGGGAATTGATAGTATTATACAGTACCTTTGGTAGATCAATTTTCACTGGTTACTGCATTTTGGAAAGGAACAATTTACGTCATAGATAGATATGTCAAGACAAAGATTGGTCATCCTACCACTATGGGGAATTTTAAGGGGTACTGTACATTGAATAAATGCATAAAGTTAATTTGAATTTGTAACTTTACGAAGACGTTATCGTTAAGGAAATAGAAAAATATCGCGTGTATAATTAGGTTGAAACTTGCAGAATTAAACAATCTTATCAGTACCAAAATTACCTCAAAAGGTGATAAAGATTTCGTTCAGGGACCATTTTAGTACCCTTATCGGCCTTTTCGGAATTTCTTTTAAAATAATATTAATTACTTTATGTATTTTTGAAATGTATTTGCTCTGTCTGTCCTGCGCACTTAAACATTTCATAGTTAATATACAAATAATAAAACCTTTGATAAGAAGATATGTGCTAAATAAAAATTAAAATAATGTGCAGGTACAATTATTGAGAACAATGCAATTGTTGAATACTTACGTAGGATCCCTTGTAAAATACATCCATAATATCATACAATCATACTAATATACTATATAGACTTTCCATTCCATTCGCCTCTATTCGATAACTAATTGACGACGGCAGTCCCAATTGGACCGGTCTTGAGCCTTATTGGAGCGTCGTTCAGTTAACAGAGCAAACCAAGCGCAGATAAGCTCGTCTTTGCAAGGCCTTCACCCATTTACAATAATAGTGTTGGTCTAACTATTTTGATTAGTAAATTGGGTTTGTTAATGTAAGAATTGGTAACAAGGAAAATAGCCTGGCATATTAAATTCGGGTGGTAGTTTTAATGCCTTCAGATATAATTTAACTATTTGTAATTTGAAAAAAAATGTTGCGTTTCTTCGCCTAATATTTAATTGAATTTTGTTTTTGTAAACTACTTCAAAAAAAGGAGGAGGTTCTCATTTCGGCTCCATGTTGGTTTTCCACTTTGCTAAACTCGGGATTTGAACCCGAGACCTCAGCTTTGTGACAGTACCATACTATACTAAGCCCCCGAGGCAGTTAAATTTAATACCATAAATAATTATTATGTGTTTTAATTAATATAGTTTACTTCATTATATTTAGACTCATAATTACTTTCTTTTAAATCTATTGCCTAATATTGTACACATTTAATAAACAATGGAGCACCACTGAAGCCTATAACTCTGAATTCGATGCATTAGGAAAATGTAAAAAATGAAAATAAATATTGAATCTATTTACATTATTTAGATTCAGTCATTTAATTTTATCTACCACCCGATTTGGAAAGCGGTTTTCACTAGAGAAGAAGCAAGAAACTCTAGTGTTGCTCTTTTCAAAACCAGTTTACAATTTATATAATCAAGTATTCCGCTGATAAATTTTCAAACCAACCTTTATAGGAAAATGTATATTAAAATCAGTATGAAAGTGAGAGGGAGATACAGAAGCAGTTGGATAATTTCCGCAGAGTAAGTGTAGCCGGAATAGCTCAGTAAGAAGAGGAATAGATCGTGAGGTCTAGCGGTCCATGTTTCAAGTCCAGGTTTCGGCTGAACATTTGCGGTTGGACACGGAATTTTTTGTCCTCAATTTTTCAATAGTATTATATTATGTTACATTTTTTTCGAAATGTAACTGGTAACGATTGAAGTTTCGAACAGTTGTAACCTTCAATAGAAGAATTAGATACAAAATTAAATATAATTTAAGTAAAAATAAAAATAATTAAAAAAATTAAACTGTCTTAAAATTTGTAATAAAAAAATAATCTTTTAATAGATTTAAAATAACTAAATAGGCCAACAATTTTTTGAGGTCGGTGTCAGGTAGAAGACTTTTAAGCTTTATAACATCACGCTACGAACTATGCGAGTAAAACCGCGGGGTACACCTGGTCTCAAACGGTAAGGCACCGGCACCGACAAAAAAATGTTCTGTCTATTAAAAGTAAATTTTATTTCTCTCTTTTTATTACAATTTTGTAATCGTTTTTTTTTATAATTATTTTTTGGTCACTAAATCTACCACCCGGCTTTATGTTTGGTTGCAGTCTTAATATACTCTGTATTATCCCTCTCTCGCCTCTCGTTTCACAGGTGGCGTCTAACTGACTGAGCCACGGAGGCTGTCACATGAATATCAGTCTCTTAAATAACAACTTTGCTATTCAAATAATCATTAAGTGTAAAGATAATTTTAATCCATTTATATCACTGAATAGTTCATAAAGCTTTTGAAAGAAGTATAAAATTGTGAGTAGTGATAATATCAATTGTTTTAGCGAAAACTTTTCTATTTCACAACAAAGAAAATCGAAATACAATCTTTATTAGGTATAAATCATAACTTTCATAATTTCTGTATCTATAAAATTTTGACTTCAGTATTACAATCAAGATCAAAATCAAGAGTATTGTATTATATCAGCCCATATACGTCCCACTGCAGGGCACGGGTCTACTCTACAATCGAAAGTACGATTAAGAGTGGTTACGCCATATATTCCACCACGCTTACAAATGTAAAAATATTTCATCAACGTTAGCTTCAAATAAAGTCATTAAATTACCCTTGCAATAGCTTATATTGTACTGTATGTTACTATTTGCGACAAACACTTACTTTCGTGTTCGGTGAGTGTGATTTCCGACGCCTTTTTCCTCTTCCTGTGTCCCTACAACTTTCCCCAATTCTCAAAGGCCAGGCAGTTGCTATACAATTATTATAGAATAAGCCCTTTGTTTCCCAGACCTACATATTTTCTACCTTTGTAATGCCAATACATATTTAATACCACTATTAACGTAAAAATAATCACGAAAACTATCAAACTTAAAAAGTTAACAACTAGGTTACCAACGAGGCCAATACACCGCAAGTGAACAAATATTGACCAATATTAATTACCACCGTTCGGTGAAAAAACAAATTAATTCGTTGTTGGCAAATTATATTTTCGCGGTTGGACGATATCAGATCGAGTGTCAATTTTAAAGAGGAGCCATTTTTTATGTTCCGCCACAATGGGTTTTGTTATTATCAACGAGAGATATTATTCATTTATTGTGCACTAAGTAAACTTAGTTATAGAACATAATATGATATTGTAGTACAAAAGGTGGTCGTTATTATTTTAATTATACTTTAAATCATTTGCATGAATTATTCAACTAACCATGCGCTTATTAAAAACCAATAATTAAAATAGTATTTCAGTATTCTCTATTACATAAACGCATGTAAGGAAAAAACCTTTTAAACATTGATATTAAATGGACTTGTCTGGCGTATGTTTGGCCGGCTACCAAATCGAATGTAGTTTTGTGGTCATTGCGCTATCTGGTGTCAGGCCCAGCCATTTACTCGTAATAGATTTGATTCAACACCTGATTGCATGCTTGTGTTGGACGAATGAGTTGGCACTGATTTTGATGCAAAATTAGCTTAATCATCCACCATAATTTTAGTTTCAAATATTAATATTGGCGTGTTGGTAAGCGGACTAGTCGCGTCTGCCAACATGTTCACGATGGTCGTGGGTTCAAATCCCAGGGCACACCTCTGCCTTTTCGGAGTCGTGTGTGTATTGATAGTCAATCACCGCTAAAACGGTCAAGGAAAACATCGTGAGGAATCCTGCATACCCTAGCGATTTATAAGAATTTCTATGGTATGTAATTGTAATGTCCGCCAACCTGCACTAGACCAGCGAGGTGGACTATATGGCCTAACCACTCTCAATCGTACACTCGATTGTAGAAGAGGCTCGTGCCCTGCAGTGGGACGTATATGGGCTGATACAGATTAATATTATAATGTTTTATATGATGTTAATTTAATAGTATAAAGGTTCAATGGTTAACTTCTATGGATTCTTCTTTAGCTGCAGGAAGTCCACTGCTTAACATTGATCTTCCGAAAAATCCTCGCAAGGAACGTTCAAAGAAGTGAAATAATTGTTTTTTTCTGATAAGTAATTATAATGAAAAATGGTATTTCAAAAGGCGTTTTCAATATTTTATAATAGTGTTGTTTTTAATACGCTACATTAAAATATTTACTGACCATAATAAATAATAAAGAGCAATATTTGTATTATAATTCGATATCTACTGAAACGCAGCGTTCATAATAAAAGGCGAGCAAATGAATTGACGCACAGGAGCGGAAGGGAAATTATAATTGAATTCAAATATCCATCCATTTATGACGTCCCGGCAAAACATTGATAAATGATATTGCAATAATTATATTATAATTTAAAAAAGAAATCGAAATAAATACTATTTACTCCTTAGACTGCCCTCTCCTTCTCCTGTTAATACCCATCCCAAGGTTGCATGGAAGGAATTGTCTAGTGATATGTCTGTCTACTGGTGGTAGGTCTCTCATATGTGAGAAGCCATCTGGGTAGGTACCACCGCAATGTCTATTTCTCCCGTGAAACAACACTGCTTAAATGCACTGTTGTGTTTCGGATTGAAGGACATTGTAGCCAGAGCAACTACTGGACATATTGAGACTTAACATCTTATGTCTCAGGATGGCGAGCGCAGTGGAATATTGCTACTGTTCATGAGCGGTCGTATCGCTTACCATCAGGCGAACGGCTTGCTCGTCTCGCCATTCAATGCAATAAAAAAAAAAAAAAAAAAAAAAAAAAAAGATATAAGGCCGTCTTTTGTACTTTTTTATTATATTATTTCTTTAATGTAACTAGTTTTATATATGGCCCAAAGAAACATATATAAATGTTTAGCCAAGCCTCTTCAATGTTTGTTATAGGGAGTAGTCCTTTATGCAAATCAAATTCTGGCTGAAGTGCTTTCGAAAGCTTACGAAATTCTTATTAAGATTTCTTCATCTATAAATATTATCTAAGTTAAGGCGACTAATTACCAATAATTGAAAAATAAAATAAAGCTGTACGCCCTGGTCTATCTTTGGATCTTTCTCTATGCAGTTCGGTACACAACACCTACGCTAGTTCTCTTTTACTGCAGTAATGCACAAAATAATTGTTATAGGTCATGCATAGTTTTATACAGACTTTACGTAGGGGTAGGCAGAATAATTTGAAGTCTCTTGGATAATACGAGAGTTCAATAGACTCAATCTATGTAAAGATTGGTAGAGTTCGGCGTCGATGCAGGACTGCGTAACACAGTTAGGAGAGCACGTGAAATGGCAGTTAACCGTTAAGCGATAGGTTCACTGGCTGATGCTATCAATGGCTCACTAATAGACTACGCTAGAATATCGTTGATGTCTGAATATTTTTAATTCGAAAATTAATTTCAATAAAGTTTTCATTGGATATTTATAATTCAAATTTAATTGAAACGATTAAATATTTATACATATTCATGAAGAAATAATACCATTAAATAAAATTTGGAAAAAGCACACGTTACAGGTATAAGTAAAAGTGTTCCTAAATACTTCATACGGAATTCAAATTTTGAGAACTGAAATGCATCTTTTCTCATATCTACTTAAATATTTCGGCCTCCAAAGGCACTACCGGCTAAACGATATCAAATATATTTACGATTCTCAATTTTATATTATAAAATAAATATACTCAGGATTCACCTCAAACTTCAGTGACAGCAAATACCCAACACGAACACAGTACACTCATTATCTCAAAATCGATATGCACCCCAAAAACCTGAAAGTCGCACCCCCTCGTTATGAGGGTGGTTTGCGCGTGCAGGCTCCTTCACGACCCGATAATGTGTAATATGCACCCACCCTCTTCAACCCTCGAAACATTTCGAAAAACCAGATAGCGTAAAGATTTGTAGCGATGTGACGCCTGGCTGTTTCGATATTCTATGATCAAATATTTGTATGATAAATTGTGCGTGTTTTTGAATTATTTAATCGATGTTCATTATGTTTTTACTACTAACATAATATAAGTACTATTGAGAAGATTTTCAGCTTTATTAGGATTTCACAAGAAGAGCTCCATGGTCAAGAAAACAAAATTGACCACAATTGTTTTAATTATTTAATATTAATTTTTTTCGGAACTTTTATTTAGATCTTTCTTAGTTATACAAGTTTGGTAAAAGAGCAAATAGGTCATATGATGGTTAGTAATCATCAGACATGTGAACATCCACATTTGGATCATAGGTATGTTTCTGGTTCATCGAATCGGGAGTGGCGCAAGTAGGAAAAAGGATAAGAAATGGAATTGGCCATGCGGCAATCTCATATAGTCACACATATAGTATAAAACAAGTCTGTTCGTAGTGCAATGCATATATTCAAAACATTAGACTGGATATTTGACTAGATCTTTAAAAGACGATTGAATAGTAAATTTATTTAAGAGCAAGAGTGAATACTGTATTATATAAATACTTATAATAGTCATATTAAAACTTGACTTTAAAATTAATATTTTAATAAGACTTTGTTAAACAAAAAAGATAATGTTTGAATTTTAATTGCAAACTTGACTTTTTATTTTACCAGCAAATTTTAAGTTCATTATCCCCCGACGAATTTAATATTACACTGACTTCGAAAATGTATTTGTAGAAATATTTTCGGGTAAGTTATAAATTGTTTCGAAGTAGAAAATAGTAATTAAATATCTACTAAGGGCGGGCAAATAATTGGATTATTGGAAAGGAGCGTCCAGCCCTTTCTTAATTTATCTAACGACCTTATCGATTTTATTTATCTATAACTTTCGGCAAGAGAGAATATTATATGTATTATATTTCAAGATAGGGTTCTGTTCAGATTAAAATAGTATACACGTTTTGAAGGCATAGAGGCATAACATTACCTATTTAGTACTTTAAAGGCACTGTTGTGTTACGGTTTGAAGGTCATTGTATTCGGAGTAACTACTGGAAATATTGAGATTTAACATCTTATGTCTCAACATGGCAAGAACAGTGGAATTCCAAGCATTGCTGTGTAATTCATGTTGTTTAATTTTGCTACTGTCCATGAGTGTTCGTATCGTTTACCATCATTATATCACGTTATAAAGACGTTAGGTTACTCTAGGGTGTAAATTATTATTTTAGCAAAAACTATGGGTTTACATGTAATTTAAAATATAACAAAAAAAAAACTTCTTACACTAAAACTACAACCCGGCTTCGTTTTCGGTAGCAGTCTTGATATACTCTGTGGTGACCGGAATACCTGAGAATTGCTTGGGAACATAACTACTAACTAAATACCCACATGATAATAAATAATAATGATAAATCTTTATTAAACATAAATCATTTTACAATTTAGCATAATTAAACTAAAACAGGTAATTTCTTAAACTAAAAATACAACACTTTCTAAGGGTACAAAGGGTACAAAAACCAAACTAGGCTAAGCCTGTTCCTTGGGATACCAAAAATAAATAATTAAAAACAAAAACAATTACTAAAAGATATTGCTTATTTTTTTAAAATTCACATTATCATTCACATAATCATTATTTAAAAAATTCACAACAAATAAACAAAAAACAAAACGAACTTATTGCTTATAATAAAAACGTTACATAGTTTTATTTATTATTCAAGGTAATCACAGAGTTTTGAAGTACCTACACAAAATACTTATATAATAAAATTATAAAATAAATAATCAAAACATAAAAAATAAACTTAAAAGTAAATATAAGAAATCGTTAACATTCGGTTATAAACACTTTCATAAAACTTTCTGTGTAACTAAGACCAGTTCAACAATCCCTTTTGGATTTTAGATTTCGCCTGCTTCACTGGTTACTCTTTGATATTAACTAATCTATTGATACGGTTGTAAGTAAATGGTTTCGCATAAGAAGAGAACTTCTTAGCGAAACTTGTTCTTACATGGTAAACAGGTATTTGAAAGATACGTCTTTTGAGCATATGTAATTAATCATCTGCGCTCAGTGTTTCTTTGTGTGTATGGTCGCCTAACACTGAGTACTTGGGTTTCATTGAATAGATCTATGGTAGGAAAGCGGTAGGAAACTCCAACCATAGTTTTTAGAACCGCACGTAACTCTTACAAGTACCTATATGTGGTGTGACGTAAACACTGAACCACACACCTTATTTGTTTAAATAGTCGGAAAATAAATTATAATTGGTAGTACTGCTCCAAGGCTCGTTTTATTCAGTCGTTGCTATCCCGTGTCGCTAAACTTGTATAACATTTTTTAATATGAATATGGTCGTTAGAGCTTGATATTTATAGCCTTATAGCCCCTATTCTTTCCTTTTCTTTCTGTCCTTCAATGTTGGTAATTATTAGGTACGTATTCTGAAATGATGTAGATGTCCATAGAGGGTAGTAATCAATTTTAAATCATCCACTTACAAATCAACTGCTGAACCTTTGCACTAATAAGTCGAATTTATAACATGTGGGTGGCTTTAGACCATACATGTCAGATATAATATGTAGTTGATACGAATGTATCATATACTATGTCTCACACAGGTAGGTACAATTTTTACATTTATTATAATACACCGATGGTTTTACAATACACGGAACCCTGAAGCCACAAATTGTTCAACGGCGTGAATTGGGAGTGTAAATAAACTTTTGATTTATCTTTGTGTTTTATTGGTGCCCGTAGAGAGATAATAAATAAGCCCTCCTCTTTGAACTTGGTAATTTCTGTTTATACTGAAGGTATTTTATATACGCGTATGATCAATAAACGAATTTATAGATTCTACTTCGCCAAGCCGCACTAGGCAAGCGGGTAGAACTATAATGGCCTAACCAATCTCAATCGTATCATCGATTGTAGAGTAGGCCCGTGGCCTGCAGTGGGACTTATATGGGCTGATACAATACAATAAATTCTACTTAACTTAATATTTGTGGTTGATGTTTTGATGGTTTATAAATAATATCACTTGATGACGATGCAGTGGGCTCTATGTCGGATGTGACAACCTTTGGGCAATCCGTCGTATTGATCTCCGAAACAAGAATATGGACAGCCAATAAGCAACTATATATCATTTTATGGAATGTGTTTTCTACACTTGATTTGAATATGCTTCCAAGGTGCTAAATAAGAATAATTAACTTTATTTAATTTTTGGCTATGGTGTTGGTGCACAAATACTCTTTATACTTACATATTACTTCCATTATACATTATACGATCAATATTTTAATATTTCACATATTTTTTTTCTTTTGTACTGTTCTCATACCGCCACAAAAATCAAAGATCTGATCTAATCTTTGCACAGGGCTTTGGTCCTCCCAGGAATGTTTATGTGGAGGTAAAAAATCAGTCGAATTGATTACGTCCTCTTTTGAAGTCGAAAAAACATGGAGAAAACCACAGAAGATAGTATGAAGTATCGCTTTATAACGTTCGTATCGTTTTAGTATATCAGAGCATCGCATCGCGTGTGCGGCCGAGGTACCAAGTTCTGCTCAGTCGCTTGAAAACGAACGAGATGCAAATATCGATATATTTGATATGTGTATTATTGTTTTATTTCACAGTGTATTCAGTAAAACATTTAAAGTTATCATAGAGCTTTGAACTTTAAGTAAACTTGTATAATTGCATCTGCGTATGAAAATAAGGATTTAATTCAATCTTATATCAAAATAATTATATCTCATTAGGTATATTTACGCCTAAGTTTAAAATCTTTTGTTCATATTTACCTATTTCATTAATTATATATGTAGCCTATTACAAGTTTATCTATATGTCACCTGTAAGTGGCTAAATGCACATTTACTTTTATACAAGATCCTATTTTCTTTGATAAATCTTATATTTTGTATTCCACAGATGTATCCATCGTAAATTCTGCTGCACTATATGAATAATTATTTCCAAAGTTTTCAGGAAAGACACGCCACTAGCAAAGAAATGACAGTTTTATAGTATGCAGTACTCTCAATCCTATTTCATTTGGAAGCCTCTATCGCTGTTATGGTTACAGTGTAACCTATGTACTGTACCGCCTGATAGGTAAAATAGGTCAATGGCTTCATAATATCTACATATATCTATAATAATCATCGATTTAAAAACTTAGGGTAGGCCCTTTAATACATTTGGAGTATCAATAAAACGCCGCGAAAATCGCGACATCAATAATAACTACGTCGAACAAAATGTCTAAATATTTAGATTTGGCACACGAGGTTACCGACATGTGGGATGTCGACTCAACAATTATTGTCCCGATTGTCGTTTCTGCCCATGGGTTGATACCAAAGAGCCTCGACCAACATCTATATTCAGAAGGCAGTATTGCTTGACACGGCATGTATTGTGAGGCGGTTCCTCAATTTGGGCTCCTAACCAACGGTGGCTTGGGTCTCGAGCCTCGCCATCGTTGGATAACTTTTTATATTTTTATATGTATTTTGTTTTTTAATATACGAGTATATATATAATATAAAAAATGTAAAAAAAAAAGATTTAAAATAAAGAGAAATATACTACGTCGAAACAAACATGTAAAATAAACGACGCACCACTACGTTAGAACATTTTACGCGCTCTTCGCCATGTCCATATATTTATTTCAATGGGAGTAAGTCAAGTGTTAACATTGTTGTATATTAAGGAGCAAAAACCAAACGCCGCCCGGAGTTAAGATACACAATTCTTATCTTGTGGTACTATCAGTTTTTTTTATTAACCTATAATGTCCCACTGCTGGGCAAAGGTGTCCCTCAACTCTTTTTATCTGACTCTATTTAATTATTATAGTCAAGAATATGGATTGTTATTTAATGATTCTATTTATTGTACAAACTAATCACAGTAAAGTATTTGCTGCAGCTTATTCTTAAGTGTTCTGTATCAAGTAAAGTTTGCTAGAGTTATTACCCAAGTTTCCAACTATTTCATTACTAAATGCATGACTACGCATTACTTGATTGCAATTAATGTAACGTGCAATTATTGTTGACTGCCTCGGTGGCGCAGTTGTATTATGGTATAAATGTAAAGATGAGGTCCTCAGTTCTAATCCTGGGTCAGAAAAAAATTCAGGAATTTGTGCCAGATATGGCGATGGACTCGATCCCTGTCATATGGTGGGAACACTTTTGCTTACCCTTTCTTGGAGAAAGGCGTGAGTTTATTTATTTATTTTTGAAATTCTTGTAAGAAATAATTTTTAGTTCCATTTAAATATAAATATTTTTACCATTCCTTAGTACGTTGTGCACCTTTGTCTACGAATATAATAAGAAACTACTTTAATATGTTAAAAAACAGTCGTTGACCTCATTTTAACTCTAGAGAAAGCAACATTTTATGTAGAATTTGTAGTGTATTTTTCTGTTGTAATTTTGTTTGTTTTTCGTACTAACTTTTAAGCCCAGACATTTTAGTTAATTAGTTTAGTTGGAATTGTATAGTGTTGCCAACTTTACATTTATGCTTACCGTACCTCTGTACAGGGTATATCAAGACTGCTACCGAAAACGAAGCCGGGTGGTAGTTTAAGCGACTTCAAACACAATGCAACAGAAAAAGTTGCAAAAAAAAAGCGACAATTTTTTTTTTCTAATTTTTTTCCTATTGCCATATTTTGGTGGTAAATACATTTTTTCCTAAAATAATAGTGTATACCCTTTAATTTATAAATACTCTAAGATATAAGAGAGTTTAAATTATTATTTTAGCAAAATCTATGGATTTACCACCCAAAAATGACGATATTTAAAAAATCATAAAAAATAATTGTCGCGTTTCTAAGCGAAATTTTTAATTGCATTGTGTTTGTAGCCACTAAAACTACCACCCGGCTTCGTTTTCGGTAGCAGTCTTGAGATACCCGGTATAGTTTAATAATAAAACTTGTAACAGTAACAGGTTTATTCATAAACTTTAAAAACTTTTAGTTATCACATGTTTTGTCCTTATCAAACAACATTTGAATTGAATCTGAGTGAAGAAGACAAAACAATTCGACAATTAAAACAGGTTTTAAAACTGTCTATGGATAAGGCCGTATATGTGTAGTGTTGTAGACGAAATATTATAATCACTTACTTTGTTTACTGATGGTAGGTCTCTCATATGTGTGAGGCCGCCTGGGTACCACCACGTACCACCGCAATATCTATTTGTCCCGCCAAACAGCATTGTAAATGCACTGTTGTGTTTCGGATTAAAGGACATTGTAGCCAGAGTAACTGCTGGACATATTGAGACTTTACATCTTATGTTACAGGATGGCGAGCGCAGTGGCATGCAAAGCATTGCTTTGGAATTCACGGTGTTGTTTGGTTTTGCTATTGTTCATAAGCGGTCGCATCGTTTACCATCAGACGAATGATATGATCGTCTTGCCATTAATTGCAATAAATAAAAAAACGAATTCGTTAAATTGGTAAAAAAAAGTAAAACGTTACTTCTAAATAAAGGTGTTTAAGGTACAGCATGCATTAACTTTCCATTATATAAATTAATTAACCCGTTGACGACGGCACCAAAATTGCAGTATTTTTATAAATATTGTAACACAAATTAAATTGTTTTATTGAATACATTTAGAAAAATAGCATCGAAACATCCTTATGAAACACCACTATAAATCCTAGAATACATTTGAAATTTTATTTATAGATCCGTCATCATAACGTTTTTCCCAAAGCTAAAGAAAGCGCATCGTTTCGGCCTATTCAAGTGAGGTGCTAGTTCATGCCGTCTCATTAACGTTCTCTGTTCGTATTCTTAACAACTGCAATCAAAGACTTAAACATCGCTTACTGTGGCGTCTTTTTGTTCAAGTCAGAAAAGAAATTGCCGCTTTAATTATTTCTTATATTTATATTGCAATTTAGATTATTGCAAATATTTTAACGTCATTGCTATAATGGTATTGAATCTGCAGAGTAAATTTTATGATATTAAATTTTTGGATGAGGTTTTTATTTGTATTTTACTTTTGTGTGTTAGGTCTGGGTGAGGATTTACGTCAGACCTGTGGTAAAATCATAACTAAATCTTTTTCCAACGTGTTTACATATAAAGTGTGTGAACTTAATAGATGTGGCAAAGGTAGAGACTAGCAGAAAATGATTAGGATATAAGCTTTATAAGTATACTTGATCATTTACATCATTTGCTCATCAATTGCATTTGATCATTTGCTTTCTCGTGTGAGTAAAATAATGGAAATAGCTGCCGTAGAGTGATTTAGGAATTCAAAGTGGCAGAAAATTAAACAAATATATTTATAACATAGTTTATTGAAAATAATAATCTTTTGTTTCCTCGTAATTTACAATCGAAAATAGTTACGCGTTATTTATATAAAGTAAAATAATCGACTTTTTACATTACGACGCCGTTCCTTACAACATTAAAAGCATTGTGTTACTTATATTCATCTAATTACAATTATTATTAACTAATTGTGTAGCGATAAGCCCAAAGCAAATGGTTTAAAACGGTCTTCTGGAGCGAACCAGATTCGAAACAGAGTTATAACTAGGCATGGAACCTTACAAAAACAACATTTGACATAACATGAAATGCATTTACATCGAATAATCATCTGTAACATCCCTACAAGTACGATTCAACCAAATAGAAAATATAATTATAAAATACATAGGTTATTATAATACATACACATGTTTTCCACACCTAGTCATAACAACACACAAATCATGTCAAGTTTATAATTTGCGCTGTGTTAGCTTAATTGAGGTTAAAAAGTGCGCATCTGGCAACACTGGTAATAAGGCCCACATAATCCTATTCAAAGTCTTCTTTATCTGTGGGATAATTTAGTCCGTAGATTTATCTATAACTAAAACTATACTATGACTATTTTGTAATACGTTCATTGGCACTTTACAATAACCTAATATTTTAACTTCATCTTATTCTACATTATTTACAAGCGTGTCTAACTATGTCTCATTTTCTAATAGCCTGTTTCATTTAATTTACTTTGAATTTAATTTGCAATAGACCAATTTAATATGTATAAGTAACCCGAAACAAATCTTTATGATTTACGAAAATTCTTGGACGGGTCTACGTTTTCTTGTATAAATGGTCGAGTCACACTTACTTCTTAACATGGAAGTATTATATCGTACTTAAATAATTATATATTGCAAGGACAAACAAATATATAGATTAAAACTAAACTTAAAAATATCGAACAGGATTAAATATTAAAAAATTGGTTCCAATATAATTTTATAATTACTTACAATAGTATCACTTTAAAGTTGACCATTGACATCTCTTAAACAAAGTCTTGACTTCATACCGAAACACAATAAATTTATTGATTTTTTTTTATTTCCCAAATATTTTATACAGATTTTAATTACATCTGAATCTTCAATGGCAATTTAGTATAATTTATAATCATAGTAAGCAACGCGAGATGAAAAGTTCGTGGTTGTCGCTTATGCTGTGACGGACTGAAGTAGATTAAACAAATTGTATTTGAGTAACATAATGAATAGAAAATAATGTGTCAAAACAATAAAAACTGAAATAAATTAAGAGTTTAACTTCTTTGCGCAAATAGCATATATGTAAAAATAGAGAAAGAAAAGAGAAGAAAAAAGAAATATATTACGATTGTTTATTATTAGTTCTGTGCGTCTGAAATTATTAACTCAATGTATTTCTGAATTCTGTATAGAGAATTTATAAATATAATTTATTCAACTAGTTAAATAAATAAATGATGTGTGAGTGTTATTACATTTAAAGAAAAACACTAGAATGAATAAGCGAAACGTTTTAATAACAAATACGCATTTTCAGCAAACTGACCGCAAGTATAGCAAAGTTTTAATGAAGAACATTACTGAGAAAAGAGGTTAAAGACACTAGCGTAAATATCACGTTAAATAAATCTAAATTAAGATACATTGAAAAAATTAAAGAAAGTTTTGACAAAACACAGACAGGTCAACGACCGCATAAAAATTCTGGCACGTGCTTGGTTAATTTGAATATATTTTTGGAAAGGTTTTACGTTCCATATCTTGTATTTTTATTAAAAATGTACTTGATTTATGCAAAGAAGAAAAAGCTTGGAGATATTAGAATTTTCATTTGCATGGGCCGGCGAGAATTAATCTTCCTATATCGTTGATAGGTACGCTATCTGAACTGATTTAGATGAATTATAGTTTTTATTCCCAATGTGAACAAAATCTTATCATCCAAGTAAACTAATAGAGTACTTAAAATTAATATCAAAAGTACTAAAAATATTTTTTTATCGAAAAATATACAAACAATAGTTATGCTGTATGCAATCCGGCCGTTGAAAAATACTAATAAATTGTTGAAGTTAGTCTATAAACATAATAAAATACTACACAAAGCAAAATTAACTCGTAAGCAGTTAGTCTTGTAAGAAAAACAAAATTAATTTACCAAAGTACAAGGCTACTACATTTCTTATATCTACTGAAGGAGAGCCTGAAATAAATTTGATTGCTAAAAGTAGTATTGTCCCTGAATTTAAGAGCAGGCACGCTTTAATAAAAAGAAAAAATGTACTACAATTCTTTTACTTTTTGACGTTTCATTTGCGTACAGCGCACGTACTATTTAAAGCCGTCACAAATTTAACAAACATTTCGGTTGACGCAACGCGACTGAAATGGCAATTCAGCCATTTTGACTACGAAGAATGAAATAAAGTTCAATATTAAAACCTTATGTTTCTTTCTGATGTCTAACAACATTAAAAATAGACACACTTTGCTTCGGGGATCCCAAATATAAAAAAACAACCTGATAAATGATTAACGTCCATAGCTGCTTATAATACTGCATGCTTATTGATGGAGGGTCATTAGAAAATAATGTAAAGATTTTTTGGCTATCGGCAACTTTCATGTGAGGTAAAAACAAGAAAATACTAATTGATCGATGTTCAATTTTTTAAAATTGAAAATATTATGCTCCTTTTGAAACAAAATACTTTTACCGCTTTCTTTCTTTTGAATTATAAGACGTCTTTTTCATCGTTAGCCAGCTAGAGAAGTCGAAAATGGTATATACAGGAATTCTGAAAATAATACCTACTACTAAATCTTCTTTCCTCCACAGCAAAACGTGACACAAATTCCTTAAAATATTTAAAATAGTGGTATTTTGGAACTAAATATAAAACAACTTACATAATTTGTCAATGTTCACCAAGGTTGTTATGCTTTCTATTCAAAAACCTTTCCTTTCTTTACAGGCATCCTTTCGCTTCCAGCTTAAACTTTGAACTACATTGTCAGTACAAATTACAGACTTTCAATTCCATATATGTACCTCATTTATGTATATTATTGCGCAAGCATTTCAGAATATTTCAACAATTCCAAAGCATATAAATGGGTTATAAATACTAACAATATATTTTCGCTTATTTTATACAATACGAGTGTTCTTTTAACTATACTAACTTTATTGCACCATTTTAAGACAATTGCACATGTAGTAAAGCGCTAAAGAGGTGTTTCGTCACCTTCAGTATATGGCAACCTAACAACTTTAGCTCCGGCTAAAACTCCAACGCCCTCCAAACATGATCGTCTGTTCGATAACACGTCCCTGAGGAATGCTCTCCGAGGCCCCGCTAGATCGGTACCTGTTATAGATCTTGTCAGCCTCCTCAGAGCTGGCAATTTCAAAGCTTCCTCATACGTTGGTGGTTCGTCAGTAGGAGTCGTTTGGGCCCTACCTCCAAATGGATCCCTAGAACAAGTAGGGGACAATTCTCTTGGGTAATAAAGTGCACCTTCGCCGTTTCTACTAACTTGTGGTTCCGGGATCGGTGTATACGCAGGCGGATTAGTTGCTCTGAAGTCTTCTAAAATTTGTCGTGCACTTCGGGCAGTCGTCAACACTCCTGCCCAAGAGCGTCGATTCAACTGTTTCGCTTCGTTAGGCCGTGTACTAGTCGCTATACTGTGGCTTGAATGTGTACTAGCTATGGTAACTCTAGGTCGCCTAGGAGGCTCATCAAACGAAGCTGCCTTAATGGCTGGCCTGTTTGGCTTTGCATACGTTTCCATGTCTATTAAAACACCATTATTGGCAGTGTTTTCAGTGGGTTCCTCTCTGACAGCGGCGTCGATACGCATCGCTTCAGAATACGAGGGTACTAAGGCACAATTGCCTCGAATGGCCGCAAATAACTCGAGGCTGTCTACAGTAGAGGCGTGTGAAAGAGGAAGTGTGCGTAGTGGACGGGGAGCTGAAGTAAGTACAGCGCTTTGCTCGTCGGCAAGAGCCCAAGCATAATTTGTAGCCGTCACCGGAGGCAACGTGTCGGACAAATGTGTGTCTAGATCCAATTGCCTACTCGGATCCAGCTCGTAGTTTGTACCAAATATTTTTGTAATCTGTAAACAATATTTTTAAATTAAAATTCCAATATATATCAATATATCCAAAAAATTATGAATAATTTTACTCACCGTATAATGTACATAAGCAGTATTACATTCTATAAGAATACGAAGAGGCCACGAAAGAAGAAGACAAGATAGCGTCCAGAAAAGTATCTGCGATGAATACCATGGACAGCGATCGATATCCCTAAAAGAAAAACAGTATTGAGTATATTTGACAAAATTGAGCAATATATTAAGCTTGTGTTATGTATAAAGTACCTGTATGCCACCATATATTCTTTGAAAGAAGTGACTCCTATTAAATCCAACCCCTCTCGCATCTCCATGAAATCATCGAATCTTTCGTGCTCAGCAAAAAACCTGGACCGTTGATCTTCAAATTCTAAAAAAATACAATTTGTTAATTACCTATTTTCTAGTAAACTTATCAAATCTGAACATAAAACTTTACCAAAATAACTAACTTTACCAATTACTTTATTTTAGAAACATATTTCAGGTCTAGTTGGCTGAAAGGATAATTTCTTAAAATGCAGTTTGTGTATTGATTGTCAATCACCACGCACTGTAACGGTGAAGGAAAACATCGTGAGGAAATCTGCATATCATAGCAATTTGTTAGATTTTCTATGGTGTATAAAGTCCGCCAACACGCACTAGGCCAGTGTGGTGAACTACATGTCCACTCTCGTACTCTCGATTGTAGAAGAGGCCCGTGCCCTGCAGTGGGACTAATATGGATTGATACAAAGATATGGGGTTAAAATACGTACCACTAGCAGCCTCGATGTTGGCAAACGCGAACCCCTTGCTGAACCGGACCTTGGTGATGGGTGTCTTGGTGTCGAGCACCAAGTTCCTGGACGCATCACGCTGTCCACAACAGGCGTGGGCGAAGGACGTACTTGCGCTGTGTGTGTTCACTCTCTCGTAGTAAACCTGTTAATATATAGTAAGGTTTATAGAGGTTGAGGTTTATAGTTTGTGGATTTTCTATTGAAAGAAGGAAGGAAAACTAATTATTTGACAGTAGCGAACAAAACGACGTTTGTATGTACTTAAATATACGGATCACAATACGGATGTAAGAACATAAAAAAAATTTTCAAAAGAAGGAAGAATTTAATACGTAGTGATTACTTTCTCTATGGAAGAATTTTGCACGTTGTTGCTGTGACTAGTATGTGTTTAATAATGAGCTTATTAAGATTTATAGTGAGATTTTAATTATGTTTTATAATGTGGCCATGATTAATGACCTATATTGAGGAGAAGATAATATTGCGACACAAGACATGTATGTAAGTGCGAGGTCAGAATAATTTATTTATTCTTGGGCGTATTTATTTTATTTATTATGAGACTACCACCGTAAAAAATTGATTAATTCGTCTCATTAGATTTTAGGTATTTAAAAATATTGAACAATTTTTAAAGCGAATGCTAGGAAATCACTTATATTCCACGATCATATTGAATCGCAGTTCCAATTGTAATATAAACGATACAAACAAAAAATTCTAGGAGCGATATCTGTTCGTCCAAGCGTTTTCGTCGATTGCCTAAAGTAGTTAGGGAAGCGGGCCGTTGGTAAAATCATAGGGTAAAATCTTTCTGCAATGGCCTATAAATGAGGGTGGTATAATATGCTAAGTATTTATTTAAAACACCACAGAAATATTTACATCCAATATTGTATAAATTATTTCAGCGCAACGAGAGTAAATTAAATTGGCTTGTTTGCCGCATTTCTGCTCTTAAATTCACGCAAAGTGCCCCATGGGGGAGATATGCAAACTTTAAAAAAAAATCTGGCATTAATTTAGCCGTGACGGAACATGGCGCAAAAAAAATATTTTGGTTTACGATGTGCATGATTCACATTTATAGCTATGAATTTTGCTCGTGTCGTGCCTCTGAACAACCACTACTGAATATGAGTGACCGTAATCAAGATTTAACTCGACACACATACAGGGCGGCGGGCGCACCACATCGGATAATGTATTTATGCTTCCAATTTTAGAAGTGGCTACAGTGTGGAAATTCTTTCATATAAATGACGTATTTAAATTTTGAAAATGTACACACGTACGCCAAGGTTGTGTTTGGAATTAGAATTAGGGATATGAAATAACAGACAGATTTCCTTCACCAGCATTGTTTTCAATTATATAAATGACTCTAAATTATAACTATAATAAATTAAATCAAATGTAAAAATGTCCCAAAATGTGAAATTTCTAAATCGTCCAATTAAAGATTAGCTTACAGTGGACATTTTATTTGCTTTAGCATTCATTTTTCAAAACTCAATCAAGCATTCCAAACACAAAAGGCATATCACAGAAACGTCAGCAGGCAATATCACATACGGCATACCGCAAAAACTGATATTGAGAAACAATGTGTGTTTAATCTCCACCACTCAAGCTGCATCGTTTTGACACAAAGGCATCGTAAATTGGCTTTATAAAATCCCTACATCGTTGTAAAGCGATGCAACCGCTTTGATATCACTCGGGTCACATTATTCCGAGTATTCATATTGATTACCTCATAAGCTGTGTCCGCGGTAATAAAGGCTTGATTACACTAGTTTAATTCACGTTAATGCTAGAGGTAAATATGGCGCAAGTTTTATGTGGTTTTAACAGCTCGGAACACACGGAATTCCACAGGTTAATGACATTGTGTGTTATTACATTAGCTGGTGTTTTGGTGTCGATGAGAATAGTGGTTTGAAAAGCTTTTAAAAACATATACAAAATGATATTTAGAAGAAGGAACTTGTTGTCGTAAAGATCTTATGTATGTGGACCAAAATAATTGGAAATCCAAAGGTAAGTAGAGTATGATCATAATTTTTCTTTGGTATTTATTGTGTGATTATCTTACTAATATTTTGGTCACAGGAAGTATTCGACTGAATATAAACCTGTTTCAGGGATTTTAAAATCAAAATGTTTGAAGTCAGCTGCATCATATTATTTGATATTGCTAAGATTTTTGACTTTCAAACCATCTCACAAAACACGCAATGTGACTATTGCCTCTTGATAGCCCCTAAAACAGGATAAAAAAAACACAGGAGGGCTTAGGGACTATTGATTTATTTGTCTTTAAAAATGTTGCAACAAATTATTAATCAACTGCTCTCACTTATACCACTTGTAACTTTTGTGATAATCACTAAATTGTAAAAACCATCTTAATGGATTCAATAATTTATTTTCATTTTCATTTAACAGGGGTGAAAGTCATGCCTCGTGAAGTCATGCTTGGACAGAATGCCAATGCTAAGAGACCTGTTGGGCATCCTATTTTGAGATTCAAGGACTCCTGTAAGCGGGACATGGAAAGCTTTGGTTTGGAATTCAGGACTTGGGAAAATCTGGCCATCAAGAGACCTGAGTGGCGCAGAATGGTTGCTGATGGGATGCGGAGGCATGACGAAGTCTGGCTCGATACGATAAAGCGGAAAAAGTTTTGTACTAGAGCAGCTGTCCCTGTTCCCGATTCGCGCTTCACTTGCGACATATGCGGCAAGATATGACGTGCTGCCATTGGCCTTGTAAGCCACAGAAGAAAATGTGTCAGCACCAGAGTACAGGCATCCTAATTGCTTATTATCTTACGCAATAAATTTTGTACACCACAAACACTGCAACAATCATCTGTCAAGATGTTGTGGCCAATGATTTAACAAGGGTACGTAATCCACTATATCATTAATATGAGTTTGAAGTACTGTAAAATCCAATTCATTTATTTATACAACAAAGACAACTACCCCTACTCTGTTAAACACGCTTGTAAAATTATCCATAAATTACTCATAAAGTGCCGACTCCTTAGATTAATAACGTTACCGCCCTTTAACATGGATCAGCCGTAAAATAAATAGAGCCGGAACGGTCAAAGTTGCTGTAATTGAGGAAATAAGGAAAGAGGCTTTCCTCAATTTATTTTATTTTTCCGTTAAAATGAAAAAATCTATAACACGACCAAGTATTTATAACATACTGCGTTCGGATGAAATTCATAAAAGCCCCTTTTAAGCGATCTCTTTAGTAAGTTTGTAAAAAAGGAATTTGTATTGTGCATTTGTTTGAGCTTTGCATATGTTTATTCTTTTTGAGTACGCCATGCATTAAAATATTTTTCGTGTACGCCATACCGAATAACTTTCATGTTTCATGTTTTTCTATGCTGATGGGTGGAGGAACCGGGATATTTGAAACAGTACACTTTAAACTTTCAAATTTATCATTTGCTTTAGCAAATCACACTTATCCCAAATTCAACCGTCCTATAACTTTGCTTATTCACAATACCCGAAATCTAATCGTGTAAAAAAGTAATATGAGTATTAATTATCGGTGGTAAGTACTCACTATCACGTTTTGTTTATACGTTGGGAGTAAAATATATGTTTTATTGAATAAAGCATACCCAGTTGACCTGATTCCAGTAGCTTTCAACAACCATTCAATAGTTTAAACATTAAGTGGCACGAATTGGAGTACTGAAGTAGTTGGTAATTATATTTTTAATATAATACTATTTCGTGTTTTGGATGTTTCTTTTACTTCAAAGTCAGTTTCGAGTTTTGAGATGAACGTTAAGGGGTAACTTTATGAAATTTCATTCCAGTTGCTTTTAAGTTCTAGCGGAGTACTGAAGTAGACTTATACAACATAAATAATAAATAGATGGAACATCAGAACTATTTTTTCTATCATTAGTAATGCTTGAATTAGAGGTTCAAGTGATAGCAAGGTATCACCGCCGTTCAGTAACATGCATTGTCTAGGAAATAGTACCTAATATGACTTTAGGCATAGATGAAAAAAGGAAAAGAGAAGATAAATGCAAAATAGACAGCAAAACTGCTTATTCAAATAATTTAATACGGGAGAGATTAAGACTTAGCATCTTATGTCTCAGGATGGCGAGCGCAATGGAATGTCAAGCATTGCTTTGTGATTCAAGGTGTTTGTTGGTTTTGCTACTGTTCTTGAGCGTTCGTATCGATTACCATCAGACAAACGACATACTAATCTCGCTGTTCATAGCAACAACAAAAATCACTTATCCGTAGAACAATCCTATGGTTGCCTGGTAGAAATCACTATTAGTGATAAGGCCTCCCATTGTATGTAATTCTGTGTGATTATCCTGTGAATTGTGTGTTATCTTGGTGTATAATAAAGCATTTTTTGAATGCTACTGAGCCGGTTGTACCAGCCCATTCACGAAATAAAATTACAAGTTTGAACTCACCTGCGTGGTAGTATACGCGTCGCCGTTCCGATATCGCGTGACCTGCCGCTTCCTGCGCACGTAATGGTAGCATATAGCCTTCCACCTAAAACAACATCGAATTACGTTTATAAATCTTATCTTACACGCGACCTTTGGAAGGGTCGGAGGGTCCGAACACGATATTCGAATCTAAGGTAAATGCTACTCAGCTTACACTTTGATACCTGACCTTCGAATCGGAAAGGAGACACATGCTCCTGTTTAATGAGAGTTTTGTTTACCAAAGTTCTGTTAGTTTTGTGTTTTGTAGGCAAGCCAAGTCAAAAACCAAAATTTTTGACTTGGCTTGCCTACTATACGGTATTTTTTTTGCATATACCATTTGTATAATAATTTTGACCGTCTGGGGGCCGCCATCAAAATTGTGTAAGTTACAATCACATTTTTCTCATTCTCCATAATATTTGCCCATCATCATTCCAGGTCACAAAAAGTCCCTTGCTGAACACACATAGATGTTTTCCAAATAATTCCAAATCGACTTGTGGAAGCGGCCATCCAGCCGCTGCAACACCCACGAAATAAAACAATTTTAATTCACCTACATGCAAATTAATTCAAACATAAATTATTAAACAAAAACAGTATAATAAAATAATAGTTTCGCGTTGGGAATTACCTGAGTTTAATTAATACAAGCGATTTACAAAAGCGGTTTGCATTAAGCCGTACATCACATTGTTGCCGTGATATGATATATGAGTTGTTTTTGTTGAAAACTTTTCTAGCCCTCTGTCATTTACACATGCTATAAGTTTATTTTTTTGGCGAGTTTTTATTTTTTAATTGTTCTGTCAATAAAATAATTAAAGTTGTGTGAAATTGGGCGTTTTGAATAATAATTAATTCTCTTTTTATTTTTTATTTGTAGCTATGGAACAACAATGTAAGTTAATTATCTATTGTAGTATTAAGATATTACAAAATAGGCGAAGCGAAACAAACTGAGTTTCATTCACAGATTGGCCAATTTATTGTACGTTTTTCCGAAACGTAATACAATTTTCCGGGAGGAATGACGTAAATAAAACAACCGGACGTATGTTATAAGACAAGTTTCTCCTATGTGCGAAATCATGTAGTTTTACCGGCAAATAAATATGACAGGTAAAAAAAATATGTTTTAGATATATTATTTCTTGTTTTATTACCTAAAATCACATCTCTTGTGCACTAGAAGCGAAAATAACGAAACTATTTTCAGATATGTACAGGAAAGCCTAAGCATTCTATTGATGAGGACTCAATGATGAGGACGAAAACTTTTATCATGTCGGGCCCTTATTATTATAAGATTACTACATATGCTTATCTTAATATATATAATTCACGTGTGACGTTGTTTGTACGCGATGGGCTCCTAAACCACTCAACTGATTATAATGAAATTTTGTAGATATGTGTTATTTGTTCCAACTCAAAGGGTGAGATAGTTTTTATCTCGATTAAATTGACGAAAGTATAAAATAAAGGAAAAAAATTGCCATACAAAATGTTCATGGGTTTGTAACTGTCAAACATTTAATGATCATACCGTCGATACGGTAAACTCTTCCCTCAAATTAAATAACGTATTTAAATAAAGGTTTCGAATCGACAACATATATCCACAATATTCGATTAATGGCGTATTTTAGATTTTAAAGATGTAAATTTATGACAGTAATGAAAAGTGGTTGACATTTAAATTGTTTGTCAAATATTTATGCATGCGTTCAGAAATTCCTTTGTGTAACCAAAAGAGAATATATTATGAAGCTAAATAAATATAGGACAATTAAATAAATCATATTCACACGTAAGAAGATTTAATTCTTTTCAAAATAGAATATCACTTGAAAATGAAAAAGCTTTATTAAAATAACACATAAAAATAAAAACTGAACTGAACTGAATAACAATTTTATATAATTATGGAGAATATTGCAGGGATTCTCAAATTAGGCGTTGCCTGTGTCTTGAGAAACCAGTTAAATATAATTGTTACTACATTAATTGTGTGTGTGAGTGTGAGTGTATTTCTATGAAAATTGATATTTCATCTCTTTATTACTAACAAAAAGTAATGGCTTAATATTTTTGGAAAACAGCATAGTGGGGGTGAAATAAGGGATGGAATATTGCATGGATAATCAAAATCGCTAAAGTGTTTAATGTCAAAAATTTATAAGGCACACTATTTGGATATGGAGAAACGGGATATAATAGAGTGGGAGGTAGGGGAGAGGACTGGGATAGCTGACAGATTTGATAGGACGAAATGTAAATGCACGGTATAAGACGGGATGGTTAATGAAGAGAAAGGACGGGACGTATCGGGAAGTGACTGAACAGACGGGATGGGACGGAATTGAGCAGGACAGTAGGATAGCTAATTCATGTTTAGGTATACAAGAGCTTATACGAAAAATAACATGTATTTGGTGTGGAGTAAAATAAAAAAATATCTGCATCCAGGCAAAGGTGGGTCGGGCTTTTTTGCTATGCTAAATAATTGAATATAAAATTAATCATATAATAACTAAGCCATAGCGAAGCGTGGTCGGGTCAGCTATGGTATATTTTAATTGATTTCAATGGATGCCGTCGGAGTAGTAACAGTGTTATAATATCTCCGTAGCAAAATAATGATTTTAATCCGGATAGAATAGAATATAAGGTGGATAAAATGGGACATAAGAATAGGTACAGGATGGGATTGGAATTGGATAAGCAGTTTAGACAACGGCTGTCATATTGATTTTAAATAAAATATGGACTGGAATCTTTATTTGCACCCAGGCGAAGCCGGGCCGGGCCTCTAGTTAATCTATATGGACCGATAAAAATATTTTCTGTAAGCATTCAATTATAAGTCTAGATTATAGTTGCTAAGAGCAGACCACATCCAACTGGTCGATACCTAAAATAGTTTTAAAACTATTTGAGTAATCTAATTTTTTGTCTCTTTCCAACGACTATTGAATTAAAATTGAGCTAAGGAGGCAAAAGATTCGATAACTAAATTATGGTTTTAAAATTGTGTATGAAAAACAACCATTAGAGGGTATGTGGCCATATATTAGTTGATTTGTCATTTGTTATAGACCAGAGGGTCTATCGAAGATAGATGGCTAACCAATAGCATGATATTATATTTGGGCAAGATACCGATCATAATTATCTCAAAACAAAAACATAATCAGCGCTCGTTTGTTATCGAGTTCCAGTTGGAGTTCTTTAATTTTATTCTTTAGAAAGAGCCAATATCACTTTTTCATCTTTATTTAACCCGGCGGACAAATGTACAAAAAAGGAAAAAGTATGTATTCGCCGTCGATCGTAACACTTTATTACACTGGAATAAAAAGAGGAAAACTTAGCCATTAGATCCTACTAGCTCCATTAATATTTTACAGTGCTTCAATGTACTGCCAAATCCGGTTTATGCTGCAGAAAAAAGTTGTAAAAAACCGTTCTTATTCTCACAAGGGCAGTAAAATCCCTGATCTTGTCCAGGAATGACGTTAAAAGATTAATGATACGATCGTAACAATGAGGGTTAGAAATTTATGTGTTCTTGCTCAGCACGGTCTTTCTGACCGCCTTCCTTTTTAGAGCTGACCTTGTCAATGTTATTTCAGTGCCACCTTGACGGGTTGATATTTGCATACTTGTTTATCGGAGCGTGAAGCTGGTTAGAACTGTGGAACTATTTCAGGGTTGAATTTGTTCGTAATTAGATACTTGATAATCGGATCTAACTAGTTCAGAGTCTAGACGATAGAATACGAGTATTAGGTGGCATTTTTGTTTAATTTGAAATGCACTCTCGCACACAATTTCGGGTTTAAGTTGGAATGCTTTTACATTGAGATAATCTGTAGGCACATTACATATTCCATAATATGATTGGCTGCAATTGCCTAAAAAGCAATAATACAAGTGAAAATATGGCATGGCGCATACTACATAGCATGTCTTTAGAGTCTGAAGTATAAAAGGTTCTGAAGTTGACATTAAGCGCAAAACTTGTGAAATATGTGTCGGAAGTGGTTGGAAGGCTTTGTTTACATGCAGTGGGATTAATAGTATCTATTTAAAATATTTTATGTGGTTGACTCAAATCGGATGTAGGAATATAAAATGAATGTAATTATGTAAGTTGAAAGCGAATTTGGTTTTATATTTTAATACCTTCGTTTAAAATTGCATCAGATAAAATAGGTGATTAGTATGGCGACGGTCAATTTCAATGCATTAAGGGTGAAAAGTAATAAAACTTAATAAATTTATATTTTACTTTCCGATTCTACATCAATTGTAATAAATTAAATGAGTTTAGCTTCAATAAAACCCTGGGTGTGGCAGTCCTCATGACCGTTGACGTCGTTGCGTTGACCCTGGCGCCGGCAACGGCCAAATGCACCTGCCGCCCCAGCTGAATCCTGGTGGTAACACTCGATCAGTTTCTCATACATAACAACATAAAGACATACCAAACCCTGGGTGTTGCAGTCCTCATGGCGTGGACCCTGGCGCTGACAGCGGCCACGTCCACGCGCCGAGCCAGCTGGATCCGAGCAGTGCTGTGGTAGCACTCCACCAGGTACACCAAGTACAGAAGCAGCACGAACGCGATGGGAATGTAGGCGTAGCCCACGTCGCATGGAGACTCGCGAACTGTACGCTTTATTGGGTGCCTGTTGACAAAAACGCTTTATTCCAAATCGCAAGAAAAAAATATTCAGTACAGTATTTTTGGATGGGTGCCTGTTGACAGAAAGACATTACTACAGAAACGAAGAAAAAAATATTTAGCCCAGTATTGTTTGAAAGAACTTGTTAGCTATCAAATAATAATTCTGCATCGGATATTGTTAAAATGATTATGAGAAAACAGCATGAGAAATTCCCTAACATAAACATGGAACATGCAATGACTTCTTATTTTTCTTTAGTCATACGCCCGAATACCTGTTAGTGTGATTTCAGTCCTTGAAAATGTTCCTATCTATTCGATACGATAGAAAAATAATTAAATAAAGAGGTTTAAATAGCAAATATAACTTTATCAGGTAGAACATGATGGAAGACGCCTCGATGGCCGGTACTATGTGATTAATGGTCAAGTCGTATTTTATACAGCGAAAGAAACGCGACACTCGACAGCAATGCTTTTTCCTCGTATATCGAATCGACAGTATTACAGCCCTAATCATAAAAACGTGTCCAAGCTGTAGATTATATCTTCTCTAGTTTATAATTTTAGAGAGGATTAAAAATAAAAAGGCTCATTTGTACTCCATTGCTGGACGCATAAGACACAGGCATAAATGTAGACAAAAACGTCGGCAGTTTTAAATTTTGCTACTATTCATAACACAATTCAATGTTAACTTTATTAAAGCTAATAAAAAAGACGAGATGGTGTCCGCTTCATGATTCAATGGTATATGCATATCGAAAATCTTAAGACCATAAGTAAAGCGACATCAGAGGGATAATTTTTTACACCTCACTTTTAAATAAATGCGAAAACATTCACACTGTGATATGATGATAAAATCTATTGCTTGTATTTGGTTATGCATCGACACGCAAATGTTTTATATTGATATAACACGGAACGGAAGCCAGGTCAATGGTGCGACGGTATTAAATGACCCTCCATCCCTTTTATGAGGAACAATTTATTTCGTACATACAATAAAATAAAGAGAGGCTTTTATGAATTAAATATTCTGGACAAATACCTCGTGTAGAACAATTGGCGTAAACAGAGTTGAATGGATATTAATTCAAATTTGTGTTGGCAAAAATCATACAGCATACTACTTCGTGCGCTTTATGGAGTTCAAAGTATCTATACTATCGTTAAATGACATCATTTTGAGACTTCATAGAGACTTTTTAGCGCCCGTAATATTGTGACTAATTAATTAATATTATAACACAATTATTAAAAAATTTGGTAGGTCTCTCATATGTGAGAGGCCACCTGAGTAGGTGTCACCGCACTGTCTTTTTCTTCCGCGAAACAGCAGTAGAAATGCACTGTTGTGTTTCGGTTTGGACAACCATGGGATGGATTTAAAAGACTTATTAAGTAGTAGTAGTACTTTAATAAGTAGGCACAAACACAATTTCACTGTATATATAGCTAATAATACGTATTATGTTTCGCCCTCAATTCCTGCGGTTCGCTTGCGCATGTCAATACATTATTTGTTACAAATACCGACACCAAACCGACATATCGTATAGTTAGACACATGATGAAGTGGCACCTTTCAATTTAAGCTCCTGCTCAATAATTGTGTCCATAATTGATGCAAGCACGTAATTGGTACAATTGTGCGAATATGAATGTCATTAATAAGCTGGAATTGAGTGTTTGTGTATTCGTTTGTTTATTTGGAATGAAAACAATGCGGATGCTCATTTTAATACCTGGCGATACCCAGTAAGTGGTTTGTTACTTATTTCTTACTTTGAAGATAAATTCAATGTAAATTATCAGAACATATAAGCATATAACATATAAGCACGATTTGAAATAATCAAAAATTTCATAAATGTACCACCTAGTTTCTAAAACCTAAACAAATAGCAATGGCATATTTGCGCTAACACTTACATTCTCGATGAAAAGATACAGCGAACTAGTTACAAATCTGACTGAAGCATCAAAAACCAGATAGAGTATTTAAATAAAAGCCATTGGAGGCTAACATGTGGGACAAATTAGCAAACACAATGTACGTCTGCATTTAAAAACATGACTGTTATAATGACAGCTGCTGCATATTTGCAGGCTTACGAAGAAATAATGTTTCTACGTGACCAAAAGTCATAATAATGACTCACAACAATAGTAAATTTAATGTTCTATTTTACTCGTTTTATGGATGCATGGTATATTAAGACTGCTTCCGAAAATGAAGCCGGATGTTAGTTTTAATGACTACAAACTCAGTGCAACAATTTTTTTAAACAACATCATTGTGTTTTGTTGGTTAATCGATAGATTTTGCTAAAAAAAATAATTGAACCTATTGCGTACCATAGACTCTTTTAAAATAAGGGCATGTACACTATTATTTTTGAGTGATCTATGTATTTACCATCCAAATACGCCGAATTATTTTACAAAATGTTTAGTTGCGTTGTGTCTAAAAGTCACTAAAGCTGTACACAATCCGGCTTCGTTTTCGGTAGCATTCTTGATATAATTATCATGTCTCTATCGCAATAGTTGAATGTGAACTATTCTTCTACTTAGAATAATTACAAATTGAATTATGATGAAAACAATAAATAGTTGAATGAAAATGGAACTACGAGATTCAATTAAAATAACATATTTTATATTGTTTATGAAATATTGAGCAAGAAAATGCGAGTGAAAGCGCATAACTAATTTAAATCTAACTTGAAAATAAACATGTTTTTTTAAGTAACAAATCCAAAAGCATACTTATAAAATACATACGTGACTGTGAAAGTATATGTGGTAAACTAGAATAGAAAACTCAATTACTATAAGTCTGAGCCACCTCTTTTGTCGCTCGTCAATATTATTATGAAAAACGAGATAAATAGACGGATTACGTTCATCTCGGGGCAAACGAACTGAGAATCCCTAAGTAATCTCAATTGTCGCCATGTCGCCGCGCGACCGTGTAAAATCACCAATTTCGCTGTAAACGTGTTACTAACTGAATGTAAAATATTCCAAGTAGAATCATAAAATTTATTCAATGTCGCCGTTTCTACTCTTTGACTCGTCAAGTGCGCTAAGAAGTAGAACGCTGGAATTAAACGGTTTTTATTGTTTTCGTTCCTTTTATTAGTTGCAATTTTACTAGGTAATTATTAGTTTCTTGAAAGAAAATCGTTTAGTAAATTTAGTAATCATCAATTATAATGCCTGGATAGTAATTACTCATCTTAAGTTGGAATACGCAGCGCAGTCGGTTAGACAAAAAATTTTTTATTTGAACTTCAAGTCTATTTCTTCAAGAACTACGGGCCTGGTTCGCAATTATATTTATATTTATTGAAAGTATATATTTTTCCCTACGCATAAAAGTAGGTTTCATTGAGGGACAAAAATCTTAGCACCGTTAAGATTTTTTTTAGTAAAATGGGCATTCTCCTTTCAGACATGTGGCTTAACGGTAAATTGTGAGTAATATATTTTAACACTATCTTTTCTATAAAATCGTGTGGCTGATCAGTAAATAAGGTTCTAAAGTTTTCAAGTTTATCTTGCTTTTCCGTCGATTCCCCTCCAACACTTTTACAATCGATAAAATTCAGTTGGTTTGAACTCCATGTATATTTTATTGGGTACCACTGACAAATATTCGACAGTCGAAGGCTTCACTTCGGACCCGTTTAAACTTTAACTACGAAAATTTATTTCCGAGATACTCAAGTTATATTGAGGTGTTGGTGCTACTGTTTCTGCATAGAATTTGACTTGAACTTAATTAAAACAAGTAAATTTAATGTATTAAATCATTGATTGCTCATAACGAAGTTTGTTTTTGAGCAGAATTTCAGGGATGGCACAACGTTTCCCTTGAAGGGTCAAGGATATAAGGAATAGAAAGGGTTCTATTAATACTTACCATTCTCGCATAGTAATTTGAGAAATGATGACTAAGCTGACCTCATGTTAATCATAGGTAACTGTCGGCATATGCTTGTAACTAAGAGTGGGATAAATGTATCTCACAATTTATCTTTTAAATCACTCATAAACAGGCGTCCATGTAAATATTGACCTTAGATTTTTTAGTTTATAGTTATACAGAAACTACTTTGAAGAAATATAATTTTATCATTAAAACGATTATTATTACCCTTAATTCGGAAAGTATTTTTGCGGTACGAAAACAAAGAAAAACGACATAAAAATATTTAAGTAACCCAATTGATCAGAGTCGTCATAAATATGAACCAATCAGACCAAATCCTTAAATCTGTCTATATCAGCTAATTTACATCCCACTACAGGGCACGGCCCTCCTCTACAATCGAGAGTACGATTAAGAGTGGTTAGGCCATATAGTCCACCACGCTGGACTAGTTCGGGTTGGGGGACTTACATATCATTTTTTTTTATTGCTTTGAATGGCGAGACGAGCAAGCCGTTCGCCTGATGGTAAGCGATACGAACGCTCATAACAGTAGCAACATTCCACTGCGCTCGCCATCCTGAGACATAAGATGTTAAGTCTCAATATGTCCAGTAGTTACTCTGGCTACAATGTCCTTCAATCCGAAACACAACAGTGCATTTAAGCAGTGTTGTTTCACGGGAGAAATAGACATTGCGGTGGTACCTACCCAGTTGGCCTCTCACATATGAGAGACCTACCACTATATCATGGAAACTCTTATAAATTGCTATGGTATGCAGGTTCCCTCACGATATATTCCTTCACCGTTTTAGTGCGTAGTGATTAACTACCAATACACAAACTGTAAATTAAGACAAAATATTTTCCCCAACGAAGCCTTAAATAAGTTTCTAAAACAAAGTAATTAGTAAAGTTAGTAATTTCGGAAAAGTGCTTGGTGAGATTTGATAAGTTTACTTGAAAAAGGATTATTAACAGATAGTGTTTTTTTAGCATTTGAAGATCAACGGTCCAGGTTTTTTACTGAGTACGAAAGATTCGATGATTTTTTGGAGATGCGAGAGTGGTTGGATTTACTAGGTCTTCATTTAAGGAATATTTCGTGGCTTGTGAATGTGAACAATGATAGCCTCCGTAACGCAGGTGGTTAGACGCTGCTCGTGAAACGAGAGAAACGTTTATGCGGCCCACAAATATTTCTTTCGGGTCTGTGTGTTTGTGAGACCGAAGTTTCTCGTAGTTCCTTATACCCACGACACAAGCCTCGATCTTAGTGTGGGGTAAGGACTATGTATGTCACCGTTGGGTGTTACATATGTATTTACAACACCCAAAAGTGAAATACCCTGCGTCTCGTGTATTATATTTTTAAACTTAACATGTACTAACTTGCTGAAGTCGATGAGGTCCCTGTCGATCTGAGCAGTGTTGCACCAGGCGACTGAGCCGAGGCAGCCGGCGATCATGAGTGTCAGCATGAAGCACTTCCAGTTGCCTTCGCGTCGGAGGACTCCGCCCAGGCTCTGCTGCCGCGGCCGCTGTACACAGAATGGCAAATTAAAATATTTATTGTTAATAAAAGAAGAGAAACAACTTTTTATGTCTTCACAAGATGTTAGATTTGAATGTTCATGATAATTACGTTGGGTAGTTTCATAATGTTTTTTCCGAACTAACGTCCGACCAGGCTTATAAGTTATTTAAGTTTATAATGTTAAGATTTTAATTTTTTCGCTATTAGCATTTTGTTTTCTTTAGTATTTTAGTTTGCTTTAGAATAACTAGTTGTTGACGAATATTCGATTTGTGTTTTGCTTGTTTTATTTTTAATTCCCTTACTTTGTTGTGTAGATATTTATTTATAAAGTACGATGGGACTGTCATGTATTTTATATTATTAGTATAAAGTCCCTTAAATAATATAGAATATTTAAAAAAAGATGTGTGATAATAATTGCCTCAAAAAAAAAAAACTAAGGATTCAGGTCTTCGAGCGTCGCGTTGGTAATTCTAAAATCTTATATCTCTAATTCCCTTTTTTCTTTTTTCTTGTGTTGATTATTTACTATCCTTGATAAAATTAATAGAATTATTAAGCTTTTTGTAAGTTAATAATTTTTCCCATACAAATCTACTGGAAGTTGTGTGAACAAAATGTCTTATAATGAATTAAAGAAAATAATATTGCACAGAACACCGAAATATTTTTTTTCTACCAAATTACAATAACGAAAACATAATATTACTACATCCAATATTTATAATGCAAACAAGGTTTTAAGACAATTACCACGTTGGACCAAATATTTGATTATGTCAACGCAATTAAGAGCGAAAATAACTTTATAGAAGGGTACAGATACAAAGGTGTGTTTGATCAGTACAATAGGTAACTTGGGACAAACATGGGGCCGATCGGACAGAATCGTTTCTCAGTATTTACTTTAACCCAATAACTGGGCCCGAACGTCCCCTAGGGCGCTGTCCAAATATTTTTTTTACAAAATGAAAGATTCTTTCAGAGTTCCGTCTGTACAAAATGTTGTTAGCCGTGATGTTCAAATGTAAGTTGTCAGGTTAGGGTAAAGTTTAACATCAGTATTTTTGATTCCAAAATAATAATATCGAGTTTAAAAAAATAAATTGGTATATAAGGCATGTATAAAAATTATGTTAAATAATTATATTATACCGGGTATCTCAAGACTGCTACCGAAAACGAAGCCGGGTAGTAGTTTTAGTGACTACAAACACAACGCAACTAAAAATTTTGCAAAGAAACGCGACAATTTTTTTTATAATTTTTTAAATATCGACATTTTTGGGTGGTAAATCCATAGCTTTTGCTAAAATAATAATTTAAATTCTTTTATACCTTAGAGTCTTTTTAAATAAAAGGGTATACACTATTATTTTAGGAAAAAAAAATATTTACCACCCAAATAAGACCATATAAAAAAAATAACAAAAAAAAAATTGTCGCTTTTTTTTCCAACATTTTCTGTTGCATTGTGTCTGAAGTCGCTTAAACTACCACCCTGCTTCGTTTTCGGTAGCAGTCTTGATATACTCTGTATAAACTGTGCCCATTGATGTTGTAATTTGTTAAGTATGCGTAAATTAAAACTTAACAAAATAGTTAAGTACCGCATATATCTCAGAACAAACACCTGCCTCCGGAATTTAGTAGTCTTATTATTATTCAATCGCACTATCGATTGTAGAGGAGGCCCGTGCCCTGCAGTGGGACGTATATGGGCTGATACAATACAATACAATACAAAATTATTTAACTCAACGTAAAAACTATTTTTATATATTATGGTACTGAAAAGCAAATTAGGAAAAAAATAGACACCTACAAAAACTTTTGCTGTTTTTCTTTAGCCCCCAAGAAAAGCAAAGGAATAATATATACCACCACTTTGCCTCGCTTTGATGCTAGTCAAATTAAATTTTATGTATGCATACGGTCTTATTTATGTACAATAAACTGTATTGTTTATAATAGTATATTATTGTGTAACGGGGGGTGGTACCAATTTATACCTCTTTTAAACATCTATAGCTTTGTTGATGATACATAGATACCAAACAAAAACTGGGCATTTTAGAAAAATTGGGAGTATTATCAAAGATTGTGTAAAGCTAAAAATACTTTATTGAATGAAATTGACGTATTCTAAATGGCATATTATAATTATTGAATGTTTCATACTTTCCAAACGACTTTTGAAATCAGTTTGAGCGAAGAAGACAAAACAGTCGATAGCTAAATATGTTTATAAACTGTTTGTGAATAAGAGCGTTAGTATCAATCATAAATACACACGCCGCGCCGGCAGAATTAGAGGAACACGTGTTAAATATTGAATTTCTTATAAAATATTATAATAACTGAATGTTTTTATTTTTAAATTCACACCAAAACTGCTTTCATCACTAAACAAAACTCGGCTCCACTCAGCTGTCCAGTCGCGGTGTCGATGAGCAAAAGCTTATCTGGCTACTCTATGTACCACCTCAAGTTTTGGAGCTTTGGGCGGAACGTAAGACTGCAGTCCAATTTCATTTAAGCGTGTTCTGACTGTACGCCCACTGACATTAACATTACGGACTTCATGTGACATGTTTCGGGTCTGAATAGCCGTTTGACGACGATTTCTTAAAGTTTGCAGCCGTATAAAACGTATATCCTGGGTACTGGTTCACCATTTTCTGCCTTATCCTGGCATCCGCACATAAGAGACTATGTGCCTCTAATATTTAACGTTGCGAAAGACGACAGATACCGACACACCTAATGCGCGACTTACTGAACCCTACCGTTGACCATTTTCAATCATTGTTACTGCTCTGCTCTGGCAACTTCAGTGGAAGGTAAGCCACTCATTTTATATCCTAGAAGACAGGTACTCTAAAAAAATAACAATAAAAATATCTTAAGTCACATAAAATGGAATTAAACAAAATTTTGTGAAACCACTTGAAAATGAAAAAATCTTAAAAACACTTGAGAGCGTATAATAAATTTTTTGCATCACTTTATTTTTTAAAGGTGCTGAAATATAATAAAAAAAAAGACCATTTAAAAAAACAGCAAACAAAAATTTAAAAAAAAATACTAAATTTTGTGCGTGTTCCTCTAATTGTGCCGGCGTGTATAGTAGACAAAAAAACAATACA
Source organism: Hyles vespertilio (assembly GCA_009982885.2). Lineage (NCBI taxonomy): Eukaryota > Metazoa > Arthropoda > Insecta > Lepidoptera > Sphingidae > Hyles > Hyles vespertilio. Next base: position 14,246,805 of record CM042821.1, on the reverse strand, counting down.
TTTATTTTTATATTTGTTTTCTTTATCACAAAATCTTATACATTCGTTTACACACAAGTACCAAAATCAAAGAAGCCAAATTAATTTGAGCTTTGATGTAATGAAATAAAGTAACTAATAATACGCATTTTCTAGGTTTAAACAAACTTGTAGTTTCAAAGGCCGTAAAAGGTCAGCCCAATTAGACGGAAATAACTTTGTCGCGTGTTACCAATACAATATCAAGCACAGTGTTTTTAGTAGCAAAGTTTCATTACGTATAGCAATTTTAGAGAAATTGTATTTTGAAAACTAAATCAATATTCTAATCACATTTCATTTCAAGGGACTTGTTGGAAAAAAAACAGTAAAAATGTACTATTGTTTTCCGATTTGATGCACTATATAGCTAGAGTAACTACTGGACATATTGAGACTTAACATCTAATGTCTCAGGATGACGAGTGCAGTGGAATGGCAAACATTGTAATTAATTGTGTTATTTGATTTCGCTACTACCTTTAAGCGGTAGTATCACTTATCAGGCGGCGAATGGCATGCAATATGCCATATTCGCCATAAATTGCAAAAACAAAAAACACAATTTTAGGCCATAACAAATCGACTGTTGAAAATAGTCTTCCGCCAAAGATTTGGAAGCTGTTTGCATCCCGTGAAATATACAAATGAAATATGTTCATATAATTGCAATACGTTGTGTAATGTTAAGCAATTAAAACTTCCTAGCAACATTTATTAATTTTCAAACTTCTGATTTCTGGTTAAAATAATTTACAACTACCAAATCAATCAACGCGATCTATGAGTGCCAGTTCTCATCAAAACCAGCGTCAGTCACTTCCTCCGACGTTCCACAAATGATTATTCAAATTTTAATTTACCGAAGAGATCAACTTTTGCGTTTTCCCGATAATAACAAAATTATTCCGCTGAAGGACCATCTCGGGAGAACGTCACAAAAGTTTGGGTCGGCTCGTTAAAATGTTTTAGCTTTTTACCTTCATCGTGATTGGTCTCGTTCGTTATTTTATTTAGTCGAGTAATGTTAATTGGCCTATAGTTATACATTAAAGGAATTATTGAAAGCAAAGCGCTTTCAATGATGTTTGTTTTTTTTTTTTTAATTTTACCCTAGTTTTTGTCCACATGAACACACTAACACTAGATGTTGTCTTGCATTGTATTTATTATTTACAAAGTATTATCATGTATTATAATAAAAAAAAGAAAATGAAAGAAACTTTGTTGAAGGCACAAATAAACATAAGAATCGCTATTTATATATCTAAGTAATGAATTATTTTGACCACTGTTTATTCCTTTTCTCAAACCCATTCTATGGTTGTCTGTAAGACATTGCTTTTGAGCGTTAAAACCGCCAATTGTACTTTTTATATATGTGATTTCTAATTATATTCGTTTCTCTTTTGTGTGTCATATAGTATTTATGAATAAAAATAGTGATTTTTACTATGTTTGCAATATATTTTTCTCATTTAAAATTTATTTTGTATAAAACTAATATTCAGAATAGTCCTTCTGAATAACAACCAGTCACAAAAAACAAGGCGTCCAATATCACATCACAATCATAATGACTGGACTAAGTTAAACCATGCCCAATACTTATCGACATGGGGGTGGGTAAGGGTCCAATACATATGTTAGAAAACACATTTATTTATACTTTACTAATATATAAAGCTGAAGAGTTTGTTTTTCACCTCTAATCTCAGGAACTACTGGTTCAAATTGAAAAAATATCTTTGTATTGGATAAGGCCATTTATAGAGGAATGCTATTGACTATTTATCATCACGCTATGACCTAGGGGAGGGAAACAGTAGTGAAAAATCTAACAAGCACTCTGCAATACGAGGAAATTTTATCCATTTTTTGTGGTCCGATTGGTCTCAAAATCGATATCTGAGGGATCTTTGCTCCGATATTCTAAATTTATAGTCGGAATTGGACATTTTGGCCGCCATTTTGAAAAGTGTATCTGCACTCGGATGACACCCGGCTGGACCGCTAGTACTGGTATAAATCGCACAGATAAGTAAGACATGTCGCGGAAGCTGAAGGAATGTGTTCCCGCGGGCTATTTGGGTTTGTCACGCTCCGGTTAGACTCTGTATCAGAAAATATATTATTAACAACCCATTTCACACACACAACGCCTGTATGTCGTATATTGGGTTGGTAGTGCTACTTTTATTTCATGCTGTAGGAGAATGAATAGATTTGTTGGCAACTGTCATAGCTAAATGTTTTTTTGGAAATTGTCGTGTCTGTATACGACACACTGTGTTCATCTAAATAAGAAAATTATAATTTACTCTGTGAGATGATCTAAAGAAGGTTATTATGGATAACCTTTTTTCATATATTGAAAATCTGAGGCTGAAAACAAATTACAGGATTCTATTAAAACGCGCAATATTCATCGGTTAATCTATAAAATATTTATCTTGCTTGCTTTAATATTTTTATAGACGTTGACGACATTCGAAATGGAAAGTAACGTCGAGCCAGTTGGGTATTGTAGTGGTATCGTCATGCAACATTTGAAATTGCAAATGTCAATGTCGTAGACATACTTCGATCGAAAGTTCTATTACTTCGCTATGAATGAAAATCGGGCATGGAAATAAGTTATGCTGGTATATTTAAGTAAAAGAGATTATTGTAAACGGTATGACGTTATTCCCGAGAACTGAAAGACTGCTGCTGAGATGTAGGCTTATGCCCATCTAATATTTCATTTAACGTATAGTTGTGTCTATAGATTTATAGTTAAAATTAATTATTTTATTAATATATATTTTTTCTCTTTATTGGGTCTACCAATGTTTGTTTACAATAATATATATAATTAAAAATAACAGCACAGAAATAAAATTATAACAACTAACAATTACAGGCAAACACAGCATACACATTAAATTACTTTTTTTTTATGTATTACAATAACAATTCAGAACAGACAGAAGAGCCACCAACTAATATCTCAATGACTTAGAATAATACAATATATTTTCTACTATTTAACAAAACAAAAAAAAAGATAAACTAATGAAAAAAACTGTAGAACGAGTGTAGAAACTAGTAATCTAAGATTTTTAAAATAATAATAATAAAAAAAATACAAAATAAAATGATAATAATTATAACCTGGCCAGTGCCCCAAGCAGTGCCCCAAGCAGGAACATTTGGATCTATAGTATAGTAATCGTAATAGTAAAATTTTGTATGGGAATTTGAACAGCGCCATTGTGAGCGTATTTGGAACTAAATTATGGCAGCGGGAAACGTTTACGACACTATAGTATGGTAATCGTATAGTCTAGCGATAGTTGAATGTATGAAAAGTGGTAGCAGGAATAATTCTTGACGTATAGTATCGCCGATTTACCATCGAGAAATACGATTGTTTTGTCACCTAAATTTTTACCGTGAGAACATTATCGGGAGTGTATTTTTGCATTTCTACACATCGAATTAAGGAAAAATATGTTAATTACGGTCATGCTTAGTGTCTCCCGATGCCGTAGTGTTATTGTGTGTAATTATCTACTCCGTATTTCGCTAATAATATGAAATTCAATGCTGCGATATGAAGTTACAATTATTGTGATACCTAACTCAAATATGAAGATTATTTCTTAGACTGTGGACTGTTTGGAATCGGAAAAACGAACTTGGGAATCTTGTGAACAAGTATGAGGATATAGGAAGTGGAATTTATTGTAGTTAAAAACATACCTAACCTAAAACTGTAAAAAACTTATAAATAAAATATTTACATGGAACTTTGATTTTAGTTTTGCGTACCTACTTAATCATTTTATGTCATAAGCTTATTTCAATGTATAGTCGAGCAAGCTCTTAGGGCAGAGAAGTGTGAGCATTGAATATGTGAAAATAGTTTCCGAGGAACTTAACGAGCAAAGATATAGAGAATACTTTCATGAAGCTCTCCTCCGTAAAAATGTAGAGGGATTTTATAAAACATATATACGTATCTTTATCTATAATCTATATAATATGAGAGTTATTAATTTGCATTAGATTAAAAGTGAAAACCGCTAATATTATTTCTCGTACAACATTGTATTCTATAACCTTATTGATACGTGCTTTCATTTACAGCTTCAGTGTAAGTAGTTTGGCCACTATCCATGATTCGGTTCGATGATGGAGTCCATTAGCTCAATATACCAAATGCAGACAAACAAACGGTGTGTCACGTTGATGAAGCGCACTTACTGGTAAACGCAATCAATTCCAGCATTATTAGCATCGGCTTGTTCAGACGAAACTAAGTAATGGGATTGAGGCAATCAACAATACATTACCATTGGTGTTTTGGTATAAATCGATCAGGCTTATGAATTGTATTAAATGCGAATTTTAGATGAGTTAATGTAAATATGTGCGTTGTTGTTATAAAAGGATTAGACGCCGCTGCCATGTTCACGGTTTCGGGTTTAAATCACAGGGCACAACTCTGACTTTTCGCTGTTATGTGTGTACTGACAGTCAATAATCATGCAATATAAGTGTGACGGAAAACATCACGAGGAAACCTGAATGGCTTAGTGATTTGTAAGAATCTTTATGGTATTTAATGACCGCCAACTGGCACTAGGCCAGCGTACTAGACTTTATGGTCTAACCACTCTCAATCGTACTCTCGATTGTAGAGGAGGCCGTGTCCTGCATTAGGATGAATGTGGGATAAAGTACAATAAAAGTATCAATTTAAGTATAGTAAACGCCGGTAGCGAAAAAGCAGGACGATAGGTCTGATATAGAAACTAAGGAAAGATTGAGATAAAGTAGCAAGATATACCAAAAGATTTTCAACATCGTCCTAAAATAGTCATCCCAAAAAATATTTTAATACCGTTTAAGTTCGAGAGGTAATTAAATTATATTTGAAAGCCGGGGCAGAGTCAGTTAGGAAACTGTGAAGTTATTTTTAAGCTTCCACGTAGGTCGAACTGATCTCATTAAGCGAAATTCATGCGGTGCGTCGGCCTTCTTCACTTCACAGCGACAAAGGAGTTTCCGCTATATAATTCTTGGAGAGGCATCCCGCGTCTCCTTTGAGTTTCTATAAATAAAATATTCCTCTTTGTAAAATTGTTTGAGATTGTATTTTAAATTAGCAAATTGATGAGGGATTCACTTTGTTGTTTGACAATAATGTAACAGAAGACACACTGTTTATTTTATAAAAAAAAAATAGTAGAATCGAAGAGCTAATCTCACTCTCTGTGTAAAAAGAGTGTTATTGCATTCAACGAATTTTTTGTTTTAGAGAGCTTATAGCCACAAAAATGTCAACATAGATAAGTTACTGAATTACCCGAACATTTTGACTGCGATTTTATTTTCTTAGCAAATATGAGCAAACCGAGCGATTGTTGTAAAATAAAACATAATTCGGAACGGAATGAAACCGCAACAAATATTTTCAGTTGGCTTTAAACCGGCTTCAAATGCACTTAATTTTAACGCTTTACACGGAGCAAGAGGCAAACGTTTACAATTTTATTGACGGGTACCTGGAAACTGCTTTCAACTTTTTACAAATATGAAACACGCATTTTCAATAATTGCTGTGACATTTATGATCTCTTTTGCTTTTATTATTTATTGTATAAACAAATGATTCAGATTGAATAAATTTATCTATACATATAAATAAAATTGAAGTGTCTGTTTTAAAAGTGAAAATAAAAAAAAATGTCCAACTGTATATCGTTATATACACGATACCTGTGCCGAAAATGATATTTTTTTTGTCTGTCTGTCTGTTTGTTCTGGCTAATCTCTGAAATGGCTGGACCGATTTTGACGGGACTTTTTTTGTCAGGTAGCTGATATAACAAGGAGTAACTTAGGCTACATTTAATTTAGAAAAAATATTTTATATTAGAAAAATAAAGTAATGTTGCAATGCCCGCGCGCAGCCCACGCATTCCACCACTGGGCCGTCACGTCGGGCGCCTCCCACCAACGAATCAATATCACATTTACAAAATATTGTATATAAATAAATTTTTCAATAAATCTAATATAAAAAACTGAAAACAAATGTGTAACGGGAGTTTACCGCCGCTCGCTAAGAGATGGCGCCACCGTAGAATTAGATCGCGGTATGGTTTCGTTACAAAGATTGATAATTAAAATAAAAATGCAAAAACCAAAAAAAAAATCTATATAAACTAATTAACTTTTTTGTTAAATTCCACGCAGACGAAGTCGCGGGCACAGCTAGTTATTAATATATAATATATATTAACATTAGGGGCGGGCCCAGCTCCGCTCGGATACAGATACTTTTTGAGTCCAGCCTGATTTATTTATATTCAAATTTATTTATTTATCTTCTGTACTACTTTTCCCGACCCGTCACTTCCCGTTATGTTCAACCCTGTTTCGTATCCTTTATGTAATCATATCCCATGCCATTCGAGTTTTATAAAAGTAACAACTATATTCATCAGTAAACGAGAATACTAAACTATTTTGGGTTCTATGTTAATATAGTTCCAGCATATTAGTTTTTCACGTATAAATTCCATGTAAAGACAGATCGGTTACAAAATAACATGTATAAATTTTACAACTTTATATCTTTATTAAAGATATGCTTTGCCAGTAACGCTGGCCATTTCGCTTTTGAAAAGCTCACTCATTTCAAGTAGTCAAACCATTGTGCTGACACACTGAACTGACAGGATCTTGTACAAACGAATCTAATAAATAAAAGAAATAATAATATGCACCGATTGAAATGCAATGAACTATAGTCATGCATACTTTCGCCATATATTGTTTTAGTCATAAAACAACAGTAAGAGACAGCCAAGACGCAATGTGTTGAAGGAATAATTCAGAAAAGATATTAACTCACTACGTTTTAACGTTGTACATAAAACATTTAACATTTAACTGACCGAGGCAATACGTATTCAACGAGCAACTCGAATTACCTGAATAAGTGAGGTTACACACTTCAAACAGATTAAAACCTCTCCCCCTGTCTCAAGGTGAATTGGAATTCAGTCTTCGGGCAGTCAGTCGAGCTTACTGTTTACTCGCGAATTAAAACGCCCACGTACGCTTGAATAATCTTGACTGCGAAATTGTTATATTTAAGTATTTTTCGCAGACGTCTTATATTTCAGGTTTAAGGACAAGTGCTTTTATTTATGCTCAATTTTTTATAATGAACGCTGGGTGCTAGACGCTTTCATTAGGTCGGTCGTTGTGGAAATACTTAATGGACACCAATATTCGGCAGCGGAGTTTTAGAGGCCTAAAACACAAATATATAATATTATGATGATCATTGTCTCTGTGGCGCAGTTGTTTAGATGCTTCCTATGAAACGGGAGACCAAAGGTATGATCCCCGCACCAAAATAAATATTTGTGTGAGCCACAGGTATTTATTTTGGGTTATTTGTTTGTGGCACCGAAAAGTCTCTCGTAATATTTGATACCCACGACGCGAAACTCGATCTTAGGGCAAAACTATGTATTTGACTGTTGGATGTATTTATTTAATTTAAATGTATTTTTAATACCATGGTTTTATGAAAATCTAATAGCTTGTGAATAATTCGCTTCGACAAAATATGGTATCACATATACACAGTCAGGTCATAAGTATTGTCACACAGTAAAAACTTTTCTTTTAGAATGCTGGCCACAAAAAAGTTTATTGAATTCGAATTTCGAATTGTTCATGAAAATAAAAATGTATACTTTTTAGAATTTTACTCGTTTTTAAATATGGGGTGGATGCTTAAAGAAGACCGTGTTGCAGTTATTGCGTTGCATCGTTGCGGTTACGCGCCAATTCAAATTTTTGACATACTGAAAAATTTGAATATAACTAAAAGATAAGTTTATCGTACCATCAAACGATACAATGAAGACTCTAGTGTAGATGACAGGTCAAGAAGTGGTCGGCCTCGGTCTGTTAGGATTCCAGCAGTGATATAAGCTGTGATGGCGCAAATTCAAAGAAATCCCAAACGTAACCAGAAACTGTTGGCCCTTCAGATGGGGTTAAGCAGAACCACGGTGAAAAGGGTGTTAAATGAAGACTTAGGGCTTCGGGCATATCGAAGAAAAACAGGACATCGTTTGAATGCTCGTCTAATGGACCTGAAAATGATAAGGTGTATGCACACAGTAGTGAAGAAGCGAGCAACCGTATTCCGCGTGTCCAACGAGGTCATTTTCCATCCTCGCTCATGGTATGGTTGGGAGTTTCTTATTGGGGCTTAACAGAGGTACATTTTTGTGAGAAAGGTGTAAAAACGAATGCAGTTGTGTATCAAAATACAGTCCTGACGAACCTTGTGGAACCTGTTTCTCATACCATGTTCAATAACAGGCACTGGGTATTCCAACAAGATTCGGCGCCAGCTCATAGAGCGAAGAGCACACAAGACTGGTTGGCGGCGCGTGAAATCGAGTTCATCCGGCACGAAGACTGGCCCTTTTTTTTATAGTGACCCGGCATAGTTGCGGCATTGCACCTGGTGGTAAGTGCTAATGCCGCCCAAGCAGAGTATTCATTGGCATTGGACGGCAGTCCCATGCCAATGGAAACAATTATGCCGGCCTGATAGGTGCCTCTTCACACTACGGCGGAAGGACCCAGGATTGTAGGAAGGAGGGAACACGCGAGAAGGCAAACAATTCCACAGCCTGACGGTGCGGCATATAAAAGAATTTGAGAACCGTTTGGTTCGCGCCGGGATGGTGTGGACCGTCAAGCCATGGCTTCGTAAGCCAGCATGCGTGGTTCTGGTTAGGAATGGAGAGGAGGGGATCAAGTTAAACAATTCTTCAGAGCACTCACCGTGATACAGGCGGTAGAACACGCTTAGAGAGGCGACATCCCTAGGTATTTATACAAGTACTTGACATTTTCACCATTATGGATGGGACGAGAAACCAATCCGATTGCTAGAGAATTTGTATGCTTGGGGCATTTCTCTTGGCGCTGTCTTATTGTTCCGTATCTATTGAAATTCAACACAGATTTGAGTTAGTCTCGAAATTCACACAGGACGTTAATCTTGAATGAACAATTCACCGTCGTTGTTGTTAGTCATTTCATCATCCTTGTATCCATCACCAATAAACTGCCATAGGTATTTTGAATTGTACGGCATTAAAAACGGAAAATAAAGATATGGTTATAAATGGGTATAAAAATGCCAATATTGTCTGATGTGATGATAAATAGAATTTATAAGCCTTCTCAATTATAAAAAAGAGCCATGGGTAGCAAAATATTTGAAGAGATTTGCTCAACTGAAATAAAACTTACTTACTAACTTTTACATTTTGACCTTCCCGAGACCAAAGATTTTTCAAATTAAGCAAAGCGTCGCGTCGGAAAATAAAATATGTAAAAACTAAACCAACACCGCGATAAGATCCGTAAAAAAATATTTCAATGTGTAACATTCGCGTAAATTGAAGAAACCAATAAAAAAAATAAGTTCATGCACTCTTTATACTTCATAAACAATTCCGACCACACTATAACCTGGATTATCTTTACACATAGTAGGTATAAAAAGACGTTATTAATGATCTTATAGATTAACTACCATCATAGCCAATAGTGGTACATAAACCAAACGCGATACGAACACAGGATAGCTTTTATCCGGAAAAATGTGAGGTTCCCTGGGGAGTAATATCATCACGCGAGCGTAGCTACGAGCAACAATGGCTTGTAGAGCTATTAAATTAAGCAGAATACTAGGTTATGAATATATATTCAGCGTCTAACAATGTTACCAACGTTTCGTTGGAGTGGTGAATTTAATAGTCGCATTCATAAAGCCTGTCACGTAATTCTATTTGTGCCGAAGCTAACTAGTGTGTGCCATGAGAGGAATTAAATTTGTTAGCTTACTGTTTTCATGCCGTCTTTTCAAAGTAAATTAAATATAAAATTTTCAAAGTTTGTAGAAAAATAAACTAGATGTGAACACATTTCTGTCTTTCATGTCTGTTTTGAGTGGCTTAATTAGCTGTACCTGGAAATTTAATTTACTGAAGGTACTGTTTGTTGAAATTTTGTTTGTTGCTTAAGTGAACAAGTTACTTACAGTAAATTAAGGATTTACTATTTATTTAATGTTGGTACTTGAGAAAAGATTGACGAATTTTAAATGAATGTGAAATGTACAATTTATATTAGGTCAGCGTGGTAGACTTACTTACTACAACTTCTTAAAGGGTTAATGTAATATAGACAGGTATAAGCCAAATCATTGTTATCATTCTGCAAGTAAATCATATGTGGATCAATTTTGGTTATTTCATCAATCCCGACTCAGATTCTACAGAGATATCGCTCCAAATATACATATATGTATCATAAGAGCAATCTACAAACTACCTAATTGAGATCAAGAATTATGTATGTAAATTGGGCATGTAATGAAGCTTAGTCTACGGAATAATCTAGCTAGATATAACGTCTTAACTCACAGTCATTAATCCCCGATTATCCGGCTGTGTTAGCAGCTATATCATTAGTTAAACTCTAAACAATTTTGTAAGGCTCGCGATGATCGTTATGGAAAAGTTTGCTACAAGCCGCATCGTCCCGGATTATCGGATTACCCGGCAATCTACAGCCAGACGCGGCTCCGGGATCTTGTCAATTCTAAACTAAGTTTAATTAGCTGTCCGTCTTCAGTGTGTTTTCACATTATCTTGTAAACAATGTTTCTAATTTGAGTTAGGCCACTCGTTTCACGCTCCAACTAATAAATATAGAATGATTAACTAATGGAGTTAGTCTGAGCCGGCTTGTTGAGTGCTTTCCGAGTATCGTTGATAGTACTCGTGTTCATAAATCAAGTGAGTACTCTGTTGGTTTTAGGCTTGGATTTATTTGCCGGGAAACTAATTTGTACTGGCTTTTATGTTTTGTGTTAAAGATAAAAGGAGAATTTCTGTCTGTTCAGATTAAAGTATCCATTCTTTTGATAAAATAAAATGTGGGTAAGTAAATAGGTGTATAAAATACACCCAAATTTCTTGTTTATTTAGTTCGTTTTTCGTTCTTTATTTGGTAAAGCTATTGTGAGCGTCGAGAAATAAACTATTTTTATACAAGGTTAAAGTGAAAAGGCAATGTAAAAGTTTCCAATTAATTTACCTTGCGTACTATTGGTTAATTGTTTTATTCACAACAATGGTATTTGTAACGACAGTGCCGAAAGGTCAATTATGTTGATTTCTCAGAATGTGAAAATATTCTTTATGCCGCTCTAAGAGAGGTTTACCTAAAGTTAAATGTGTATTTGCATGTACACTCGACGCAGCACGTATAATTACATTGTGAATTTCAAACAAGGTGGTTGTTTGAATGGTAATTACATTTGTATATGCGAGGGTTGTAATAAAGTTGTTGCTAAGCCCGCGAGTGACTGTCAAACTTATTCTCCAACGTCTACAGAACGGAAGTGTTTGCATTGTGTGTTAAAGTTTTAGGCGTCGCTAGTTGGGACTATTCTCTTGTTTAGCAAAATGGGATTTTTGTATCAAGTTGGGTTTATTCATGATGGATACTAAATATAATGAACTTCCCATAAATATATGGATTGGAACGAAGGTCACTTGATAGAAAATTTTAGATGTGCTACGCTGTTGTCAATCATGATTGCTCATGAATGGGCAAGCTCGTAGCGGCACCACAGTCTCATAGAAATTTGCAGTGAAGCGATAGCTTTGTTGACGCGTTTCGTTAGGTGAGTGATATTTCCGGATGTCCTATACCCCTTTTTAGGATGGGAAGAATAAAGCCTCTTCCCATCCTTTTCTTTCTGCTCTCTCCCCGATATAATAAGTCAATACAACGCTTGGATTTTGGAGGTTCATGAGCAGCAGTGTACACTTACTAAAGAGTGACATGTTTGCTAGTTTAATTTTTTTTTTCTCTTAATAATTGGATTCATGTCCAATATGGTAAAAATATCATCATCATTAATATTTAGCTTCTTGGCATTGGCCCAAACTTTTACTAAAAATATTCAGCTTATAACCAATATCATCATCTCAGCCACAGGAAGTCCACTGCTGAACATAGGCCTCACCCAAGGATCTCCACATCGACCTGTTGGAAGCGGCCTGCGTCCAGCGTTTCCTGCAACTTTATCCAGGTCGTCCGTCCACCTTGTAGGCGGGCGTCCGACATTTCATTTACCATTATTAACCAATTATAAAATAAATAACATATTACCTGAAATAGAATAAAACCCTCGCCTCTTTTAGTGATACAGGCACGAGAATTCTAAATTCAAATATCAAATGCTTATAATACTAGCAAGAAAAAAATAAGATACATTACGTCAACAATTACTATAAAGAAAATTACACTCAATTTCTATGTACACCTAAAATTCTGCTTCTATTCTATATTATACGTCTAGTGAAACACGATAGTCGACAGTGTTTATGCAATTTCCGTTTGCAAATGCTAATAAAGATAATGCAAACTTGGCAATCCGTGTGGAGCCTTCTATTTAGTGCGGAACAAACCAGTTCAATTTCACCCGAGGCCAAACTTGTTAGCTATTTCATTTTCTCAATACCTTTTTTATCCATATCATAATATTATAGTAACAATTATTGTTGATGTTATGTTTTACATTTCGCTAGTATGACTTCTAGCTGGTTGAGTTGCTTTGGGCACGAGCTGTATATGAATCTTTGTGATTTAGGTTTGATACCTGGGACGGTCCACTTTGAGTTTCTAGACAGAATATAAAGACATGACTGCCTCGGCGGCGTCTATGTGATTTGGATTTTTCATTTAATTATCAACGAGGAGTCAGGGATTGGTGCCCGTTGCCGCCGCCTCCTAACACATCGTGAAACTAATCATACAAGGCGAAACGTAGGTGTACTCGTTGCTACAAGAAACTCTTGCTACCCCTTCTGGGGAAAAGGCGTGAGTCTTATGTATAAAAACATGCAGTTACGCCTGAATGCACGAGCCTGCTAAAACAGTAATGGGTTTTTGTTAAGTTCGTTCTAGTTGTACCTAATCATAGAAAAGAATAATGGTAAAGTTAATGAATTCTATATAAGACGGAATGCGTATAGGTATAATTGTCATGACGTGCACAAGGCTCTTGTCGCAGCCGGTATAATTATACCTGTTTACGTCACATTATCGTCAACTGCGATCTAAACTGACGGAACATGACGTGTGGCGAATCAATTGCTCTATCGGAAATTGCATTCTAATACAATGCGTGGCTTGGTGGCCTTCTTACCAACAAGTTGTGGTAGGTCTTGACGCTTTCTTGAGGGGTTTTAAGAAAGAAACTTTTTAGTTGAGGTTAATATCTTATTGAAGAACCTAAAGACGAAAGGGTGGCATACAGCGAAAGCTTTATAAAATTTTGCAAACCAGATAACAAAGACACTAATGAATAAAATTGAGGCTAGTGGATTATTAAAATTCTAGGATTAAAAAATTTGGTAGGATCAAGAATATTCTTTGATTATAGAATTCAGTTATAATCAATACATTATTTTTTTTAGTACATACAGTTATTTGACATGCATAACTTAAACAAAAATCTATTTTGTTCTCCAATCCTCGATAATATTACGTAAACTTAATAAACTATTATCAATCCAATATCTCATAATTTCAAAAAAAAACCAAAACCGCTAAAGTCAGACTAAGTACGAGCAAATAACTTACGTAACATTTTTCTTTATCAGAAAAGGTTTTTCTAAACTAAATACGTGAGGTGTAACAGAATCCGCATTTACCGCAAACCACATGATCTTTCGGATGTGGTTATTCCTTCGCTATGCGGTAGTATGATCATATAAATCTCTGATATGAATATTTTGTTTGCTTAGCCGAGATAGGGATAGATTTTTCCAAATATTCCGTGAGGCTTTAGGCACGGAAAATAGCTTGGAGTTTTGGTATTTCCAATTTTTTGAGACTTCGTTTATGAATGTAGAACCACCACGCGGGTTTGGCGGCCTTTACATTACTTTAAAATTCTGAATAATTAAATTTATTACTATTCATTTTACAATAAAAAAAAAACAAATACAATTAGAAATCATATACATTAAAAGTACAATCATCAACAAATATAGTTTTGTATTTATTGTATTATGTTTTCACAATAATTTCTTTCATAATTGTAGTGGTAATATTATATTATTAAAGGCAGAGAGACGCAACTCCGGAAAGCTATTGGTCTGGGCTCGAAATTACTATATTCGTATTATTGTGACCTTTTTAAATTAGAATATTGTTTAAATATCGTTAAATATCGACGTAGGAAAGCGATTTTGTCGTATCTCTAAAAATGTAATTTTACACCAGAACCTAAAAAATATTTAAAAAAAAAATTACTTCTAAATTAAAATACTTAGGAATACCATTTTTTTAATAATAACATTTTAAAATAAAACCTTACATTTTCACGACGAAATTCAATGCGGTTTTTTTTCTGAATTAAATTATGTGTAAAACGCATATAAGCATTTTTTGAGATACGACAAAATCGCTTTCCTGCATCGATATCGATTGTTTATTACACCTAGTCTATATAAAAACACATAGAACTAGACTTTGACCTACGACGAAATGTTTATACATACCTAAATTTCTTGACGTATTATACAATAAAGGAATTTCCAAGTAATATAATGGTGGAAGGCTCTTGAGGCCCCGTTGCTTATTTGTTGAGACCTATTTCTATGAAGTTTATCAACATTTGTCGTAGAAGTTTCTTGACAATGTTAGTGAGATTATAATCATACGAATAACAAAGTTTAAGTAAAGAAATTACGTTTCGATTCACACAGCTGGTTTGTAAAATACAATTTTGGAATATTATTCTACTGGACTAATGAGTACAAAACAATGATTTATGACCACATTAAATGGGAAAAGTAAAAATAACAGCTTACTATGAATTCACTCTACTATGTGCCTTAATTTAACATTGGTCATCTACAATATTTCAAGTTATATTAGTGGATTAAGTTACCGTTAAATGAAATTTAATTAACATTCAAATAATAATTTTACACATTGATTACTTTCGATGGTTTATATTCATAAGAATACATAAATATACACCCAACAGTCACATACGAAGTCCTGTGGATATCAGAATGTACGAGAGACTTTTCGGTCTCATAAACACCCAGACCCGAAAAAAATATATGTGGTCACATAAATATTTGTTTTGGTGCAGCGATCGTACCCGCGGCCTCTCGTTTCTAACCGGCGTCTAACCAACTGCGTCATGGAGGCTGCTAAAATGGAAAATAATTATATTCTATTCGCTTACCAAGATACTACTCGTAAAAGGAATGTAATGGGTAATAAAAAAAATCCTCACAAAATTCTTATAATACTCGTAATTGTCTTCGATCAAATATATAATTAAAGATAGTGTATTTTGCCCCTTGTTAAAACAATTCTAGTCAGTCTAAAAGGAAAACGTTTTGAAAAAACAAATATTTATTGATTTTTATTTATTAAACTATCTACAATAAAATTGTACTGGTCAGTCAATTTGTGGGAGATGTAGAAAAGAGACAAAAAACTATTAATTAAGAAAAATAAACACAAAACAATTTTAGAAAAGAAAGAAAAGTTTTCTACCCAGATTGTAAGGTGCAAAACAAACTGGTAACCTAAACTAAAGAGAACCTTTTGCCGATATCGATCATTGCCCAAATTGTCAATTGAAAAAGGGCTACGGTACAAACCCTTAAAGGACTTTTCATGTATACAAGGGCTGCGGTGTGTGCAAGAACACAAAATAAATTGCTCGGGTTGTTTTATGTGCTAATTTAGATGGCGGCGGGAAGATTCCTTTTAAATGGGTTGTTTGGACGAAACTCCTTCCAATTTCTCTTTGTTTATAATTTATGTTAGCTTACTTTGTCATTTATCAAAGAACGTTATTAGAGGTAGTTTTCAGGACTCAATAAATTGAGAGGCCTAACAAAGTACTGGTCTCTAATTATGAAAATTATGTTTTGTCATATAAAAGATTATTAAAAGCGATCTAGGAATCCACCGGAGGAACTTAGAGCTTTAATTAATTATATAATGCATTTACCATATTTTGTTACAGTTAAGCATATTTTACGTTAAAATAAGTACCTAATATGTACGAGTAGGCGCTGTTTATAGGAGAATCATTTGATAATATTGTCACATAAATACCATTATAATATTAAATGAAAATCAATATGTTGGATAGTCTACTCAAATGCGGTCATGGTACAATCCCGCGAATCATTGTTAAGTACTATAGGGTCGTTGACATTGAACATTCCTTGTTCTATATTAATAAATCACCATAAAAGGATATTTTATTTAAAAAGTAATTATCACTTACACTTGATGGCAGTCCAAATGACATGTACTCGTCATTATTTAAAATTATACGAAAAGAGTATGACCAAGTATGTACAATTAAAACAATTAAAATTAACTCTAAAATAAAATTTTGTGCTTGGGCCACTAAAGGCATTAGACATAGTAGGGAAATTTTGTATGAGCTATATGACAAAAGGTCCTATACACCTGATGTCAACTTTAAAAAATATGTCAGTTTATATTCAAAATTATTTAAAAAAGTATGTATGCAGGCTAAATCTAATTATATAAGTGAAAAGCTTAGATTGTCAGATAATAAAATAAAAACAACCTGGCAAATTATTAATACTGAAACTGGGAGTAATAAAAAAAATGACAACAAAATTGCTCTCCGCATAAATGACGATCTTATTTCAGATAAATCTATTATTGCCAATTATCTTGATAATTTTTTCACTAACATACCATTAGACTTAACTAAACATTTAGATTCATCAGTAGATTTAGCGGAATCTTTTCTAAAGGAAAATGTTCCTGGAAATATGCCTCAGTTTAACTTTCAAAAGGTAACCATTTGTCAAATAATAAAGGCTTTCAAGCAAATTAAAATAAAAACTACGGAAGATATATGGGGACTATCTGTTAAAGCTATAGAAGCTATTATTGTTAACATTGCACCGTTATTAGCTACTATTTTTAATTCCTGCCTAAGTGACGGTATCTTTCCCGACTTAATGAAAATTAGTAAAGTTGTACCCATTTTTAAGTCGGGATGTTCGAACAATCCGTCGAATTATAGACCCATTTCTATACTACCGACTCTTAGCAAAATTTTCGAAAAGCTTTTGCTTAATCAAATGCTAGCACATTTTGATGAAAATAAGTTAATACATAGGAATCAATTTGGTTTCACAAAGGGTCGCTCAACTCAAGATGCCGGGATATCACTAATCACGTCGGTTTTAGAAGCCTGGGAGGCATCTCAAGATGCTCTAGGAGTTTTTTGTGATCTCTCCAAGGCTTTCGACTGTGTTGACCACCAAACACTTATTATGAAGCTAAGGTACTACGGAATCAGTGATACGTCACTGGATCTCGTAATGTCTTACTTGTCGGGTCGTGAACAAAAGGTTTCTTTGGACGGGCTCACTTCGGTAGGATCAAAAGTTAAAATTGGGGTAGTTCGCAGGGTTCCATTCTGGGCCCCTTTTTATTCCTAGTCTACATAAATGATCTTCCTTGCATGGTTCAGAAGTGGTCAGACATAGTTTTATTCGCTGACGACACCTCTATAATATTTAAAGTTAATCGGAAAGACGATAATCTAGATACACCTAACAATATTCTTAATTTAATTTCGGATTGGTTTTCTGCTAATAATTTACTATTAAATGCTAGTAAAACTAAATGCGTCCGTTTTGCTTTACCGAACGTGGCAAGCGTAAACACGCGTATCGAATTAAATTCGGAAATTCTAAATTTAGCTAATTCCACAATTTTTTTAGGTATCACTCTAGATAAAAAATTACAATGGGGTCCACAAATTGAGAGATTATCAGCTAAACTTAGCAGCGCAGCGTTCGCGGTCCGAAAAATAAGACAACTAACTGACGTTGCAACGGCTAGATTGGTACATTTTGCTTATTTTCATAGTATAATGTCATACGGCATTATTTTATGGGGATCAGCGGCTGATATCGAATCCATATTCATCTTACAAAAAAGAGCAGTCCGAGCTATTTATAATCTAGGGAGCCGCGATTCTTTGCGATCTGTTTTTAAGGAAAGCAATATACTAACCGTGTCATCTGAATACATCTTTCAGAATATAATGCACGTTCATAAAAATATTAACAAGTTTTATAAGGTCAGTGACACCCACACTATTAATACGCGGAATAAAAATAAACTTGCAATACCCTCGTTTAGACTAGAAAAGTCAAAAAAATCTTTCTTTGGTAGTTGTATTAAATTTTATAATAAACTTCCCAGTAGGATAACGCAGCTACCGGATAAACTATTTAGGGCACATATTAAAAACAAACTTATGACTAGGGGTTATTATAATATTAAGGAATATATTGAGGATAAAAATGCCTGGGATTAGGTGTTCTCTTGCACATTGCGACCTCCTGGGGCCCTGCACTATTCACTCATTACATCCCCAAATTTAAATAATTAAAAATTTTAAACTTAAAAATTGATCAATATACAATTAAATTAATCAATTAAATTATAACTAAATATATAATGATTAATTAATGCCAATTAAAATCATATGAAGACCGATCGAGAAAACAAATAAAAATAATAATATGGCAAATCTTTGTAAGACAAGTCACAAATATTTATTTTAGTAAATTGACCAAAACCAAGCCCACTGAGTTTGACTCGCTGGATCTACTCAGAAATGGGTCGCGCCGCGTAGTATCCAGTAGTAAAGTAAAGCCCGCTGAGTTTGTTCGCCGGGTCTTCTCAGTCAGGGCCGCGTTGGATCTGGCAGTAAGCCTAAACATACGGGACGTTTCGGAAATACTTATGGTCGTTGTCTTAAATTGGACCCAAAACAAGCCCACTGAGTCTTATTCGCTGGATATACTCAGGATTGGGTCGCGTCGCGTAGTTCCAGTGGTAGTGTAAGCCCACTGAGTTTGTTTCGCCGGGTCTTCTCAGGAAGGGCCGCGTTGGATCCGGTGGTAACAATAAACCGCTACGCACCGTTGTAATAATATTCATGGTCCGTTAATTAATTAATTTAATTTAATTTAATTTGACCAACGTACATATTGTATTTCTTTGAAAAATAAATTACCATAAAGTCATAACTAATACTTGTCAGAGATTTAAGTGGATTGCTGATATCGCCCGACGCGATGGTTTCAATAATCTATCAGTGCGCACGTCCGGCGCCGTTCCGGCAAGAATAACAATTACAACAATACCAAAATTATTATTTCTCGGACTCTACTGACAGATCTCTTTTACGTTGCCATGGGCAACCGATAACTTGGCCGACGTCAATCAAGTCGGACTATGTTGCCATTCCAATAAAACTAATGACCTATGCGATCTCTAACATACTTTAAATAAAATAAGAATAAAAAGGAAACAAATAAATAAAACTAATGCTAAATAAAAATAAAATTAATTTAAAATAAATAAATTACATAAATAAATTAATTAAACCAAGAAATTAAAATAAGTAATACTAAGTATAGGAAAATATATTGTTTATAGAGATTAAGTTCTATGTGTATTGACTTGTCATAAGAGCTTTTAAATTGCCTACGTGACCAATAAATACATTTCATTTCATTTTATTTCATTTCATCAAATAAATTTTATAAAAAATATAAAGAGAAATGAAAGGATTGAAGTCCTAAATTCATAAGTTAAATCATTCTACAGCATGTAAAATGTTAGAATTAGAATAATTCTATGTACATACTCGTAAGAAATAATAAGGACATGTGAAGGAAAATGAAGATTAATTATTAGAACAAACTTAATAACAATACAATAGACAATTAATCAAATATAGGTAAGTAACTGAGGTACCGTCAACTTCCGTTTATCAACAAATAATTTTATACCACGTTCGTAACAAAAAAAAAAAAAACTAAAAAATGTAACGTTAGACTATTTCCTAACTTAAATCCTTTCCATAAGTATTAAGTCGGCACATGTGATGGCCTGAATCCCGTTGGTGTACGCGAGCGCATGTCCTGGATAGAAACAAAATTTTCAGATAGAGTGAAAGGTACTTTTGAGTTTTAAATTAATTTTAAATCTACACTACTAACATATAAAGCTAAATAGTTTGTTTGTTTGTAACCGCTAATCTCAGGAACCAGTGGTTCGAATAAAAAATATTTTTGTGTTGGAAAGGTCATTTGTCAAGGAATGCTATAGACCATCATCAGGCTATAACCTATTGGAGGGAAGCAGCAGTGAAAAACTAGCCAATATGGGGATATTACGAGTATATTCGGTTTTCGTGTTCCGATCGGTCGATATTCTAAATTGATAGTCGGAATTGAACATTTTGGCCGCCATTTTAAAAAATGTATATGCACCCGGGTGGCTCCGGGCCGGACCGTTAGTCATTAATAAATATTATGTGAGTTAATTATGATTTTATGAAAGGTTATGATATAAGATTTATGGAACAAATTATTTATGTTTCCTCAATTTTGATCACATAATTTAAGATCCCAGCGGATGTTATAAGAGATTATTGATGTTGCTTTGGTGTCTCATGTTGGAACAAAAATGCTAATTAAAAAGACAAAAGCTTCTATCATATTCAATTAATTATCTTGTCCTAGACTGCCTCTGTGGCATAGTTGCAATACGGTTCGGTTACAATGCTGAGGTGTCATATCGCAAGACGGAATATACAAGGTGAAACGTGGATGTCCTGGTTGCTACTAGGGGAACCTCTGCCTACAGCTTCCGGAAAAAATGCGTGAGTTTATGTATTTTGTTTAAATTACTATTGCACTGAATAGCTTGACGAGCATGCTGTTCACCTGATGGTAAGCGCCATCA
Organism: Hyles vespertilio; assembly: GCA_009982885.2. Lineage (NCBI taxonomy): Eukaryota > Metazoa > Arthropoda > Insecta > Lepidoptera > Sphingidae > Hyles > Hyles vespertilio. The sequence goes on along the minus strand of CM042821.1, from coordinate 14,225,811 downwards.
CCAATCATGAACAGTTTAAAAACCAAACAACACCTTGAATTATAAACCAATGCTTGGGATTCCACTGAGCACGCCAACCTAAGGCATAAAATTTTAAGATTCAATATGTTTAGTAGTTACTCTGGCTACAATGTCCTTCAATCAGAAACACAACAGTGCATTTACACCTACATAGGTAGCCTCTCACATATGGGAGACTTACCACCAGTAAAAAGTAATACAGTATGTATACTTGTATAAATATTATATAGGAATAAATATACACTCTTGAAAACGTAGATCTGTTTATTATTTACATAACAAACTAAATGCGATAACTACATTATACGGGCGAATTTCTCCAACTACGTTGTTCTTGGTCTCTGGAGAGGAGCAATTATTCTAAACTAACACAGGCTCATTAGCAATAATAAACGAGGCTCGCGAAGGCTCCGGAGTCGAGTCACGTCCCGCTGAGGGCTGCGGATCGATAGCCCTTGAATAAATAACCTCCATGGTGTTTGTTTTCTAGTTATCGCTTCTGTACGATCTTTGATTGTGCTCTATTGGATATGTCTGAAGGTGGGTATATAAAATCTTCTTTTTTGTTTTGGTCTGAAAATATGGTTTAAGTGAATCCATGTATTCTATGGAGATAAATGAATTTCAAAACTCAAAAGATATGGCGACCAATAAAACAGTAATTTAAGCAATAATTTAAAGGCCAGCTGGTAAATTTCTCATAAAAGCTAAGTAGAGTCTAAAAATTGAGTCAAATAGCTTGAAAGGGCGATGAAAAACGAAATATGAACACATGAAAAAAGGCTAAATTCAATTTGAAAATCAGTCAAAGAGATTATTAGAACTCATATTTCAAATAAAAGTGTCTCTTACAGAGAATTAGAATTTAATTTCTATTGAAGTATTTGTAATTGAGTGCTCGAAAATATACATGAAAGCGAGACAATTATATGCAGCCACAGTATGGAGCTATGTAGCGGGGCAATGACATTAGATTAATTATAATTCCACTTGTTGAAGTTTCTGTAACATGTAGATCTAGTATTTGGATTAGATTTTTAGTATTATTCTTACACTTTATTGTACTACACAAAATAAAATAAAAAATACAGAACAAAAATCTTAACCTATACATATTTACAGTACAATGGGCGGTCTTATCGCAGTCGGCGATATCTTCCAGACAACCTTTGGATGGATTGGAATGAACGGAAGTAGGAAAACGGGGGTAGACAAGTCTTAAAAGTAAAAGAAGATATTATTAATAATACAGAATAAAGAAGATATTATTAATAGTATTTACTAAAAAAAAAAACAATCTTGAGGAGTTTTACTATCACGTTCCGAAGATATTCATCAGGACTTCCAAATTTTTTTATAGAAATACCTAGATATATGCCCGTTGAAACAAAAAAGGAATTTTCCAAATCGGTTCATGCGTCTTTGAGTAATCGATGATTATACATACATAAAAAATGATTCCGATGAATTGAGAACCTCCTCCTTTTTTTAAGTCGGTTAAAAATATCATTAGATAGTATCAGAACAAAGCAGGTGTCGTCATATAGCATGAGAAGAATTGTGGATATTCTATATTCTGATGTTTTTTGGACAAAATAACACTACTTGTTGTTATTGAATGTGCAAAGATTCTCCTTCTGTGACGACCCTTTTATATTGAGTTCTCATAGCATATAAAGCTATTTTCCTTTCATTTCATTCCCTTATAAATAATCCAGTGTGTAAAATTAACGAGAAAGATTAAGGGAATTGAACTCAATTATTTGTAAAATATAATTGTGCAGGCTTGTAGGTACATCTAACTACATTCGAGTATCCCTGTATTTTACCTATGTGTACCTTTAGAATAAAGAAGAAAATTGCATATTGCATGATTGGAGAAATGACATCTGTGACAAAAATAGTTACAAATTGTAAGTGGACTATAATCTTTTATTTATAATATAACCGTTTGTGACATAATTATGTGATGTGTTAAAACATGCGTTGATAGCTTTCTACGCGTGACAGTCTTAACACCCACTTTAGATAAAACAGAAGTACACAACATGCAATATTCTTAGCACCATCAAATTGTCACAGCTTTACCAAGTCTACACGAGACACAATATAATTTATAATACTCCTTTCTCCAGAATATTTGTCGTGGATTTTTCACCCGCGTATTACACAGCGGCTCTTTCAGTCCAACATGAAGTGCATACACAGAACACCTTTACAAACTGGAGTTTAATAAAGATAGAACACTTTCACTTCTGACACTCTATAGTTTAGAAAATAACCTTTTTTATATTTGAAATGTGTTTTACCATGTTTTATGTTGAATTGAAAAGTTTATTGTTTCATAGTTAGTTTCTGGGGCTTATGTTTGTTAGGGTTTAGTTACTACGGCTCTTGCTTCAGGTTATTACAGAAGAAGAGCTATAGAAAATGTTAATCCCTTAATTTAAGCAAAAATCTTGTTTTATATTTAACTGATTTCAGAAAGTTCTCAATTCGACTGTACGTTTTTGTTTTTGTTTGTTATTTAAACACATAAAATACTTTACTTTGAAATGGTTGTATTGGCATACCTTTGAAATTTCATTCCCAATTAATCTCTTGTCTCTATCGCTTCTTCTTTGGATTTAATCGAAGGCACTGAAAATAACAACATTAAGTACAGTCGTCTATTTAAACTCGGCATAAACTGATGTATTAGTAAGTTACAAGGCTAGTCGCCCTGGTCAGAACGATTCTAAGCCAGCTCAGATGCCAATTAAGTTCAATACGGAGTTGGAAGTTTTGGCTTTGAAGACTGGGCAAACTTCCAGTATACTAGACAGACGATTAACACTTGGATTCTTCGCTGCTGATTCTTGGTGGACAGATACATGAAACTAGTGGGATGTGTTCATAGATTAAACAAATTATATAAGACTTATTGAAGTCAAATAGATGTTAATATAGACAGATACACGAAATCAGTGGGCTGTGGGAGGTAACAAATTATTTAAAGTTTATTGAAGTCAAATATATGGCAGGAAATAAAATTTTATTTTTTACATACCTTTGAATATTTTGGACGAACTCTGAGATATAATAAATAATTCATCTAAATTCAATTGGTGTGTAGCGAAATTTGGAACTACAAATACAATTTTTAACATATTTATCCTACGCATTGTTTTATACAGCGTTGATGCGAACGATCGGCATTAAATTACACTATGTATGCTATACGTCCTTGGTATTCATTCGGCACGGCACAAAAATTAATAATACCAAAAATGAGATTTTGTTTGTTTCAAACAAACTAAACAGCTTCCAAAAAAGAGTAAAACGCAACCATCCTGTGTAAATAAATTTCATTGACCTGTAGATACGAATAGATAACAGATTGGCAACATCGCGCGCGGCGCGTGTTATTGTCGCGCCGCACCGCAGCGTGACTTGTGTAAGAGCGGCAACAACGCGCAGATTTTAGTACGATCTATCGTTTTAAGGTGAATGACCATGCGTTAGGCGTAATCAGCTGTTAGAAAAGGTACATCGTGTTCAAATGGGGCAAAAACTTAAAAAATCATTTATGACTAAACTACTGCTCCTATTTAATTGATTTTTAGTACAGAGCTTCAAAATGGTACCTAGTATATGCAGTTTAAAGAAACGCCCATCGGTCGCATCAACATTGTATATGTTTGCGTATCATAAACAGCCAATATCTATATAACACATTTTTTTAGATATGTATTAATAACAGAAAGAACAAGCATTTATATTTGTAATGTAATACAATTAACAAGTCCGATATAATAAAATGTAAAGAGAGAAAAACTGTTAATTATATTTTGACAACAGCCCGACAACAACGCATTCGGACGCCAAAAGATCGTAGACAATCTACAGCGTGATTTTGACACCCCCTACAATAAATTTAACCATGTGCATCGCGTAGTAAGTTATATTATTTGCACGCATAGGAGTTGTCGTCGAAGAAGAAACAAAAAAGTTGATTTTTCAAACAAATAAGTCAAAATAATGCCATTTAATTTGAACGTCCTATAATTACACTTACCTGATTTACAGCGTCCGTACGGACCGGAGCGGCAACATCGCAATATTCCCGCGTTTATGAAAACAGCCGACCTGCTAGTACATGCAGCGCGGCGCGGCGCTGCGATCGCGAGAACTATCTTCCCATGTCACAAATTGTTCATAGTAATCACAGAACAAATTAAATTGTTTTTAATATCCCGTGCACAGAAAAATAACTCACACGGAATTGCCGTGCAGCCTGCCTTATGCTCATGTTTGGGTTGTCCCGGAAGCAATTCAAAATCCGCTCCTCTAAGTTAATTCGAATACGACGGGGAGGAACATCTTCGTGCGTCTAGGGCAACAACTGAGTACTGACCACTGTACCTTAATCTTTGTACAGCTACACCAAATCTCTCACAATATGTTCTGAGGGCCAGGGCGGCGCGGCGTTTTGATTACACTCGCCATACAATAACACCATATCTGTGTATTCCACAGTACTAGAAGTATTCGTCATTGTATTAAGAATACGCGTAAAGTAAATTAATAATAAAAAAAGAAACAAAATAATACTAACTAAAATGTACTTATAAACACAAATACTAAAACTTTAACAATAAAAAGAACACTTAAAACACTAAAACTAACACCTAATGATAACGTACTTAATTCCAATATGTGTCTCTATCACTTAAACAATCATAACTATTCACTTACTTAACACTAAATACTAATAATAACAGAATTTAAAAACTATCATAAAAATGGCGAGTTCTGCGCGCGCGCGTCTTTGTTTACATTACCAATTGTACCGCAGTACACCGAACACTGAGCTTACCGCCGCGCCGCCCGCGCCACCATACATTAGGATTTGCTAAAAAATGTAAGATCCCTATGGATTGATTGGATGGATTGGTTGATGCAGTAATTACGTAACTGGATTGGATAATAGTATTTCAAATGAGATACTCTGATTGGCGTAAAAAATCTTTATGTGATTGGTAATTTAAATTAAGGGCCGTGATTAAAATATCTCGAAATCGATATCGATTATTTGTAGTTTAGTCGAATGTGTCAACTTTACTTTTCTAAGCAATTTTACCCGTAAGTAGTTAATTAATAAAACAATCTACAGCTGCGAATACATAGGTGTATTTTGTATAAAATTAAGATTTCACAAAGTTTACTTTCGAAACATTAAATATTGTCAAGTTATTGTCATTTTTCGAGATTAGTCAAATAGCTTTGTGCACTTTTTTTTTGTTCAAGAGAAAAAGCTTTAAGCTCCCTTTTCGATACCTCGGGGGGTATCGAAAAGGGAATTACCATGATATTTCTGACATAATATTAAGTTTCCAGTCAACTCACACTATAGTAAAGCTTGATTTAGATCCATATTTATAATATTAAATAATATTGAGATAAAAAAAATATCAATTAAGTGTCCTCGAATAATTTCACAACACTACTTCAACAATGTTTCGTATGCTGTCACTTTCTTATAATTATACTCAATCCAAGGGCGTGGTGGCCTGTTGGTAAACGGACTAGACGCGACTGCCAACATGTTCACGGTGGTCGCAGGTTCGAATCCCAGGGCACACCTCTGACTTTTCGGAGTCATGTGTGTATTGATAGTCAATCACCACGCACTAAAACGGTGAAGGAAAACATCGTGAGGAAACCTGCATACCATAGCGATTTATAAAAAAAAATCTATCGTATGTAAGTCCGCCAACCCGCACTAGGCCAGCGTGGTGGACTATATGGCCTAACCACTCTCAATCGTACTCTCGATTGTAGAGGAGGCCCGTGCCCTGCAGTGGGACGTATATGGGCTGATACAGAAAGGGCGAAAAAGGGACAGTTGCATATTATGACATAATAATAACAAGATGTATAATCTGGCAACAAGTGATTATAGTAAATGCAAAGTACAGAAGGAACATGGCGCGTTAGGATACGTTTACGTAAAATTGTTTTGGAAATGTTAAATTGAAATATTGCGTGTTGGCTTCAAACAATACTTAAAATTGACTGCAAACTGTGTAAAAACAAAGCTGAAAGAAATTTTATTCTTGATGCATAGTTTTATTCATGTATAATTTGGACCGATTGTCACGTGCCGAATTTTTTTTTTTTTTTTTGGTGGCCTATGATTATGATTACAATTAAAGTTTATGTATTGTGCAATTAAAATGCCGTGTATGTATTTCTAATATTCAAGAAACCTTTAAATGTGTATATTGGATTTTGAGAGTGCCTAGTAATTAGTGTATGTATTTGAGTAAATGCTTACTAAAAAATACACCAGTTAATCATTATTACTTACTTATAAAATAACGATCATGTTCTAGGCTACATTAATAACAATTATTGTAGTGTAGAACATATTGAGGGATCTCTATTTCGCCAAGTTTTATGTTTGCGGGGTCAAAGTCCTTTGTCAGCTGAGCGGCAAAACTACTCGTGCATGTACAGAGTGATCGAAAATTACGAAATACAAAATCGTGATTTTTGACAAAACTATCAGGTGGATTTTTATCTAACTTGGTACAATGTTTCCTGGGGTGGTTACAAACATGTGGACGAAGTTATTTACAATATGTCAATATCACGCGGTATATGCAGGTTACTCGCTATAATTTCCGTTTGGATTTATAGGGCAGATACTATTTAACTAGGCAATACTTTCATTTATGTAATCAGGTAAAATAAAGTGACTGACATGATACATAAACGTTCTACATTTCTGAATCTTTAGTTAAAAACAAAAAAAACCACCAGCATTTAAGGATCAATGGAAAATAAGAGGAAAGTCATTAAAATGACCCACTGGGATTAAAAGGAATTAGGAAAAGTATACTCTAAACTGTTTGAAACTAGGTTTGACCCCATTTAGAGACTTTTTAAGTAGCCGGACCAAAGTAACAGTTTTTTTAAACCAAGCCTCTTGCTTTTTGATTTATTGCTGAACTTCTGGAGTACGAAATCCTCGTTGCACTAGTGTTGTTGGCAGCTGGCCAGTCATTAAAGGCTCAACCGCAAATGAAACTGAATTGCACCAACTTGACTGAACTAAATCAGTGTCTTTTTATAAAATAATGTTGTTAAAATTAAATATAGGTAGAAGGCGATTTCCGATTTAAACAAAAAGGACTAAAAGTCAGTCTGAAAGGACTTGGTGATATTGTGTGAGTGGTTTCTGCCAATAAAGTCATATAGTCCTATTCCCAAAGCGAGGTTGTAGTCGTTATAAGAAAACAGTGAACCTTCTGTGGTTGTTCAGAAAGAAAGGGAGAAAGAGAAAGCGAGAGTGAGAGAGATAAATGAAAAGACTTCAAATAGACCCTAATACACATAGAAAAATACGAATTTTGCAAATGTTACGTGAAATATTCAATCAACATTTTCCTGTAGCACTGACACGTGTTTCAATATTTCCTTATATACCCCCAGGGCATATATAAAGGAAGGAGAAAACCGCGTGTACGATAAACGTATTCATTGTGAAATCAATTGAGTTTCCATGATTGATGGTCCATTTGATGCGTCAGTCGAATCGCAGCGTCAGATGCAATTACACTCCCGTATATTAACATTCCATTTCGCTCGGTTCTTTCGCCGATATTATCTGGTATCGTTGATTTCATGACGTTTTATTGGTAATATAGTTTAAGTATTTTAGATTTCGAATGGAGGCCACGTAGCGGAAAGCGCAGCGTAGGACGTCCACCCACAAGATGGTCCGACCTGGTAAAGGTCGCGGGACGTCGCTGGATGCAGGCTGCCTCCAACAGGTCTCTGTGGAAAACATTGGGGGAGGTCTATGTTCAGTAGTGGACTTCCTTTGGCTGATGGATGGATGGATGGATTTTAGATTTCATACCTGCGCCGTTTTCAAGTTGCATCTTTTAAACATAAACGTAGGAGCTCTAAGTACTCAAGTTTATGTGATAGTCATGCTTAACTTAGAATAATAACCATGTCACTATCAGAAAAAAAACTTACTTCTTGTTCTGTTAATAAGGCGTGGTATTGATAGACGAATGAAACCTTTGAGTTATATCGACTATATCATATATTATTTTTCACTTAACCTATAATATTTGTATTAATAATGTATTTCATCACAAAGAAATTAGGTCGAGATAAGTAATACTCCAAAATATTCATATTTACAACTATTTTTTTTTTTTTTTATTGCAATGAATGACGAGACGAGCAAGCCGTTCGCCTGATGGTAAGCGATACGACCGCTCATAAACAGTAGCAAAATTCCACTGCGCTCGCCATCCTGAGACATAAGATGTTAAGTCTCAATATGTCCAGTGGTTACTCTGGCTACAATGTCCTTCAATCCGAAACACAACAAATTTAAACGTAAATTCAAAAATGTACAGCTATCCGTACACTTCGGAATACAATTAAAAGTTTAAAAAGCATCTTACAAAACCGCAGCGTTTATTAAAATGGACTTAGCTTCGCTAAAGCGCACCAAAAGAGTGAAATATAATTGGCACGATTTCAATCCTCAGTAGAATGTCCAAATCCGTCCACTAAAAGAGAAATAATGGAATAATGCAAGGAAAGAACAAAGCAACTAGGAACGGAGCTGAAACGAATGTTGGTACTTAAAAATAGGGACAAACTTGGAGCGTGTGCAGTGGGTGTCCAAATTGCCTATAAATTTCTCTCCCCCTGTTCTTGGAAACTGCTCCCCTGTCGTCCCGGGTGTTTTTATTGGAGATTCTTTTGTTTTCCAAAAATCACTCAGGATTGTTAAGTCTTTTTAATATTTGTTTTAAACGATTTCTTTGGGATATTAAGCGGTCACCGTTGGGTGACTTCGGATAAAACTTTCATAAAATTAATGCGAGGTAAAAATATAATTTTTATATTCCCACCTGCTCTTATGACATAATAATCAAATATTTTCTTACTCTGCTGAACGCTCCATTCCTTGCTTTTACTGCTGTTTACTGCGGTATGCTGCTTTTTAAATAGATTGATAAATAATATATTATATTGATGAATTTGCCATACGATCTTTATTATACGAGTACCTATGGAAAACATGATTAAAAACTACAAGAAACAGTTTGGACATCGTGGATGCGAAAGTTTGAGCAGAACAGAATTTATTAACTACTTAAGAGGTTTCGTTATCTATCTTAATATATATAATTCACGTGTCACGTTGTTTGTCCTCAATGGGCTCCTAAACCACTCAACTGATTATAATGAAATTTTGTAGATATGTGTTATTTGTTCCAACTTACAGGGTGAGATAGTTTTTATCTCGATTAAATTGACGAAAGTATAAAATAAAGGAAAAAACATTTTGCCGTACAAAATGTTCATGGGTTTGTAACTGTCAAACATTCAATTTTCATACCGTCGATACGGTAAACTCTTCCCTCAAATTAAATAACGTATTTAAATAAAGGTTTCGAATCGACAACATATATCCACAGTATTCGATTGATGGCGTATTTTAGATTTTAAATCTGTAAATTAATGACAGTAATGAAAAGTGGTTGACATTGAAATTGGTTGTCAAATATTTATGCATGCGTTCAAAAATTTATTTTGTGTAAACAAAGGAGTATATATTAAGCTACATAAATATTGGACAGTTATAACTTGCAAGAAAGAGTACGATGCGGTGACAATTGGCATTAACGAAAAACAATTATGGCAATATTGAATATTATTAAAAATTCAATAATGTTCAGTTATTAATACTTCTATTCAAGATGGAACATGGATCGAATGTCACTTTTATCAGGAATTCTTACACTGGCCTTTCCTTCGCTACAATTCACTGATATAAATGTATATCGTCTCTGAGTGAGGTAGGCTTTATTTTACCTAAAGGGGGGTCAAAAAGGGTTGAAATGTTATGACGAAGAAAATCGAAACCACTGAAGTTATTTCTATGAAAACTTATATTTCAACTCTTTATTACTAACAAAACGTAATGGCGTGCAATATTATTGGGAAAACAGCATTGTGGGGGTGAAATAAAGGATGGAATATTTCATGGATAATCAAAATCGCTAAAGTGTTTAATGACAAAAATGTACAAGGCATACTTTTCGGATATGGAGAGATGGGATATAATAGAATACGAGATACGGGAGAGGACTGGGATAGCTGACAGATTTGATAGGACGAAATGTAAATTATACGGTATAAGACGGGATGGAAAATGAAGACAAAGGACGGGATGGATCGGGAAGTGACTGGACAAGCGCGATGGGACGGGATTACAGGACCGTAGGATACGTCAAGTTTAGGTATACAAGAGCTTATATAAAACAATAGCACGTATTTGGTGTGAAGTAGAATAAAAAAATATCTACCTCCAGGCGAAGCTGGGTCGCGCCGCTAGTCTGTATATATAAAAATGAAACCCGTTTCGCGTTGTCACGGCATCACGTGTGAACGGCTGAACCGATTTGGCTTATTTTGGTCTTGAAATATTCGTAAAAGTTCTGGGAAGGTTTTAGGAGTGAGAAAAAATGGAAAATTTCTAAGGAAGATACTAAAAACATTTTTTTTGGGTATCGTTCAGGCGTGATGCGTCCATCCAATATAGGATGATCTTTGTTTATTTGACGGGAGACGTAAAAGACGGTCCAGCTTCAACTACCATCCAACGTAAAATGATCTGTCTTTCCATTGTCTTTCATTGACGGCTTACGAAATAGAACAAAATTAAAAAAATGTGTACAACGTGTATATAATATTATCTAGATACGGCGTCTTGCGCGTAATTTTGTTAAATGTAAAATAAAACAATGTCCATATCTACCAAAATAGCCCATTGTTTTTTTAGATTATTGCAACAGTTTTAAACAAGGTATACTCTATCGAAGCGTTTTGCCGGAGTACACCAAAATACATATATCTAATTATAATTTTTCGTTTTCATAAACGACATTGTTTTTTGAATTGATACTTTTAGATGCGCTGGGGGACAAATTTAAATTCCGCATTAGTATTGTTTTCAGACTCAAGTATAAAAAAAAAATGGTACGTTGATGCCGTATCTAGACATTATAATGAAACGATATACAGTTTTATATTTTTAAATATTTGTTTTATTACTTACCTCACCTGGTAAGGCAGTATGAAGGTTTTATTAATTTGTATATGGTAACGTACTAGACGCGACCGCCAACAAGTTTACGATGGTCACGGGTTCAAATCTCAGGGCACACCTCTGACTTATCGGATTAATTTCTACGTCAAATAAAATCCGCCAACCCGCACTAAGGCAGCGGGGTGGACTATATCTTCTTCTTCTATAATATAAAAATGAATCGCAAAATGTGTTGGTAAGCGCAAAACTCAACAACGCCTGGACCAATTTAGCCAATTCTTTTTTTTAAATGTTTATTATTACTTTATTACTAACAAAAAGTAATGGCGTGCAATATTATTTGGAAAAACAGCATTTTGGTGCTGAATTAAGGGAAGGAATATTGGATAAACAATAAAAAACGCTTAAGTTTTTAATGTCAACATTTCATAAGGTAATCTTTATATGTACATGTATATGGAGAGACGGGATATAATAGAGTGGAAGGTACGGGAGAGGACTGGGATAGCTGACAGATTTGATAGGACCAAATGTAAATGCACGTTATAAGACGGGATGGATAATAAAGAGAAAGGACGGGACGGATCGGGAAGAGATTGAACAGACGGATGAGACGGGATTGAGTCGGACAGTAGGATAGCTACGTCAAGTTTAGGTATACAAGAGTTTATAGGAAAAATAACATGTATTTGGTGTGGAGTGGAATCAAAAAATATATGCACGCAGGCGAAGCTGGGCCGGGCCGCTAGTCTTACTATAGAAGAGTGGCACTTTAGAATTTAAAATTTGTTTAAATAACTTTTAGAATAATTTCACGAAAATTTATTGAGAAATTATTCGTAAATAAGTGATTTTATGTTGTCGTGTCTATGTTAGAACAAGTCGAAAAAATAATAGTAAAACATTACGCACATGCCAATTATGCTGAAATAAATATAATAGACTTTCTCAAGAGATATGAACTGCAAATTATTTTCTCCAGTATGCCATACTACATAGTTATAAATATCTTATATCACCCTTTCGAATTCCTTTGCATAGAATTAAAACGCATCAGCACCCTCTAATACTTAAAATATGCCCTATTTAATAATCAAGAAATAGTGTCAAATAAATTATTATAATATCCTATCTCATTGACTACAAAGGCAAAGTGATAACTCAAATCGGGCGACAGAAAGTCACGCTCCGGGCTAACTCAACTTCCCGAATGTTAAAATACTACGTTAAATTACAAAGGAAATAATTTATTCCTTGTAACAGAATTAAAAGTACATTTTCGCGTTTGACTGTTCAAATGTTCTGTGTAATTGGTTTTACCGATACGATAGGACCCTTTGGTTAATTGCCAACAGATAAGTTCGTTTATTGCGATTAGGTGATGTTCGGTAAAGACCAGTATATTTGATTCTATAGATGGTTGGTGATTTGTTTATTTTAGAGTAATATTAGACATACCGAAGATCGCAAATACATATACATAGCTTTAGATCGCATTAAGAGTACTGTAAAATAAAAATCAACTCGGGATTTTATGAGTAAATTTTACCCGATAATATCTAAAAATGTATCATTCTTGAACGTACATTTTAACCATATATTTTATAGTATCTGAAAGTGTTTTTTTTTATCAAGGTTATATTTTTTTTAAATTAATTTTTATGTCAGGTAGGCAAAGCAGCATTGTTTTTATCCATGGAAGATCCTCAACGTATTCTTGACGATATGAATACGTGAGCAAGGACGCCTTTTCCGCAACGGAAACTCAACATAATAACTTGACCTTCACAGAACTGAAACTTCCTTTACAAAACCTTGTAAATGATTTTTCCTCAATAGAAAGCAAAAAAATATATTAAAAATGTTTTTAACTGGAATCCGGATCCCTAAATCAATGATAATTTGACCGCACAAGCTATATAGTATAAGTAGTATAAATCTTGAAATTGTTGTGTGAACGCACTGTTGTGTTCCGGTTTTAAGGACACGGTAGCCAAATTAACTACTGGACATATTGAGATTTAACATGTTTTAGGATGGCGAGCGCAGTGAAATGCAAAGCATTTCTATTGTTAATGAGCGGTCATATTGCTTACCATCCGGTAAATGGTAGGCTCGACACGCCAGTCATAGCAATAAAAATAAGTAAATAAACATATAAAAGCACCTATAGATCTGAAAATATATGGTTTTAGGAAAAAAATATTTGTAGATTTCTGTATCCTTCTGTATCAGCCCACGTAGGTTCCACTGCAAGGCACGGGATACGGATACCTCTACAATCGACAGTACGATTGAGAGTGGTTAGGCCATATAGTCTAGCACGCTGGCTTAGTGCGGGTTGCCGGACAAATCGCTATGATATGCAGGTTTCTTCACGATATTTTTCTTTACCTTTGTAGTGTGTGGTGATTGACTCTCAATACACATGTGACACCAAAAGTCAGAGGTGTGCCCTGGGATTTGAAGCCGCGACCACCGTGAGCATGTTGGCAGCCGGATCTGGTCCGTTTACCAACAGGCCAGCACGCACACTTATTTGTCCATTTGTTATAAAATATTTATATTCTTAATATGGTTGTCTTGTGATATCGGACTTGTTGGAGCGTTAATATGTCTTTTTCTATGACAACTTTCAACATCGCTGAGTCGGTGCCGAAACTTACTAAAACAAATTAAGCCTTGAATATCATCTTTATAATTAAAGTATTACTTTACATGTCAAACATCGTGTTTTATTGTAGCCGTGCTAAGTATAGTAAAGTATTCTTAATATAAAGTAAGTCACGATTAATAGTTAATTTAAGCATAAATTACGATCGATTTTAACTTCTTTGTAAATTGGTAGTCTTTTTGTAAAATATAATTTTTGTAGTGTGCAAATCCAAAGAAACAAAATTTGAAATCGAATAGTATAGTTTTATATGAAAACTACTACTCTTTCTTCAAGTAGGCAAATAATGCATCCTAAAATGGTTCTAAACTATTTCCTACTTGCCACTTAGCCCGTAGCTTTAAAGTGTCCGTAATAGTGAATAGCAAATTTCAAAGATAGTCTCAAACATTTATTACAAACTTCGATTTAACTAAACGACTGAAGGATTACATATCTGCGCTTAACAACTAGAAAGTATAAAATACTAGCGTAAGCTGCAAATATATATCCTAGCTTAGTGTCACATATGATATATGTGTTTATAAATACTGAAAAATCCTAACGGCACAATTCTTAGTAAAAACCAGCGCGTTCTAACAAATACAATAACCAATTTTTAGTTTCAGAAATGTAAACAAGCCGCGGATATTCCTCGTGCGCGCCATATTGGCTCAACGTCAGATTTTGAATTGAAATTTCAAATATTGCTTCAAACATTTATAGTGTATTTTTTCAATCTAATTTCGTGAAAGGTTTTCACCAGACCAAGGATTTTTTGGCATAACACGCGTTTTAGAAATGAAATTGTTAAAATATACGTGTTAAAGATTCGTAGCAAACCTTTTATGCAAACAACCCACTTTTAGTGTTGAATATGGAGTCAATAATAATATTTGTTTCCTCTATTATTTGGTATAAATAATCAATTTCTCGAAGTGACTAGGGTAGGACAATGCCATGCAATATTTAGTAATTATAAGTTCTGAGTGGTATTACTGTTGATAAACCATCAGGCAAAATACCTACTCGCTTTGTCATTCCAATAAAAATACCTATTTACGCAGTACAGTAATCTCGACTCCTCGAGTCTAATCTAGCCATATAATCTCAGTGTTGTCAGCTAATTCTCTCGCAGCTTCATATTACAAAGCCATTGTTCCCAAGAAATAGGTTGTGTATTACAAAGTTAAGCTGAGCGAGTACACGTGTAAACTCCTTGCAATAATATAGGTCAGGCTCATAAGCAGTGACCTTAATGTCTTCAAGGTAACTTTCAGGCTGCGAACGACATGCAAGCGAGGCTCACTTCCGCATGCCCAGGTGTGATTTATACTTTTTTATTACGTTATTTTACCAGCCAGCAACAACACATTCTTTTTTCGAATTTTGAGGTTCGGCTGAATGATTAATGATCTTAGCCGAATTTGAAAATATAATTCATTAAGTATTCTTTTTCTGTTTGACCTTCTTTCTGATTCAGACAAAGTTAGAACAGTATGTTCAAATATACAGGGTATCTCAAGACTGCTACCGAAAACAAAGCCGGGTGGTAGTTTTAGTGACTACAAACATAATGCAACTAAAAATTTCGCATAGAAACGCGACAATTATTTTTTATGATTTTTTAAATATCGTCATTTTTGGGTGGTAAATCCATAGTTTTTGCTAAAATAATAATTAAAACTCTTTTATACCGTAGATTATTCATAAATATAAGGATATACACTATTATTTTAGGAAAAAATGTATGTACCACCCAAATATGTTCATAGGAAAAAAATTACAAAAAAAAATTGTCGCTTTTTTTTGCAACTTTTTTTGTTGCATTGTGTCTGAAGTCGCTTAAACTACCACTCGGCTTCGTTTTCGTTAGCAGTCTTGATATACCCTGTATACTTAAGAATATAAACTCACGCCTTTTTCCCAGAAGGGGTAGACAGTGGTGCTGGTAGCAACCAGTACACCCACCTTTCGCCTTGTGTGTTCCGTCGCACTGTGTGATAGAGGGCGAGCTTATTGCCATGTTCAAAATACGTTCAGTTATAACTCATATATGGAACTTTTTACTGTTTAATATGTAAAAAGTCCACATCGCTCTAGTATATTAATGATTATGAAAAGCAGAAATGGGAGCTCGCCGAAATCGATTTTAATTTAGCGGCAAGCCTATTCAGAATTTTAAAAAAGGTTCCGAAATAATTGCTTGACTACTGTCATTTCATATTAATCTATATGGCTTAGGATTCAGACATGAAGAGATTAAAGGTTTTTATATCCATCGCTATATTTTAGGCACAGACATTTGTAGGCATTAATTTAGATCGCATTTTACTGGTACATCTGTCATATGTAAAAGGCCGCCTGGATAGGTACCACCGCAATGTATATTTTTCGCCAAACAGCAGTATAAATGCATCGTTGTATTTCAGTTAGAGGGACATTGAAGCCAGAATAACTACTCGGTATATTGAGACTTAATATCTTATGTCTTACGCCCGAATACTGGAACGCCATTCAAATAATAAGTTGCTCTTAACAGCGCACGGCCCACTTAGCCAGTACATTTAATCGGGATTAACGTAGTTAAGCGCCATTTATATTTAAGTTGCGTTCCAGTATTTGGGCGTTAGGATGGTCTTATGTCTTATTTATGGTGTTGTTTGGTTTTACTACTGTCCATAACTTGTCATATCGCTTACCTTCAGGCGCATGGTACGCTCGTCCCATTATTATATAAAGCAAGCATACGATGCATTTAAAATAAAAAAAATAGTAACACTTGAACACAATAATTGACAAAATGGTGTGTTTGCTTGGTTACTAAACCTAAACTCAAATTACTTTTCAAGGCCCTAGAAATAAGTTCTAAAATAAACCCAACACTATAATTATCGAAAGCAAAGCCGCCGAACAAAGTAACGCAAATATTTTAGGCAGAATTTTCAACAATAACCATTATTTTGGAGGCCATTCTCGCCGATATTGCGATCACGTGGTAGCTTCATTGTACTCACAACTTTTGTTGCCAGTGTAAACAAACTTACTTTATTTATATAAAGTTAATGCTAATATTGTAGACTCCGGTGACCTTCGGATTTCAGTTGATTTTCATTTAGTGAAACTATTGATTTTCTTATAATTAAACTAGCGAACCGGCCTGGCTTTGCCCGGGTGTAGAGACTTTTTGAGGGACTATTTCGCGTGATAATTAATTTAAATATTTAAACTCAACGTTACTTCCGTTCTTTGAACTGATTCCCATTTCTTTGTGGTTGAAAGATTATTAGTCACATTTGAATTCCTTGCTAATCCTACGAGAAAACAATTTTTAAGCTAAGTATTATTTGTAAGCTAGCTCCTTGGCCAATTACATCAAAATTGGTCCAGCTGTTTGAGAGTGAAGAGGTAGCAAACACACAAACTTTCGCATTTATAATATAAGTAGGATATGTAATCACCAGTTTATCAAAATAGGTATGGTGATAATATAAAATGGTGATCAAAATATTCTTCGTTCACATAGTCCTATGTAAAATCTTAAAGGGGCTTAAAGACAAGTTAGACATTCCCGGAGACCCGCCGAGCTTCAATACTCGGTGTCATTATGGTCCAGGCATATTAGGGTTTCACCTCGGAATGAGAGATAGTCGGCTATAAACTTGTATAAACCTTTATTTCAACACCCTAAAACTTGTCTCAAAACCTACTTATCGTAGGGTGTCCGCGACTACAGATATTCCAAGGTCAAAGGTAAAAAAAATCGATTTTTTTTACACATTTATTGCAAATATCTCGTTTCCTATGAGTTTTATGCTATTTGTATTTATTACAAATATTGTAGAGGATTAAATTCTTTACAACTTTTAAACATTTTTTTTATATCTTCAACCACTTTCGAGATAGAGGGCAGAGCGCGCGCAGTGTTTATCTATATACAGTATCTTTCGAGGTCAACCTGTAGTCCCGATTAAAAACACGCCGTTTAAAGTTTTTAAATTATTAATAAATACATAATTACAAATGATTCGCATTTTTTATTAACGTGCAAACGTTGTTGGCAATCTAGCTCCAAAATCTGAGAACTGCATCGATCGCTATGCACAGTTTATCAAGTTAACAAAACTAAATAAACCTGTGCAGTTATTAACTCTTCCACCAACGAGTGCAGCAGCTTTTCAACATTTCAATCGTGTTTATTATCAAGTTCAGACTTGGTTAGGGCATGATTTAGAACCCCAGAATTGGGGTTGGATAATGCGTGATGAATTCCTGGAACATGTTATGACAATGAATCCACCAGCTCCGGAGGAATTGCTTAACACAATATTCTGCAACTGCAAAAATGGTTGTGGTTGGCGATGTGGATGTAGGAAAGCAGGGTGCAGTGCTCCTTAGCTTGCGGCCAGTGTAATGGGCAAGCTTGTTTTAATGCTTCACCATATTAAAGTGATTTGAATGAAGACGGTACTTTTGATCCCGAAATCTTGGTAGAACTGGGGACAAATGTCGTTGAAGACAAGAACGCAGAGGAATTTGAAAATATTTCAGCCATTGGAAGACGATGATGATGAAGAGGAAGAAGAAAATTAAAATTAGAACTTGTAGTTCTTATTATTATTCTATTTTTTAACGTTGATAAATGTATGAAACGGTATTTTTTAATAAAAACAAAAATTAAAAATTGAATTCTTTTTTTCTTATTTAGTTGGGAAGTAATTAGTATAAATAAGATTAGAATTAAGAAATAATTAAAGTATTTCCCTCATTAATTTTATAATTTCACGTGCAGGTAAGTGTTCTTTAATGAATAAGCACTTAATTATTGAAAACAAAAGATTAATGATAATGTAATAGTTAATAAAAATGCGAATAATTTATAATTATGTATTTATTAATAATTTAAATACTTTAATCGAGACTACAGGTTGACCTCTAAAGATACTGTATATAGATAAACACTGCACGCGCTCTGCCCTCTATCCCGAAAATGGTTGAAGATATAAAAAAATGTTTAAACAAAAGTTATAGAGAATTTAATCCTCTACAATATTTATATTAAATACAAATAGCATAAAACGCATAGGAAACGAGATATTTGCAATAAATGTGTAAAAAAAAAAATGGATTTTTTGACCTTTGACCTTGGAATATCTGTAGTCGCGGATACCCTACGATAAGTAGGTTTTGAGACAAGTTTTAGGGTGTTGAAATAAAGGTTTATACAAGTTTATAGCCGACTATCTCTCATTCCGAGATTCTTGCCCTCATATGACTAATATGCGTGGACTATTACTTTGCGTGCCACTGTTGATCCTGGCTCACAGGAGTTACAGTGGTGGGTGTGAGGGCGGGACAGTCTCCTATGAAATATCGTTTAACCTCGTTAGGTAATTCTACCAATTCTTCTGAACTTAGTGTAGCTGCATAGAAGAAATGATATGAAAAAAGATTTTCTTTTTCTGGGCTAAATGCTTTGTTTCCTACATGTCTCTTTTTCTTCTTAGTATATTTAAATCATAATTTTGCACTATAGTTACGGTGTACCGTACTGCAACTACCTCTGCCTTATTATTGCTTTAGTCTAGTACTTAAATTATATTTTATGATTCTTATTTTCCTTCCAGGTAGTATTGAATCCCGAATAATTTCATATAGTCCGACAATATTGGCTTAGTTGAAATCTTTAAATATTGATTAAAGTAGGTCAAATTGTATGGAAATATTTGATACCTACCACCTACTCGACAGCCTCCGTGGCGCAGTTGGTTAGACGCCGCCTGTGAAACGAGAGGCCGCGGGTTCGATCCCCGCACCGAGAGAAATGTTTGTGCGGCCCACAAATATTTCTTTCGGGTCTGGGTGTTTGTGAGACCGAAAAGTCTCTCGTAGTTTCTGATACCCACGACACAAGACTCGATCTTAGTGTGGGGTCAGGACTATGTATGTGACTGTTGGGTGTTATTTATTTACTCTATGTTTACCCCGACGGCTCATATTATAATACATATTATAAATAACCATAAAGTTTGTCCATGGCTTTGTAGACGTAGATAAAAAGGAAACAATTTTTATTCTGTTTACGTAGTGTTCCAGTATACGGCGGGCAGTGTATGATTCGCCGGAATGGCAACGTAAATAAATAGTAAAAGGAAACATCAGACATGTTTAGATTAGGCCAGTAACTTGACTAATAGCAGTTGAGCAAGTAATATTAGGTATTTGACTGTCTTCATTGGCACGAGAAAGTGACTACAACGCCAAGTGCATTGAATATTGTAGCCAGAGTAACTACTGGACATATTGAGACTTAACATCTTATCTCTCAAGATGGCGAGCGCATTGAAATGCCAAGTATTGCTTTTTAATTCAAGGCTAGTTCTGCTACTGTTCGGAGTGGTATCGCTTACCATCAGGCGAACGGCAAACTCGTATCACTATTCAGTGCAGTAAAAAAAAAACATATTAGCCTTGGAATGAGAGATAATTATCTCCAGACATTTTTCTCTCCTAAGTAGGAGCCTAGTTGAAACTAAATGTCTGTATCAGCCCACATCCCATTGCAGAGCACGGGCCTCCTCTACAACCGAGAGTATGATTGTCAGGCTTTTGGCCATAAAGTTAATTACGCTGGTCTAATGTAGATTGGTTTTACTTACCATAGATATTCTTACCAATGGCTATGGTATACAGGTTTCGTTACGATATTTTCCTTCATCGTTATAGTGCCTAATGATCGGCTATCAATACACACAAGACTTCAAAAAGTCAAAGATGTGCCCTAGGATTTGAACCCACTGTGAACTTGTTGGCCCATTCTGATCCGTAACCAACAGGCTACCCCGCAACAACGTGAAACTAAATATACGCAGGCTTAACCCTTTTTAAGAATAATTGTGACTGGTATTCTATTATTTTGTAAGGTTAATATGCGAGTGTATACTTGTAATTATCCCTTATCAGTAGGTAAACAATTAAAAATATGATATGCTTTAACAATCCATTCCTTCACATATCAACATCTGAAAGTCCAAACGAGGCTTCAGAGCCATAACATGATATTCTATAGGGGAATAAATATGTAAATATCGGAGAGTAGATGTTTCGAATAAACAAATAAACAAAACGCAAACGATTTCCACTTTATTTTAATCCAATATTGTTTTAAAAGAAACAATTTGAGAGTGGGTTGGGGTTCGAGAGCGCCTTTCATCTTCAAATTCTTGTTATCAAAACTTTGACCCGTAACAAAAAGCGGAGTTTGGAGGTTCGGTATAGAACCGGAGATGATGGAATATTTTTTGCTTTCCTCAATAATGTCGAGTGTTTTCCAATAAAGGTGGTGGAGTGTTTAATAATTCGCACACGCTTTTAGGAACTCCGAACTGAGATCCTTTTACGCGCGCAATTTTTTCCTATTTGCGTCGTTGCGGCCGATCTCGAAACAAGATTAATATATTTTCCTGAAACTAGAATAGTTTGGAGTAGTGCTGTAGTTTTTATCAGTAAATCTATTGCCATTCTCTTTGCACTCTAATATTTCATTCTAGGAATATGTCTTTCCAAGAAATACAGTAGTTGTCATTAAATGAAGATTTTAGAAAGAGTGATTTTTTAGATTTTTATAAATCATTTAAGTTCCATCGTAATTAAATGCTATAAAAAGAATTCTTTTGTGTCTCTAGATCCTAGAGTAATTTCACTAAAGACTAACTAATTAATTATAAAGAAATTGGATTTAAGAGAATATTATAACAATGGATGTTTGCCTCGAAAAAGAAAAGTTATTATGCATACAATATAAAGTAAGGCCCTGACATATTACTCTTCATGTCACAAAAAATTCAAATCTATAATGGAAGAAAAACCAAGAATACAGGAACCTGGGAATCATACTCAAAACGATCAGCTAGCAGAAGGTAATTTAGAAGCGAGTTTAGCTATAAAACATCACTATTATTAACCCTGTTATTATCACTTTATCGCGCACAGGCTACCATTTCATCTAAAAGTTTCTCAGCCCTCATAAGTAGCTCCCGTGAATGTGAAAAGGCACAAAAAGTCTCGTCGACAAGGGTTGTCGCATCGCCTCACATATTGTGCTCACGAAAATCTACGTGGTCGCGAAAATTTGCATTTTTAGCTATGTGACACAAAGTCTCCGTTTTAGTAGCTGTATGATTTATTTATTTATATGTTTATTATTATATTATATCCCGTTCGTCACGGCAATGTGGAAGTGACAATTTAATATTCACGTGGTCTTATAATGATAGTACAAAAATACTTATAGCAAAATGTCCTTATTATATCCTTCATATTTTAAGTTACCTGTTCCAAAGTTCGCTTTAAAGGTAAATTATGAAACAATAATAATAAACAAAGTTAAGGTTGCAGGAAGTCGCTAGATGTAGGTCACTTCCAACGAGTCAATGTAGTAATCTTTGGGGCAGGCCTATGTTCAGCATTAGACTTCTTATAGCAAAGTAGAGAAAGAGAGAGAGAGAGAGAGAGAGAGAGAGAGAGAGAAAATAATAAAAAAGATTTGTTTTTGATCCATCTACAACTTTAGTAAAAAATATTATAGCAATGTATGAGATATAAATATTACGGGCCAAAAAGGATCGCGAAGAATTTCCGATAATAGTGGCTACCTCGAATCACCTGTGCTCAATGCTATGGAAGAGATACACGGCGTTTCTTTGCCGGATACATTCAAGTGATGTAGTGCGGTAGGGAATCCAGATTTACGACATATGTTAAATATAATGTTTCTAGAGGAAGCAACGAGAAGGATCTGTTTGTTTCTGAAATATGACATTTTGTTTGATCTTGTTTTTATAGTTTTGTAGAATAAAATAGTTTATTGTGAAAATACAATTTGCTGAGCCAAAATACCAGAAGTGAGTGCTTTTATTTTATGTATAAATTGTATTGTACTTCATAATTTTCAGCAAAAGCCTACCTTGTGCTATAAACATTTCTTTCAAGTGTTTTCTCTTTCTGCAATCTTATCTTTTCGTATCTAGGTCATCTGAATGAAACCGCACCATTATATCAGTCCATCTAGATACCAGCGCCTATACAATACTACTACTTACTAGCGGTCAATTTATTGGATAATAAAAATTTATGCATAATATTAAATTAATATCGATTTATGCATAATAAACATATGTTTAGTATCTAATACACTGAAATTATTCTGCAACCCATATTACAATAGAAGTAGGTTATTACATTGTGCATTTAGGCAATCTTTTTGCCAAGTTATAATGTCCGGGAAACCAGTGGTGCAAAGGGTAGCGAAATAAATATTTTGGAGAAAAACGTTGAGCGCATTGTCGCATTGTAGTGCTTTTTGTTCGTTCTCGGCGCGACCTTTGCTCTATTCACCTCGTACTTATGCAAAAACAGCTACAAAATAATATGCAATACATTTTTTTATGCTTTAGAATCGTATTGTTTTGAGACAGCGTCGCGTTAACGCTAAGAACTTTCTATTTAGTGAATAATAACACTTTGCAATTGTGTGCTAGGTTTTGTCCGCTATCCCGACCACTTATCCACCACTACAACATATGTTAGCCAGGACGAATTACGGCATGGATAAATTAATCCATAAGTAATGTAACAAGTATGTCTCTGAGGGAAATTGAATTGTCTTTAGCCCGCAATGAAATTCAGACATAATAGGAATGGGAATTTATAATTATGAATTTTATTTTAAAGATATATTATACACTAAAGTAAGACAATTAGATATGTTAAATGTATAGTATCACGGATTAATATTAAATCTTTATTGTGCACTATGTCTTGCACCGATCTATACTAATATATTTATAAAGCTCAAGAGTTGTTTGTTTTTTTGTGGCCGCTAATCATAAGAACTACTGGATCGTATTAAAAAAAATGATATCGTATAGTTAATTTATCGAGAAATGCTATATAACCGATAGGAATGGAGCAGTAGTGAAACAAGTTTCAAAAGCGGAGAAATTTTATTCCTTTTGAGAGCTTCCGTTGCTTATGCTGTGTAAACGGTTGAACAGTACAAAAATTATGGTGGAATTGTTCCTCTTAAAAAGGTCTAACGGGACAGAACAGGATGTTACGGCACGGGATGGGAATAGCACTATAAAGGACGGTACGCAAATTGAGTTTCACTATAAATCATCTACTATGAGTACGCGGTTTCATATGATTCTAGTATGGACTAAAGACAAAAAGTGAATTGGATGGAGCCGGGCCGGGCCGCTAGTAATCATCATCATCATCATATCAGCCACAGGAAGTCCACTGCTGAACATAGGCCTCCCCCAAGGATCTCCACAATGACCTGTTGGAAGCGGCCTGCATCCAGCGACTTCCTGCGACCTTAGTCAGATCGTCCGTCAACCTTGTAGGCGGGCGTCCGACATTTCGCTTGCCTGTACGTGGCCTCCACTTGAGAACCTTTCGGCCCCAACGGCCATCGGTTCTACGAGCTATGTGCCCGGCCCACTGCCACTTCAACTTGCCAATCCTATGGGCTATGTCGGTAAACTTGGTTCTCCTACGGATCTCCTCATTTCTGATTCTATCTTGTAGGGAAACTCCGAGCATAGCCCGCTCCATGGCTCGTTGAGTGACTTTGAGCCTTTTAATGAGGCCCACAGTGAGAGGCCACGTCTCGGTGCCGTATGTCATCACTGGTAACACACAACTATCGAAGACTTTCGATTTTAGGCACTGAGGTATTTTGGACGAGAAGACGTCGCGAAGTAGCGCGCGCTAGTAATAGATAAAGCAAATAACCTAGAAAGTACGCAAGCTCTTTCTAAATTCAACGTCCACACATATTTTTACACCAGATGTTATTTGAAATGGTGAGGGAAACCTCGTGAGGAAACCTGCATACCATAGCGAAAAAATCTATGTTATGTAAGTCCACCAACCCACACTAGGCCAGCGTGCTGGACTATTTGGCCTAACCACGCTCAATCGTACTGTTGATTGTAGAGGAGGTCCGTGCCCTGCAGTGGGACGTATATGGGCTGATACAGTTATTTGCATATTATCCATATGATCTACTCCCAAAGGATATTATGTTGGGTTCATACTCGTAGTTAGGTGTAAACTATTAATACGCAGGGGAAATGGCCAACATAAATGAAAATAGTTTTCCCCTAAAGTTCTATTTCCTGTCAGAAATCGTGATACACAATAAAGTATTGGAAGAGGTGACGTTGCCTGGACGACATATTCCATTGAATTTGCCATGCGTTTAACATATTATATTTTAGGGACGATATATACTAACTTATAGCACAACTTATTTGTTTAATACACTAGTGGCCCGTCCCAGCTTCGCCTGGGTGTTAATGTTTTTCATTTCCACTCCACGCCAAAATGTTATGTTCCTTACAAACTGGAATACTCTGCATATGTATAACACACATAAACATTTCTTTTGAATCACTCTTTTTATTTAAAAAATTTCATCAATATCCGTTGCGTAGTTTCAAAGATCTGAGCATACATAGGGACAGGCAGACGGGAAGCGACTTTGTTTTAAACCATGTGGTGAAATACGATTTATTAATTTTTTGTAAGCATATTTATTCCTTTTTGTACATATTGTTACTTCTAATATTCAGTTGAATTCAATCGTTTTATATCAATTTTCTACCATGTACAGGGTGATATTGACACATTGTACTTTATTTAACCCACATGTTTCTCGTGACCAGGCGACATTGTACATAATTTGAAAAAATAATTATTAGATTTTTGGACAAAAATCGTTATTTTGGATTTCCCGATTTTTGGACATCCCATGTAGATACGAGTATTTTACCGCTTAGCTAAACATCAGTGCGGTTCGGGGATTTACATGAGTCGTAAAAAGACTCGGTATCTACAGGGGTCTATCAACAGGCTTGAAAAATAATTGCGATTTTTAACAAAACTATCAGGCAGATTTTGATAAAACTTGTTACAATGTTACCTATGGAAGTTAGGATCATGTGGCTTAAATTAAATACAATATGTCAATATCACGCTGTATACGTTTCATGAATTCCAGAGCTTCACATTGATACCATAGTGCAGCCAGAGTAAAAAAAATGAATTAAAATTGAATTTTAAGTTTGAGATTACAAAATACTTAGTTTGTGAGAATAAACTGTAGCCTTTTCAGTCCAAGATTTATCATTTTATATCAAAGCTTCTAAATATAGAATTATTCTTCATGCTTAACAAACTATTGAATATAATATACTGGAAGAGTATAATAGACATATTTAGCTAATAGAAATATCCATTAGAATCTACAAACTATCCAATAACAGTTATTAATGAAGAGGCGAATTTCACAAGCCTACGCAATTCATATATTATTCCCAAATATAACAACTAAATACAGCATGACTTTAAATTACAATCCAATTCCGTTCACAAAACCACATTGCTTCAGCGTAATGGAGTCCAAAATCCAATCAATGAATGAAACTGTGCTCTGCAAGATTGTGTTATACAGGTTATAATAAGACTGCTACCGTAAACGACGACGAATGGTAGTTTTAGTGACTACAAAAACAATGCAACTAAAAACGTCGTAAAACTGCGACATTTTTTTGTTTTTATTATATATATTTCTAAAAAAGCCATACCCTTGCGTACGGAATCGTTTTTAAAAATAATATTTACCACCCAAATACGGCGATGGGAAATAATAACAAAAAAAAATCGTCTGCCTTTTTGCAAATTATTAGTTTTGTGTCAAATCACAAAAACTACCACCGGCTTCGTTTTCGGTAGCGCTCTTGATATACCATATTACTTTCGGTTCATTCACATATTTTATTATAGATTATATTACAATAGCTAAAATGTTATTCAAGATGTATGATGATTTATTACATAAAATGTAATTAAGACAACACAGAAAAGGCTGTTAATGGATCAACATCCTCATTTCCGGATAAATTATTACATAAAAGCCGAGTCTAATCCATCGTTTTTAGCTAATGAACGCCCAGCGGCTATCAACAACGTTCTTAGCTAAATAATGAGCTACCAACGGAAGGTGAAAGATAAGGGGGGTTACTCTATAAAAACGCTACGAAGTTCGAATGTTCGGACGCCGTACGTTAAACTTCACTAATGTGCCTAGATACTCTACAAAATGTTGGATTCCTCTAAGGTACAGTCAGCAACATAAGTCACTACACAATCACGAGATTTGGAATTGTTTTATCATCCAAAATAATGATTATTTTCAATATTGTATGCCACTTCTCGGCATAGATGACTTTACTTGATTATATTTTACGACTGCAGAGTAGTACGTACAAATTTTAAATCATAAAAAGGTTACCAAAAAATGTGAAGTGTTCAGCGACTTATGTTGCTGACTGTACATCGTAACCATAGACTAAGGGCCCAACTCTATAAATCCGAAACGAAGTTCGAAACTTCGGACGATCGAAGTTTATATACGATACGAATGTACCTACTCTGTAAAAGTTCGAATTTGTATAACGTATATCGTAACCATAAGTCTATGGTTACGACCATAAGTCAATAACGACCATAACTATATGTAGGTACATTCGTATCGTATATAAACTTCGATCGTCCGAAGTTTCGAACTTCGTTTCGGATTTACAGAGTAGGGCCCTAAGTTCGGTGAAAATGATAAGTATGATAGAGAATAGTATTGATTTATAGAAGTGGATCTTATATCTTACTCCGGATGTCGAATACACGAACATTCGAAGTTCGTATCGTTTTTATAAAGTAGCCCCCAAGGTAACAGACACGCAGTGTTATATTCAAGATTAATGCTCTGTGAAGGATGTGTGTATAGTTCGTGTGCGGAAAACACGGTTCGAAAAAAGCTTATGGCAGCGCCGTGAAAAGGGAAAATTGCTTTTTGTTATTTGATACTGGTTACGTACTGGGTACATTGCGTGAGCACAATTTACGAAATATATTTTTGGTAAATTTGAGGTATATTAAATGTAGAATACAATTTATTTCTGAGTTTTTTAGGTGTAATAAAAAATAAACAAATTCAAATTGAATATACTTCTGATGCTTTTACGCCATTTTGTATACATATATAAACCCACCCCTTTTCCCTAGAAGGGGTAGGCACAAAAGCTACCAGGACACGTTTCACCTTGCGTAAATGTATATTCCCACAATGTTATGGGGAGCGAGCCATATTGGACAGAAATTCCTGCCTCCAAGATGATAATGAATAGATAAATCCAATATCAATTTACTCGACCTAGGATTCGAAACCAAGACCTCAGGCTTGCAATAATACAGTAGTACAATTGCTCACCAAGGTACTCATTTTATATAGTAACCTATACTTCGCTACTGCCGAACACGGCAATTCTCAGCCACAAATTTGTGTTCTCAGCACTGGAGACATAATTTGACAGGGCTTTTTTGTCCAACGCACTAGTATGACTATGCAGGTTTACACTTGATGTTTTCCTTCATCATTAAAGTGCGTGGTTATGGAATCAGCGTTATGCTGTGGCCCGCACCGCAGTCCAACATTAAGCTGAGATGTCACCTCGGTGTCACCGCGATGCGATGCGCTAACTCCTACGTTAGAAATATATATTTTTTGCATGATAGGGTATGTTTATACATCGTATTGTGTGGCAATAAATGTATTTTTTGTTGAGTAAAGCCATTAATAGAAAATCGCTCCTAAAAAGAAAGTAAAAATAGATTCAGGACAATGTTATTTGAAGTTCATTGTATATGCTCTAATTAAATTAATACGAATTTTATCTGTTCATTGAATTTAGTTGTTAAAGCCACTATTCTGTAACATTTAAATATTTCGTAATAAACATACGTCAATTCGTCTATTTTTAGATTTTCCCGTAAGTTTGATTTGGGTAAATAAAGCAATTTAAACTTTGTAATATAATCTGTTCATTTCACAGAAAACATTTTGCAATCTCGGCGCCCGTGAATTCTTCAGGGACGTGCGTCAGTTAGCCGACCCTCGTTTTGGCTGTGGTTTGAAGAAACAACAACTCCAAATAAGTACTAAGTTCTAAATTACTTGCCTCCTGTCCCAAGGGAAGGTTAACAAGCCTAACTTTTGTGATCACTGAAACCTAAGATAGTATGCGATTTTTATTATGATAAATGTTTTATTTCGTTGAAGTTAGTAAGCTTCGAGTGATGTCTTAAAGTCAAATGTCAACTATAAATTCGTTTGAAAAACATACTGGTTGTTTGAACGAGTCATTTGTGAGGTGACTAAAAAGATAATTTTCTACATCGCGCGTTGCGGATTTGATTACCGTATGGATATTTTAATTATAATGGCATAGCCTATTAATTATGGTAGCGCATTAATTTATATTTCTAACATGAATCCATAACAAAACCAGCCGTAATTTTAAAGAACTATTTTTTAAAGAAAAATATCATTCTTATCAATATATATTCTCAAGGAATTTTATAGATATTGGACAATTTTACACACGTTCCAATAACTAATCGTGGCTTTCACATCAATATAATTTGTGCTACCTTCTTTTTTTCACATAATTATAAATATCTCATACAAAATTAATTATAATTTTCTACATTACAATACGTCAAACGACTGTGTGTTATAATTTTAATTTGTTTCAGCCAAAAGGTCGCTTTCATCAGAAATAATTAACGTTCGTGCAAATGTGTGGTACACGAAGTAACTTCATGAAAGTAAAGGTAGGTATTGTTAGAATTTGGACGAGGAATGCTTTTACCCTGCTTCGGGTAGCTGATACAGTTGTTGTACGGTACATAAATGTGAGTTTTTGATTTAATTCTTTAGTATGTATTTGTCTTGTGTGATCAAATGCATGCTTTGGATAAGAAATTTTTTCATATTTTTACATACGAGCATATATTTGTAACTTACTATATTGTTATATTTGTATCTTAGGTGCGTTCGTGGCCTTTAAATGGGAGGAAAAAGGGCCTAGAGAGGAAAAACGATCGGAACACTGCCAATCTCATGTACAAAACGAAATACGGTAACAAAGCCATTCTTTACATCAGTTTTCTATGAGATAGAGGTGATACTATCCCTATAAACTCAGCTCATTCCTATTGTATCGGTACGAGTGTATTCTACCAGTTTTTTGAGAAGATCTAAGATAATCTTTGTTTACGTAAGCAAGGAGTCCAGAATTTGTACCCGGTATGGCGATAGTCTCGCAAACTAGCACATCTTGGGATGGAACATAAGGTGATAGGTATAGCATCTCAGCCTACCCCTTCTGGGAAAAAGGCGTGAGTTTATGTATGTATGTGTAAATGTAAGTCTATAATAAGGTTATCAGATTGATGTAACTTATGTATATTGAGATTACATAATTCACTCCAACAGACAACTCAAAATAACATTACTGTAAGATATTTTACACCCGCCCTTATTTTAACGAGAAAACTAACTAACTTCCAATCGAATTCTGATGGGGACGAGTTAAAGCCGAAAATAACTTTAATATACCACCGCTACCTGGGTTTCATGAGCTTGCATAACCTGACGGGAAAATTACATTATTCGAGGGATAAGGAAACGTTCTGAATAGGAATATTGGTAATGGATAATGCATATAATATTTTACCTGAGCAAAGATTTTAGCCATATTTTGGATACTATTCAGGATACCATAATTTTTTTATATTAGCATATTTTCCTTAATTATTGTGTAATTATATTTTTTATTGTTTTCTATATGTAATGTGTATATTAAACAGTTACAGAGAAGAACATCCATAAATTAAATTGCGACATTTAAAATTATTTTAAAATATCGATCCATAAAACTAAGGAGTGTTTGGTTTTGTTTATCTATATTGTAAATGAACATAATTCAGTGTATTGCACTGTCATTTTCAGTACATATACAGCAATGAATCTCACTGCAGACATGGACCACTTGAAACTTTATGTAACAGCTATCATCCACGGAAGTTGTACTTGGAACGGGTCCAGCTGCCTGGTAATATTGCGTTACATAACTTTACAATAACAAATATTAAGCTTTTTATGTTTTAAGCTCAATTAGATGAATAAACCTACCTGGTGAGTATCAAGTGACATAAAAATAGTATAAAGTATATTTTAAATTAAAAAAGAAAACTTATTGTAGCTTCTAAATAAAAAAATAAATATTATATTTTATACGAACCAAATCCTCGTCGTCATCAGTGAAAATATTCGCTCGCTCTTCGGCCGTCATGTTTCCGTATTAAACATCCGATATGAACACAATTCATCCATGGCTCACAAGCACAAAACACCGTGTAACATAACCGTAGAGCACATAAACTGCATCCAAAATCGCCCCTTGGGATTTCCACGTCCCTCACAATGCATTGTTTATAAGTACAATCGATAGAACTCTTTGAATAATTAAAAAATAAAAATTAAATGAAAATATTTTCGATTTGTAAATTTTAAAATGGAATTTATAAAAGCAAAGCGATAGTAATAACATCGACAAACTACTGAACGCGAGCGGAACGGCCACTCCGGCCCGAGTG
Source organism: Hyles vespertilio (assembly GCA_009982885.2). Taxonomy (NCBI): domain Eukaryota; kingdom Metazoa; phylum Arthropoda; class Insecta; order Lepidoptera; family Sphingidae; genus Hyles; species Hyles vespertilio. The sequence goes on along the minus strand of CM042821.1, from coordinate 14,194,438 downwards.
TGATCGCTTACTGCGGCGAAGGGCGGGTAAAAAGCACTGCAGCGTCTCGTTACCATGACAACGCGAAGCTTTCGCACACTAGCTGCGGCTGAACACGCTTCTATGCATTGTCGTAGACAATAACAGACATGGAAAGTGAATTAGTCTCGTTCTCCTTTGTATTAGATGAAATTTTGTTCTATTCTCTGTACCACACTGAAAGAAAATAATGTTTTATTTTTACTTATTTAAACTATTGTAGAAGTTATTGCTGCATAGACTACGTACGTAAAAGATAGCGTAGATGCCTCGCTTATGACGTAAATCATTGCGGCTAATAACATAAAGGTGGAACATTTACAGTGTTTTGTTTGTAACACGTGAACGTGCTTCAGAAATTAAATTATACAAGTTAAATATCACACGCTCGCTCGTACGTGAGTTCGAATTTGGCAAAAACAATGAGTAAACAATATGGTAAAGAATATCAGTTGTCCAATTTATATGGTAAAAAGTTGTGTCAATATTTTTAGAGTATAATATAACATACCAAAATAATTCAGTATTAATAATGGCATTCAATCAGTGCCGCTTTAAAACTCTCAAACTTTAAGATAATTTTCTGTGTCACTTTCATCTTTCTTATAAGGACTCTTTCATCCATTTTACTATATTCGTCAAACAAAGTTATGTCAACTTTGTTAAAGTATTATATGACATACCTATAACTCAGCATCAATAACGGCAATCAGTCGGTGCCACTCTTAAGAACCCATAATTTAAGAGAAAATTCTGTATCTCTGACTTTTAAGGACTCTTTCACTCATTTCACTATTTTGGTCGTGTGTTAATTAATGATCAGCCTGATTTATTACTTGTTATGCAAATTATGATTTAAACAATAAAAGTGTCGCGTGTTTGCTTTTATTAGTTTAATGCTTGTTAATTAATTATTAGTGCAAATAGAGGCTCATTAGTTATCCAAACTCACGCACAAAATTGGTATTCATGTGTAGGTACATAATAGCTGATTTACAAGTATAATATTTAATTTAGAGTTACACTAGCTATGGGGATTTCAATACAATTGTAAAAAGACTGCCTCGGTGGCGTAGTTGTACTAAGGCACGGTTACAAAGCTGAGGTCTCGGGTTCGAATCCCGGGTTGGGCAAAGTAATATTGGATTTTTCTATTCATTATCAGCCCAAAGTCAAGAATTTGAGCCCGATATGGCGATAGGCTCGCCACCTATCACATCATGGGACGGAACATACAAGGCACCTGGCACCTCTACCTACTCTTTCGGGGAAAAATGCGTGAGTTTATGTATGTATGTATGTTATGTGTAAAAAAGTTACACATGTTCTATAATAATAGTGTCTACTCTATAGGTTGATTTAAGTCTATCTTAAGATCTAATTAGATCAACTACACATAGAGTTAGACTTTATTCTAAGGGCTTCGTTTGCCATGTTCAAGTCAACTATTAATTAGTTTTTTTTTTATTAACGTTAAATGGCAAGTAAAAACGCCGAGTATCTTTCGTCCATTTTACATATGAAAGTAAAGTATCAAGTAGCAACTTAAATGGGTTCAGAAATTGAGTGAATGATTCGTTTAATATTACGACAAATGTCTCTTGGCGTGCCTCCCGCAGAAGCGTAAACGTATTTTTTTCTTAAAAAGTAGAATGGGGCTGCGATTTTAATCTTTTATAACCATCAAGTAAATACGCTAATTGGTAGACAATGCAGCCAGTAAGGTAATAATTAGTTTAATAATAGGGTTAGTGTTACTTGAGCGTCGTGAAATTGTCACGTGATGTTACACGTGACTAACTGATAAATAGACTACTTGACGCTGTACTTGAAGAGGGTGAACAAGGCCCTACACCTTAAAAGAGGCTCGTACACAGCAAGAAAATAGTACAATCATAAAACTGGTTTAATATGAAAAATATTATAATAAACTTTCTTAACTTCTAGGTTCTTCTTCTAGCTTTCTTAAAGGATGGAGTAACCAATCGAAAAAGGTTTTGGCTAATGATACCATGTTTTATTATACATATTTTTACAAATTAACTTTTGTTTTATAAATATATAATAACGCATATTAGAATCCCCGCTCAATAAAAGCAACTGAAGCGCCCGATGTAGTCATTCAAAAATCATCCTCTTGATTTTGAGTTGTGTGGCGTAGGCACTAATACGGTTGTAAATGGACAGATAAATCAATGGAGAGTGGTATCCCATTCAGGTCAGAGGTAGTTAGGTCGTTTTATTTACCTATTAGCCTGAATATATTAGAGTAATGAATGTGATGAGATGAGATTAATAGTTGACGGAGATAAATATTAATGGCGGATGGCCTATGTATTAAAATAGTTTTTTTTTAATGATAATGATTAAATATATGACTGTACCACAAGCCATAGTGAGCTCTTTCTGCGTGAATCAGATCGAAAACAACCTTTTTTTAAAGTATTTTTTTCATGTTAATAATTATTGTTAAAATAAGGTAGTTTTCGTAAAACATTAACTGAGCCGGTGACTAACACTTCAGTCTTCCAAATAGTAGTAGAAATTCTTATTGTTATCATTTTCGTTTTATCGGATGCCGTGCTCATCATCCATAGAAAACTAAGAAAGTTATTTTCAGTTTCTTCAGCATGCAACTTCATAATATATTGAAATAAAGCTATATTTTACGGACTTTACCGCATATTTGGATTAATTTCTAAATTGTTTAACTTCCCGACTTATAGTTTATTGTTTGCACCACAGAACAGTTGAATATGGTTAGAAAGGCAATAGCCGTCAAATTGTATGAAAACTAGCGTCGTCGTTTTCGGAACACAAAACCTCAACAAAATCCAATACATAAAGCTTGCAATAGTCGATTTAAAGTATCGATAAAATTATGGAAATATGTCTTTGTTATAAGACCGGAATTTATTTTATAGATATGCTTAATAGTTTTTTCTGATACAGTTATTTCATTAGTATTATGTCAATAGGCGGAAAATAAATGAGACGAGTATTAAAAATTCATTTTAATTTGTATACTATTTTACAAATCTATATGTACAGGATTTTTAAGATTTTTAGCTGTGTGTGAGGTATTAACATTTTTACTATTGGAAAGGCATACATATAAGCAATTATTATAATCAATATTATTATAATAATTATTATGTCAATAGATTCAGTGGTTTTGATTTTTCATACAATATTTAATTATTTCATCGCCATGATACTGTTTTTCCATAAGCGTTGCACGTAATTATTTTTGGTTTGTATATTACTTATGATCCAGATTTTTTATTGTCTTCCGTTTCACGAAAATGAATACTTAGAACAAATCGTACTGGATTTTGTAGGAATCCAGTTGTCTCTACCTATTGCCTTTATCGACTCACTCTTGGAAACGTATAAATGAATAAGTTACTATATTATAATGTATTTTCACACAAAAATATGTTGTTCTCATGTTGGCAGAGGCATGAAATCAGAACATAAGGATAGGTCGTCAACGTTATCAAACGTTACTACAATTTAAAATGACTAAAAACTGATTTACGAGTATAGGAAATCTATAACTACATCGATATAGTTACTATGTACAAGACTACAACACTACGTGACATGTGCCAATTTTCGCTGTTGACATAACAAAAATGAGTCGTATGCATTGCGTAGGAACTTGGCATTCGCGAGCATTGTATGTACGCGTAATCAGCAATGTATATTTTTGATTTATCGTCTATCATATTATCGAATTCTTCAAAATGTCGTAATTAATAACCGCAATTTTGGAAAATACAGGTGAAAATCAATAAAATCGGGTTGAATATTGGTATGGAATTCCTCCTCTATTGATATTTGATGCTTTACTATTGGAGCTGCAAGATAAAATAGCACAAATCTGCATTTTTACTCTATTTCGCCGGAGCACCTCTCTCCAAGGCATTTCGACAGCGACTAATTTGACAAATCATCCGTTCCGCGGCAGTGATGCTTTTTATGCACCACCTTGCGACGCGTCAAACGCTTTTATTTCCCTTCTAACTATATTCATCTGTTCTGTGGTTTGCACTGACACGCGAAATGTTACAATGCACTTATTGCAACTAAGGTTGCTGAAACCAGTCTGTTACCGTATGTCATAAAATTTAAATATTGCATAGCTTTTAAAAATTATTTACTTCCTATTTTCATACATTTACGATTTAATTACGCCACGCGCGTTCTCAATACCCGAGTGATGATTAACACCAAATATCGTCAAAACGTGCACGTACTGAGCATGGCATGTTCTGTATGAATGAAAAGCTTTTTGCTTTTAGGCATGGTACGGTCTATAACTGACTGTGGGAGCAATTCTATCCAGATAGACGATTGAGGGATGATCATGACTGACTAGTCGACTTAATTATATCAGGCTACATGAAACCTTATATCTATTAGCTTTTTTTTAATTGCAATTAATTATGTATCATGTATATTGTTTTATCACAATGCAACGGTGCGAATTGTGTCCGCCTTCAAAGGGTTGTTACTCTTAAGTTATTGGATGTATATTCTATTAGTATTGTTAAAATAACTGGTTGTCCTAAATAAATAAAATAAAATAAATGGTAAGAAGAGCATGCCGTTCGCCTGATGGTAAGCAATACAACCGCTTCTGAATAGTAGTAAAACCAAACAACACCTTGAATTACAGGACAATGTTTGGCTTAACACGGCGGTCGCCATCCTGAGACATAAGATGTTAAGTCTTAATATGTCATGTTAGTCTGGCTACGATGTCCCTAAAACTGAAATACAATATTGCATTTACACTACAGTTTGGCGGGAGAAATAGACATTGCGGTGGTCCCTACCTAGGCGACCTCCCACATATGAGAGACCTATCAGTTCCTAGAACGAAATAATAGGGCTCTATTCATTTATACGTCACTGATATGGTGATAAATGTATAGTACAAGAGGACGCGCGTGCTGACGTCAAACAAGTGCCCAATAGTAGCCTTAAAATAGTTTTGCTACAATTTATGTACATATTTATACTGGGTATATCAAGACTGCTACCGAAAACGAAGCCGGGTGGTAGTTTCAGTGAGTACAAACACAATGCAACTAAAATTTTCGTAAAAAAACGCGACAATTTTTTTTAATGATTTTTTAAATATCGTAATTTTTGGGTGGTAAATCCATAGCTTTTGCTAAAATAATAATTTAAACTCTTTTATACCTTAGAGTCCTTATAAATAAAAGGGTATACACTATTATTTTAGGAAAAAAATGAATTTACCATCCAAATACGACCATAGGAAAAAAATAACAAAATAAAAAAATCGTCGCTTTTTTTTCGACATTTTCTGTTGCAATGTGTCTGAAGTCACTAAAACTACCACCCGGCTTCGTTTTCGGTAGCAGTCTTGAGATACCCTGTATTATGAAGGAACGAATAAAACACAGGTCTCTAGGTCTCTCATACCATTTTCTCCCGCTATACGAAAGAAGAAAAGTTGCAGATATTGTATTACTTGCAAAAATTGCACAAAATCTATTAGATTCCCCGCATTTACTGTCGAAAATAAATATAAGAGTTCCCTATAAGAATGTCAGATGACCCGTGTGCCTATGTACTCCACAAAGTACAACTAATTATAGACAGAATGCATTCTTCATCAGAGCAACAAAATATGTTAACGCTGCAATAGATCTCTTAGACCTTGATTTATTTTACACAAAACCGCATATTTTTAAAAAATATATTAGCGAATCATTGGTTCTCTGATTGTTATAGCCGCAAGCCGTATTGCGTAAACGTACATAGATCCTGATTGGTTATTTTTATATTTAGTATTTTAATTCGTGCTTTAGACTTAATTGGTTTTATTAAGTGTTTGATCGGTAATTTTAAGTGTTTTCATTGTAATCTCGATTTTCTTTTTTTTTGTGATGTTTTTTTTTTCCATTTTTCTTTATAATTAATGTACATACCTATGTAAATTACCGTGTAATGTTGGAACTAGGGCATTTTCTGTATATATTTTATATGTATATGTAACTGTGGAATCATATAATTGGTGCTTTGTTTTTGTTTTGGAGTATATTTCTTAACACTGTTTGTTCCCAAATAAAATAAAATAAATAAAATATGAGAGAGCCCGCCTAGGTAGGTACCACTGCAATGTCTATTCCTCCCGCCAAACAACAGTGTAAATGCACTGATGTGTTTCGGTTGAAAGGACATTGAGTCAAAATAACTACTAGACATATTTAAACGTTACATCTTATTTCTCAGGATGGCTAGAGCAGTGGAATGCCAAGTTTGCCAGTAGTTAGGCCAGAGTGGAAAATGGAAATAAAAGATGCAGTGAGTCACACTGTGACTCTGTATGCGACTGTTTATTAGTCTGTACTACTAAGGTGATACATGCCTAATTGCTTTGCCATTCAAAGTGCTGTTTGGTTTTGATACTGTTCATGAGCGGTCGTATTGCTTACCATAAATCGAACGGCATATTCGTCTCTCAATTTATTTAAATAACAAAACTTAAAACGCAACGAAAGTAATCCAAATCAAAATAATTTAAGAAAACAAAATATCTCAACATTTTCCCACAACACACTAACGCACCTCAACCATTATAATAGTACAAAGGCTGAAAAGAAAAACCTTGGCAAAGATGGGATAATGCTATTATTTAGTCGTCATTTCCTCAATTTAGCTGGAAACAATGGTAAAACTGGGCCCATTAAAAATAAGGGATAATGAATTCAGACGAGCATAGAGTATGAAATTCAAATCTGAGTGTAGTCTCGTCCCTAGAGATGTAACTTGTTCCTGAAAAATCGATTCTCAGCTCGTTTGCAATCGTGTACTTTAGAATCAATAAAGCCACACAAATTTTGTTATTTATAATAATTTTACTATGCTCATATAGTATACTCGTAAGACATTGAAGCCTTTTGTTTCTTTTCTTTATCAGCCCATATACGTCCCACTGCAGGGCACGGGCCTCCTATATAATCAAAAATACGATTGAGAGTGTTTAGGACATATAGTCCACTACGCTGTTTGTTTCTTTTCAGCTGGTAAAATCACAAAGTGGTTTGACGACCAGCTGTTATCACCGATGTCCGCGGGCTACAACAAATAAACAATAAACTAAAGATGATGACGGATGAAGGCTTCGAATTTATCAGTAGCCAAGGTCAGTGAGGATTATAAAAAATACTTCAATCTTAACAAAAACCAGTGCTCTAATTTAACATTAAATTCAAAAATATTTTTTTACTAATAAAATACTTTTATACATTTCTGAAATAAATTGCACCACATTTAATCGATTTCAAAATCGCATTCTATTAATTGAACAATCGAATAATCGATTCTGAATGTACATGTCTCCACGTCGACGTTAATGTACCTGACTGTGTCGTATCGCATTGCACTAATCAAGCATGGCTCTGATTACCGCCTACGGTTTAATTTAACCAAATAAGTTATATTGTACTTTCTATATATATTTTATCATAAGTAGGTATCTTATTTCATAAATTATCGTGAGAATCGTATACATTGTAGAAAATACGTAGCTATAATTGTATAGAATGGAATGAGATAATATGGAACATGGCATACTTTAGATATGTATGTGTTATAGACCCTGGATCTATATTTCGATGAATAATTTATTTAGAATATTTTCTAAAGTGCGTGACAAAACTACAATCAATATAATGTTATTATTCAAGGAATAGTGATCATGCTAAAGTCGACCAAATTGCCATGGTTGAGACTGTTTTACCTACATCTGAAAATTTCAAGTTTCTTTAGAAATATTATTTGTATAAAAACTTAAAGAAATGTACGAGTAGATAATAAAACTCGTTACTATATCATGCTATTTTACCGCTTACAACTATTCTGGTATTATGAAACAGTGTTGGTCAGAATTCATGATAGAGGTCATACAAATAATATTTGTTTTCGGATCGTCTCCTACCTTCACAATTAATTCAAATTTTAGCTCCTCCATTATAGATGTATGACCGAACAAATGTTGATTTAAATAATAACATATTTCTAGAAACAAAAATAAGAATCTAATGCTACTTTCACACGGCAACATCCCGTTTTTTGCAGGATCCCGTTTAGTAGTGTACGTGCTGCAATACTAGCATTCACACGATTATCCTGTTTACAGTATCCAGCAAAAAACCGATCTGTCCGAATTTGACATTCGGTTTTGCCACTACAATTTTTTTTGGATGACAATGTCCAGTAAAATTTAGGATCCAGTTTAACTACACGTATAGTTTAATGGGAATATTCCCACCAGCTTCCTACATACTGTTTTTTACTGGACGGGCTGAGTGGAGAGTACACCGATACCGCTCGTTGCCCTACCGCATAAAACAGGATGCAAACTACTGTGTGTAAACAACAGCAACAAGCGGTATATGTGTCCTTTACCCGCACCCGATCCAGCAAAAAACGGTTTGCAGGAAGCTAGTGGAAATATATCCATTAAACTATAGGTGTAATTAAACTGGATCCTGCATTTTACTGGACATTGTCATCCATTTTTTAGTGGCAAAACCGAATGTCAAATTCGGACGGATCGAATTTTTGCTGGATACTGTAAACAGGATGTGTGAATGCTAGTATTGCAGCGCGAACACTACCAAACGGGATCCTGCAAAAACCGGAATGTTGCCGTGTGAAAGTAGCGTAAGAAAATGTTATGAAAAGAACATCAAACGCGGAAAGACTCACAACTACTGCTCCGTGGCTAATTTCTGAAACTTTCCAAACACTCATGTCTCGCTTTAAAAGAATGTACAATTAAAAATGCATTATTGTATCCTTAGATTATATAATCTAAATAAATGAATATTCATTTTATATATTTCACAAAATATCTTTAGGTAGCCTTAATGCCTAACGCATTCTCTAAGAGTTAACTTTATCACCTACGAGTATAAGTATCTTCATTTTATTTCTTCTATTATTTTTCTTTTTCTTGGTGTGCCTTAATAGTCACTTAAGGTTAACAATCATCGACTGGTAGATTCGAGTCTCCTATAATCTCTAAAGTTCAATAAAGAGGGTCTTTGATTTATTTTCGTTTTATTATTTATACGAAATGCACAATTCCAGAAATAAGCGATCATTGTTCTGGCGCGTAAAATATTTTTTTTATTTCAATGGTGTTTTTTTTAATACATTCTGCACGGTTTCACAAACAAGGCGATCATTGTTCTATCGCATGGAATTTCCTTCTAATTCAAGGTTCAATTCATTGTGACTGGGTTTCCTAACGATGAACACTTATTTTCATTTTTTGGCTCTCAACGCGCTAACGAACATACTTTGTTGTTTTTCTTCTAATCGACGGATTTTGATCTCAAAAGGGCGAGTACCAACTGTTGCTACTATGATGTGTCGATTCAGTATTTCTCTTAATTTATAAAAGGTTTGTAGTGATTATTTTTCCGACCCAAATATCGACCAATAGAATTGCACCATTCGACGTCACGTGGTACAACCTACATGGTATTATACTGATAATTTTTTGAAAATTTTCTCTGGTAGTTGCTATATATAAAAAACAAAACATGATCCAGTCAAATTAACCACACGTCAAACTGACAGGTTGAATTCAATTGTGAAAATTGGAGATTTTGCATGAAAATGAGTTTGAATTGATTAAAATTTGGGACGGAAAAATAATCCCCCGAATACCACACGAGCTTCAAAATTATCTGGCATTTCCCTCAAGGTTCCCTGCAAACAAATAAAGTCGTCAAGTTTTGACTCCTTCATTTGTTTGCAACGAACCTATCGGGAAATACCCGATAATTTTGAAGCTCTTGTGGTATTATAAGTGATTATTTTTCTCACGTACCCAGCAGAAAAATATATTTTCACTATCCCTAGACACAGAAAGTCTTTTTTATTTATTGAACCCATAAAATAACATACATTATATAGGTCAGCCACATTTTTCTTTTTTCACTACCACGCAGTCCACAAAGCTGTTTACGCTACTGAACACGGGCAAGAAACTCTAGCGTAACTTTTTTCAAAACAAGTTTACAATACAGTCATTATACAGGAGCCATAGCTTAGTTGAATTCAGAGCAGTTCATTTAATATTGAATGTTAATAATTGATTGAAAAGTTTCAGAGTAATTAAAAGCTATTAAATTTTATTAAAAGTTATCGGAGTAATTAAAAGTTATTATTATAAGCAAATCGAGCAGACCAGTCCACACAAGCAGCGCTAGTTCACGAGTATGACACATGTATCAGCCCAATGCTGAACATTAGTTTCAGTGGAAATCCCTAATAAAGGAACCAAATACCTATAAGCAAGAACTAAATGAATGGACCTATCTTGAGCAGTAACGTATACTGGGTATTATTAAAATATTGTATTTAATTTATACCAAATGATTTTAACCACCACATGTAACATTCTAATAAGTATGAAATAACCAAAATCAATCAACTAAAACGGCGGTATTTTTACAACATCGCGATTGCTTTTTTGCTGCTTAGTTAGGTTCCAATATCAAACCGATATATAGCTTAGCAGTAAAAATACTCGGATCTATACGGGGTTGACCAAAATGCTACAAACTAATATCACGATTTATGAAATAAATCATCTCGGACTTTTTTCAAAATTTGTTGTCACTTGGTGCGATGAGAAACATGTGAATTTAATTAAATACTGTATGTTAATATCATCCGATATAATTTGTGTGATATCTCGAGAAACTTCTAGGTCTCAAATATCCAGCCCCAAAACTACTACTATAATCCGCAACACGTAAACGATGAACAGATAGAACATCAGTTTATTTTAAAAGTTTACAGCTGAATTAACGCGGAGCAGAATTTGTGAGGAAAATTGAATAAAAACTGTCGATGAAATCGAGTTTTGCCGATAAACAGCTGAAGGCGCTCAGAGGCGATTTAAATTTTCCTCGGTCATCTTTTACATTGCAACATTTTTTTTGCAAACCGACTTAAATACTCTTTGAAATATGCGTGGACAAACATAAAAAACAAACATAATACACATATATGTATACACTTATAAAAGGAGAATGCCCATTCATAGTATCGTTAAAAATATAGTTGATCCCAATACTGATACTACTTAAAATTCACTATAGTTTTTTTATAGTTTGTCCTTAAATGTCGTCCTGTTTAATTTCGGGCGACAGATTTTTATGAAATAAGTAATCATCATCACGTTTTATATTTTGTTCACAGAGCCGAAGACACAAAAATATTTTTATTGGAGCTCAATTTCATTTCTTCAAAAACTCCGGGCGTGGGTCGCAATTATGCTTTTAATTTTATACTATTCCAAAAAAGGCACAGAAATCTTCACACAGACACTAAATTTCGTTGTAAAATGGGTATTCTCACATTTTTAGAAGCTGATATAGACTCACTTACATATACAAAATTTGTACAAATCTGAAAATATTAAATACTTTACAATTCAAATTGAAAATATAAGTACCAGGACAGTATGACGAAGTTGGATATTACATTATAATAGCTATCAGAGTGTAACCGCGATGTGGGCGAGGTTGACGTGTATGACGTCATAAACCTATGCATTTGCTTATATAAGCTTCGCGGTTATTGACAGACTGAGCACTACATAAACGTCGCTTTAGATTATACAGAAATTGACTAGAAAAATAACCCCTATTTTTTTATTACGATTTACAAGTCAAAGAACCGCGCTGTAGCCAGTTTTGATCCTAGCGATCTACCGGAATTGTATAAGAAAGTCGGAACGCGCATTAGATTATGAGTCGAGACAATTTTACCTCCCTTTACAATCTGCAAAAGCAGATTGCATACTGCACTTTCACGATGATATATGAGTACAGTATGTAGGTACAAATCTAGTGTTGCTATTTAGATAAAAAAAGGTATTACACGCGAGACATCCAAGTACAGAATCAAGTACGAATGTTATCTGGGAGCACGGCAGTGCCCCCTCCAAGTCGAGCTAAAAAGCGGCACAGTCGTACCATCCTTTTCTCGAAGCAATTCAGACCATTTTCAACCCTCCATAACTTCGTTGTGGTTAAGGTTCAGTTACTAAGCAGGCATTGTGTAAACACGGTATATTTAAAATTTCATTCAATTTGAACCAGTAGTTTAAGAATTGTAGCTTGTCAAACTTTCTTAATTTTGTCACTCACTGACTGACTGACCGATCATCAAAAGTCTAAGGCACTTCTGGCAGATATAGAACCTTCAAATTTAGAATATAATTAGTGTTTAGTGTCTAAAGTAAGGGAAAATTTAAACATGTCATAATTTCTGTCTAGTTTTCTAGATACACCAAATGCGTGAATAACTTTGTAATCCCATATAAATGTATAGGATTACAAAGTTACATTTGCAGGTAATGTATCATTGTACCCGTATATAATGGAATAATAGTTGTAGATAGGTATACACTAGTGGTGGGTCGTTGAAGATTTTACAGTCGACGCAACGAGACTGTTTTTCATAGACAATAGACTAGTTGATAAAACAGTTTAATTTTCGACTAGTTTATGTTGTAGACGCTTAACAAGACGTTTCGTTTATACGCGACGAGCGATGAACGGATCGCGATGCCGTTCATTCGTTAACGTGTTTATCAACGAACTATAAACTAGTTTATTCGTTCACCACAAAGAAACAGTTGAAAAAAACTGTTCGTTCATTCAACGACCACCACTAGTATACACATATATATGAGGCATAACAGGAGGGGATATAGAGAGGGAAAGGGTGTATTCAGCCCATGAAATTGTACAACATTCCTCTAGAAAAACATGACGAAGAAAAACTTGCAAATAAATAGACTAAATAGCTCGAAAATATCAATTACCATGAAAGAAAGAACATTAATAATCAAATCCGCTATATTTGTGATAATGATACCTACAAAAATAAGAAAAAACCCTAAGATAGAGGCTTTAAGAAAAATCGTTAGTGATATTCTAGACGTAAAAAGTACCGAAAAGGAAAAATGTAAGACTCTACATAAAGACGTGAGATCCTATCAAAAACATCCTGTAAAAAAAATCCAAGTCTCGCAGCTCAGGTTTTCTACCGCAAAAAGTTGTGAGATGCATGTAGTACCAAGTCGATTAATTTAATTAGTCCGTGCTTAAGGGACCTTCTGTATAAAGTTATTAAGTAAGTTATTATCATATCAATATTAAAAATTGTGTACGTTTTAAATAAATAGATCGACTTGGCCAGCAGCATTATGTATAAATTGTACGATACATTATGTTTGCATGCGATGGATACAGGATGTTTTTGATGGGATTGACCTTTCTTCAATACATGTTTACTGACGTGTTTCCTCTATTAATACCATGTTATTTCTCTACAAATATAAAATCAACGTCGTTTGTTATAAATTACGGACATAAGACATAATAACACAGCATTGTGGCAAGGAGGGGCGGCGCCGACGAGACGCGTCGGACTGGCGTCCATCTAAATATTATACGAGTTTTTCCCCAACAGATGAAACTATCTGCGCAGAATACATATTGGAAAGCTTAGTGAACTTTTGTCTTGTCAATTAAGGCCTGAAGGATTGATGAATCATTTTTGACATTCTGAGTCATTTCCTTGTAAATAGCAAGTGATTTTTAAGATGAAATGGTTGGGAATAATAAATGTATTAATCACTTAAACAATAAATACGTGACCATTTAATTAATGTGATAGTTCATTATCACTGTTGCACACATCAATTCCTGAAAAAAAATCATATTCATTGGATATTTTAACTGTAAAAGACATAGTAGTTAGTACAAACTGATTACATCTGCAAGTTCTAAAGAGGTAGTACGCTAGCGGGTCCCTACAAGCAATAAAAAATTGCGACAACAGTATGTCGATTTTTCCTTCAGCCTATACCAGTTTCAACGAAACAAATACATGTCATGAAATTCATAACAAATTGTGTTCATGTTAACACAACCTTATATTTCCATAAAAGCAAATAACTAGGAAAATAATCTTAATACGAATGAGGAAAGATGGAATCCACGTAACTTTATTACCAGCATACACGAAAACTCACATCTACTCTATAAGTATACAGGATGTATAAGTTTTTCATCGCATTACCCACCCCTGCATGAGTCAGCAACGCAGTATCGACTTTGGGGATGGTTCGTTGCCAAATTTATAGCCAAGGTCAGACCATGAATGCAGCATTGCTGACATAACTCGTTATTCAATCTTGGCGCAAATTTTATTCAGCGGATTGTTGGCAATTATTGATTGTGTTCGTAGTTCTAGTCTATTTTCGCAGGAAAAATGTTGGGCTGTTGATTTTGCAATTCTGTTGTTTTGTTGCATGTTGGCTTGTATGACAGTTGTTTTGGATTTTACATTCGTACGTTCGCATCTCAGGAAAACCAAATATTGGATCAAATAATACTATCATGTTCTCGGAATTGAAAAGCTCATACAAAGTAGATACTTATATCAATGTAATGTATAACCCTATTATCACGACATATGTATGCATAACAATGTATGTTGTACAAACCACTTATATGGGATATTATAATAAATTAGTAAATACACCCAACAGTTACATGATACATACGGCATACTCGTAATAAGATCAATTGAGTCTTATTTTATTTTTATGATGTGTATTGAAGTGCCGTCAAACTGTGGAATTGTTTGCCGTCATGTGCGTTCCCCTTTCCTATAATCCTGGATCCTTCCGCCGTAGTGTGAAGAGACTTCTTAGCAGGCCGGCATAATTGTATCGAATGGCATGGGACTGCCGTCTGATACCATTCGTTACTCTGCCTGGACGGCGTTTGTTCGTACATTAGGTGCAGTGCAGTCATTAAGCCGTGCCAGTATGAAAAAAATGGAAAACCAATGGCTTACAAATATGTTATTAATAACAGTCATTATGTGCAACATAGAGCCAATAACAGGTCTTTACGGTTATAGAACAAATTAAATTAAAAAAAAATAATCAAATAAGGAACTAAAACAAAAACGAAAGCTTAAGAGAATCAAAGAACTAAAATAAAAACAAACTGTACAAGTATCTACATACCAAGATATTAAGCTCATTCATATGTCGTGGGTATCAGATTCTACGAGAGACTTCAAGGTCTCACAAACACACAAACCTGATATAATACTGGAGCTATAACTTTCAGGATTAATAAAGAACGCTAGTTCTTAAACTCCATACAACATCATAACATATTTTACACAAATCTTTTTCTCAAAGATTTTGTGTGATAAAAGTGTTGCGTAGAAATATGAGCTCCATTTCAACTTATATTCGTAATATTTGACAGATACGTCTGTAAGTTATGAGAAGCAATATACTTTTATTAACTCGCATTATATCTTTTCATTGCCCAAATGAATAGAAAAACTTGGTAAATATTTATCATAATACTCAAGCTGTCTGGTACGTTAGAAATTGGAGATAAATATAATCTGGCTCGAAGGACCAAAAAAATGTACGATGTGATATGATGTGATGATATAAAATGCACATACATATAAATGATATGGGAATAATAATTAATTGAGAAATGATAAAAACAACCGTTCCATTTTACAACTGACTTGCTTTAAGTTATATGTATAAGTCAATTCGCGTGAAAGTCCAAAATGATTTGAACAATATGGGATATACCTATAGTCGAGACAGTGTCTAGTCGACTTCACTTAAATCAGCCGTACAAAATGACTTTCACAAAATTATTATTTATCAATTAGTATTGCTATAAATAATTTATGCTCTGAATTTATTTAATTGCAACTTCTGTATGATCACTGTTTTGTAAACTAGTATTGTAAAGAGCAACACTAGAATTTCTTGCTGATTGTTCTCTGATGAAATCAGCCTTGTGAAACGGGTGGTAGTGGAAAAAAGTGATTGAATCTAGACAATGTATAGATTTACTAAATATTTTCATGTCATTTTATATATAACGACGCATGAATGACCTATGTATCTAGTTTAATAATATTAATATTATTCAAAGAAACGACCGTACGAACAAATCTGCTTTTGTAATTGGTTTTAATCATGGTATCTATGGAAAGTCGTGAATCTTAAAAAATATCAATAAATTATTGATATTTTTTCTCCTTGCGCCGTGAACCAAGATTTCCAACAATTTTTTTTCATCCCTGATTCAAAAGGAATGTTGATTTATTGTTGCAATACTACTTTAAAATTGAAAGTATAAAATGTTATGTCCATGAATTTTTTGTTCGCCGACCAAAAGACGGTGCGGGATGAATTCGGTTCATATAGATATCACATCGTTCGAAGACCCAACAACCCCTCCTGTTTCACCCCTTTCGGGTAATTCTCAAAGGTAGGGAGCGCATCGAGTATGCGCTAAGCATTATGCATGTTCAGATGAGTAGTTTGGTCGCTTGCCAAACCGATGCTTTAAAATAAAAATATTACCCGTATTTATGACCAGAAATTCTCATGTATATTGAAATATGATATTTTTTATTCAAATATACGTAATGAAAATGGATGGCAAGTGTAGTGGAATACCAAGCATTGGTTTGTAATTCATGGTGTTGTTTGGTTTTATTACTGTTCATGAGCGGTCGTATCGCTTACCGTCAGGCGAATAGCGTGATTATCTCGCCATTCTTTGTAAAAAAAAAAACCTTTGTAATAAACTATTGACACCCACTCACAAAGTCGACAGAGAACCTGATAGAGGTTTCGGGAAGACGCTAGAGCGCTTATAACATGGGCACAAGCAAAACATTAGACTATGTCTTAAGCTGCAAAAAAAAAATTAGATATATTTATAGTTAGATAGCATCTATCTAACTCAAATCATTTCTATCGATTAGCCCTTGAAATTCAGCAATCAGTATAAAAACCGTTGAAGCTGATCACATCGGCGAAGATGGATGGCTCCATCGGAGCACATAGTGCGTATAGATTTGAGCAATTTGTTCGTCTCCCTGGTAATCGGTCTATTTGAGTGCTCTTGGAGATTAATGACGCCTCACCTTGATGTATCCATCTCTTTATACCTTCATATTTAGACGTATTTAATCTTTCGACGTGTAGGTCAATGCTCTGTGAATTTGTATACTTGCTCGGTAATGTAACGATAAAACAAGTGCAGTGTCAGCCACATAGAGAATCATATATAAGTAATTATATTGAGTAAAGTCACGTACATTATCATTTAATGTTAAAAAGATAATAGTCTGATTTAATTTGATGGTGGTAAGATATGAATATTAGTTCAAATAGCATTCACCGTATAAAAGTTGTAAAACATTACACAATGAGCGAAACAAGAATTTCCTGGTCCGGGATCAGTGAGTATACATCCCGTTTCGGGCAAATTTACAAGGGCATAAATATTCATTTAGCAAACTGTCGTATTCAGTGGCTGCTTTTTGAGTTGGTAGGATTTTATACCTCCAGAAGAAAATTAATGAAATTTGCTAAGCAAGACAAATGTACAGCATTTTCCTCCGCTAGAACAAAACGACTCAAATACTTGTTGCTATGAGGTATTCACAGATGCGTTGAAACAACCCTCTGAATAACACAATGGCTTGACAAATACACAGAGCTGCCGCAACGCATTGATGAAAGCGAAAGCTTCACGCAACAATGCTGTATAGTGACATCACATTCCATTACATTTGCGATGAAGCGACACAAAGATCCGGATTCTGCATCAATTTGAACATTGTTTCATGGATGTGAGTGTTTCAGGCTATATTCCGAGAATTTGTAAGTAATACTGCAGCTTACGAAGTAACTGGTTAATGGATTTCTCTCCTCGTAAATATCGCTAAGCGTAGTCTTATCTACTTGGTAATCAAAAGCGTCAGCACGTCTTTTTGAAGAAATGCGATCGCATCATCATCGTTTATGACGTCACTCACCGCCATTACAGTTTGTGCTCCCGGTTTCAGTTTTAAAACCCGCCCTACGCTATGGCGATGAAATAAAGCCCTGACTCATTCACTTGAATTCACTACGCCGAATTCGTCATTTCATTCTCCCTATATACAGGGTATATCGAAACTGCTACCGAAAACAAAGCCGGGTGGTAGTTTAAGCGACTTCAGACACAATGCAACAGAAAAAGTTGCAAAAAAAAGCGACAATTTTTTTTGTTCTTTTTTTCTTATGGCTATATTTGGGTGGTAAATACATTTTTTCCTAAAATAATAGTGTATACCCTTTTATTTATAAATACTCTAAGGTATAAAAGAGTTTAAATTATTATTTTAGCAAAAACTATGGATTTGCCACCCAAAAATGACGATATTTAAAAAATCATAAAAAATAATTGTCGCGTTTCTTTACGAAATTTTTAGTTACATTGTGGTTGTAGTCACTAAAACTACCACCCGGCTTCGTTTTCAGTAGCAGTCTCGAGATACCCAGTATGTATTACATCAAGCAATATAGAATTGAATATGAATTCCGTGATACATACATACATAATCGTCACGCCTGTATCCCATAGGGGTAGGCAGAGACTATAGACCGCCACTTTGCTCTATCCTGGCATACTACTTTCGCTTCATCCACTTTCATCAACGTCTTCATGCATTCTCGTCGGTTCAGGGTACTTTTAACCTGACCCTTGTTGAGGGTATCACCGATTTGGATGGTGTATGTTCGGTGAGGTCGACCCCTACCGACATTCCGTGATGAAATCCCTTAATTTTTTTTTTATTTCAATGCGTCCCATTCTCGTAAATCTAAGAAACTATTCTACATGAATGAATGTTCATTGAAATCTCGGATGGAAATGAGAAAACAACCTTTTGCCCTTTAGAAAATGAAATGCAGTGTTATAAGCCATACACATGTTAAGACAAAATCACTGAAGGAAAATGCTTTGTTCTAATTACTTCAGCGTTAACGGATGAGTTGGCTAAACAAGATTTTTGTTCGCCAATACCGCGAAGGGTTTAGTCGAGCAAAATGAGTATCGACTAATGAGACGTGAAATGAAGTTGTTCCAGCCTACCGCAGCAACTCCAGTGTTTATTTGCGTAGTTTTGTGACTTACACGCAGATTTGATGGTGATTTGTTTGTCTTAGACAATTTTATGTTGAGCTCTTGTTTTTGATACGCAGGGCCAGGTTAATCTCTTCGTGTAAAGGAAGAAAGAAAGATATAGATACAAATACTCGGTTAATTACAGCCTAGCATTTTTGCTCATAAAAAACAATAAAAACAATATTCCAATTTCTATAGCGTTTATCAATTTTGTATTAACGCGTATACGTTCTAGTGAACTGCTGCACAGCACGGGTCTCCCCTAGACTCGAGGGTACGATTGAAAGGGGCTAGGCGTATAGTCCACCACGATGACCTAGTACGGGTTAGGTTTATGAAAATATAGAATAGTTTTTTGAATTGCTGGTTTGATGTTCTCTACTTAATTATAAATGAAAACCTTCAGTTTTTTTTATGGTCCATTCAAAATAATAATTTCTGAACTTTAGATCTTTATTTATATACATCGTTCCATTAATACCTCTCAATATGACGTCGATATTTAATAAATAAATACACACTACAGTCACATGCATAGTCCTGACCCCACATTAAGATCAACTAAGTCTTATTTTGTGGGTATCAGGAACTACGAGAGTCTTTTCGGTATCACAAACACCCAGATCCGACACAAATTCTTGTGGACTTCAGAAACATTTATCTCGGTGCGGGGATCGAACCCGCGGCCACTCGTTTCCCAGCTGGCGTCTAACCAACTGCGCCACGGAGGCTGTCAACTTAATTACACAAGATATAATGAATAATTCATCATTATTCCTATTTTAGACTGGGTTGGTGGATCCTTTTACGCCTTAATCCGCTTATTTAACCCACACTCTTCCCACGTAGTTTATTCATTTGACGTTT
Organism: Hyles vespertilio; assembly: GCA_009982885.2. Taxonomy (NCBI): domain Eukaryota; kingdom Metazoa; phylum Arthropoda; class Insecta; order Lepidoptera; family Sphingidae; genus Hyles; species Hyles vespertilio. The sequence continues at coordinate 14,174,453 of CM042821.1, read as the reverse complement.
GCCGAAATCTAACAAACGAATTGTCAATAATAAATATTGGTATAAGTATATCCAATATTCGACATGCTAAATACAACATAATACAGGGTATAGCCAGATTTTGACTGAAAACGAAGCGAGGCGGTAGTTTTAGTGACTGCAAATACAACGCAATTAAATATCACAAAAAAGGAGATCTTTTTTATTTGTAATCTTTATTTTTTTAACTATCGTCTAGTTTGGGCTGTAAATACATAGTTTTTTCCTAAAATAATAATGTAAACGTATTTATTTTTAAAAATGCAATGGTACTGAATAGTTTAAATAATTATTTCAGCAGAAACTTTGTATTTACCACCCAAAAAAACGATAGGTACTTGAAACAATCATAAAAATCTCATCGCAAATATTTCGAAATTTTTAGTTGCAAAGTGTCTACATCCTTTAACTATCACCTGACTTTGTTTTCGGGCACAGTCTAGATATATCTTTTATGTTGAATATTAAAATTAGTAAGTAATAAAATAAGTAAGACTACATCTTTCTAACAACCATAATTAATAAATCTCAAAATCTTTAGACAAAATATTAGCAAAGTTATTTTCTTCAGTAAAATCCAATTAAACGCCCAAAGCGAACTTGGTCCAACAAAGCAAAATTTCCGGAGCGTGTACTACGGACAAGCGTGACGTTTCAATAACTAACTGAATAACATATTGGACGGTATGACGCGCCGCCAAACATTATTAAGAAAATCAATAATACATATAGTATATAATACATATAGTTTGTACGTACATAAACTCACACCTTTTTCCCAGAAAATGTAGGCAGAGTTAGTACCAAAACACCCACGTTTCACATTGTGTGTGTGTTCCGTCCCACGATATTATGATAGGGGCTGAGCCTATCGCCATATTTGGTATTTTTCCCGACTTCAGACTGTTAATTAGCACAATAATTAGTAAAAGAATCTAGTAAATCACTGCTCGACTTGGTATTCGAACCTGAGACCTCAGAGGGTTAATCGCACCGTAGTACAACCTGGTTTATAATCAGATGAGCTCCTTCCTTACCAGAAACGACCTACTTAATCCTTTTCAATCTGGCTTTCGTCCTAGACACAGCACAGTTACTGCGCTCGTTAAAATCACCGATGACATTCGTCTAGGGATGGAGAACGGTCAGCTAACTGTGTTGACGCTTCTTGACTTTAGCAACGCCTTTAACACGGTTGATTTTGATATCCTCCTAGCTATACTGCGCTCCTTCAACATATCTCCAAGCGTGATTGACTGGTTTCAAAGTAACCTGTACGGACGCCGTCAATGCATGCGCCTAGGGGAAATGATTTCCTCATGGCGTACTACATCTACCGGCGTACCACAGGGTGGCGTCCTATCTCCTCTTCTTTTCTCCGTTTTTATTAACTCCATATCTCGTAATCTCTCTTCCTCCTACCACCTATATGCAGACGATTTACAACTGTATTGCCAGTTTCCGCTCAATCAGCTTAATCACGCTGTTCATGTTATGAACAGTGACCTTCACAAAATATCAGAGTGGACTAAGTCATACGGTCTCAAACTTAACCCTTTAAAAACACAGGCCATTGTTTTGGGAAGCCAGAGAACTCTCTGCAAAGTCGATTGGACACTTCTGCCAGACGTGATGCTGGACGCGGTTGTTATCCCGCTCAGTGATCATGTCAAAAACCTGGGCGTAATTATCGACCGCAGTTTGTCTTGGGGACCTCAAATAACGGCTATGAGTCGCAAAATATTTGCCTCTGCAGGGTGTTTACGTAGATTGCGTAATTTTCTTCCCACTACCACTAAGATTGCGCTTGCACAGTCTCTCTTGCTCCCTATTCTCGATTATGCCGACGCCAGCTATCTTGATCTTACCGAGGCCCAGCTAAATAAGCTTGAGCGTCTTCAAAATTTCTGTATCAGGTTTATATTTGGACTGCGCAAATATGACCATATTTCTGAATATCGTATTAAGCTCAAGTGGCTTCCTATACGCCGCCGCCGGGATGTTTATATCCTATCTCTTCTCTACAGTATTCTGTTTAATCCCTCGTCTCCGCGCTATCTTCAGGAACGCTTTAGTTTCTTACATACTGCTAATTCTCATTCTCTTAGGTCGTCAGAGAATCTTATACTAAAGTTTCCAGCACATAGGACGTCGTTTTATGATAGATCTTTTACGGTTGAAGCAGTACGGTTGTGGAACGCACTGCCTCTCTTTATTAAACGTTCGTCCTCATTGGAAACCTTCAAACTCCAGTTAAAGGGTTACTATCTCTCGCAATAGTATAATGTCCATACCCTATTAAGTATATGTATGTATTTGTTATGTATTTTATGTAAGTTTATTGTTTGCTTAATATATATAAATCTAGGAATATCTACTATATATGTAGGTATTGTTTATGTTAGTTTATGCATTTATTTTTAAACATAAAGCACCGCCAATGTCTCCTGGTATTTTTACCTGCTTGAATGGTTGCCTGGAAGAGATCGCTTTTAGCGATAAGGCCGCTAATTGTTCCACCTAATGTACAGTTGCTTCTTATTTTTATTTTTTGTTTTGTGGTGTAATAATAAAGAGTATTATTATTATTATTATTACAACTACGTCACCGAAGAAGTCTTCAAATTCAATATCTTGTTGTGGAGTAAACATTTCAATTTCCGAGAGCAAATCTTCAGGCGCCGCTCCTTACGAATGATAAAAATATTTCATCAAACCCCGAGTTGCCAATTTCCTGGCCTGTTTACAGATGTGGGCCTTTCGCAAATCACGCTGTAAATGACCAATTATTTGTTATATTTTGTCGTAAATCGTTACTTTGATTATCTACTTCATTCGGTTTGTTACTATCCAAGACGGTAAATAAATATTATAATAATGTATATGTGTGAATGTAAGTAAAATAACTACCGGGTATCTCAAGACTGCTACCGAAAACGAAGCCGGGTGGTAGTTTTAGTGACTACAAACACACTGCAATTAAAAATTTCGCAAAGAAACGCGACAATGATTTTTTATGATTTTTTAAATATCGTCATTTTTGGGTGGTAAATCAATAGTTTTAGGAAAAATAATAATTTAAACACTTTTATACCTTAGATTATTTATAAATAAAAGGGTATACACTATTATTTTAGGAAAAAACGTATTTACCACCCAAATATGGTCATAGGAAAAAAATAACAAAAAAAAAATTGTCGCTTTTTTCTGCCACTTTTTCTGTTGCATTGTGTCTGAAGTCGCTTAAACTACCACCCGGCTTCGTTTTCGGTAGCAGTCTTGATATACCCTGTATAATGTATACTTTGGACAGAAAGGAATATACAAAATGTAATATGAGGTAATTAAATTTTTAACTAATAAAAGTTTAAAAGGACTTTAATTACATTCACATTCATCGTCTTGTTGCATCCTTCTGGCTAATGCAAGAGCCTAGGGTGGTCACCGAGACAGGTTTTTTTTTTTTTTTTTTTTCTCTTTATTGGTTAGGGGTTTTTATCCACACGTATACGCCAACCCCATTGTACCTTATCAACAAAGACAGGTTAGAAGCATCATTAGTGCGAGAAATTACGCCCTGCGCTTGTGAGTGCTCTGAAGAATTGTTCAACTTGATCCCCTCCTCTCCACTCCTAACCAGAACCACGCATGCTGGCTTGCGAAGCCATGGCTTGACTTTCAACACCATCCCGGCGCGAACCGAACGGTTCTCAAATTCTTTTTTATGCCGCACTGTCAGGCTGTGGAATTGTTTGCCTTCTCACGTCGAAGTTCTCACGTGTTCCCTCCTTCCTACAATCCTGGGTCCTTCCGCCATAGTGTGAAGAGGCACCTTAGCAGGCCGGCATAATTGTTTCCATTGGCATGGGACTGCCGTCCGATGCCAATGGATACTCTGCCTGGGCGGCATTAGCACTTACCACCAGGTGCAATGCCGCCACTATGCCGGGCCAATATAAAAAAAAAGTATACATGAATTGTTGCGTTTTGGTTTGGAGGATATTGTAGCCAGAATATCTACTGGACATATTGAGACTTGACATGTCTCAGGATGGCGAGCGCAGTGGAATGCCAAGCCTTGCTTTGTAATTCAAGGTGTTGATTGATTTTGCTACTTTTTATGAGCGGTCGCTTACCATCGGGCAAACGGCATGTTCATCTTGCCATGCATTGCAATACACAAAATATGTCTATACTTAGTATTTATGTAGAATATAAAAAAAAAATACATAAGCAAAACGACAAAAGAAATAGTTTCCCAACTTTCTCGAGGCCATGATACCGCACTCATTAAATATTTTACAGATATTATTACAACTATTTCCCGCTGTTCATTTTACCCCCCAGTAACACCTGGTAGCATAGTTAGCAACTTAGCTTTCGCTCGGTACGTAATTGCTATGAAAAGTTTTGCAGGCACCGATTGTACTGAATACACACGTTTTTTCTAAATCACTACATAGTATAAAGTCGCTTTTTCTGTCCCTATTTCTCTTGTTCGCTTAAATCTTTAAAACTACGCAATGGATTTTGATGCGGTTTTTTTTTAATAGATAGAGTGATTCAATAGAAAGGTTTATATGTGACTAATTGACAGCTTCCGTGGCGCAGGCGGTTAGACGCCGCCTGTGAAACGAGAGGCCGCGGGTTTGATCCCCGCACCGAGAGAAATGTGTGTGCGATCCACAAATATTTCTTTCGGGTCTGGGTGTTTGTGAGACCGAAAAGTCTCTCGTAGTTCCTGATACCCACGACACAAGACTCGATCTTAGTGTGGGGTCAGGACTATGTATGTGACTGTTGGGTGTTATTTATTATTATTATATCATCTCTTTATTTTGTTTAACATATTTTTTTCTATTTTTACATATATTTATAAATTATAAAAAAATATACATATAAAAATATAAAAAATAATTTATTTACCCTCCGGTGGTGAGGCTCAAGACCCAAGCCACCGGCGGTTAGGGAGACAAAAGTGAGGAACCGCCTCACAATGCGTGCCGTGTCCAGTAATACTGCCTTCTGTATTTGACCCTTGACCCAACAGTCAATTGAGAGCCTCTGTAGATGTTGGTCGAGGCTCTTTGGTATCAACCCATGAGCAGAAACGACAATCGGGACAATAATTGTTGTATCGACATCCCACATGTCGGTAACCTCGTGTGCTAAATCTAAATATTTAGACATTTTATCTTTTTCAGCTTTGACGAGGTTATCGTCATGCGGAATGGCGACGTCAACAAGTATAGCCCAGCGCGCCAATCGATCTATTATCACAATATCAGGCTTATTGGCGACAATAGTCCTGTCTGTGATAATAGATCGATCCCAGTACAACGTTGCATGACCATTTTCAAGAACTGGTTGAGTAACATACTGGTAATATGGCACTTCAGAAGTCACAAGTCCATATCGAAGAGCAATTTGCTGATTAATGATCTTGGCTACTAGGTTATGTCTATGCAAATCGCCGTTAGCAAGATACGAACAACCGGAGATAACATGCCTGATGGACTCGCCAGGACGGTGGCATGCCCGACAGATGTCGACCGTACCGTCCTTCAGGATGTATTTCCTATAGTTGTTCGTCTTAATAACTTCGTCCATAATTGCAAAGACAAAACCCTCGGTTTCCCCAAAGAGGTTACCGAAGCGTAGCCAAGACACCGACGCTAGTTGGTCCACATCAGGCCCATGAAGGGCTCGATAGAACCGACCGTGCAGCTCTTTGCTCTTCCATATGTCCTCGCGATCCCTAATGCCCATCACCAGAGGTTTTCGCCAGTTCTCAATCGCCAAAGAGAGCGGGGTAAATCCTTTATCCACCATAACTACAACCCTATGCATATCCACGTCACTGTGAAGGAAATAATCCCTGAGATTGCACACCTCGCGATTATGCAAGTCCTTAGCATTAAGAATGCCTCGGCCCCCACATCTCCGCGGGATGTACAATCTCATCACTGATGAACGTGGATGATGCATACGATGTGCAGTCAGGAGAGTTCGGACTTTACGATCCAGGGCGTCCAATTCGGTCTGAGTCCATTTGAGTATGCCGAAAGAGTACATGAGTACAGCCATAACCCAACCGTTGAAAGCGCGAATCTTGTTTCCACCTGACAAAAAACTGTTAAGTACTTTTGTCAGGCGACTAAAGAAACGTTCTTTCATCGATTGTTTTACATCTGCACCCATGATACCAAGAGCCTCTGGCATACCCAAATATTTGTAGGTTTCCGTCACAGAGAGGGATCTAAGGCTTAGAGTCTCTGAGACTTGTATGTCATCAGAGACCGCTACCTCCCCTCGCTTCACATGGATAACCGCACATTTATCGACACCAAACTCCATATTGATTGAGTTGCTAAATCTTTCAGTTATTTTTAACAACTAAATCAATTCGGATTGTTTTGATGCAAATAATTTGAGGTCATCCATGTAGAGCAAGTGAGAAATAGGCTCAGAGCCTCTCCGCAGATGGTAGACTAACCCTGAATCCAATAACAGCGTGCTGAGGGGATTCAGGGCCATGCAAAACCACAGTGGACTCAGACTGTCGCCCTGGAATATACCCCGCTTAATTCTAATCGGCTCATCACAATCAGGAGGACCCGTACCGCCTGGATATCTCAGGACAGTGGTCCACCGCCCCATACAAGACCCAAGGAAGTTGCATAAATATGTATCAATTTTATACAAATTTAAAACTCTCATGAGCCATGTATGGGGCACTGAATCATAGGCCTTTTTATAATCTATCCAAGCAGCCGATAAATTCCTTCGGTTGTGACGAGCCTGTTGGCTAATGGTCATGTCAATGAGAAGGAGCTCCTTTGTACCACGGGACCCATTCATGCAACCTGTCTGGCCGGAAAAGAGAAGAATTTGATTAGAAGAAATATGGTCTGTAATTTTGGATCTAATAATGGAAGTCAAAACTTTATAAATAGTTGGAAGGCATGTAATGGGTCTATATTTTTTTGGTTCCGTGGTAACACCGGATTTCAAGAGCAGGTGAGTGACACCTGTCGTCATAAATGTTGGGAGCGATCCCCTTTCAAGCGCATCCTGGAACTGTGTTGCTAATCGAGCATGCGAACTTGGAAACCATTTTAACCAAAAGTTGTGCAGACCATGCGGACCCGGAGACTTCCAATTTAGGGTTGGACGAATCGCTGCTAGAACATCCTCTGGACTGATTAAAATGGTTTCCATAGCCGGTATTGCCTCGCAAGCTCGATCGACAACACCAAACCAAGGGGCTTCAGTGTGAGAGACAGGGGACGACCAGATATTCGCCCAGTACTCACGTATTTCGTGAGCACTTGGCAACCGCCCATCTCCCACACCTTTTTGAGAATTCTCCCAACATCTATAAACTCTTTTTTGGTCACTTTGGAACATACGATTTTGTTGGAAACGATCCCATCGCTTCCTATAGCGGCGAATGCGGTTCGCCCACGCATAGACTTTTTGTTTGTAGAAGTCTATGCGTTCTGTGACGCAAAGCCTATAATTCCGAGGACTTGTATTGGTCCCCGAAAAAGCCTGCGTCACAAAACGCATAATCTTCGGCCTGCTATTTCCTTCTCTGAAGGAAATTAGCTTGCTGATGAGAATTCCCGAATGGCCCGAATTATACAGATGAGAATTCGGGCCCTGTTGATACGGTCCTCGATCCTACGCTGCCAAGCAGGCACAGTCACAACACCTCGAGTGGCTTCAAAATCACTTGGAAATTTTACATTAGCCACTCGACATGCTGCGACGGCCGCGCAGAAAAGGATCGAATGCGTATCAACAAGATCCCGACTGGACTCCAAGTACGTAGGTAACATGGAGTCCAGAGCTCCCACCAGCATCAAATTTCGTCTATGCGTCAGCACACGTGGCAAGCGCGGTCTACAAGACGCGGGTAGCGATACAAATTCCAAAATCGCACGTTCCAAAGCCCCTCTCAGACGTTGTTCATCTTGGGGACTTACATTGCCGTTCATATTGTCCGTCTGATCGATATCAGCAGCAGGTGTTGGTGGTGTGTCTGCTGCTTGATCTACGGTGACGGACGGGACATTGACGTCCTGGACAACACATAAGTCTGTGCGCAACCGCTCAAGTACTTGATCATCCAACAACTTACGCCGCTGAATAAATCGTACTTGATCCGACAGTCGTTGGGATGACACATCAACTGTTGGTTCCAAAGCCTGAAACAGAGACAGCATTTTAGCACGATACGCAGTGAGTTTATTATTATTATATTATATGTATAATAACAATATAATATATTAATCCATTAAATAGTGGAGAAATATTGTTATTTTTGAGGTTTCTAATGTGATGTCGTTAATTATCAATATTTTTCCGTTTACATTGCAAACGCAGGCTGAACCCTACGAGATTTATCATAATAATGTACTACATATTTGTACACATTGAAAAGGTCTACAGAAAACTCCGCGATGGTATATGTCTCTTATGGATATCCCACAATAACATTTTTTTGTCATTTACTTTTTACGACAAATTATGGCTAATTTTCGAAGCGATTTTAACCAATACAGCATTAATCCTTATCCAATTAAATAGCTTAAATAAATTGTTGATTTAATATAGATCTATGTAGTCCTTTACAGCACAAGATTTAAATGAATATTTTTGAAGATATTACAGATTTAAAATTGCGGGACGTAGCGCTTGCGGCGGTACTGGCCGGCCGGGGCGGCGGCAGCGTGCCTATATAGGAATGTTTATATGTATAATAATAATACGTACATAGTATTGTACAAAAATCTATTTGTACCCGGGCGAAGCTGGGCCGGGCCGCTAGTAGTAAATATAATTATGTTTATATAGTAAATATTAAGTTAGTCAGTACTTTTAAATCCCACTTCTGAGAACAGGCGGCTCATGCTACTTATGTGAACATGTAAGGTTTTAATCTATAGTGGCATAGTTAAGGTTGGAAAAATTAAGCACCCTAAAATGAAAAACAGAAGAAACATATAGGCAGTAGCACTTTACAATTTTTTCTCACAAACTCAATTATTCTAAGAAACAACTCATAGTCGTATCCAATATGGCAGACTGTTTTCTTTCATCATCATCATCATCATATCAGCCACAGGAAGTCCACTGCTGAACATAGGCCTCCCCCAATGATCTCCACAATGACCTGTTGGAAGCGGCCTGCATCCAGCGACTTCCTGCGACCTTAGTCAGATCGTCCGTCCATCTTGTAGGCGGGCGTCCAACACTTCGCTTGCCTGTACGTGGCCTCCACTCCAGAACCTTTCGGCCCCAACGGCCATCGGTTCTACGAGCTATGTGCCCGGCCCACTGCCACTTCAACTTGCCAATCCTATGGGCTATGTCGGTAACCTTGGTTCTCCTACGGATCTCCTCATTTCTGATTCGATCTCGTAGGGAAACACCGAGCATAGCCCGCTCCATGGCTCGTTGAGTGACTTTGAGCCTTTTAATGAGGCCCACAGTGAGAGGCCACGTCTCGGTGCCGTATGTCATCACTGGTAACACACAACTATCGAAGACTTTCGATTTTAGGCACTGAGGTATTTTGGACGAGAAGACGTCGCGAAGTTTCCCGAACGCTGCCCAACCGAGTTGGATTCGCCGATTGACCTCTCTCTCGAAGTTGGACCTGCCTAACCGGACCACTTTTCCTAAATAGACATATTCGTCTACAACTTCGAGAGTCGAGCCCCCAACTCCAATGGGGGTGGGCACAACATGGATATTCGACATGATCTTCGTTTTATCCATGTTCATTTTAAGACCCACCTGTTGGGAAACTCGATTAAGGTCTTCGAGCATAGTGCTAAGGTCTTCCAGCGATTCTGCCAAGACTACAATATCGTCGGCAAATCGAAGGTGAGTAATATACTCGCCGTTGATGTTGATGCCGAATCCTTTCCACTGCAAGAGCTTGAAGGCATTTTCACCAAGCTCCTGCTCCATGCCTCCGGCGTTGAGCGCTCGAGGAGAACGGAATTGAAGAGCCTCTGAAGGACTTTCAGTACCGGCGTTCCGCCCGCTTTCAGAAGCTCTGAAGTGATTCCGTCCTCACCCGGCGCCTTGTTGTTTTTAAGTTGTTTGAGGGCCATCTCAATCTCAAACAGGCTGATGTCCGGGATATCATCGCTAAAGTGTCGGATTAACTCAGCTCTCGGGTCTTCGGCCGAGCTAACAGTAGGTTTGGCAACCGAGGTGTAAAGCTGTCCGTAGAACCTCTCGATCTCCCTTAATACCTCTGCCCTCGTCGATACCACGCGGCCATCTTCCGTCTTCAGCCTAGACAACTGACTTTGCCCAATAGACAAGTCTCTTGCAAACACTTTGGAACCTCCGTTCCGCTCAATTGTCTCCTTAATGCTCACAGTATTGTGAGCACGGACATCGTGTCGCAAGGACTTCCAGATCCGTCTATTGAGCCGCCGATATGCTTCGGCGTCAACGGAAGACTGCAGCGTCAAAGATCGACGTTCGGCCATGAGGTCAAGAGTGTGGATCGAGAGTTTTTGTGGTCTATCTCTACGGCGAGGTCTAAAATACTTAGATCCCACCGTATGGACAGCTTCTACCAAACCGCTGTTTAACTCGTCCACTGCAAGGTTTTCTTTTAGACAATCAAAGCGATTTGTCAGCTCGAGTTGAAAGCTCTCGGGGTTTTGGATATGGGCGCGAGTAGGTCGGAGCGTAGACTTCATCAAGCGGCGCCTTTCTAATTGGACGTTGATATTCAATGTGCCCCTAACCATTCGGTGATCACTACCGGTTTTCACCCTGTTGATCACAGAGACATCACTGAACATCCGTCTATTCGTCGTCAAGATGAAATCTATCTCATTTCTCGTAGAACCGTCAGGACTCAACCAGGTCCATTTCCTGTGAGGCGGCTTCTGGAAAAAAGAGTTCATCGCGAAGAGTCCCTCTTTTTCCAGAAAGTCGGCCAGCCTCTGACCCCTGAGGTTCCGTTGCCCATGTCCAAATTGCCCCACTTTCAACTCTGCATCGCTTCTCTTGCCCAACTTTGCGTTGAAGTCCCCCATAACAACATTGAAGTAGGTTTTGGAAGTATGTATGGCCCGACTAATGTCCTCATACATCTCCTCTACTTCTTCATCTGGGTGTGTCGAGGTCGGCGCGTATACCTGTATGACCTTCAACGAATATCTTTTGGATATTCTGAGTATAAGGTATACTACCCTGCTCGACACACTTTCGATGGATACGATGTTGTTGATGAGGGACCTGTGGACGAGCAATCCGACACCTCCTCGGGACTGTTGGTCGTCCCCCCGGTAGAAGAGCAGGTTACCAGACTTCAGGGTTATCGTATCCTCCCCGATTCTTCGGACTTCCGATAACCCCAGAATATCCCAGTGTAGCCCGCTCAATTCTTCTTCCAGTTCGACAATCTTCTCATCTGTCCTCAAAGTGCGTATGTTGTGTGTTACCAGGGCCAGTCGTCGTCGGGGGTGGTAGCCGGGGCCAACCCGGGGATTCTTAGCACCCCCTGCCCCACCGTAACCATGGCTGCTACCATCGCCAGGAATAGTGGGGCTGCCGGGGACTGGGGGCCTGGTCAATTTTTGTGTCGCCATTGAGGGGTATTTGCCAATACTCGCCACGCTTGGCAGGCGGGTTGGCGAGCGCAGGAGGGGATTCGCGCTGACGACGCTGCTGCCCATCATCAACGGGGGAAAGGAAATAGGGTTTGTGAGTAGAGGATATAATGGGAAAGGAGAGTATGGCCTGTAGGAGTGGATACTGCAGTCATGGAAGGGAATGTTTGTAGTGACTGCAGTAGCTCGGGGGGCCGAGGTCGCGTACTCGTAGCACCTATTCTAGGAAAAGCCATGACCACTAGATAGGAGCACCCCTGACCTGACCTGTTTTCTTTACTATACAATAAATATAGTAGGATCTTCTATTTTAATTATAAGTTTGTGTAACTTGAAATACGAGTGTTCTCGAAAAGCTAATTAATTTCAACACTACAAATTCAAGAATGATTGCCAAAAGTTGTGTACTTTTCATTATCTTAGCGGCTACTCCATGATCCGAAAGAAAGGTCGAATGTGAATGAATTCGAATATTCGATGGCTGAAGTACGTTGTGAGTCACACATTTGTGAGTCAGTGTGAGTCAGAGACTTAGACTTTTTTGTGGCGAACCTAGGCAAATCGGTACAGTTTTTTTACGTAGTATGTTCGAACTCGATCATAACGTCTTCTTCTTCTTGGAGTTCCTCTCCTATCGGATGTTAGTCAACATAAGGGCAATTTACTAGTGGTAGGTCTCTCATATGTGAGAGGCTGCATGGGTGGGTACCACCGCAATGTCTTTTTCTCCCGTCAAACAGCAGTTTAAATACACTGGTGTGTTTTGGATTGAAGGACATTGTAGCCAGAGTAACTACTGGACATATTGAGACTTAACATCTTGTGTCTCAGGAGGGCGAGCGCAGTGGAGTGCCAAGCATTGCTTTGTGATTCAAGGTGTTGTTTGGTTTTGCTACTGTTCATGAGCGGTCGCATCGCTTACCATCAGGCGAACGGCATGCTCGTCTCACCATTAACTGCAATTAAAAAAAAATCTGCTGCTCTGAGTAGTAAAGTGGTTTCTGCAACCATGAGTGCCGCCTTCTGCCAATATACCTTTTTCCAACAATCTTCCCCTGGATCATTTGCGGGAGCAGTCATTCAGTATTTGTCATTATTTTGATCATGAGTAGCCCCCCTGATCACACACGAATACATGTATTTTTTATAAACCATGGTCCTATACAGTTAACAAAAATCAAGAAAAAGTTCGATCCCTGTAACAGAAAAAAACGCCACAAAGGAAAACTCACTTCAGGAACAACAATTCATTCAACATATTTTATCACTAATGATACCCACCAAACAATTCCATACTGTAAACTGCAACGACAATAGAGGTATTCGAGAAACATTGTTTATTTGTACAACACTCAAATATTACTTTACTAATATTAGCTTTACTCTTCATTATATTCTAGATTCACTCAAGTTCACAGAGTTGTAGAAAATAATGTGATTTTAAATAATTATTCTCCTAACTGTATGGTTTGTGACACAGTAGAAGACGTGCATTTACTGGTGTAATGAAGTCCGTTTCAGAAAGAGACAAAACAATTGTATGTTAATAAAAATTAAGTTGGGTATTTTCATGATATTATTTTCTCCGAATCAAATGCCCGACCAGGCATACAAATTATTTAAGTTTATAATGTTACGATTCTTTTTCTTTTCGTCGGTTTTTTTTTTATTTTGTTTCAATATAATTGGTTTTAGGATTTGCTAGAAATGATTAATTGTTTGTTTTGTCTTTTATCTCTTTCAATTTGTAACGTAGATATTTATTTTTAAGGTACGATTGGACTGACATGTCTTATCTCATAGTAAGTATAAGACCTTAAATGTTGTTGAATAGTAACAAAAGCAAGTATTTTATTTATTTATGATATGACTGCTTTTTCTGACGTAGACTTTTAAAGAATCGATCCCAGTCAAATATTTTTTCTGCATTGAAAACTTCACACTAAGCCTGGCCAACAATTGAGTACACATGAGGTGACCCTAATGTCTTGAACGTTGCTTATTATGCAAACGAAAGCCCAAAACAAAAAACAGTTCCTTTCATAAATATAAATTGATAAAAAGTGTTTACAAATTGTATAACTTTATAGGATTTATTTTTTATTTGCGGAAGCGGCTGCGGGGCCGTTCCGGAAAATTAATTTACGTCGTTCCCACAACCTCCTTAGCTTATGCCACTTAAATATTCGTTTAGAAAAAGTCTTCCACCAATTTTCTTATTCCTTGGATGACTTCCTCGTCTTTATGTGTGCCAGTGTTCCGCGAATAAGGAAGAATTTAATTAACTTTGTGGCTTTCGGTTTTAATTTAAATTTAAATATATATTCCGGGAAATACTAACAATTTGTAATACAGTGATTTGGTATTATCTGAATCAGCCCATATACGTCCCACTGCAGGGCACGGGCCAATTTTTTATTTATTTATTTTTATTTATTTTTTTAAATGGCCTGGCATAGTGGCGGCATTGCACCTGATGGAAAGTGCCAATGCCGCCCAGGCAGAGTATCCATTGGCATCGGACGGCAGTCTCATGCCAATGGAAACAATTATGCCGGCCTGCTTAGGTGCCTCTTCACACCACGGCGGAAGGACCCAGGATTGTAGGAAGGAGGGAACATGTGCGCCGGCAAACAATTCCACAGCCTGACGGTGCGGCACAGAAACGAATTTGAGAACCGTTTGGTTCGCGCCGGGATGGTGTGGACCGTCAAGCTATGACTTCGCAAGCCAGCACGCGTGGTTCTGGTTAGGAATGGAGAGGAGGGGAGCAAGTTGAACAATTCCTCAGAGCACTCACCGTGATACAGGCGGTAGAACACGCTTAGAGAGGCGACATCTCTCCGGAGTTGTAGCGACTCCAAGTTGCTCGTAACGTCTGCATCATTCACAATGCGGATGGCCCGCCGCTGCAATCCATCCAAGGCATCGAGCAGGTACTGGGCGGATCCATCCCAAAGGTGCGAGCAGTACTCCATACCCGGCTGGACCTGCGCTTTATATAAGCGGCAAAGCTGACCGGGCGTGAAAAACCGACGCACCCTGTTCAGGACTCCAACCCTGCGTGATGTGGCAGATATTACGCCCTCGATGTGATTCCTTGGATTGAGATCACAGCGGATATCCACACCAAGGATACACAGGTCATTCCGCACTGAGAGGGGAGTACCCTGCAGAATGGGGAGGGGAGAGAACGGGGATTTTTTGCACGTGAACGCACACACCTGGGTTTTCTTGGCATTGAACTCAACCATATTCCTGGAACCCCATGTAGAAATGAGATCCAAGGTCCGGTTGAGCTCAATGACAAGATCTTCGCGTCCCTTCACAGTTTCGACACGGCAACCTGGAGGCCCGCAGTGGTATCGCCCATGAACCGTGCTGTCATCTGCATAGCAATGAATGTTGCCAAGCGACAACATGTCATTGATATGCAGAATAAACAAGGTGGGCGACAGCACCGAGCCCTGAGGAACTCCGGCATTTACCGACATGAGCGCCGACGCGTGTCCGTCTACGACTACACGTATATTCTACAATCGAGAGTACGATTGGGAGTTAGGTTAGGCCATATAGTCCTCCACCTCGCTGGTCTAGTGCGGGTTGGCGGACTTACATACCATAGAAATTCTTATAAATCGCTATGGTATGCAGGTTTCCTCACGATGATTTCCTTCACCGTTTTAGTGCATGGTGATTGACTATCAATACACACGTGACTCCGAAAAGTCAGAGGTGTGCGCTGGGATTCGAACCCGCGACCACCGTGAACATGTAGGCAGCCGCGTCTAGTCCGTTTACCAACAGGTCACCACGCACTTTTATTTGGTATTATGCTTTTTACTATTTATTTTACTGGTAAATTTCGGGATTTTGCTTGTGTCGCTTAATTATAAATTTGGGTATTGTACACCGCTTTGCCACCAACGGACTTCTAAAAAGATTTATTCAAAGTTTTTGTTTCAATTTAAAGTCATCTTTCTGCCATTATACTTACGTAAAAAAAACGGGTCCGAAGTTGTCATTTAATCGTTATTTGGGAATTCTTGGAATTTATTGACATTAAACCATTCCTTTTTGAAATATTATGGAAATATTTAAGTCGATTCAATAAAGGGAAATATTTCTTTTGTTTTAATTCTTCAATGTAACTTTATCTTGAATCACTATCATATTTCGCGTTCACTTACGTTGCATACTTAAAATCTATTGTTTAATAAAACATTTAATTACGTGAAATTTGAATATTTTCTAGCGAAATTCTCAGTTAAAATCGCATGATATACACAGTAAAAGTAACTTCCAGTAATTCATTATGATAATACATTTGGAGATTACCGTATAAACAAGAGGTGATTGCTTAAATTAGCCTACAAATTCTTAATTTAAATTATTTTGCTCGTTCCAGGCACGGTATAGTACCACGCGAGGCATAAAGTCCCGAGACTAACTATTAAAAACATTTTTTTTTCTGTCAAGATAGTCATCTTCTATTCCGATATAATGATTTCAAAGTTCTCGCAAGCTTTTAATGTCTTTCTTACAAAGCGATTTACCTTTGGCCTTAAAATACGATTCAGCTGCTGATGTAAGTTCTTTATTAGAATTTGCGAACACGTAAAGGTCAGATTATGCCCAATCTGAAAAATACAAATAAAAAAGAATAAAAAAAAAATGAGGAGTTAAAAGGTTCTTAAAGGTCGGCAACGCGCGAGTAACACCGCTGGTGTTGCAAACTGCTCACAATCGAGCGGGCCGTACGCTTGTTTGCGTTCTAACTCGTAAGCTATATAAAAGTAAACGGCTGGGGTGAAATTAATCCTAATCATAAATCGTTGAATTTATTCACTGTTTTCGCAGATTATTGAAACAGTGATTTTTCTTGTACTCCTTGATTGTTTCATCCAAATGATCCAATACGCAATCCAGAAGGCGCTTTTGAACTTAGATAAGCAACATTTTTCGATTTCGATTGAAGAGAAAATATTTACTAATGTATTGGTTCTCGAGATCCATAACTGAATGCAAAATTCGAATGAATTAAATCAGAATATTACTGGTTATATGTACCGCGGCTACAGCGATGACAGGCGGCAGCCTGGGTACGATCCACCGCAATGTCTATTTCTCCCGGTAAACAGCAATGTAAATGCACTATTGTGTTTCAGTTTGAAGGAAATTGTAGCCAGAGTAACATAACGTCTTATGTCTCAGGAATGCGAGAGCAGTGGAATGCCAAGCATTGCTTTGTTATTCAAGGTGTTTGGTTTTACTACTGTTCATGAGCGGTCGTATCGCCTACAATTAGGTGGCCTCAAACTATTTTGTAATGAATATATAAACTTAGCAGACTGTGATTAATATTAGTTTGTTCTTCTGTCTGTCCTTTCTTAGATACAAGTATTAGCAATATTTCTAAAATGAAAGCCTTACAACGTCTTGGAAGAAACTTGACTGAAACTATGTTTTAATTAAAAAGTAAATGGGACTGAAGACGTGAGTCACTAACTCCGTATCCACTGTGGTTGAAGTGCCCCTCAAATGGAGTGCCCTTGTCCCCTCTTACGCCCTCAAGCTGTGTCTTAGCTAACCTTTGTCTTAAAGCACAGCAATGCAATAAATGTTGAGAACTGTTGCATGCTCATTTTATGTCTCGACTAAATATTGCATTTTTTATTTTATTTAGTTGTGTAATTGACGCAGTGAGTCGACGAAGCAGAAGAGCTAGTTATAAATGAAATTACACTGAAATCATCGAACAAATAAATATCTATTAAAATTTTTAATTAATAAGATTTTAGCCATAATGATGATAATAATAATAATAATAATAAAAAGCAAAATAAAACAGTATATCTCATAGACGTCGCCATTCCCAACACCCACAACCTTGCTTCCACACACACTAATAAATTAACTAAATACACAGATTTAAGTAGGTATTGAACTCAAAACTCAGTGGAGAGTTCAGTCGGTGAAGACTATACCCATCATCATATCCAGCACAGGAGTTATCCCCAAAACACTGCACACAAGCCTTAAAACGCTAAACTTACATCCGCTTACCTACATTCTCTTACAGAAGGCTGTCATACTTAACACACGCAGAATTGTCCGGAAGTTCCTCTCTATAGATTAAGAAGAAACTGCCCTATATCGAAACACCAACGTACTTTGGCCAAAAGCTCGGTACTTTGGTGTAAACCCCCAAATTTGGGAGAATAATGTAAAAACAATGATAATAATGATACTCGTAAATACACCCAACAGTCACATACATAATCCTGACCCCACACTAAGATCGAGTCTTGTGTCGTAGGTACCAGGAACTACGTGAGAATTTTGATCTCACACACACCCAGACCCGGAAGAAATATTTGTGGGCTGCACAAACATTTCTCTCGGTGCGGGGATCGAACCCGCGGCCTCTCGTTTCACAGGCGGCGTCTAACCGACTGCGCCACGGAGGCTATCAAATGATACCATGATGCCATGAATAGTTTCATTTGGTATGCTTTGCACCGATGCCCTTTTTTATGCCTCTTTGCTTTTGTTGACATGGCTCACAAAGTTGAAGATATGTATGTTTCTATATCCTTGCGTGTAATATTTTTGTAGTAACTCCATATCTCTTTCATCATACGATCTCTTCCGCCATGACCAATTCTTATATGTGCTTCGTGTAATATTTCGTATAACTCGCTGTCACTAAACTCTTTCACAGGAAAAATCAACTTACTTTTTGGCCAATGGCAAACACATTGTAGCGCCTTAACAACCAATAGTCTCGAGAAGTCTTTTTTGCTATTTTTGCCGCTGAAACCTCTCTCAATATAGTTTCAATAACAATTTGTAACGTTCGTTTTTAATAAAAACAGTATTCTTAGCACTTGTTAGTTTTCATGACGATGCTAAAGCATTATAGAACCGTTCTTTCATAAGCTCAAGGCGAGATTCAGACAGCATTTTAAAAGACATCGATGAGTATACGCATTGAATGTTCATATAGTACTGATTTCCTATGTAACAAAGTACTATGTGGTACTGTTCCTTGCTCATTACCCGCTGAACTCACTCATATATCTAGGAAGTGTGTTTTCCTGGGAAAAGTAGATGTTGTAAAACGTAATCATACATTTCCTGTCTATTGTAGGAATTCTATACATTTCATAGTAATTGTATAAACAAAGGTAAATAGGACAGATAAACATGTCCTGGATAAATACAATATTCATTCATTTTTCATTAATTTGATGAATGATCCGATATAAATATTATGTTTCGAAAGTACTAGGAAATATATTTGAATATGACACAAGATTCTGATAAATACATAAGAGAAAACCATTTTATTTCTAATAAAAAAAATAAAAACCGACTTCAAAACAAAAAACCGCTAAAAACCAAAAAATAACTAAATAATAAGTACCACTGCAAAGCAAAAAAATAATATTTGTTTCATGGAACTTGCGCTTGTTGATTAATTTGCTTAATGACTTGACTAGCCTAGCTAGTATATTTATTATTTATATATTTTTTTTTGGTTTTTAGCGGTTTTTTGTTTTGAAGTCGGTTTTTATTTTTTTATTAAAAATTTTGGTTATTTTTATCTTTTTATTGTTGATAGGAATCAAAATGAAGAAGATTTGGTCCCCACAAGGAATATGTTCTTTCCGATGATAATGAAATCGCTAAAATCGGCTAAAAGCTGCCAAAGATATTGGAGTATTAATATGTTTATTATTTTTTCTCCCCCCCCCCCTTCCTTTTGCCCCTACCCCCTTTTCCCTCCACCACTGTAGCTTAGCTTTTATACAGAACCCAATGCAAAAAGAACCATTGGAATCCTACTAAAGTTTGAAGAGTTCTACACTCCAGGTCAGAAAATGATCATCAGATCTCCATGTTGTGTTCCTGAGATCACCCTGTCAATACATTTTTTTCCAATGAAAAAGAAATCACTAAAATCGGTTAAAAGCTGCCGAAGATATTAGAATTTACGTGTATTTTAATTTTATCACCTAACCCCCTCACCCCCACCCCTTTTTTCCTCTCTCACTGTAAATTAACTTTTATAATGAACCTAATGCAAAAAGAACCATTGGAATTCTACTTAATTTTAAGGAGTTCCCCTCTCCAGGTCCGAAGATATTGCTCAGATTTTCACCATATTTTTATGGGACCAAATGACAAGCATCAGCTTTCAATCAAAGAAAGAATGGTCGAAATCGATTCACACAGTACAGAGAAACGAGGTAACAAACATAAAAAAAAGCAACATACAGTCGAATTGAGAACCTCCTCCTTTTTTTTAAGTCGGTTAAAAATAATGCGGTACTAAATACAAGCTCATGCAATACAGTATTTATTTTATAGTTAAAGTAAACTAAAGGCGAGGCAGAAAATGTTTTATTGAGCGCAAATAATTGACCTCACACACCTTAGCATTGACACAGGACAAGTTTGCAAAGCGGCCGAGGCTTGTCCCACAAAAGGAAAGATACAACCATCTCTCGCTGTTACTAAGGAAAATGATATCTTCTTTTTGTACAGGAATATGAAATATTTAAATTCCCGAGGTGGTAAATATTACGACGGATTATTTCATTCCGAGGTTCTGTGAATTTCTCTTCATTCCGGTATATTGAATTTCTTAGAAAATGTAATAGTGAAATGTTAGTTGCCATTCCATTCTGAACTGTCCAATTGGTAAATGTTAAGCCATCGAATACTACGTTTTCAATCTTGCCTATACTTTTAATTTATTGTTAACAAATAAATTAGTAGGAAATTAGTAGGAAATTGAAAATTTAAACAGTTTAATATTTACCTATTAATAGAATATTTAGAATGATTTTGAAGTCGTAACGACAATTTATTTTTGATTGATTAGATATAACTCTATGAAAAGTTGATAGTCATCTTTTCCCTTAAACACATATTAGTAAGTAGACATAAACAGTAGAACAATGATGTTATCGCTAAAAAGTGAAAGTCACACATAACGAATTGCTCTACCTGCGAGTCTGATCCAGGGCCACATACTACTAAGTCTATGCCTGTCACTACAATTAGGCAACAAATCGTAAATTGATATAAACAATTAGTAAATATTCATAATTGTTATATTGTTACATCTATTATCTATATTATTGTATCAGACGCGGCTACACATATTTTCAGGTTGATCGCGGATTTAAATCCCATGGCACACCTTTGACTTTTCGGAATCATGAATCAGTGTGTATTAATATTCAATCTATGATATCTATGGTACGAGTTTCCTCCAACTCTCTGTAGCCCAGCATGGTGGATTATATGACCAAACGTCTCTCAATTATAGTCTCGATTGCAGAGGAGACAGTGGGAAGTATATGGATCGTTATAATAAGTACAGTTACTATATAAAATTAAACCAAACTTTACCTAGAAATAGATGTGGAAAACAGCATGACTATATTGCGTTACACTGTAACTTACTGTTGTGTTCTGGATTGAAGGACGTTGTAGCCAGAGTAACTACTGGACATACTGAGTCTTTACATCTTATGTCTAAGGATGACGAGCGCAGTATAATGCCAAGCATTTGTAATTAAAGTCGTTGTTTGGTTTTGCTACTGTTCACGAGCAGTCGTATCGCTTACCATCAGGCGAACGGCAAGCTCGTCTCGCCATTCACTGTTATAAAAAATATGTAAAGTCCGCCTACCCGCAGCAGTCCAGCATGGTGAATTATATTGCCAAACGTCTCTCAATCGTAATCTCGATTTCAGAGGAGACAGTGGAACGTCTATGGGTCGCTACAATAAGTACAGTTAGAGAATAAAATTAAACCAAACAAATGGACATAGAAATATATGTGGAAGAATTGACTATATTGCGTCACACGGACAAACACAAACATACTGATTACTGTTCTATTTATGTTTTAACTACAAAGATATTCTCGTCAACAGGCACAGCACTTACTCCGGCTATCTATTACATGTAATTGCGAATTCCGATAGCATCATCTCGTCATTCGCTTTATCTCATTAGTTTTCTATCAAGTGTATATATAGCCTTAGTATTTATACGTGGAATTCAAATTACGTTTGGTATATTTAATGTCTCTTTATCAGCCAGTATATTTTAATAGCTCACTACAATTTGCTGTAATTTCACTGCGAGAAATAGGCCTTTCCTATGCTGATCTTTCATTACGTTTATATAATAATAAAAAATAATACTTTTAAGTCTCGGGTTCGAATCCCGGGTCGGCCAGTCATATTGGATTTTTCTATTAATTATAAGCCCGGAGACCGAAATGTGGGCCCGATATGGCTATAGGCTCGCCCTCTATTACATCGTGGAGCAGAACACACAAGGCGAAATGTGGTTGTCCTGGTTGCATCTCTGCCTACCTCTTCTGGGCAAAGGCGTGGGTTACTCCGATAGTGAAGCTCGACCCAAGCCACCGGGTTCATTATTACCAAAGTCGATAACACACATGTATAATGATAATTATCCATATGTCTCGAAGTTTCCATTTATTGCATTCAAAATACCACATCTATTTTTAGGTCATTAATTACATAACAATGCGATGCGACCTATATCAGTATGCATTGGGTTCAAGTGTTATGCAGGGTCATTGAACTGGACCAAACTGGAACGAGTGAGTGAAGTTGAAAGTTATTGGTGAGTACTCACCTTGGAATTACAACACCGGATAAAAAGGAACATTATGTATAAAAACCATTATTATACAGTAATTTAATGCCCTAAGTGGCGCAATTAGGGAGGTGGCTGTGGAACGAAAAGTTGAGGGTTCGATTCTACCCACCATGTTTGAGTGCAACAAAATATGGTATTTTACGGTCGATATATTTATGTGACTGTTAGGCGTATTTATTATTTATTGATAGCTCAACTATAGAGCTTATATGGTATTAATATAATGCTAAAATGTAAAATGAAATTAATACATCTTGAGGATATAATAAAATGATGTTTTCGCGTTGATCAAACCCTATAATAAATAATTCGTAAAGCCTATAAGAAAGTAAATAATTTGATGGTACATAATGGTAGTAATATGGGAGGTAACGACGTCACTACTGTGGTTTCCCGCTGAGGTTCGGCTGTGTGAAATATACATCCCATTTTTATATCAGAGAAAGTATTTATTTTTCCTTATACATTGTATGAGGAAGATAATAAAGAATTATGGAAAGACAGCTCTATCTCTAATACGACATTTACACTGTTGGCTTGTTGTAATAAGAAGCTGGATTACTTATATATATCTAATTAGAAGGATATTATCTGGGCCCCCAAAATTACCTATGAATTCATTACAATTTGCAAAAATAAAACGATCTTTTTATTATTTAACGTAATATGCAATAATATTTCATTATGTATAATATGTAAAACAGTATTTGAATATTAGATAATTTTATGAGTGTCGACCAAGAAACTAATTAATATCGGCCGAAAAACTAATGTGTTAACCGAGCAAATAATAATAATTAATATCACTAAACTTGAACATGGAAAAAATATAATTAAAAACTGCATTTGACCCAAAATTATGGTCTCTAACTGTCCTAAGAAAGGAGAGACGTGAAGCTGTATGTTAAATGTGTCATAATATGCGTGACCACATCCACCACAAACAGCTTACGTTTTATAATCACTGCTTGATAACATCGATTTTCCTTAGAGCAAGTTAACAAAGTGTAAATGTTGCATCAGTGTATACATTTAGACTAGAACTTCGTCATCGATGTGAATAATTCAAAAAAAGAATCAACACATCGTACCTTAAGTGACCGTTGAATCATACACAACCAATTAAAAAAATATTAAAAAATGTAGTGCCATTTCGTTACCTTGGTCGATTCCTCGACAAGTCAGCCATGGCTGGATCGCGCTGGCCTTGTGACGCAACCGGTATGCCTCCAATGATCACAGGCCCGCTGCGCGACACACTGAGCGCCCGCGCATCCTACTCAATCGATTTGAATTACGAACGAAAAATAGTGCGGTGTTCCATTTTTGAATTGTGTTCAGTGATTTGGTGATGAAGATTGAAAAATAAAATAGGAAATAATAATTGTGAATTAAAATAAACAGGATAAGTAATTAGTAAGTTGTTTACGTTAATTATTTATATCAACAAATTTTCCGCTTGAGTGTTGTATCTTTTCTGTTGTTTATGTTTCAAATATAAGATAAATATTATTGGATTTATTGACTTCGTAAATATGTCACTTAAAGTAGTTTCTCACGACATTAGTACAATTAAACAGTAAGAAACCAATCCGTGTGACCATTAATCTAATAGGGCGGGAAATTCTCACGAGTAAGTGAAAAGGTGCTGACTGATACGACTGAGTTAATTAGAAAAGTCCTTTTATTTCAAACTATGTGTAGATTCTGAAAAAGGTGGATGACCTGATTAGTTTTCCTCAGTTTTTAAATTTTATTTACTCCGATGTTTGTCCATTATCTCATACCTTAATAACCATTTTATAAACTTAAATTGTAAACGAATTATTTTTTCTTCAAAACATATGTCGAAAATAGGCCTCCCCCAATGATTTCCACAGAGACCTGTTGGAGGCAGCCTGTGTCCAGCGACGTCCCGCGACCTTTACCAGGTCGTCGGACCATCTTGTGGGTGGACGTCCTACGCTGCGCTTTCCGCTACGCGGCCTCCATTCGAGCACTTTCCGACCCCATCGGTCATCAGAATCAGTGTGGAAATCATTGGGGGAGGCCTATGTTCAGCAGTGGACTTCCTTTGGCTGATGGATGGATGGATGGATGGATATGTCGAAAATATTTCTAAACTTAATCAATCTGTGTTTGATTAAAGCTTGAATCTCAATTAATTTAATTGAGACAAGTTGTATATAATCAAATTATTATTTAATTATGTTATTGTAATGAAGTTAATTTGCGTCTGCATACATCTATGCATAATTAATTATTCACAAGGCGGTTCATTGACCGATGCTTATTGAGACAAGCTTTTATATTCAATTTAAATATCGTAGATCGACCGAATTGTCGATATTAGATTGGATACACCCCTCTCTCTCTCTCTCTCTCTCTTCTCACCAATCATTTTTCTCCATACAACTACCTCCATTTACTAATGCCGGCAATACCTGAAATTCACCAGTTGTAAAAGACAGGTTCCATAAAAAGAAATGATCACTTTATCTCAAGTAAATCAGCTTACTTAATCGTCTCTCATATGTCATACTGATCTTTAGATGTACTATATTGGCATACTAAAGTGGTATTTGGTTTCAGCTGTAGGTTTAAGTATAGGTTTATGACTGATTGCCATTAGAAAACATTCATATTAAAAATATTGATCCTATTTATGCTCTTCAATTCATGTTATAACATAAGGTCTATTCCTTTCATTGGCAATTTATTTAAATCAGTAATCTTGTTATCTTATCTAAAGCGTAGTTGTGTTTAAACTATTACTTATTTCCAGACACGATTTAATCCAAAAATAACTTGTCTAATTAATTATACAATGCATAACATAACATAATATGAATAGAAACACCTAAACAGCTTTCAAAACAAAATATCCTTACCATTTTCGCAAGATGTTTCAAACAGTCAAGTAATTTCTATGTAACCATACAATGTCGATAAATGATGGGAATGTGGATCCAACTGGAATCGCGAGGCGTGGGCTGCGTCGAGGCCAGCTGGGGCTATTACATGAGTAAGCCTTGCTGAGGAAAGTGGACGAGTCACGCCTAAGATCGCTATTAACGCGCTTGGAGATATTTTCTACTGTGAGCTTGGAATGTCCTATTGAGTTATGCTTTCCTGGTACTTTAAAATTTAGAAAAGAGGCATGTAAACTAAATACATTTACTTGGTTTCTTTATTATAGCTAAGGATTAAATAAATAAATAAGTTACGAATCTATGGACGCCATAATATAATGTATTACTCGTATAATAGGATTCACTTTAGCTTTTTTTCGTCTCAATAATTTATAAAAGTCTTGACATTTGCTTGCTCTCCAGTTATGTTTTTCCATTTAACAGACTGTAAATAATTTATTTGTCTCATATAAACTTGTTAGTAAATAAAAAACGTTCCTTGCTGGACAAAATAATTATTGAGAACGTCTATTTGACGCGCGGAACGACCCAAAGATATAATTTGAAGTGAAAAAACAGAATCTCAAGGATACACGTGTGAAATTATAGTAATTGCACAGTACATTAAACAGACTTTGAAACCAAGATGTATTATATAGGTATGATGAAATATTATTGCAGTTACACGATCGCTATGAATCGAGAGGCCGCTGGTTCGATCCCCGCAGCGAAGCTAATGTTTGTGTGAACCATAAGTACTTATTTCGGATCTGGGGGTTCCGAAACCAAACCAAACCGAACCGGGGAGACCTAAAAGTCTCTCTTAGTTCCCGATACCCACGACATAAGATTCCATCTTAGTATGGAATGCGGACTACGCAAGTGGCTGATGGGTGTATTTATTTAATTATAGCAGTAGACTGTAGCGGGTCGATGATGATATAATTACGAAGATTCTATAATACTCTATTCCATATCAACTCCCAAAACCATAAAACATAAATTATACAGCGTTAAGACGAATTGATTAAAGTAATTCCCACAAATTAACACGTCCTTCCCAACGTCCATATTAATTGAGCAGACAAATATAGTTGTTAAACTAGTTTTGAATATCTCAACGGTTTTATTTTAATATGATGGATCTGCATACTTTAAATATACTTGATTTGAACCGCTTCTGCGGTGAAAATACGACAGGATGCATGAATAAATTATTATTATTTTACGACAAATAGACTTCGATCAAACAAATACTAGATCATCATCATCATCATCATATCAGCCACAGGAAGTCCACTGCTGAACATAGGCCTCCCCCAATGATCTCCACAATGACCTGTTGGAAGCGGCCTGCATCCAGCGACTTCCTGCGACTTTAGTCAGATCGTCCGTCCACCTTGGCGGGCGTCCAACACTTCGCTTGCCTGTACGTGGCCTCCACTCGAGAACCTTTCGGCCCCAACGGCCATCGGTCCTACGAGCTATGTGCCCGGCCCACTGCCACTTCAACTTGCCAATCCTATGGGCTATGTCGGTAACCTTGATTCTCCTACGGATCTCCTCATTTCTGATTCGATCTCGTAGGGAAACACCGAGCATAGCCCGCTCCATGGCTCGTTGAGTGACTTTGAGCCTTTTAATGAGGCCTACAGTGAGAGGCCACGTCTCGGTGCCGTATGTCATCACTGGTAACACACAACTATCGAAGACTTTCGATTTTAGGCACTGAGGTATTTTGGACGAGAAGACGTTGCGAAGTTTCCCGAACGCTGCCCAACCGAGTTGGATTCGCCGATTGACCTCTCTCTCGAAGTTGGACCTGCCTAACCGGACCACTTTTCCCAAATAGACATATTCGTCTACAACTTCGAGAGTCGAGCCCCCAACTCCAATGGGGGTGGGCACAACATGGATATTCGACATGATTTTCGTTTCATCCATGTTCATTTTAAGACCCACCTGTTGGGAAACTCGATTAAGGTCTTCGAGCATAGTGCTAAGGTCTTCCAGCGATTCTGCTAAGACTACAATATTGTCGGCAAATCGAAGGTGAGTAATATACTCGCCGTTGATGTTGATGCCGAATCCTTTCCACTGCAAGAGCTTGAAGGTATTTTCCAGCGCGGCAGTGAACAGTTTCGGAGATATGACATCTCCCTGTCTCACGCCTCTCTGTAGTGAAATAGCCTTCGTGCTCTGATCCTGTACTCGGACCGACATGGTGGCGTTGTTGTATATACACCTCAACACTTCGATGTACCGATAGTCTATGTGGCACCGCTGAAGAGACTGTAGCACAGCCCAGGTCTCGATCGAATCAAAGGCTTTCTCATAGTCCACAAACGCTAAACAAAGCGGCAAGTTATACTCCTCGGTTTTTTGTATAACCTGCCGTAGCGTATGAATATGGTCTATGGTACTAAAGCCTTTTCGGAAATCGGCTTGTTCGGGAGGCTGGAAGTCATCAAACCTGCGTTCGAGACGATTTGTGATGACCCTTGAAAACAACTTATAGACATGGCTCAGGAGCGAGATGGGCCTGTATTTCTTCAGCAAAGTGTTATCACCTTTTTTGAAGAACAGTACCACCACGCTCCTGCTCCATGCCTCCGGCGTTGAGCCCTCGAGGAGAACGGAATTGAAGAGCCTCTGAAGGACTTTCAGTACCGGCGTTCCGCCCGCTTTCAGAAGCTCTGAAGTGATTCCGTCCTCACCCGGCGCCTTGTTGTTTTTAAGTTGTTTGAGGGCCATCTCAATCTCAAACAGGCTGATGTCCGGGATATCATCGCTAAAGTGTCGGATTAACTCGGCTCTCGGGTCTTCGGCCGAGCCAACAGTAGGTTCGGCAACCGAGGTGTAAAGCTGTCCGTAGAACCACTCGATCTCCGTTAATACCTCTGCCCTCATCGATACCACGCGGCCGTCTTCCGTC
This sequence comes from Hyles vespertilio, assembly GCA_009982885.2. Classification (NCBI taxonomy): domain Eukaryota; kingdom Metazoa; phylum Arthropoda; class Insecta; order Lepidoptera; family Sphingidae; genus Hyles; species Hyles vespertilio. The sequence continues at coordinate 14,146,221 of CM042821.1, read as the reverse complement.
TTCAGCCTAGACAACTGGCTTTGCCCAATAGACAAGTCTCTTGCAAACACTTTGGAGCCTCCGTTCCGCTCAATTGTCTCCTTAATGCTCACAGTATTGTGAGCACGGACATCGTGTCGCAAGGACTTCCAGATCCGTCTATTGAGCCGCCGATATGCTTCAGCGTCAACGGAAGACTGCAGCGTCAAAGATCGACGTTCGGCCATGAGTTCAAGAGTGTGGATCGAGAGTTTTTGTGGTCTATCTCTACGGCGAGGTCTTAAATACTTAGATCCCACCGTATGGACAGCTTCTACCAAACCGCTGTTTAACTCGTCCACTGCAAGGTTTTCTTTTAGACAATCGAAGCGATTTGTGAACTCGAGTTGAAAGCTCTCGGGGTTTTGGATATGGGCGCAAGTAGGTCGGAGCGTAGACTTCATCAAGCGGTGCCTTTCTAATTGGACGTAGATATTCAATGTGCCCCTAACCATTCGGTGATCACTACCGGTTTTCACCCTGTTGATCACAGAGACATCACTGAACATCCGTCTATTCGTCGTCAAGATGAAATCTATCTCATTTCTCGTAGAACCGTCAGGACTCAACCAGGTCCATTTCCTGTGAGGCGGCTTCTGGAAAAAAGAGTTCATCGCGAAGAGTCCCTCTTTTTCCAGAAAGTCGGCCAGCCTCTGACCCCTGAGGTTCCGTTGCCCATGTCCAAATTGCCCCACTTTCAACTCTGCATCGCTTCTCTTGCCCAACTTTGCGTTGAAGTCCCCCATAACAACATTGAAGTAGGTTTTGGAAGTATGTATGGCCCGACTAATGTCCTCATACATCTCCTCTACTTCTTCATCTGGGTGTGTCGAGGTCGGCGCGTATACCTGTATGACCTTCAACGAATATCTTTTGGATATTCTGAGTATAAGGAATACTACCCTGCTCGACACACTTTCGATGGATACGATGTTGTTGATGACAAGAGACCTGTGGACGAGAAATCCGACACCTCCTCGGGACTGTTGGTCGTCCCCCCGGTAGAAGAGCAGGTTACCAGACTTCAAGGTTATCGTATCCTCCCCGATTCTTCGGACTTCCGATAACCCCAGAATATCCCAGTGTAACCCGCTCAATTCTTCTTCCAGTTCGACAATCTTCCCGTCTGTCCTCAAAGTGCGTATGTTGTGTGTTACCAGGGCCAGTCGTCGTCGGGGGTGGTAGCCGGGGCCAACCCGGAGATTCTTAGCACCCCCTGCCCCACCGTAACCATGGCTGCTAACATCGCCAGGAATAGTGGGGCTGCCGGGGACTGGGGGCCTGGTCAATTTTTGTGTCGCCATTGAGGGGTATTTGCCAATACTCGCCACGCTTGGCAGGCGGGTTGGCGAGCGCAGGAGGGGATTCGCGCTGACGACGCTGCTGCCCATCATCAGCGGGGGAAATAGGGTTTGTGAGTAGAGGATATAATGGGAAAGGAGAGTATGGCCTGTAGGAGTGGATACTGCAGTCATGGAAGGGAATGTTTGTAGTGACTGCAGTAGCTCGGGGGGCCGAGGTCGCGTACTCGTAGCACCTATTCTAGTACAAGCCATGACCACTAGATAGGAGCACCCCTGACCTGATATACTGACCTGACCTGATATATAGACCTGAAATACTAGATATAGGATCCAGAACAAAATCACATGCCAAAAGTTGCTTATACTCATACATTCCAATTTCGAATTACGAGATGTAACAAAAAGTCTCAAATTATAATCAACTTCATTTTTTTATATTGATTTATTATGATTTTGGACGATACTTAAATCAATTATTTCTCTTGCCGTTTTAGGCTGTTACTATCTAGCGTATATTTGATCGAAACAAATAGATGTAAATAATAACGGTACACAATCTTATCATAACGGCAAGCAAGCTCAAGGCTCTCGTGAGATCTGATGTCATCTTATTACCGATGTCCAAGAACATGCACTAAACTTTGAATATTGTAGCTACGTTCGTCTTTGGAATGGCACAAACATAAGAGATATCTAATTTTAGGCAATACGTTTAATCGAATAACGCACCGCTGCACTATCCCTATCAGCGCATTATCCAGATAACATTCAACATTGCCTCTGACCTGAATTAGCAGATTAGTAGTCGTGAGAATGCCAAAGGTTACCTTGAAGTGGTAGAACTTTGATGTGACACTTTTAAAGGTGGTAGAACTATCTTATTGCCCATTTCAGTACTTATTGCTGCGCTACACAAAAGTGGAACCAATGTATTCTGATATAAAACCAATGTGAAGCCATTAAAACAAAAGGCATTGCATAGTTTTCTATTAGTTAAGTTTCTAGAAGTGGCAAATGTTATATATGTGTTACCGCGGAATATATACTCGTATTTTTGTAACTGCCTCGGCAGTCATACCTCAGCTTCGCCCTTATACCTTGGTACATGTACCATACCGGTAATAGAAAATGAATTTCTTGTGATTTATCACGTTATACTATCATAGTTAAATATCGTCAAGTCTCGAAGACTATGTCCCTAATAGTCGACCATAACCATGAATCTATCGGCTTATTCATACCGTACGTATTAGTACCTAATTCGTCGCGAAACGCAAACATTTCACCCACCCATTGTCTGCAGTACAAAGAAGTTGCTTCGAGCAGTGTTTGTATGAACTCGTCATGTTTAAGGCGGGCGTACATTGTCGTTAGAATTATGCAGTATGCACATCACGACCCGCATGCACACGCGCCTTTATCTGTGTCATGTCATAGATAAAGACGGCGTGGGGTTGTAATGCTAATGCAGGTAATTAGCATTAATATGTTCATATACTGAAATATATTGCCTGGTAGGAGAGTATACCTATATTGTTTTGTGAGGATCTAGGTTCGGTTTCCAGGGAAAGCAGAATAATGGAATTTTCCTGAGATTGTACAAAAGAATATATAATAGACAACTCTATTAAAGATTTTCAAGGATAAGGTCAATCAAAGTTGAGACCTTAAAAATACTATTAGCAAACACAGAAAACATCTCTTTTCTTATATTGTTTGTGTGTGATCACAAAGATACGTAAATGAAATTAAATGTATTGGTCAGGCAATTAAATAGCACTTAATATGTGTTATAATAAGTCAATACACCTATTCTCTACCGACAAAGCATTTTATTTAACATGGTTTAAATCTTTTATCATACTTATTTTTACATCGTCTTATAAAAAGACTTACTTGAAGACTATTAATAAGATTTTTAGTATAAAAATAATGCTTAATGCTAAATCGTTCATGGTCAAGAGACCATAAATTGGATGGACAACCTTTTAAGAAAAGTGACTCATGAAGATTTTCCTTTCGTGACAAAAAATACATTTAACGTTCCATTTTTAAAACGAAATTATCATAACAATAGCTTTCTTGTCCTGTACGTTTGTGAGTTTATGATCATCCCATACGGCTTTCAAGTACTTTTTTTAAATGAATAAGTTTTCAACAACTATATAGAACTGTGGTCACTATTAGTAGATACAAACTTCAATTTATATCAGAATTAATAAACGTCGATAAATACAAGTTCAATAAAACAAGTTAAAAGAGAAAATATATTTTCAGCTCACTTTAAAATATAATGTCTGGGTGGAATCAATTCATTTATAAAAATAATAGACATCGTCTCAAAAATGGCGAAAGAGTGTTTGAACAACCTTTACACATCTCGATAGACAAAGAATTTACTACGAACAATTAATCTTATCACCTTTAGAGACCATAAACCTACATTTTTGGTAATCTTATTTGAACTGTTTTATACAAATCAGCATTCTTAACGTGACGCGATGGCATCAAATTTTCCTTTATAGTTCATTCCAGTTTCGACTGCCTTGAGAGCTCATGAACAGATGATGAGAATCATGTCATGAATTATGGGAGTAATTTTTCGTCAAACTACACAAAGATTTAAATGGTGATGACTTGACATTCGGACACTAGAATTATTGATATAGCTGTCAAAATATGTTGTTTATTTTAATTAAGTGATTCGATATCCAATTAAAGACTAAAGATGTTATGTCGATATGGATAATTTCTCCGTGGTCAATACTCCATTTAGACTGCATCTCACTTAAAATCAAGCAGTATAATAACTGACATTTTAGAACACTGGTGGTAAGACCGCATGGGCACGTACCACCGCAATGTCTATTTCTACCGCCAAACAGCAGCAACTGCACTGTTGTGTTTCGGTTTGATGAATATTGTAGACTGAGTAACTACTGGAGACATAAAGACAACATCTTATGTCTCAAGATGTCGAGCGCGGTGGAATGCCAAGCATTGCTTTTTAATTCAAGATGTAGTTTAGATTTGCTACTATTCATGAGCGCATGGCTTACCGTCAGGTAAACGACAAACTCGTCTCTTGAAAGAATCTTTCATATTTCAATGTGAGTTAATAAGTAATTACTAGACGGAAAAACTATTGATCAACAACATTACATCATAAATCTTATTTATATTTTACACGCACGCTCAGCAGATGCCCTGTAGAATTTTTAACACCAATATACTAATTACTGTTCCAAAGGCGTACCGCCTTGCAATTGTTTTATATTTACACGAACTACTTTTCATTACGTTGATTTGAATCAATTGGTTTCAGGCTGAGTCATTTATTGGTCTATAGCTCATCTGTGTACCTCTGTAAACTTGTGTATCCTATATACTTAAGAACGGTATTATTTGGCTTTTACAATAATTTGCCTGGCTAATATCAAACCGTTCGGGAATAAGCGATTTGCCAATTTGATATACAAACATAACAATCCTTATTCCCGCATATGTATGCATATTCATAAAAAATATTTTTTGAAAACAGTAATCATTACTGTTAGAAGTAATTCAGGGCCAAAAATACCTGCGTCAAATATAATCTGCATAAAATGGAAAAACTCGTAAAATTAAACGATTTTTTCCCCCTTTTGGTGTTAAGTTAGTCAAACTGATGATTATAATTTGGCGTCGTTTGTTCTAAGTCAAACCACTATGGTCAGAGGTGTGTAACTTAGACCCCTATTCCACTGGCGTTTTACGAGGGTTGGCGTTTCCGCAACGTCGCGTCAGCGCTGCGTTGAAGTTGCCGTTGTTGTTTTCTTGCGGCAAGCGGTTACGCTGCACAGATGTTGGAGAGATTATATGTTTTGTGCCGCACCGTCAGGCTTTTGAATTGTTTTCCGTCACGCGTGTTCTCCCCTTCATATAATCCTGGGTCCTACCGCCGTAATGTGAAGAGGCATTTTAGCAGACCAGCATAATTGTATCGAATGTCTTGGGACTGTCGCCTGATGCCAATCGATACTCTGCCTGAACAGCATTTGCGCTTACAATCAGGTGCAGTGCGGTCACTATGATGAGCCAGAAGTACAAAAAGAGACGTCAACCCTCGTAAAAAACTCTAGATAGTGATAGATGCCTTAAATCTACTATTACCCACTTGTTTGTCTAATTCACTCTCAACAAATTTATCGCAACATAATACTAGAACATACTTTATAGTAAACAAAATCAGTCAACATAGTTATCCATGTTACTATCAAAGCAGGTTATTAAACCGACGCAGTTCAATTGCAAACAAATCAATTATAACAATTGATTAAAGCCATTGTTGGCATTGGTCATAAACGTAAGCCAATACCGATGATTACAGTGTAATTAGTACATAATTAGCTTCTGTATATAATCACATAAATTGTTGTATATGCAATATATTAATGAGCTATTATACTAACATGTGTTATGTAATGTAAAATGTATATTACAGTGTGTAAATAATTATAAATTAGATACATCAACAAAGCAATCAACGTTACTTTTATATTATAAAGAAACCAATAATTTTGACCATCTCAACGCTATGTAAAATTATGTTTATTCAATATATTCTGTTAGTTATAATTAAAAATTAAAAATTAATACAATGAAATCATGGGCTCATTGTTAAATGTATATTAGAATTGTATAAAAAAATGAAGATATTCCAATTTGTTTATTTTTTAAACAAAACTCATGTAAATTGAAATTGAAAATAATCTATTAAGCTTGCAAATAAAACCTTTTAATTTATTCAATCAAAAGGACTCCATAAAAATAAATTGAAGGAGTAAAAATGTTCTATGCAAATATTTTCTGCTATAGCAAATATTTTATATCTTAATATGGGATGTCGCGTCGGTATTTAAAACGGGTTGCTTCTATTGGTCATCGGTCCATGTGCAGACCATTTTAGGATTGCGAGGGAAGAACGAGTTTCGCTAAGGTTAAGAAAGTTCAGACCGAGTTAGCGACGAGTTTTGTAGACTTATTTATCAATAAACTTGATTTGAACTAATGAGGTATTTATATTTTATCTCAGATTATGTTTTTGAAGGAGGGCTCAATACTTCAAAAGCTGCTGCTCCATGCTTTACTGAGGATCGATATTTTGAATAGAAAGATTGTAAATATAGTAAACGCTTTATGTACATTAGATATTATTAATACGACTCAGGGTGTGTTTACATGGCTAATGTTAAAATCACTAAAAAATTCAATGATATGTTTTTTTATCACCATACATGCTTTTGCTTGTTTTTCATGTTTAATTTTAGTATAAGGTAATTTGGTCCATCAATTTAGTATAATAATACCATTTATTTTACCTCCAAAACAAAGAACAAACATCATGAATAAACACATTACTTCCTTGTATTCCTCGCACGTTAACACTTAGTACCAAATCCCTAACCCAATTCAACTAGTCCGGCATAAAAATTTCAATCGACGTACACGACCAGGTGTCCTAATTCCCTGATATTTATCGTATAATGTGTAGTGGGTAATGTTCGCTTTATCTGGCCTTGTGCGCCGTACCCTTTAGGACACGTGTGACATACGGTAACCGGGTGCTAACTTGCTTCTAAACATTTGATTCAAAGGATTTTTTTTGGATTCGTAGTGGCTTACTTTTATATTCCCAGGCGTAACATTATGTTCGTTAATATTATCCTATTGTGAAATAGATTGATTAAGAACGGATGCTTATACTACTACGGTTATAGACTCTAATCATGATTAAAGATACATAAATTGATAACCTGCAAAAACTAAAATGAAATACTAAAAAGTTAAATAATTTATATTAAACTGTATATCTGTATCAGCCCATACGTCCCACTGCACGGCACGGGCCTCCTCTACAACCGAGATTACGATAAAGAGTGGTTAGGTCATATATTAAACTATTAAATATATAAAATAACGTCTACGAAATAAATAACTAGTTATGATCTAGTAATTGGTAGTATCTTGTAACTAGTTAACGACACCGCAATTAAAATAGAAGTTAAAACGAATGTGTCAATTGATGTGAGAACGGCCATCATCATTAGTTAAACTATTCATTATACTACATAATATATACATATGTAAATACAAAAAAACTCTCCTGTCACGTTTATTCATTTATGTATTTATTAACTTTATTGTACACCAGGAAAAACAGATATTAAAACGTCATATAAAATAAGTACAATCGGCGACCTTATTGCTCCAGGCAATCTGTTCCAGGCAACCTTTGGATGCACATAAGAGAACGGAGAGAGCGTTTCTTTTGATGAATGAAATAGTCGGAAGAAGGAAAACCAATCTATCAACCTCTGAAGGAAATCGTAGCGCTTCTGGCTCTGAATTTTCTGGAACCATGTTATTTATTGCATGTAAAGATTACCAAGAAATTAAAATCTGTGTCCTCACGTAGGATTTGATAAAGAGCCAACTTAGTCGCAACATCCGCTAAAATTTGGGAAACCAGTTACACCGTCACACAACGTTCAGCCTACTGACTTAGCTTAATGGCATATCAGAAACAAAATTCAATACCTTTCGTCTGCTAAAAAGTGATAAACGTAGATGTCAATACACAGAGGTGATCAATAATGTGCGTCTACCGCACGTATATTTTAAAACTAGCGGCCATACCCGGCTCCAGATGCTAATACACTTTGAAAATATTCTATCGCCTATGTTAATTAGGGATAATGTAAGATTCTAATGGTAAATGTTTTTCAATTCGGTCCAGTATTTTTACTCAATGCAGTAAAAACATCAAATCTTTCCTGTTTATAATATTATTTTAGGTAACTTATCAACAGCTAAACCGCTTGCCCGTTTCTCACGATATGGTGTTACATTCATTTTTTTAATCCCGAAATATTGACGTCTCAAGCCGGCTACTCGTTTAAACTAGTGTAATCCGAAGTTTACTAGCTGAATAACAGTACTGTTCGTATAAAGTAGTATTATCTAAAGTTTAATACTGTCTGTTATCACTTTTTTATTGGCGTCAGTATTCTTATGACGTCCGTTTAATTGAGAAACACCCACGTTGTTGCTCTGTCGTATATTAGAGATTTTAATATTAACACACCTACGTCCGAATTTTCTGTTGAATGATAATTGAACCCACGTAGAAACGCTGCAATCGCATTTCACCAACTTACGATCTATTTTTTTTTCCTTCTCACCTACGATATATTTAAATAAGTACAATTTGATAATTGGTGCAACTGCTAAGCTTAATCTTGTGCTACATTCGACTTTGGCAGAATTGTCGACATCGGCACGGCTTGCCATTTATAAAAAACTGACTGACTTAATCTTGTGCTACATTCCGGAAAAAAACAAACATATTTTACATACTTACCTAACCTACAATTCCTCTGTGAAAAAGCAATACGCACAAGATAATTGAAATAAAACTACTATTTACGGATTCAATTTAAGTTTTAAACCAAATCCACGATAAAACAAGTAAGTAATAGTTTTATTTCAATGTGTAGCATTTGCGTAAATCTTAGAAACCAATATAATATTTTAGTGTAGTATTGTGTATTACATAAATAAAAATAATATGTTATCATACTCATAGGAACACGTCTAAATAATACACCTTCATTTAGAGGGAATGAATGCTATTTGATTCGCCTCTGACCCAAGGAAAAGCGGCTTCCGGCCGTAATGGGCCGGAGAGAGCTCCCCCGCAACATAATAAGCATGGCTACATAATTGGTATGGCACAAATACATCTAAATAAAGGGCATATCTATACGCCAGTCTAACCTTTCGAGTGCCTATTAAAGACCATTCAACAACATGCAAAGTCTGTCGTCGTTTCTGATACCCACGACACAAGACTTAATTGATCTTAATGTGGAGTCCGGACTATACAGGGTATATCAAGACTGCTACCAAAAACGAAGCCGGGTGGTAGTTTAAGCGACTTCAGACATAATGCAACAGAAAAAGTTGCAAAATAAAGCGACATTTATTTTTTTTTGTTATTTTTTTCCTATGGCCATATTTGGGTGGTAAATACATTTTTTTCCTAAAATAATAGTGTATACCCTTTTATTTATAAATACTCTAAGGTATAAAAGAGTTTAAATTATTATTTTAGCAAAAGCTATGGATTTACCAACCAAAAATGGCGATATTTAAAAAATCATAAAAAATAAATGTCGCGTTTCTTTGCGAAATTTTTAGTTGCATTGTGTTTGTAGTCACTAAAACTACCACCCGACTTCGTTTTCGGTAGCAGTCTTGAGATACCCAGTATATGTGAGTGTTGGGTGTGTTTATTTATTTACTTAAGTAACTAAGTAATATTTGAAGCAAATATACGATGTTGACAACCTCCGTAGCACAATTGGTTAAATGCCGGCTGTGAGACGAGAGTTTTGGGTTCGATTCCCTTAAGCAAGAAAATATTGAAACTGAAGTATCTTGTAGTGACTGATTTCTTCGACAAAATATTTATATCTTATTTGGGGTTAGGAATATGTCGCTGTTGGATATACACATATTTATAATGTAAAATAATGTTATGTAATGTTTACTAAAAATGAAAATATTTTATTAGATCTAGTTTTATCTAAATTAGTGGATGAGTTGATGATGATTTTTGGTGTATTTTTATGTTTAGATAGTATGAGTATTATCTAGTTTCCTCACTTTTAATTATTTATTTTACATTGCCCTCTCGTTTTGCTTCTTTTGAATCCATCCCATGGTTGTCTGTAAGACATTGCTTTAAGCGATATGACCGCCAGTTGTACTTTTTATATTTTTTTTGTTTCTGTATGTTGATTTTTTTTATGTGTACAATAAAGATTTAAAATAAATAAATGAGTTGAAGGCAAAATTAAGTTGATCGAAGCACCATAATAGTGTAGACTTGTCTTAAACTAGGTCTAGCCTTTTACTGCTAACGTAACTTCGCATAATAAATCAGTATCTATGTAATTGCAACATATGAATGGGTGATTGCAATCGAGAACGAATAAAATAAACGAGAATGAAACAAAGCAACGTACTTCAATGAAATTAATCTGAAAGTAAAATAATAATAATATTTCAAAATTGCAATTAATTTCAATGATAAGGACTTATAATTTAAGTTGTTTTTAATTCCTGAATAGGTCATTTCTGCTTTCTACATATTTTATTTTAAAATGTCATATAATTATGCATATAATATATTTTATTTCGCGAAAAATATCATCTATGTACGTATTCAGCGAATATAATATTCTCTAGGTCTTTGGTAATGAATGCCCTGACCTAATACGTCCCTACACAATAATAACCTTTGTACAACTGCTCAGCGAGCCGAGGCGACGCCACCAATTGCCAGTCTTTAAAGGCCTCTGGTAATGGTCTTTTAATATTTAAACAGAGGTCTGATGACTTTGGTCTCGGGTCAAGTGAATTAGGTATCTGTACCCTAAAATAACACACAGCGTTTCGCTATGGCGCTTACCGGTTGTGTGTTGTGCATAGCTCGTTCTGAATACATGTGAATTTTATCACAAAGTTTCGAGGAAGCAGTGTATGGCTCAGTGGATTAATGTAGGAAAGTGTTTATTTGATTGACTTAAATATTATTTGTCCTAAGTAATAGTTTAACCCTGTAGAAACCCAGTTATTTATTTTTTATGTCCTGATTCAGAAACGGGTTAAAAACTTGCTTGACGATATTATTCATAGGCACAATGCGTTGAACAAGCCATAGATTAGGGAATTTTTCAGTGCTGCGTGTATGATGCGGTATCAGGGATGATAATAAGGTTTATTGTCAAAATACTTTAGGCTGGAACAATTTTTTTGTACGTTTTAAACAAGCCAGTAAACAACGCTCCTCCCAGTCACTCATAGTCCTTATGCCACGCTCATTCAATTACAAGTCGATTTCCAAGTACTCAGACCCGATATTATAACCCGATAACCTCTCTTCCAGTACGCAACAAATTATTATTATTGTAATTTTCTTTCTCTTAAATATTAAAGCAAAATAAGTTTATTTGGTGCCAGCAATATAATAATGTTGTGTATAAATCATTAGGGATACATCCTAGATCATTTATGACTAAGTTAATTTTTATTGTTTTAATTGGCTGCATCCTGTTTTGTGTACCTATTAAATAAATAAATAAATATAACACCTACAATATACGTACAACTTCGGGATACAAGCGTCACATTATGCATATTATGTATCTGTATCAGCCCATATACGTCCCACTGCAGGGCACGGGCCTCCTCTACAATCGAAAGTACGATTGAGAGTGGTTAGACCATATATATAGTATAAAAATTCCGCGCAAAGTTTGTAATGTGTCTTAGCAACAGTTGCAATATTCCCATGGCAATGACCGGAATGACAGATTACCGCGCTCTGCGAAGCACGAAGAGTATGCAATTGTACTTGATTTGTTTAATAGCATATCACCTAATGTCGGTCACTGACCTTCGCCGGAAATTCTTAATACCATGGGTGCTTTTAGTAGGAATATTCATTGCAAAGGATATAAAAGTTCCGGATGAATTAATTGACATTATTTCAACTAAGGAATAAATCAGAAAAAGCTCTTGACTAGCAAAAATGTATAAATGAATTATTAAAAGTAGATGAAACCAAGATATTCTGTTATAATCTAACAATGATAATGTTTATTTATCGTCCTTATTAGGATAAATATACTTAGTGACGGCAGGTGTCTCATATGTGAGACGCCTGGGTAGGTTTCACCGCAATGTCTATTTCTCCCGCAGCAGAAACACACCGAAACACAGTAGTGCATTTACAGCACTGTAAATGCACTACTGTGTTTCGGTTTGAAGGATATTGTAGCCAGAGTAACTAGATTATTTTAGACTTAATATGGTATATCTCAGGATGGCGAGTGCAGTGGAACGCCAAGCATTGCTTTGTAATAAAAAGCGTTGTTTAGTTTTGCAACTGTTCATGAGCATTCGTATCGCTTACCATCAGGCGAACGGCATGCTCGATTCGCCATTCGTTCCAATAAAAAAATGTACTATTATGCGTTTAATTAGTTATTTTTAGTCAATATATTTTATGAGAAACCACAACGACTCTACCGAACCAGCCTGAGTGAGCAAGCATACTTCCATAGAAATAATTGACTCTTCAACGACGAAGCTACAAGTAGGATTATTATAGAACGGTTTTGCTCGTGACCTAGATTTATTTTATGAAAATTTTATATTCAATATTCTTTTTAAAGATTTAAAGTAAAGGAAGGCGTAATTTTTCCATAAAAAATATTATGCGATTTGCAAAAATAAAATCAGTTCGAGATAACACTTACTGCCTTACACAATAGTTTGGTCATTTTAAACTTTATGGATATAATCATGTCAAAAATGAGTGCCTGTATTTTTATTGCAATGAATGGCGAGTCTAGTATACCTTTCGCCTGTTGGCAAGCGATATGCCCGCTCATGGGCAGTAGAAAAACCAACAACAACGTGCATAACAATACCTACTTGGCAATACATAATTGATAATCATTTATGTTAAAAAGTAACCAAGACTATTCACCAATAACTGACCAGCTAGATTTATTATTCCCTTGCACTGGGATAATAGCTTGATAAAAAACTAAATACATCCACTTTATTGTTTCAGAATCCCAGATGACAACAAGATGACGAGAAAGTTTCTGTTCTGTTTCCCACTGCGAGTGGGAAACATTATTTTTGGATACATTGTTATTGTAAGTACCATACCTTTATAAGTATGTAGGTGCAATTTCACCAGATATTATCTTATACATACGTGTCATGTACAATTTCAACAGTCATTATTTAGACACTAGAAGTCATGGGTCTCTTTAAGATCACGCTTATCAAAAGAGTCTACCTATCTCATCAAATTTCTCATTAACGTTTGATATACATACTTACAAATTATTTTAAAAACCTGTATTTTTAGGGAATATGCTTTAGTTTTTTAACCAGGTTTTAGTATACATATTAATAAAGTATACTAATTTACCAATGCGATGTGATTTAGTCTAAATAGAATTATTTTGTTGGTACCTACATCATCTCTCCTCAGAAATACCGAGCTCTAAAAAATTTTCAAATTCACGCTTTTGTGTATAAACCTCATTCTCCCATCTATCTCCAAATTTCTCAGAACATTATTTTCATTTTCACAGTACGAGATACGAATAAAAAAAATCCTTCCATTCTAGAACTAATAAAAATATTTCGGAGTCAACATACCTATTCTCGAGTCATAAACCGATGAAAATTCTCACTTGCCAAAACAGTATAAAGATACTTGGCATGTTTACGACCCACTTGCTATAAATAAAAGCCGTTTTATAAGGACGATCGTATCAGAAATTATGAACTTGCGGACAGAGTAAATGTTGACACTTCATCAATCAGCATTTAGCACTATCATCGCCACTTTAGACAATGCGGTCATAATGAAGTTATTTTTAGTGGTAATGTAATATTACTTTATTATCGGCCTAGCGAATACACATATATGAACAAATGGTATGAACTAATTTTTTTAACAATCTTCGATACATTTTATCACTATATTTGGGATATTTGATTAAGTCTTATATTTTTAGCTTTAGTGATTTTAAATTTAAATTTATTTTAAATTTATTTTTAATCGTATTCCATTTTTTAATCCATATTTAATTTAGTAAGCTTAACATTATTTTTGGATAAATTGTCATTGTAAATACACAATACATATCTTTATAAGTATGTACCACGTACAATTTCACCAGCTTTTATCCGAACACTAAACGATATAGGTCTCTTCTAGATTATGCACGTAGACGTCCACCCACAAGGTGGTCAGACGACCTGATAAAGGTCGCGGAACATCGCTGGATGCATCCTGCCTCGAACAGGTCACTATGGAAATCATTGGGAGAGGCCTATGTTCAGCAGTGGATTTCCTTTGACTGATGGATGGATGATGGATAATTATTAAATTTTAATTATTTTATTTTTCCTTTACAGTTAATATCGCTAGCAGTAGTCGTATTTAACCTGTACGAACTTGGGCTCAACATATCAAACAACTACAAAGACGATGAGAGATTCAAAGACTTCCAGAACCTGGAGAAAATATTCGGTGCCAGCAGAGATACGCTGGTGGCAGCAACAATATTGGCTTATTACTTAAGCTACATCATTATTGGACTACTGCTGTTTATATTTGCTGTAATATTCACAAGTGGTGCTTATAAGGTGAGCATACAACATTTAATTATATAAATTATGGTACGAGAGTTTTTATTTTAAAGTATGAATATAAAATATACATACGGGTCAAATATTGGACCCTTAATTTAAGTCAGTTAAATATCAAAGTTATAGTAACGTTAAAACTATAACTTCCTTTTACGAAAAGAAAAGAAAGTGGCAAAATCACGTTGTCGGTTATGACGTAGCATGAATGGGCAGTCTCGTACGGGGCAGTATCAGTGTCTCACAGCTTTGCTGCGGCGTTTTGCTCAGTGAGTGGCGTAGACATATAATACATGAGTGAGATTGCTGGATGCCCGATACCCTGTCTTCTTCCCATATTTTTCCTTCCTGCTCTCTTCCCGATTTTATGGGTCGCCAACATACGATCCAAACTTTATGGATGTTAATAGGCGGCAGTGAGCACTCACCTATACAATAAAAAAACGAACATATTTTTCATGAAGACGCCCAAATTTTTTTGTGAGCTTGAGTTGC
The DNA here is from genome assembly GCA_009982885.2 of Hyles vespertilio. Classification (NCBI taxonomy): domain Eukaryota; kingdom Metazoa; phylum Arthropoda; class Insecta; order Lepidoptera; family Sphingidae; genus Hyles; species Hyles vespertilio. The sequence continues at coordinate 14,131,117 of CM042821.1, read as the reverse complement.
TCAGCCAGTCACGATTTCCCGCAAATTTATCTATGATAAACGCTTTAACAACACCAAATCGGCTAACTTCATAACAATCGATAGCTCCCGTATGCGTCAAACATTTGCGTGTCGGATAAAATCGTGTTGCACGCCAATAAACGTCAATACACGATGCACGCCGTCACGAACGCAATACGCAACGTCCAGGAAATAGGACGAGTGACACATCTCACTTTTATCCCATTTGAGAATAAAATGTGGAATCGAATTTTTAAATATTATTACGCGATTGGAGTGAGAATGTCACTTTATTTATTTTGGACGAGATGTGACGGAATGTCAAGTTCATTGCAATCGGGCTGCAATCGGGATTTGTATTCAAAACATTTAAGAAATTCGTATTTATTTTAAGTTATATTTAGAGACGTAATATCAAACAGTTCGATTCAGAAAGATAAACAAAGTCCGGAAAAGAAAGAAAAGTATCAAAATATTTAATGGTAGGTACCTCATTAAATTAATGAAAATAAAAATATGCATGTTCGAAAATCCCATATCATAATGTCATTCATTTTCATTGCTTAATACATTTAATATAACCAAAAAATATGGATCATCAAACATGGGTTTACTTGAATTTAATTTCCTTCACATTTAAATATACTGATTGGTATTGAGTTACGGTATTAAATTTATCGCACATGAACTTACGACAAAATAAAGTAAAATTACACTACAAAAATACAAGCGAAGCGGACACAAACTTTGGTACAAAATGTGAAATGCTAGCGGCGATTTCTCAGCAAATAGGTCCCAGACTGCCGCAGGCTTTTGTTTCGAAAAGATTATGAATAATTTTACCGTAAGAGAGACGAAAAGATACACGACCTTATTCAAATACAGTTTTAAAACCTATTTTAGTTACCAAATATATATTTATTTATCTCTTTATTGTACATGTAAAATATGTATGAATTCATAAGTCGTTGGAAAAGAACAAAAAAAAAAAGAAAAGAAAAAATAAGTTTGAAATGTCTATTTCTCCCGTGAAACAACACTGCTTAAATGCACTGTTGTGTTTCGGATTGAAGGACATTGTAGCCAGAGCAACTACTGGACATATTGAGACTTAACATCTTATGTCTCAGGATGGCGAGCGCAGTGGAATGTTGCTACTGTTTATGAGCGGTCGTATCGCTTACCATCAGGCGAACGGCTTGCTCGTCTCGCCATTCAATGCAACAAAAAAAAAAAAACTAAACGTACTTTTACAGTTAGGTAGGTCTCTCATATCTGAGAGGTCGCCTGGGTAGGTACTACCGCAAAGTCTATTTCTCCGTTAAACAGCAGTGTAAATGCACTTTTGTGTTTCGGTTTGAAGGATATTGTAGCCAGAGTAACTACTGGACATATTGAGAATTGACATCTTATGTCTCAGGATGGCGAGCGCAGTGGAATGCCAAGAATGGCAGTATAATCCATGGTGTTGTTTTGTTTTGCTACTGCCTATGAGCCGTCGTGTTGCTTAATTTTTAATTTATTTGTAATTCAAGGTGTTGTTTGGTTTTATTACTATTCATGAGCGGTCGTATCGCTTACCATCAGGCGAACGGCATGCTCGTCGTAGTTACTCAAAGCAATTCAAAAAACGTTCTAAAACTAAAATAGTCTATGAATACGGCTGTCAGTCATAGCTAGACTTATATCCCTTCATTGCATGCCATCGAGCTTGTTAGTACAATAGCAATTATTCTGTATCCTTTCTGAGTGGCGCTGTTGTACTACAGTTTGATTACAAAGCTGAAGTCTCGGGTTCGAAGCCCGGATCGGGCACAGTGATATTAGGTTTTTTATTCATTATAAGCGTCAGGATTTTGTACTCGATATGGTGATAGAATCGTCCCCTATCACATCGTGGGATGGAATACACAAGGTGAAATATGGGTGTCCTGAAAGTACCTCTACCTACCCTTTCTGGGCTTATATATGTAATATGATTAGATTCAAGTTTGTAATTGGTTATATGTTTGAGCAAGATTTATAATGGAAACATTTCACACTATATTGTATCACCAACGTAAATACTATTCTATACTGGGAGAATAGGCAATCAGGAAAAGAGAGATAGGAAATGGGATGATTAGGTCTGGTCTTCTTTATTACACCCATACAACCCTGATCGAATTTTGGAATTGTACTCTTAACATACAACATCAAACATTATAAACAATACCAATAAAATAACAGTAGACTTTTAAATTCGGTAGCAAGACATTTGCGCAATCTAAAAGCAGAAAGAACGCAAAAAAATAATGAATTCTTGATTATAGTGCGGCAAAAAGCGAATGTTGTTCGGATTCTGTAAAGTGAAATAAATTATGCAACATTTCAGTCTTTCTCTTCACAATACGACTGTATTTTATAAACGGATTTGCGAGTTAAAAAATTTGCAAATTCTTTTTATTTCCTAGTTTTTTTAAATCTAACAATGAGGTTTCCAAATTTATTTTTAAACCTCTTAAAATAAAAAGGATCACAGTTGGAGTGTGTATGTCGTATATGTAGTGTGTGTTTACTGATATCCCAAGAACCATGGCAGTATTTTTGCGAAGTTCTCAATAGTCAATCCAGTCTCTACTTAACAAAAAAGTTTTTAAGCTCATATCATAACATCTTACGATAACTCTTATCGCTCTTTGGTACCAAATTATTGAACCATAAAACGATGACTTGAAATCCAAAACATACTATAAACCTAAAGTGTATTTTTTACTACTATGTCTAACATACATACACGAGACATACTTTTACTGGTGGTAGATCTCTGATATGTGAGAGGCCGTCTGGATAGAAACCACCACTATTGCTCCCGAAAAACAGCAGTATAAACGCACGAATGTTTTTTTTTTATTGCAGTGATTGGCGAGACGAGCAAGCCGTTCGCCTGATGGTAAGCGATACGACCGCTCATGAACAGTAGAAACATTCCACTGCGCTGGCCATCCTGAGACATAATTAAGTCTCAATATGTCCAGTAGTTGCTCTGGCTACAATGTCCTTCAATCCGAAACACAACAGTGCATTTACGCCGTGTTGTTTCACGGGAGAAATAGACATTGCGGTGGTACCTACCCAGATGGCCTCGCACATATGAGAGACCTACCACCAGTGTGAATGTGTTCTAGTTTGAAGGACATTGTAGCTAGAGTAACCTCTACTGGACATATCGAGACTGTCTGTTACTGGACTTAACAGCTTACGTCTCAGGACGGCGGTGCAGTGGAATTACAAAGCAATCTTTGTTATTCATCGTTATGTTTGGTTTTGCTACTGTCCATGAGAGATCGTATCGCTTACCATCAGGCAAATGGCACGCTCGTCTCGTCATTGATTGCAATAAAAAAATACTTTCTTTGAATAAAGGACAGCGAAGTAGGAATTAAGTATATAAATTAAAACATGCAAATTATCGTAATATAATTCGCTGCAAGTTAACTCTGTTTATCAGTACCATAACAATGCACTATTAAAAAGGAAACTATACCAAACCTCATTACATTGTTTGCAGGCGAACCACTGCCTGGTGACGACGTTCTTCGTGTACAGCTTCTTCCATTTGTTCTTCACTGTCGTGCTAATCGTGTGGGAGGCGCTGTCCGCCGGCTGGATACAACTCGGCTTAATACTGCTATCGGATTGTAAGTCTATACAGATACTTGTATTATTATACAGGGTATATCAAGAGTGCTACCGAAAACGAAGCTGGGTGGTAGTTTTAGTGACTTCAGACACAATGCAAAAACTATGGATTTACCACCCAAATACGACGATATTTAAAAAATAATTTAAAAAAAAATATCGCGTTTCTTTGCGATTTTTTTTGTTACATGGTGTTTGTAGTCATTAAAACTACCACCTGTCATCGTTTTCGGTAGCACTCTTGATATACCCGGTATATTGTATATTACTATTGATAAAAGTCCGTGTGTCTCATAATCTTCGAGTCACAATCGTCTTTCACAGCCAAACGTGTTTCTTCATCGTCTTTCTTCAAAATCTAAATTTGATCAACTGTCCCTTTGCTTATATATTCGTAGTATAATTCCTGGGTTAGGTGACGGACTTAGTTTGATTCTATTTTGATAAAGATAGGGACTGGAAGTAGATCGGGTCGTTCCCTGTTACATATTTGGATAGAAACAAGATTCACAAATTCTGGGTGAAACTACTGTAACTTTTTTTCATCTTTATGGGAATACATGGTAAATGAATGATGCAACTGAATTCAATTAAGTTCTCAAAAGGATGACATTAGGCTACAAAATCACGCCACAACATCATTATATCATTATTCTATCACATAAACATTATCACTAAAATATAAAACTAAGTAAAAGATTTCAACGATGTCAAAAAATATCCGGTGCACTAGTATTAAAAATGAATTTCTCATTTCCATCACAATAGAAATATTCTCGAGAATAAATTGAAAGAGATTTTTCTTCTATGAAAGATTTGATGCAATTTTAGAATTCACCGGACCGATCCATCATATTTTACCAAATGAATATTTCCACCTGAAAGTGTGCTCAGATTAATGGCCCTTTCCTTTTCTTATTAGAATTTCAATGAGTCTTTCAGAATGCTTTATTACACAAAAAGTTGAATCGTTTACCTATTTTACTTCAGACCTTGTTCCGCAATATATTTCTGGTCTACGCGATTTGGCCGATCATTTGTATTTTTTTTTTAATATTTTGATTTTATTAGACGTTGGTTATCATGTTAAAATGTATAAGTTCACTCACTAGAATTACCTTTAGATATAAGAAAAACTAACGATTAATTAGTATATGAAAATATTGACATTTGTTTAAAATAAAAAGGGAAAAATAGCGAATTTAAGCATAAAAAATAGCAGCAGCTATCTAATTTCCTATCTTTAACATAAAATTAACTATCAGTTTTAAACCAATTGACTTCTTGTTTTTTTTTTATTGCAATGAATGACGAGACGAGCAAACCGTTCGCCTGGTGGTAAGCGATACGACCGCTCATAAACAGTAGCAACATTCCACTGCGCTCGTCATCCTGAGACATAAGATGTTAAGTCTCAATATGTCCAGTAGTTACTCTGGCTACAATGTCCTTAAATCCGAAACACAACAGTGCATTTACGCAGTATTGTTTCACGGGAGAAATAGACATTGCGGTGGTACCTACCCAGATGGCCTCTCACATATGAGAGACCTACCACCAGTATTTGACTTCTTGTAAAAGATTCAGTATGTTTTACAGGGTCATAACCACATACAAAATAATATAAATTTTAAACCCAATTACTCACTGGCCTTATATTTTTAGTATGAAACCAGATTCTAAAAATAAGAGAAAACTTTGTTTGAATTTTACACAGAAATGGATCATCAATATCACATCCAAACGTTCCATTTGAATAACAGAAATGAGTCATTATCATGTAACATTAATGTCAGCAGAAAATATTTTCCAGTTTTATTAAAGGAAATTCACCGACATTAAAGTGATATGCGGTGACAAGACATTTTCATTTTAATATAATGCGCCGGATTTTATGATCAAATTTCAAATAAAATCTATAAATTGAAATTCTATTCCCGCTCGTGCTTTAAAATCGCCTTTTAGTGATTTCGTTATTTTTAAATAGGTATAATCAAATCTTATTTCGTGGATAGGCCAAAAGTTATTTGTACAATATAAAGAAGTGCTATATTAAATTTATCTTTGTTCCAGTGCTCCTCGTTATTTGTCTATTCAGCGTCAAATATTTGATGGAAGCAATACGAACCGGCAACATCTACAGTCGACCTGGAGAAGTCTATTATAAATATTAAATAATTAATTTATATTATCACTAAATTATTATTGATTAAAATATTTTTGTAATATTTAACCTTAGTAAGATGTAACTGTTTTTGAATAAGATACAGAATTGTAAACTAAAATGTTGTGAAGTTTAAATTTATTTAACGCTTAGATACAATTTGTCACATCCTATTTGGTGCTTCATTATTAAAAGAACTATACACTTTTGACCACTAAGTACGTACCATCAAATATGTTATGATCATTAAAAAATGATTCCTTATAGCAATTGTTAAAAAAAACATAATATAGAATATTAATATACATTGATTCTACAAATATAATTAGAGAGTTCCTTTTATAATTTGTTTTCAAAGTCCGCCACACCATAAGCTTTGATCAACCGCATGACTTTTAACAATGAAAATCTCGATTATAACAATAATGTTACAGTTGATGATGTCATTTGTGGGCTTCAAATAAAAAGTTTATGTTTTTTTTTTTTTTTATTGCAGTGAATGGCGGGACGAGCAAGCCGTTCGCCTGATGGTAAGCGATACGACCGCTCATAAACAGTAGCAACATTCCACTGCGCTCGCCATCCTGAGACATAAGATGTTAAGTCTCAATATGTCCAGTAGTTGCTCTGGCTACAATGCCCTTCAATCCGAAACACAACAGTGCATTTAAGCAATGTTGTTTCACGGGAGAAATAGACATTGCGGTGGTACCTACCCAGATGGCCTCTCACATATGAGAGACCTACCACCAGTAAATTATGTGTATTAGTTATGTGTTTTTTTTTTCATCTACTACTTGTTTTAATCTTATTTTCACTTTCCTAGGAGTTAGAAACCCATTAGATATAATGACATATTTCAGGTTGAATGTTCTTTGCAAGCTATTGATGGAAAGTAAAAGTAATGGGTAACGTTCTTGTGCATATTCTAACGACAAATAAAACATTTTATATTTTAAAAAATATACTGCAATAACTAACAGATCATCATCATCATCATGATCTCAGCCACAGGAATTCCACTGCTGAATATAGCCCCCAAGGATCTCCACATTGACCTGTCGGAAGTGGCTTGCATCCAGCGACTTCCTGTAACTTTAGCTAGGTCGTCCTTCAACCTTGTTGGCGGACGACCGACATTTCGCTTGCCTATACGTGGCCTCCACTCTAGAACCTTTCAGCCCCAACGGGCATCGGTTCTACGCGCCATTTATCTGGCCCACTGCCACTTCAACTTGCTAATTCTATGGGCTATGTCGGTTACCATTGTTCTCCTACGGATCTCCTCATTCCTGATTCGATCTCGTGGGGAAATACCGAGCATAGCCCACTCCTTAGCGCTTTGAGTGACGCTTTGAGGGTCACACAACTAACAGATACTTTCCTTAAATTGCGTTTTCAACAATTAGTTATCTCGTGTTTGTAACCTAACCTAACCCTACTTACCAATGTTAGTTTTTTCCAATAAAAAATATAAAATAATTGTAATTTATGTCTAACACCTTTTTTTGCAATAAGGTTCCAAGCATCATAGCAACAGTGAGTAAAGTTTTTTTAAAATTATGAATTAAGCATCCGATCAAGACGTTCATTTTTATCTCTGAGTATCTATTTCATTTATAAGATTATTAACAATATTAACCTCACTTCACACAATTAATCAGGTCTAACCATATTTCAGCGAAAATACTAAAAAACAATTTAAGCTTTCTGTCTAATTTAAAATATATAATTTACTTAAGATTTAATTCCCTTAGTGCAATAAAAACCAAACAATAAAAAACATTTATTTTTATTACCGTCAATCTAAAACTACATAATAAATTAAATCATATATCAGAACACAGGCCTTATTTATAAAACAAATCCTTTTTAAAAGGTACACATGAAAAACTTATGAAACAGTCACTACAATAATTATACGTGACGTGATGCTTATAGAAAGTATCGCATAACTAATGTTTTCAATCACCACAACGAGCAAAATTACAGGTTACTTTTTTACCGCCACTTCATCTAATTTCTTACTTTCAAATCACAATCCAATATTCAACACTCAATACATAACGAGGTCTATACACAAACAATAAACAAAATAAACTTAAATTCTATGGATCTACTGGTATCTGTTTAATATTCTTTCAATATTGATATCTTCTGGAATATTCTGGAGGTCCCTTCTTCTTCGTCCAAGCATCATAGGAACAACCATCGCCATTGTAGCAGGCACCATTCCTGCTCCAACCGCAGCGAGCAGCGTGGAACTATCTGGAGACACGTTCGACATCACCTTTCTTATAACTTTGCTCTTCATTGGCCTAATATGAGACGTTGATAGTGAGGACGACGACGCGTCTAAATCATGCTTCTTTTCCAAATCCCTTTTAGACTCTTCGACAGTTTGGAAACTCCTTTCTACTTCCAGCATCCCTCCATGTGACGTCGTCATATTGGCGTGGGAATTATCGACAGGTAGAACAGTCAAGGCCACTGCTTGATGAGATGTCACAGTAGATGCGTCAGTTGGCTCTTCAACTGCTACATTTAGAGACCTTTGTCTTTTTTTATTTCTATAACCTTTAGTTGTTGACAACAACACCCATTGCCCGTCTCCATAAGGTGGTCTTGAAACACGGTCATTATCATATTCCGAACCTCCAGAATAGACTACCTGAGTGGGTCTTCTAAAAGGACGTTTAGAGTTGGTTGCTGGATGTAGAGCTTCGTATTCATAGGGAAAATTGGCTGGTCGATTATCAGTCAAAACTGAATCAGACATGCCGTAATACATGGTATCATCATTTGGAAAGCTCTCATCGTTATCACAGTTTGGTTTCTGCGGGCGTCTGCTGTCATCTGGTAACCATGATGAAGGATATGTAGCTTGCTGTGGCTTACTCCACGAAGGTTTAGAAGTCAACTCTAGTTCATATTCCTGAGGTAAGTGTAATTTATTGTTGATAAAGCCTGGACGCGAAAGCGAGGGCCTTTTTTGAGGATAATTATAGCTCCCACTGTTGCTACCGCTGCTTATGCTAGATCCGTGACTCGGAACATATCTGTCTTCATCAGGAAATTTATTGTCATCTTCGTTCCAATAACTGGGCTTCTGCTTTTTAACATTTGGTTTCCATTTCGATATTTTACTTGTGGACCACGCTACTGGCTCTAATGTCACCCAACCATCTTTATCATCATAAGGATGTTTGTGTTGTTTTACTTTCAGCCTATTCCAAGTTGTATACACTTTATCACTATTATCATCATCATCTTCATGCTCAAGTTGCGGAAACCGGTCGAGCTTAAACTTTTCCTTCTTTAATTTGGCAGCTAAGGCACTTATAGCTTGCAAACGATCCTTTGGGAAATCTCTAAAGTCTTTAATTTTATCAGGAGTTAAGACGTAGTCATCAAAATTCTCGTCATCTTCGTTGTATCCTTCATGACAAGATGGTCCATAGCATCGAGGTTTGTTTCCGTCTAAGTCATGAACTATATGAGTCATAAGATTCTTCATTTCTAGATCATCCTTGCCTTCTTTAACATCTGTAATTTGTTTCCAATTTCTTTCAGTATCCTCGTTTTCTATAATCGTTATCGGATCCTTGCCCGGAACGTCTAGCTTGTAAGTTTTAATCTTCTCATTGTACTTTTCGATTTGCGTCGGGTCGTTAGGGTCAGCGATCGCAAGGGCAAACACCCAAAAAATAAATAAGCGCACTGTCATTTTCATGTATAATGTACACTTTCGCTGGTCGCGTGGCGGTGGCGGCGCACGGGCTGTGCGCGCGTGGACTGAGCGCCGGCCGCCGCCGTGCCTCGCTGATATAGTTTTCTTAGTGGATGCACAATAACCCTCCCTGCGTTTTAATGCAATGGTAATTTCAGTTCGGTCACGACGAATGAGCGAGATAATTATGTGGCGATTGTCGTTTGTCAGTGGCTATCTTAATTCGCTATCTCTGCTCTCTCAGGGCCGTGACCCGAGCTCCGGTGAAACCGTTTTTCATTTTATGGGATGTTTTCTCCGTAGATAATTGGTGAAATGTGCAGGTGTTTCTCATAAGATAGAAATTATGATGTTATGTATGGAATGCAAATGAACATTGAATAATTCATGGGCTGTGCGTCGCCATTCATCAGCAGTTGTGAATCAATTCATGCGGAGTATTTAATTAAGAACATAATATATATCGCGTGTATACAACGCAGATTCAATAGATTTCGATGAATAATATTATTCATTGGATGTTTTATTATACAGACTCAATTTGTTCAGATGAGATTTGTGTAGTAAATCGCGCGAGAACAGATTTCGCGAGCGGGTAAATCAGCGTGTCCTCGACGTAATGAACGAACTTTCTCTCAAAATATCAGTCATTAGTCGAAACAAAAAATAACCTGCGAACTTTGGTAGGTTCTGGCGGGCAGTTGAATCCCCTACCACGATAATCCATTTCCCGCGTCGTGTCGGACTCTCTCCGTAATCGCACAGTTGCTTATTATCCCTATCTCGACTCGAATCGACTTCGCTCTAATTGTACGGTGCACTTTTACCGAGCGGTCTCGACCAGTCGCTGAGATATCGCACGTACAGCACTGTGATATGACTTTTAATGCTCCGCAAGAAATAAAGGTTAAACCCTCTTTTGATTGTTGGATAACTCAAAACAACTTTTCGAGATACTGCATTTAGCACTCGGTAAAGATTTACTACTAGTTTTATAGTCGTGCCTACTTCAATGTTTGATATAGTGATTAGAATTAACGGTATAACATTTTTATATGCTTATTTATTTGTCACGATAAAAAAAAATCTATCAGCTCAATATGCGGTTATTTATAGAATTTTGGGTAAACAATTTTTTATCGTAATTAAACTAGACCTTTATACCTTTTCCTCCTTCCCACCTCTTCACTACGAGAAATTAGGTGGCTATTCTCAACTTTTTTTTATTATAATATGGCTTTCACTAAAGTATATACCAAGCACCATTATACCACAGAGTATAGACACCCGCAAAAAACATTGATTTAATAAATAAATAAATAACACCCAACTGTCACATACATAGTCTGATACCCACGACACAAGACTCCATCTTAGTGTGGAAAACTACGACAGACTTTTCGGTCTCACAAACACCTAGACCCGAAAGAAATATTTGTAGGCCGCACAAACATTTCTCTTGTGACGTTGTGGGAATGTCACCTCTAATATTTGCGGTCTATGGTTCAATAGTCGGCATAAATCCTATTGTCTATGCCAATCAACACCTCCGTTGCGCTGATTGGTTGATTCATTTCTAACATCTGTCAAATTTGACGTACGAACTGTCATCGGTGCTCGCTTAAATACGCGTGTAACGTCGCTCGCGTCCTCCTTTTCATAACCTAAAAGCCGCGTGCTACCACGCGTCTTTCCGAACCCGCTGGGGTTCTTCTTCTTCTTCTTCTTCTTGGCGTTCTTCTTCTTCTTCTTGGCGTACTTGGCGTTATTGGCGTCCCTTTCGCTTACTTCGCTGCCCGCTGTTGCTCCGCACCGCTTCCATCCCGACTGCAACCGAGCCTGCGCCTGCCGCTGACCTGCGCACCGTAACGTGGCAGCTGACTTCGCCGGCGAGCTGTCGCCGGGTTCCGCCACGTGCCGAAGACCCGGATCAGTGTCCAGTGAAGGCCAGTGACTCCTGTTGCATACCACCAGCAACAGTGCCGGGTGTAAACAGTGATGCGAATCTATTAAAGCCCGAACCACGTAATTACCCTGAGTTCTCATTTAACTACCTACCCCTACCTGCGGGCGGCCTAACCCGCCGCACTCTCGGTGCTGGGATCGAACCCGGGGCCTCTCGTTTCACTGGCGGTGCGGCGTCTAACCGCCAGCGCCACAGAGGCTGCCACTAAAATATTGAACCGTGATAAAATGCAGATAATATTAGAAACTTACATGGGCGATATACATGTGAATTTGATCACGCGATGCGCAAATACACGGGGTCACTGTACTAAAGATTGCTAACACCTGGGCAGCTTATACGCAACAGCTTTATAGCTAAACGTTTGATTAACTTCTGCCAACATAAATTACCTCCGGGAACTGAATACAGAAAAGGCTCTCAAAGCTGTTAAATTAGAACTAAAATAAGCCATAACGATGATTAAATAAATACGGCCAACATTCGAAACTGTATCAGCCCATATACGTCCCAGGGCACGGGCTTCCTCTACAATGAAAAGTACGATTAGAAGTAAATATTCACATGCATAGTTCTAACCTCACTAAGGTTAAGTCAAGTAGCGCGAGTATTAGAAACTACGAGAGATTATTCAGCTCAAAAAAAAATCAGACCCCAAAGGAATACTTTAAATTGCACAAAAATTTGTTTCTGCGGTCGGGATCGAACCCGCAGCCTCTCGTATCCGCTTCTATCTAACTCCGCCACTGAGGCCATAACTCCTGTTTGATTCGGAACCATTTATGATTTGTTTGTTTATGTGCATTATGGAAAAAGTCGAAACTAAAAAATCTGCAACAACCTAACATCATCGGAGAGATAAAGGCTCATAGTTTGCGCTGGCATGGCCATCTCGAGCGGATGGGAGAGTATCGGAAAGTAAAGGAAGCATACTTGGATCGACCAACCGGTCGACAGCCGGTGGGTTGGCCCAGGTATCGATGGAGCGATACCGTGGAAGGTGACCAGCGCCAACTTCGAGTCAGTAATTGGCGAGAGGTGGCGGTAAATAGAGGTAGCTGGAGAGCTCTCGTTTCGGAGGCTAAGACCCACTTCGGGTCACTGAGCCAGTGGAGTTGTTTAATTATGTGCATTATGTAATCCGAATTCCGAGGTTTGTGTCAATGTTAGCCAGTAGTCAATTTTATCACTAAACATTTGCTTGATTTCCAACTTCTCCTATTAATTTAACTTTCTGGTTGATTTCATTACGGGCTAAAGACAAGTTAGACATTCCCGGAGACTCGCCGAGCTTCAATGCTCGGTGTCATTACAATGCGCGCCACTGCTGATCCTGGCTCACAGGAGTTGCAGTTATGGGTGTGAGGGATGGGCAGTCTCTAGAATAGTTTGCCTCAATAACTTTTGCCAACTTAAATTACCTCCGGGAAATGAGGAATGGAGAGTAAAGACTAACTGAATTTGAACAAACTTAAAGAGCAAAACATATTCATGGAAATGATCATTTGGAATCATGTGCGGTAAAGTTAGTTTAGCAGCATCCGTGGTGAATTTGATTATGTAATATGTTGTGAACCGAGGGGCGGCGGGTTTGAACCCTACATAAAGTCAAAAGTTTTTTAAAATTTGAAGCAGTAGCTTAATTAAGTATTACTTAGTGCCAAAACATCTAATAAAAATTATTTCTAAATAAGGATTTAGGAGATCTCATCATGGCTTTGCCATATTATGATTATAATTTTCGTTCACATGACCATACGCAATAATATTTTCCAGATAATTAGGTACCGATCGTGTATTTTCAAGAAATAAAAAGATAAAAAATATAAATGTCAAATATTAATTTTTTGCACATACATAAAACATAAACTCATCATACATAAACTCACGCCTTCTTTCCCAGGAAGGGTAGTCAGAAATGCTTGCAGGACACCAATTTTCCCCCTGTATGTCCCGTCCCACGATGTGATAGAGGGTGAGCCTATCGCCATATTTATTTATTTATTTCGTATCTCGTGTACAAACTGACCCCGGGCTACAATCAAATAGAAGAATCCAGTATAACTTTGCCCGACCGGAATTCGAACCCAAGACCTCAGCGTTGTAATCGTACCTAAGTACAACTGCGCCGCCGAGACAGTCAATTCATAGCAGCGATTATGTTATTTTATGTAGCTCTAAAAACTTATGAGATTATTGTACATCACAACTCTTGACAGAAATAATTGTCATAACACCAAGAAAGTTGTGTATTAGAGAGTTGTGTGTACAATATGAACATAAATCAAAGACAATGACGAAAATATTAATCTCGAACATAATAACTACTCTACCTTCCAGATAATGCCACAGAACATTTCGTATCGAACATTTCCATCAAATAGAAAGCCGAGTGAAAAATATTGTGATTACGATCAATCGTTTTTATCATTTCTTTTCCAATGCTCATTGCATCTGTCATTATACAAAATGATAAGGTATGGAGAGCGGCGCCAAGTCCAACTATAATGCTTTTTTTTCGTTGAAAGTGTAAAAAATATGTTTAGAAACTTGTCAGATCTGTTTGTGCGTTGTAGAAAGCATAAAGGAGTCGGATGGCGTTAAATGAGAGAATTGTCGGCCGAGGCCGTGACAATAATGTCTGTGATTTACATTGCGTACACACTTCACACTTTTGAATTTACACAATAAAAAACTGAACCAATCTCCTTTTAAAATAAATGTAATGATCAGCCCCAAACGGTTAGATTTGCATTTATTCATATTCAGTAATCGATCACTTTAAAATAAAAGTCGAACTTATGCAATGATAATTTACTGTGCGTGAGTATTTACACGTATTCAAAATTAGATTTAATGGATTTTTTGTTTTATTTCAATTCAAAATATTTATGTTTAGGCTCCTTTGTGCTACGTTATGCAGGGTATATCAAGACTGCTACCGAAAACGAAGCCAGTTGGTAGTTTTACTTCAGACACAAAGTAATTAAACATTTTTTTTTTCCTGTCGTCTTATTTGTTTGGAAAATACGTGGGATTTTTTCTGAAATTATAATGGATATGTGCCATTTTCTTTTAAAGACGCTATAGTACACTGTGGCAACACATAACTTCACGCACGCACTTTTATATGCTTTAAGCATGTTTGCTGTCGATCATATGCTTAAACAAACTTATTTCTTGCATGAACCAAATAAATTATAAAAATAAAAAACCAAGTTATCCAATTTTGCCACACCAAGATATTGCAAACATACCGTAGTTAGCTAATTCTTTAGGGTAGTTATTCAGTTTTCCTACACATTAGATGGATGTGAATACATAAATTTGGGTCAAATAAGTACACTTATTGAGTTTCGAACCTAAAGAAATATTTAAACACGATAGTTAGGCATTCTTAGCGAAAGTTAATTTGTGTAATTTTATCACTGATTATTGATGTCACATGAAATAAAAAAACATGGGTTGGAAGTAGGAACATCGTTTATTAAACATACAATTAGCAATATCAAAATTAACTTAATTAGATATGTCAAAAAAATAAAATTATGTAATAAAATCAAATAACTTACTATAAATCTTCTAAAATCAACTAAAACTAAAATAATTCTTTCCTTTACATTTAAACAAATAATTTTACACAAAAATCGAATATGGTTTATCAAATCACCGTTTCGTAATTATGAATTACATTACTGTGCAAGCAAAAGTAAGTTTGTCTACTTGGATTATTATTTGATGTTGGTAAATTTTTATACCAACCATGGAGCTCCTGGGGTATTATATTTTTTACAAAGCTGTAATATTTCTTTCGTACTAGGTAGAAACTGATTATATGCCCTAGGAATGTCTTCAAAACTCATAGCAGGCATTGTTGATCTCTCGGGCTTACAGAGAGTATTTAATAAATTATATACTCCATCATAGTCATATCGGTACTTGATAAATCCTGGCAAGTCCTTTTCGAACCTCAAACATTTTATTTTTAGCCAACTTACTGTCTCTCCATTCTCTGCTACAGTCATATTTTTTATCATGTTAGAAGCTAACGATTTTACGTCTAGCATATCTTTGTACAATAACTCTGTCACTTTGTATGGAGTAGCGTTCTTGTTCTGTCTCTTCTTTATGCACGTGATCAAAGTTATTGTACAATTCAATTGTAGAAATTGGCGCGAAATAATGTAAACATACAGATCAATGAGCTATCGGGAAGGTGGTGTGGGGTCCGGGAGAGGTTGAACGCGTGACGACGTGAGCGTATTTCTGCATCCATTATTTAATGTGAAAGACGAGAACTATTTAAGATGGATTCAAGGGATAGATTTTTGGAGAAAATGTGTCAGCAGGAACTGATTTGTCTAAGGTAGGTACATAATAATGTACAAGGGGCTGCATCTAGTCTATAACTGGCTTCAGGCCTATCTCTTGATTCTGAATAAAGAAAAAAATATATTTGTTTTCACAAAACAGCAACATCTCAGCCACCACCTCAAATGCAAAATCAACACTGGCCACTTCATGCAATTGTTCTCAGATTCAAAAAAACAAGGAGATAAAATATTTGGCGTTAATTCTAGATGAACGTTTAAACTTTGCATCACATATTCAAACTCTTGATGGCAGGATGCGGAAGATAATTGGCATCTATAAATTTTACGTAACTCGGCCAGTGTACATATTCTTAAGTTAGTGTATTTTGCTTTATGTCAATCTCGTCTGACCTATTGCATTGGTATTTAGGGTGGGGCAGTGAAAACTTTGATGCTATCCCTTGAAAGAGCTCAACATGCAATATCGAAGGTCATATTGCGTAAAGACTTTGGATATTCAACGGATTTATTGTATAAAGAAGCAGGTGTTTTAAGAGTCCGACAATTATAAATGCATAAAGCTTGTGTAACTCATAAATCTATAATTAAGTCTGATGAATATAAATTACTGTTAACTAAAAGGGTATTTATATGGCTATATGATAGACTATATGGCCTAACCACTCTCAATCGTACTCTCGATTGTAGAGGAGGCCCGTGCCCTGCAGTGGGACGTATATGGGCTGATACAGAAAAGGGTATTTAACCTTTCATTGCCGTCAGTCAAATCTAGTTTTGGAAAAAAGTTTCAATATTTTGCTTACCGCTCCATTTACAACAACGTTAATAAAATATGTGAAATTAAAAACTTGCCAGTGAATGCGGGTTCAAAAACAGTCTCGTGTTGGTTGCAAAGCATTGACTATGGCGCTATCGAAACTATAATCAGTGATCCTGTCTCAAACATCAACTTTCTGTGAACAGACTATTGTACTTTGTATTTAAACTTTATTTTGATGTTTTCTACTTAAATAACTTTATGCACTAAATAAGAAACATTGTTTTATCTTTTTAAGTTTTATTACTGTCTAAAAATAATATTGCTATCTTGTAACTCAGAGTTTTGGTTCCCCAAGATACAGGCTTCGCCTAGTTTAGGAACCCCTGGTAATATCGATGTATGTAACAACTTCTTATTATTATTATTATTTCACATATTGACATTTATTTGGTTGGAATCTCTTATAAATGTATATTTTATCGAAGAAGAAATAGATAAAAACAATTATTTAAAAACGAAAGAAATGCCCGGATTAAATAACTCAAGTTGTTTAGTTTTCCTTCGACTTCACTAGTTTCATTAGAATATTTTCGTTCGAGGTAGAACTAAATAACTCAATTTAGCTAATTCATTTCATACTCAAGTGATCAGAAGTTACAGTTGTCCATTTATTTACAGAGTTAGTCATTTTTTCTAAAAATATTTAGTGCTCATTTAAAAATATCTATTTCTACAATACCACCAGACGCGGCTGCCAACATGTTCACGGTGGTCGCGGGTTCAAATCCCAGGGCACACCTCTGACTTTTCGGAGTCATGTGTGTATTTGATAGTCAATCACCACGCACTAAAACGGTGAAGGAAAACATTGTGAGGAAACCTGCATACCATAGCGATTCATATGAATTTATATGGTATGTAAGTCCGCCAACCCGCACTAGGCCAGCGTGGTGGACTATATGGCCTAACCACTCTCAATCGTACTCTCGATCGTAGAGTAGGCCCGTGCCCTGCAGTGGGACGTATATGGGCTGATCTAGATCCAGATTTCTACAATTAAATACGAAAATAGCTGTAATTTTGGATTGGGTTAAGATATGGGAATGGTTGTTAGATCAACAGATGTGGCACATTTTGTGGTTCACGAAAATGGTAAAAGGTCAATTTGGCCAAAAACGGAGTTATTTAGTTCTCCCATTATACCGACGATATAGTCATCATTTGTCCAATCAAATAAACAGTCCCATACAGTGTCACAGTGAGACTCACTACATCTTTTGTTTCCATTTTCCACCATGGCCTAACCACTGGCAAATATGCCACAGTTTGAATTATTATTTTAGCAAAAACTATAGATAGAGACGCCACCCAAACACGGTGATATTGTTAAATCACAAAAAAACTGCCTTGTGTTTGTAGTCACTAAAACTACCACTTGGTTTCGTTTTTGGTAGCAGTCTTGATATTCCCTGTATACAAAATATATATTTGGCTTTACACAATTTGTTACTTTGTTTACAACATAAGGCTTTTTATAGCATTACGGAATTATGTAACTTAATAATGAAAGAACGCCGATTTTTTTATAACCCGTGTATTTGATAACTATTAATGTTTTCGATTGCGTAAATATAGACTTTACGTTAAGACTATTAGAACAAATAAATATACGGAAGAGTTTTCAAGACAGTTAACGGAATGGCTATCACTTCCTGTACAATAATGACTTAAATCAAATCTAATCAAATCATATAATTATATAATATCTGAGTAGATTCTATTTATAAATTAATACTTTATTATACACCACACTAATTGAGAGACATAGGTATTAACACAAAGCGCTCATACAGGGTATATCAAGACTGCTACCTAAAACGAAGCCGGGTGGTAGTTTAAGCGACTTCAGACACAATGCAACAGAAAAAGTTGCAAAAATAAGCGACAATTTTTTTTTTGAAATTTTTTTCCTATTGCCATATTTTGGTGGTAAATAATTTTTTTCCTAAAATAATAGTGTATACCCTTTAATTTATAAATACTCTAAGATATAAGAGAGTTTAAATTATTATTTTAGCAAAAACTATGGATTTACCACCCAAAAATGACGATATTTAAAAAATCATAAAAAATAATTGTCGCGTTTCTATGCGAAAAATTTAGTTGCATTGTGTTTGTAGCCACTAAAACTACCACCCGGCTTCGTTTTCGGTAGCAGTCTTGAGATACCCGGTATATGTGGAACAAACGGCGGTCTTATCACTGTCGGCGATTTCTTCCAGACAACCATAAGATGGACTGGAATGCACGGAACTATTCTATTTTACTAGTCTATCACATGTAGGACGGAATATACCAGGCGAAATGTGGGTGTCCTGGCACCTCTGTCTACCCCTTCTGGGAAAAAAGACGTGAGTTTATGTTTATGTAATTTTATGAGGTTATTATCGTAAAAAGAGCATATGATCAGGCTTATCCATAGATATAAACTTATAAATGGTTTGTAGATTACTAAATTGTGTTGTATATAGGCATAAGATACTGTTTGTTTTCCAAAGAAAATAAAATAAAATAGTTTATAAACGAACGTACCAAAGGTTTAGTTCCTATCGAACTACATTTGAATTCAGTTTGAGATATCACTCTTTTTGTAAGTATTATTTTTTTTACTAATCATTTAAGTGCACCTTTATGTGGTCAGGTGGGTTGAAGATAAGGTCATGACACTAACCAAATGAACACGGGGCAATCTACGATCCACAACTTTGATGACTGGTTGTCTTATTTTAAAAGTTATATTCTATTGCAATGAATGGCGAGACAAGCGTGCCTTTCGCCAGATGGTAAGCGATATGACCACTCATGAACAGTATCAAAACCAAATAACACCATGAATTACAAAACAATGCTTGACATTCGACTGCGCTCGCCATCCTATACGATAGGACATACGATATTGAGTCTCAATATGTATGTAGTTACTCTGGTTACAATGTCCTTCACACCGGAACACAGTAGTGCATTTAAGTTGCTATTTAGCTTGAGAAATAGACATTGCGGTGGTACCTACGCAGGCGGGCTCTCACATATGAGGGATCTACCACAAGTAAATAATGTTCCACCACCAGTAAGTAATACGTATGTTCGATTGAATTTTGTTATGTTTGATGTTCTCTGTTTTGACGGTTATTAATGTTCTGTCACCAGCTACAAATGTTATAATAATAGTTTCCAGTAAAAGCTATTAACAACAGTGAGAAAGAAGTGACGTCACAGCTGCTACCATTATTGCCGAGTTCAGTACAATTACAGCGAGTTCAACGTCGCGTTTGTTGTTTTGTAAACAGAAGAAAGTCTGTGAATGTTTTAAATGGTTGTGCACTAAACGCGATTTGCGAACCGCTGGCGTACTAGTTACTTTCTTTGAATGCCGTTAGGGCTTGGACACACTAACTTTATTAAATCATGTTATGTGAATATTTTATACAATGTGAATAATTTACTTCGGAGTTCTTTAAAATATATGAGCAATTTCTACCCTAGGAATAATTCGTAAATCATTTCCATACCTAAATAACTATACTATAAAAAAAAAACGAAAAATCCCCTCTTTCAAAAAAATCTAATGTTCTGATACGCGGATTACACCAAGTACAATAGAGACGATTCAAATATAAGCTATTATTTGTTTAGTTTTTTCGTATCTTGGATATGGTGTAATCTTTGTTCACAATGGACGATGATTGACAATAGCAACATTACCAGCTAAATGACTCGATAGTGTGTCCACTTCCTTACAATAAGTTACAGGCATTGTTACATGTCTCGTCATACTCACTGCTTTGACTTATTGCGTCATGCTCGAAAGCGTCATTCAGATGCAAAAATAAACTGAGACTAAAGGAACAGTTTTCGCGCTTTTTACTTGTTAACTTGTTAATTTAATCCGCTCTTTTATATAGTGAGCGGAAATAATTGTGTTTATAGAGTCTAAATGATTTTAGTTCGAGTAAGTATATCAATATACCACTATAAGTTGTTGTTTGGACTTGATCCACATAGATTTTTTTATGTAATTTATTTCCATTTGTGTAAACGCATATTTTACACATACAATTAAATTGCTCCTACTTATACAACATTGACTAATAAATAAACAGTTATCAATGCGAGCATAAAACCTTAATGCTTTAACCTTAGATTATATACTCGTCTAGATTGAGCAATGTCAACAAACGATGTGCTAAAAGTGTCCTCACTTTCGTTGATATGTGTGAGTACCGGTCGTGTAATTATTGTAATCCAACTGTCAAGGTGTGTGTGTTTAGGGATGCCTACTCCAGATTATTAACTTAACTTTTCCCCATTATTTGATATACAAAATAGGTTAAATAAAATATTTTTTCTTTATTTAAAGTAATCATACTATTAATTATATTTATAACGCATTTTAGTAAAAACAATAAAGATCTAAACCCATCTCCTAGTGTTTGTTTCCGAATAGAATTAACTCTTTGGATTTATTGCCTGGGCTGTTATCTGATTTCTGTATTTATGTAAATAATAAATCATCATAAGTAAAATGTTCGGAACACACAACTGAAGTCATGTGAGGCTACGAATGGTCTTCTTTTCGTTTCCGCTGTGTAATGTCTCTCCAGCAATTTGCTAGTACGGAATCCGTAGGAAGTCTAAAAATATTATTAGGACCTTGAATAAGTTCTTGCTGTTTCTTCAAAGATGACAATAGCAGTACCCCGTTTGTGAAATTTTGAATGGTAATACACATGCAAGGCAAAGAATTAATAAAATTACTATGAAGTGCATGTCGTCGTGGGTTTCATTAATATCGTGTAGGTAACTATTATTTACTCATTAAATAAATAATGCCATTCTTCTTGTTGTTATTCTGATCGAAATATTATGTAATGATATTTGTGTTTTATAGTTTCTCCCATAGTTTCAACATATCTTCCTAGTAATAA
Organism: Hyles vespertilio; assembly: GCA_009982885.2. NCBI lineage: Eukaryota > Metazoa > Arthropoda > Insecta > Lepidoptera > Sphingidae > Hyles > Hyles vespertilio. The sequence continues at coordinate 14,109,497 of CM042821.1, read as the reverse complement.
ATTGACAACACTGGCCAATGAAACTCATCTTCAAAATAATGAATTAAAAGTTCATGTTTTCTTCAAATAATAGTGGTTTAACAATAATATTACCGATAGAAAGTGATATTGGTATTATTATACAGTTTTCCCACACAATTGCGATACAATTCGACAGCACAAACCGGCATAATTAATTATTTTTCGGGAGCACGTTATCCATATGTAGTTCAAATGACACTGACGTACGTGAGAAGCGAGTCTACCAAATTTGGTAGACTTTTTTTGAGCCGTGCGGTGAGGTGTGATGTGTCATCTAGACGAGTATATAATCTAAGGCTTTAACGTAGATTATCTGCCTCTTAACTGCAGGTCATCAAAATGTACGGAAGTATATTTACTTGCTTAAACAAGCCGAAATAAATTATAATGCCTATTTTGTTTTTAATTTGGTAAGTATATGAATGTTTGTGCAATATAACCTTCAATAGTGTCTAAGTATTTGCAATAGATCAGTATATGTTGTTTTAAAATTTGTTGCAAATACAGATTTCTTATTTTGCAGCAAACTACATTACGTAGCAGCAAAACTATCTTCATAACCACTTGTATATCATTAAGCGCAATCTATCACAACCAAAGATCACAACTATGAAATGCGAATCAATCAAAACTTATTTCCAAAAACTATTTCGCAATCGATCACATCTCACAGAATGGGCCTAATATCAAATGACATTAATTTATGATTAATACGTTATATATTTGACATAAAAACTAAATTATTACCTAAATTCCATAAAACATTTTGGCTCGTAAGAAACAGTAAATTAAATCTATAAAGACGCCGTTCTACAGGATAAAAGAAAATTGAATTTTAATAAATCATTTTGGTATTACATTATTATAGCGGGCTTATTTAGTCATAAATCTTGACTATAGAATGTATAATAATTTTATTTAACATAAGGAATTATTCAATGGTAATAACTATAAAAAACTCAGTATCCAACTGTTTTGTCGCTTAATTCTCTGAATTAAAATAAGTAACTAATAAAGTCTAAAATAACTCATCTGCACGCCTTATCCTGGGTAGAAGAAATTATGAAATATATTGTACCTCAATCGGCAGTTGAATAAAACCACCAAAATACATATAATAGTTACCAACCATTGATAATAGATTACTATGACCAACCAAAAGATGTGAAGGCGTGACGGTCAAGGCTGGCTACCCGGTTTCACTTTCTGATACCACTACATTTTCACCGAACTCTCTCAGAGCACTCGCGCAGAGAAATGTTACAGCACATTATCGCGTGGAGCAGTATGCCTTGTTGACTCCACCGACCGTGAAGTCTGCGACCGTTGAACCCCGACCTCCATTTAGGGAAAGATACTAGAGTCTAGAGGGGACACTATAATGTTTGTAACAAAAATGAACGGTACCGTACCGCTCTTTCTGTTTCTCTGTCACGCTTACATTGTAACATCATCTTCGATCTAGCTTCACTGAGTTCCCGTGTGCACGCACACAGAAATCGTGCACCAGCACAATGCGCAGAGATTTTGGCTCCAATGTCCGTTCTGGTATGATAAATCCATGCCGACATCTAGAAAAACATAACTCTCACTAATAAAAGCACGGAGTCAAATCATATTTGGCTCCACTATTTTTTTATTAGCGAAAATGACGAGTCGAGATACTTTGATGCTGAGCGTCATGTGCATAAATAAGTGCATAACCAGTTAGAACTTATCACTATTAAACGCTGCATGAATGTACAGTAGGCTCGTCTACCTGTATATTACCTGTTTAAGTCTCCAAGGTGGAATACCTAGTAATTATTGCTTAAAATGTCCTCCTAATCACTGCAATTTCAACACACATATGTTAACACATTGCTGCTTGGTGACAGTAAACAGTAATTAATAAACCTGCCCAAACTACTACCGTTTTTCTTCATAGATGCCATAAAATCAAAGTCTACATTCAATTAATTTTAAAATAGCGCCATCTGTTATTATTCGGTCCAGCTATAAAATAGCTGTTGGTTTACGCAACGCCATCTAGTAAAATTGTATTATACTATTTACTAAACTAAGTAAAATGTTCGCAGTTTGATGTTTTCACCACAGATGGCACTAATTTAAATTAATGAATTTAATTTTAAATATCTCAAGGCTACTTCTAAAAGGAACTCTCTTAACAGTTATATTTTAAACACCACCTGCCCACTTTACCGTTTTATTACGAAATCATAACTCAATTTATCCACAATGATAGTATCATTTGTTTACTGAAATACTCCGGGAATATTATTTTTATAATAAAAAGTAACTACCGGAAAAACAGTTACATGACTATTTGTTTTATACATTCCCAGATCAAATGCCATGAAAGTGTTGACAATTTTTAATTTTCTGTTAAAAATTGAGGATTTGGGTGTAGTTGTGATATATTATTTTAGTTCGTAATGTTTTTATAATACTCTAAAAGCTGATGATTTTGTGTGATGTTTCTATAATAAGCATTCAAACCAACAAAATAATGATTTCCAGACATAGAAGAGAGAATCTTGCCCTAAAAGACACCTAGTAGAAATTAATAGGAGGAGTTGGAAATAAATTATTGTCCACTTCCCTCCGTGTAAAGCGGGTGACAAAACAATGAACTAAAGAGGCAAATAACCTCGCAAAAAGACTTATAGCCGGAGAAGCCAGCCGTAAAGCACCACGGATCAAATTATTATTACCTTAAAATGGGACCTATTTATGTGAGCTGTTGGTTCCAGTAATATGTATGACAAAAGCGCCGGAAAGAACGGATATATTTAATAGTTGATGTAATGTATATTTATTAGTTGATGGCAATGACTCCGGTATAAACGCCTTAAAAAAGTATTGCTGTAATTGTGTTGTGGGTTGTAGAACTGTTGGATGCTATGCCCATTTTATGACAGTCATATGATCCAGCCGAGATAGATGGGCACGGCATCAAAGCAACATTTATCCTCCTGCTCAATATCTGGACAATGTCCTTATTGTTTATGACATGGAATAATATAAACACAAATAATGTAAATATTTATCATGGAACAAATCTGCTCCTAAAATAAACGCCATAGTAAGAGTTTGACATCGATGCTACTCCTGTACATAGAGGTATTTTGTGTATCAAATACATGATCAAATATGTATAATTTCGCCTAACAGATTATATTATTGTATAATAAAATAAGTATCGCAAATGTGAATACATAATATGGTATAAAGAAAACTATGACAACAACGTTGTAAAAACAACAGTAAGGAGAAAATAAAAAGTGGTTTTCCTTCGAACTCCCAAGTTTTATTGTATCCAATCCTTTTAAAAGTTATTTACCACTTGTATATAATAATTTGAGTATTTTGAAACGTGGGCAGCTGGGGCCGATATCTGTATGGGGAGTGGGTAAATATTTCGAACCTTAAGAGTTATGTGGGTATTAATATAGTTCAAATGCATAATTACACAATTACCTACCTAAAACTTAAACAAATACATTGCAACATTAATTTAGCGAGCTTCAATATAACAAATTCCTTAAAGCAAATATTTTTTTCAATCCCCTAGAAGTCCTCGTAAGAACTAGTGCATAATATACCCTTACATCGAACCTCAATAAAACAAACCTTAATACAACGAACTTGATATAACTTGACTACCTAATCCCCTTCATTTTCATTATATTGAGGTTAAACTGTATTCAACGCCCATAAAAGCCTTTCAGCCTGAAGGAATCATAATATTACGAGCGATACTAATTTATTTTTTTATATTATGTTAGTAATTTTACAGTAATTTTTTTTTATTCTAGTTATCATCTTAATCATCATAGCCTTCAACCACCTGAAATGCGCTGCACAACACAGGTCTCCCTCAACGATTTCCACCGTGACCTGATTAAAGCGGACTTTATTTAATAACTTTCTGCCATATTTATTAGGTAGGTAGGGAAATCGGTCCTTCTCGAACAACGTATATATTCAGTTTTGAGCGAAGAACTATTACGGAACATACTATTACGGTGAAGGAAAAAAATCGTAAAGAAATCTGCATACCGTAGCGATTTTTAAGAATTTATATGATTTGTAAAGTCCGCTAACCCGCAATAGGCCAGCGTAGTAGATATGGCCTTCTCTCAATTGTATTCTCGATGGAAGAGGAGGCTCACGTCCTGCAGTATGATGTATATGGGTATACAGGTAAATATAGAGAAATCGTCCGACCACGTCTAAAGTTATTCGACACTACGCCTGCCCGTTCAAGGGTTATGATCTCATTTTAACAACAGCAAAATAATTTAAAAGGCTTAGGTAGCTATTTTTACTACTAAATCACTATCATGATATATGAATAATAGCCTCTTTTAACCAATCTTTTCAGTCAAGCAGGTATGACGAAAAACTGCATGTGCATCGCTCCCATCATCAATTCCACTTACAGTTTCTTTATTGACAACCAACCGTGAACAATTTTATAAGCTTAAGTGCATTATGATTTCGCAATAATGTCGATTCTACTCTCTTGTACCAGAAAATGTCGGTGATACTACGAATCTTCTGACTTATAGAATTGTGGGTCTTCAGGTAACTAGTATTGATGTGCAGCTTATTATCTTATTATTAATAAACTAACAGAACCACTGACTCATAAACTATCCTCATAAAATAAGTTTCAAGTTCAGAATATTCCAAGAATATTTCAAGGATGCCGGCGACATTAACTGGAGTGCGCTCTTTCAGTCCGATTGCCTCGATGCCAAGATTGATCTCTTCAATAGTAAATTAATTAATTTATATGATAAGCATGCACCTTTTCGAAAAATAAAACTTAAACACCTACCATCGCCATAGCTTACCACCGAAATTAAAGAGTTCCTGTGTAAAAAAGCGTCAGCCAAGTCTAAGTATAAACGCCGTCCCAACGAGTCGAACTGGTTGAAGTACGTAGCCATTCGGAATCACTGTAAGGTGTAAAGTGTGTAGGAATGCTCAACGGCGACATATCCATGATTCTGTTGAAAACGGAGATCCAGCTAAAGTCTGGAGATTTCTCAAGACATTAGGAGTGGGTAAACCTACACAAGACTCAATTCCGAAAACAATTGATTTAAATTCTCTGAATAATCACTTTTCTTGTCCATTCTATTTTGACATGACGATCAAAGATAAAACTATTAAGCATCTTTCTTCCATTAAGACTCCTGAATGTTCTGCTTTCGCTCTTAAACAATTTGCTGCTTGTGATGTTGGGAAAACCATTAGGCTTATTTCATCAAATGCCATGGGAAGCGACTGTGTCAGCCCTAATATGATTCTTCCTATCCTAGACGAAATCCTTCCTGTCATTTGTCACATCCTCAACCATTCCGTTTCCACCGGGATATTTCCTACTGCATGGAAAGAAGCCCCTATCATCCCCATTCCAAAAAAACCTAAGGCCTCAGTCCTGTCTGAATTCCGTCCTATTTCTATTTTACCATTCCTTTCTAAAGTCCTCGAACGCCTTAATTTCCTTTCCAGTAATGACTTCTGAATCCTCTCCAGTCTGGATTTCGTCCTGGGCATAGTACCACTACCACCCTGACTCATATTACGGATGGCATCAGATCGGGCTTGGAGCATGGCGAACTGACAGTCTTAGCACTGCTAGACTTCAGCAACGCCTTCAACACTGTCGATTTTTATGTGTTACTCAGCGTACTTGGTTCTCTTAACATATCTCCAATGGCAATTGATTGGTTTCGTAGTTACCTGTTTGGACGCCGGCAACGCATCTGTGTTGAGAATAGTTTCTCCTCTTGGTGCCCCGTATCTGCTGGCGTTCCACAGGGCGGCGTGCTATCTCCTTTACTTTTCGCAGTTTTTATAAATTCCATCACTGACCACATTTGCTCCTCCTACCACCTCTACACAGATGATCTCCAAATTTACTCCTGGGCGACCTTGAATAACTTGGCTGACGCTATTTCTATTGTAAACACTGATATCAAACATATTTGTGACTGGAGCCGGACCCATGAATTGATGGTTAATCCATCCAAAACCCAGATGATTGTGGTCGGTAGCCCTAAATTGGTATCTAAAATTAATTGGGATCTACTACCATCTATCACCTGTAATGGCACTATCATCCCATATAGTGAAACCGTCAAGAATTTAGGTTTATTTCTTGATAGGTCTCTCACTTGGGGTCCGCAGCTTCGTGAGGTTAGTCGAAAGCTGTTTGCCTCGGCAAGGTCCTTGCGAAGGTTGAGCAATCTTCTACCTATTACCACGAAGATTTCACTTGCGCAAACTCTCCTTCTCCCTATCCTTGATTATGCTGATGTCAGCTATCTAGATCTCACCAAGGACCAACTTAATAAGCTTGAGCGTCTCCAAAATCTCTCTATCAGATTCATATTTGGGCTTCGCAAATATGACCATGTTTCAGAATTTCGTACTAGGCTCAAGTGGTTACCCATCCGGTTTCGTCGGAATACTCATATTCTTTCACTTCTATACAAAATTTTGTTTAATCCTCTAACGCCTTCGTACCTTAAAGATCGTTTCGTCTTTCTCCATGATTCGCTTTCAAGATCCTTGAGGTCGTCGGAGAACTTGAAACTAAGAATGCCCTTGCACTCCACAGTATTCATTTACTGTCCAAGCTGTCCGACTGTGGAACTCACTACCAGCTGAGTTGCGACGGCCTGAAACACTGTCGTCATTTAAAAGAAAGGTCAAAGAACATTTCCTCTCACAACAAGAGTGTAGCTGAAAATAATTTGTCCATTCTCTTCTTAGTATATTTTAGGATAGGTACATATGTTTATGTATATGTATGTATTATAGGTATGTTTGTAATTGTATATGTGTATGTATATGGATATTTACATATATTTTGGGTGTTTATGTTATATTTTTATTTTTAGTTATTAATTGTAGATTATTATTGTTTTTTTTTACGCCTTAGACTGCCCTTTCTATCTCCTGTTAATATATCCATCCTATGGTTGCCTGTAAGAGATTACCTATTGTGATAAGGTCGTCACTTGTACTATTATTCTTATTGCGTAATATCTTCATAGTATTTCTGTACAGTGCAAAAAAGAATTAAATAATAACTACATAAATATTCCTGCATTAATTTAATCATACTATACATCTTTGGAAATCAGTGTGAAGAGATATTTTTATGTTCATAGTAAGTATTTATACAAAATAATCAGAAACCCATATGTAATCATTTAAATAAAACTATACAATATTGAATTATTCTCTTAAATAATAATTATGATCTATGTTCAGGAGGAAATTCCTATAACTGAACTTAATGACAATATACCTTTAACTTATTAAAAATATACTCCTTACACGGTCTATAAACCATGTAAACAAAACGAGCATTCCTCAAACAGAAGCAGAGCAGTCATCAATAACATCACATAACATTGCATTGTATTACGTCATTGTTACCAAAACATTGAGACAAATGTCCCACTTGCTCACCATCTCAGTTACGGAACCAAAGCGACCTAAACAAACATGTTACGCTAAGTTTAACTTCACCCGTTTGTATTGCAACTGCCGCATAAGGAATTTCGCTTTCATGGTAAATCTGCTGTTGCAAATATTCGCAACTGTGACTAAATTTTATTAGATCTTAGTAGTGGCTGAATTCATTGAGCTGTGCATTTAATTTTATGAACAAAATTCGCTCTCCAAAACTTAGTCATAAAAAGCATGGTTCCTATATTAAAGCATAGATACCCTCACGAAATGTATTAAGAGATCTAAGCGATATAAAAGGATAATTAATGAAATAGTTATCCTATAGAAAAAGTGACGAGAATTTATCAGCACTTCTTTGCCTGACTCTAAGCTCTAAGTAACATGTAAAATCTTTCGTGTGTTTTAATAGAATATTCAAATAATTCAATACTATCTTGTAGCCAGTCAAATGTAAACTGTCTCCTTACACGACTTAATAAACGCAAAACTCACCTCTTACTATTACGTAGAAAATCAACAATACATAATACAATCAGAAATACTTACATCTTTACGTAGCAACATATCGTTCCGTGGCTCAAAACAACAATAGCACCATTAGGAGATGTCATCGTGCGTGCAACAAACAAAAGGAGCCGGGAAGAGATAAAACAACGGATTGCAAGAATACACTTGCATTATATCGCTAACCATCGTGACCACTACCTGCTTCCGACACTCAGTTCCCGGCATACGACCGACATGGTCGCCATAATCATACTTCTGTCGTGTGCCCTCGCTTCAGCTGACCATTTGGGAGCCTACTCATCCCCTCAATATGCCAAGAAGTTATACCCTAAGAAAGGATTCGAAACAAGTCAATTACTGCCGAGAGAAAAACCTCCGTTAGCTTTTAGAGATGATGATTGGAGTCAGCAAAGTCAAGAATCTATTGCAAGGTTCGACAATGGTAATGATACGTTAGTGCACAGTCGCTCAGGGTTTCTAGAAAGTGCGAATAACTTCTTCAGCAGTACTGGGGGACAAGTGATGACCAGCATTGCCAAGGACTTCATCTCCAGGTCGACTGGGAGCAGCCAGGTTGGTTTTGACTGCGTCAGTCAGGTTCGTATCGCACTTTTAAAGTAAAATTGCACGCTTTCTGCATGACTCAGCCCTTTTGGAATTTCAAATCGGAAAGGACATTGAAACAGATAACAGTTTGTCAAATCATTGGAATGACTCACGGGAATTGTAAGGGACAGTGAAGAGTCATATTATAAAAAGTCTATTATTCAGTAATTTAGATGTGTTTTTAACTTATTGGGGAGGTCACTACGCCTTGTAATATAAAGAATTTAAAACCATTATGTATAGGTACTTCTGAAAATATTAACTAAAATAGTATATTACAAGAGTATTCATTAAAGGTAAGTTCATTTTCTTAATTATTAGTCGCTGTAGGTACAAATACAGCTATTTATTTAATTTCAGGTACTCAGCTTAAACCTGACAAATCTGGTCATCCTCATAGTGCTAAAAGCGTTGATCCTGGCTGCGGGTTTCTTCGGGGCTGGCGCTTGGAAGGGCGGCCACCACTACGGCAGGAGTCTTGAAGGTAAATAATGACCCATTATATTCGGTTACAAAAAAACATGGTACAAAACGTAAAAAGGGTTCGAACTGTTGTTTTTTGGTTAATTTTGCGCTAAGCACATCGCCAAGATAATCTAAGAAGGTTAGAAAATCTTTGTAGAAGTATATTATGATTTGGCCACAAGTGAATAATTTTAGCAATCGAAGTATAATTCATGTAAACTGACTAAAATTGTTTGGGACATATTTTCATATTATAAACAACAAGCCTATATATTCGTAATCTTATAGCATTAACATGTCCAATATAATAAAATGTGAAGAGAGAATAACTAATATTTTGACAACATTAACAACTCATTCATACGCCAAAATATCGTAGACAATCTATAAGTACAATATTATGTCTTTGTAAAACACTCACATGCTCTTTGTCTGATTGACTCTATATAAATCATAAAAAAACACGAATCTATCCAACATCAAACAAGAAGACCATTCACTCAACTCATGTAAACTCACTAATATCACAAAACATATTGACAAATGACGATCAGGAAGTATTTTACACATCTGCTCACAACAATAGTTCGCCACGCGCCGGATCAGAGTTTATTTAATCCGATATACCTCGGAGATGGGTATTCCGTGTCCATCCAGTTAATCCCATTGCTGGGGGATTATCTATGTGTCTGGCCGGCAAATGACCAGCGGACAAAGCTGCAATCCATTCACCCTTTTAGTACCTCCTCAATTAGCGATGCGGACTTTATCGAATAGCGGAGTTTGCTTTGTGTGTAAAGGTGTAAATCTGTGTTTTCATTTAGTCTGGTTTGGCAATTTAGAGATAAAGTGATGTGGCATTTATTTGTATTTACAAGCATATTTTTTTAAAATTACTTTACATCTACTCATATTTAGATTACCAATTTAGACCAGATTTAAGCAGTTAGCCTGCAAGCGTGAAATTCGGTAATATCGTGCCACCCTCCCACCTTCACAATCACACAAAGGCCTATGGTTTGACCGTCCAAAATATGGCCGTATATGCTACGCACATATCGGCCTAATAACTAATCATTCATCAGCGTACGTGTACTTTCCAATCCCTTACATCTTTAATATATTACGCTATTAAATCAGCTCACGAAAATGTTTTTTTTTTTTGCAATAAATGGCGAGACTAGCAAGTCGTTTGCCTGATGGTAAGCGATATGACCGCTCATAAACAGTAGCAACATTTCACTGCGCTCGCCATCCTGAGACATAAGGTGTTAAGTCTCAATATGTCCAGTAGTTACTCTGGCTACAATGTCCTTCAATCCGAAACACAACAATGCATTTACACTGCTGTTTGGCAGAAGAAATAGACATTGCGATGCTACCTATCCAGGTGACCTCTTACACACGAGAGACCTACTACCAGTAATTATCATAATTAACGTATATTCTATTTTACATAATTCCATAACCCATATTGATATTTCAACATGTTACACTTAAAACTCATACTGACAATAAAACACATTTCACAGACAATAAAAACGCGTCGTACATCAGTGAAGACGAGATTCTGCTGTACCTGAGCTACCTGGCAGGACAACAGAGCAAGAACTACGCGTGTCTGTACCTACTGTCATGCCAGCGACCCGAACAAGCCGCGCTCTACTCCTCCGGAGCTGAGCTGCTGCTGCAGGGGACTAAGCTGTTCCACGGGTATGAATACATGTTCAGAAGACATTATTGTTCTATTTTCCATCTATTATTATTTTCTACTACTTAATTACAAAATTATTTTTTCAAAAAAAAATGTATAGGTTAAAACTTAACCAATATTGAATTCCTTGTATCCTATAGTTAAAAGATTGTGATACATATAGACGAAAATTGTAATATATGTATCTTGATTAGGAATACTTTTGTTGCAGAATTTGCATTAAAATCTGCGCCATGACTCTACAGTCATATAACTTTAAAAAACTAGACTCGTGTTGTGTAATAGATGAAATATTCGACCTCGATCAACGCTCTAAACTATAAACTTATTTCTAAACCATCGAATTATTAGTTATGCATTATAAATATTTGCAGAAATAACATAGATCTCGAGCAGTACGAAGATGTAACATCGGGAATCAAACAGGCGGCCGCGTGGGGAGAGCAACGAATGCCATGCGACACCAGATACCGCTGCGGAAAATAAACTATTGTTAATGTAAACTTGTACAAATTGCTAAGTACACTTTTATGAACTGAATGTAAAGATGTCTTCATCTTTTATTGATAAAAAAAACTGTAATTATGATGTAAACACTCTAATAAATAAGTTATAAGTACATAATATTGAATTTTTTTGACAACCAAATTTGTCACACTTTTAAAAGTTGTTTAAGCATAATAAATAGAATATTAGTATATTTTAACAATATACCGGGTATCTCAAGACTGCTACCGAAAACGAAGCCGGGTGGTAGTTTTAGTGGCTAAAAACACAATGCAACTAAAATTTTCGCATAGAAACGTGACAATTATTTTTTATGATTTTTTAAATATCGTCATTTTTGGGTGGTAAATCCATAGTTTTTGCTAAAATAATAATTTAAACTCTCTTATATCTTAGAGTATTTATAAATTAAAGGGTATACACTATTATTTTAGGAAAAAAATTATTTACCACCAAAATATGGCAATAGGAAAAAAATTTCAAAAAAAAATTGTCGCTTATTTTTGCAACTTTTTCTGTTGCATTGTGTCTGAAGTCGTTTAAACTACCACCCGGCTTCGTTTTCGGTAGCAGTCTTGATATACCCTGTATATACTTAAAATAATTTCATATTAATACAATAATTATACCTCAAAAATGTGTGAATATCTTAAGTTAAACAATATTAATTTACAATAATTTTATTCGTTATTTTGTACAAAAACATACACCACATTCCTAATTCATTGAGTAAAACAAAACGCATATTCTTAAGTACAAACACCCATACAAAATGTCCCCATTTACAATTTCCAAACATTTTTTCCTTTACACCCACATTTTCCAAATATTATTTTACCACTCATTTTTGATTTGCTTTTTAATATCTCCCTGTTAATTTCTTGATACTCCTAACACATTTATTTACATTATAATGATACGTTTGAAAAAGAAGGACAATGCATAGCACACATAGCTCGCGACACTGATTGACGGAAAGTTATTTTTAAGATAAATTCTTGAATGGAATCCACATACTAGCAAGAATATCATCCACAGCTTGTAGGGTCCCACTGCTGGGTATCTCTCATATTATCTCACTTTTCTCTGTCTCTTGTCAGTGGCATCCAGGTTCAGTTTGCGACTTTGACAATGTCGTCGTCCATTTTGCCACTGGATGGCCGACGCTGCACTTACCCAGTTCTGGCCACCATTGTGTTAGCGCTTTACTCCGCCTCCCCTCAGTGCACCTAGCCACGTTCCCAGCCCAACTCCATTTATTCATTCTTCCAGCAAGCATAACATACATTTAATTAAAAGATGAACAGTCAACCTGACTATCTTTCCACTTATCTAAACAAGACGGTTTTTACAGAAGTTTCCCTTGCTGTCGATATATTTTGGAGAGAACTCCATCCAACAGTGGACATGTACGTTTGGGTTATTTTCTATCGGCCGATGCCAATAATCAATCGAAAAATTAGATTGAAGTCAATCTGGATTGTTTTCTACTTTTCGATTTGTCATTTACCATGTTGCCATAGTTTTCTCACGACTGAGATTGATTATTGACAATATAGTATCAGAAAAAAGATTGAGCTGTCAATCTCAAACGGCAAATTTTGGATTGGGATTGTTTATTGGCAGCGGCTGTTAGTCTACATAATATTTACAGAAACATTAATAAATGCAAAGAATTTGAATTGAATTGAGTCCTTCTAAGTAGCGTCAGATGCTACCACTCTCGATGTTCTTGTATCTGGTCTTTTTATTCTAGCTGCCCGATACTCGGGGTATGACACATATCCATCGTTGTCAGTGTCATCCAACTCCAAAGTTCGATCCACCAGTTCTGTAATGAAAGAATAACAAATTTTGTATTGAACAAAGAATATCCATGTCCTGATTATAATTTATTTAACAGCTGGTTTTCCAATATTCAAATCCAATCAAATGTAGCTGTCAATTACTCGTTAAATATTGAATGAGTATAAAATTGAAAATTAATTTAAATTCGTTAATACTGTATTTTGTCTTAGGCATATACAGGGTATATCAAGGCTGCTACCGAAAACGAAGCCGCGTGGTAGTTGAAACGACTTCAGACGCAATGCAACAGAAAAAGTTGCAAAAAACGCGACGATTTCTTTTTATATTTTTTTTTCATATTGTCGTATTTGGGTGGTAAATACATTTTTCTTAAAATAATATAAAAGATTTTAAATTATTATTTTAGCAAAAACTATGGACTACCACCCAAAAATGTTGATATTTAAAAAATGATAAAAAAAATTATCGCGTTCCTTTGCGAAATTTTTAGTTGCATTGTGTTTGTCACTAAAACTACCACCCGGCTACGCTTTCGGTAGCAGTCTTGATATACCCGGTATGTAGATTCGCAATTTAAAAAAATACTCCTTAATATTCTTGATATTTAAATACACTTTGATTTCCACCGAATTGGATTATGTAACTGTGTAAATATCAACAGGTAATGCGAGGTCATCACTATATTTTTTCTAATACTCGTACACGGCTGGTATTCCAAACACTCTAAGGCAAACACAGAATAGTTGAAATGGTTAGAAGGGAAATACAAGCTTTTGACGAGTCGCAAGGTGGTGCATAAAAAGCATCACTGCCGCGGAACGGATGATTTGTCAAATCAGTCGTTGTCGAAATGCCTTGGAGTGTGATACTCCTGCGAAATAAAGTAAAAATGCAGATTTGTGCTATTTTATATTGCAGTTCCAATACTAAAGCGTCGAAAATCAATAGAGAAATAATTTTATACTACTATTAAACCCGCTTTTATTGATTTTTACCTTTATTTCCAAAAATTGCGGTTTTTATTTACGACGTTTTGAAGAATTCCATAATATGATAGACGACATACCTAAAATATACATTGCTTATAACGCGTACATACATTGCACGCGAATGCCAAGTTCCTACGCAATGCATACGACTCGTTTTTGTTATGTCAACTTCAAAATTTGTCACATATCACACAGTGTTGTAGTCATGTACATAGAAACTATATCGATGTAGTTATAGATTTCGTATACTCGTAAATCAGTTTTCATGGGCATTAAACAAAGAAATTAAATAAAAACCCTTTAGTAATTTAAATTGTAGTACTCGAAACATTTGATAACGTTGACGACCTATCCTTATGTCTGTCATAACTCCGTCAACTTGAGAACAACATATTATATTTGTGTCTGAATATACTTTATAATATTAATCCATTCGTTTGTAGGTTTCCGAGAGTGAGTCGATAAAGGCTGTGACTGTATAAAAATTCTCAAACAAAAATAATTATAATTACACGTTTTAGTCATTAAGAAACGTGTTATAATAAGGGGATGTTGTATAGTCGGTTCCCATCATCCATTTCAGTAAAACGGAGAATATTCACAGCATTTGCATTCGATGCGTGAAACGCTAAGTAAGTTATTAAAGTTGATTATTAAGACCATCGTTGTCATTACCAATAACGAGTATCCTGATAATATCTGTGATAATTGACGTTTGAGGCGACAAGCTGTTTACAACAGGTAGAGACAACTGCATTCCTACAAAATCCAGTACGATTTGTTCTAAGTATTCATTTTCGTGAAACAGAAGACGATTAAAAAAATTATGTATCATAAGTAATATACAAACCAAAAATAATTACGGGCAACGCTTATGGTAAAACTGTATTATGGAGGTGAAATAATGAATTATTATATGAAAAATTAAAACCACTGAAGCGATTTACGTAAAAAAAACATAATGTTATTGTAATAATTGCATATATGTGTTTTTCCAATAATAAAAATGTTAATATCTGCACACAGCTGAAAATCTTAAAAATCCTGTACCCTGTATAGATTTGTAAAATAGTATACACATTAAAACTAACTTTCAATTTTAGATATTGTAGTCTTATTTATTTGCCGTCTAGCAACATAATACTAATTTAATACTGTATCAGGAAAAACCATTAAGCATATCGATAAAATAAATTTCGGTCCTATAACAAAAAGATATTTCCATAATTTTATCGATACTTTAAATCGACTATTGCAAGCTTTGTTTATTGAATTGGTAGAGGTTTTGTGTTTCGAAAACGACGACCCTGGATTTCATACAATTTGACGGCTATTACCTTTCTAACCATATTCATCTGTTCTGTAATTGCAAATAAGGAAAACCTATGCTACAAGTAACAGAGTTCCTCAGAATTCACAAACAGCAATTAAAAATATTTTTAGGCACAGAAAGTCATGTAGATTAACTATTGCAGTTATACCTATAACACAAGTTTCAATTAAATTTAACATAAGTATAATAAGTGATATGCTTCTATATTAATTTATATACCTTCCATTGTTATGAAAAATCTCCTTCGAGACTCAAATAATTTTATTACATAATTTAAGCCCAGAACTTTTTTTTCTTATTAACGCGTATGTTATATTGTTATTAGGAAATTTGTATAACATACCTATGTAGGAGTCATAACCGTTGTTAGCCTCTGGTTCAATAGACTCATCGTCTTGCTCAACACCGCCATGCCCTACTGTATGGTATACCGCCTGAAATGATTACAAAACATTAATTTAAATTGTATTTTTTTATTAATTAAATTATCCTATTTACATCGATAGTCGATACACAAAATACCTATGACGGTTATTTGTGCCGAGAAATGGCGCTAACGGTGATTTTTTAAGTTAATAATATTATAAAATTAAAGTGTATTTTGTACGCTTTGATAAGAACATATTTTACCTTCAATATCTCGAGTCCATCCAATTTCTTATTGTTGTCAAAATCATGAGCTAGGAAGTAGTGGATTTCCAGTTCCTCTGGTGTCATCTTAGCCAGAGTTTCAGCGGTCAATATTCTCGTGTCTTCCTCCAGATGCCTAGAAAATAAACAATAGTTTGGAAAATATGTAACCAGTAATTTTAATTTCATTATTTTATTAATAATTTTAGTTAAGCCACAGTAGTTGAGCATTGCTTTTTCGAAATTTGTACAAGAAATAAAACATAATCATCAGCATCATCTCTACCATAGGAAGTCTACTGCTGGACATAGGCCAACCCAGAGATCTCCACATCGAACTGTTGGAAGCGGCCTGCATTCAGCGACTTCCTGCAACCTTATTTACAATTAACCTTTACCTTACTTACCTTATAACCTAACGAACCTATTTAGTAGTTGTAAAATTAGTTATGATTAATTTATTATTGTTCACAATATATCACTTAAAGTATTTATCGTCGAAGCACGTAAAGTAATAGAAAAATCAATCATCCTTTCAAACTTTCAGCTGTAGTAAAATTTCAAACTAAATCTAAGATAACATTAATACTGAACGAGTAATTTCATGACAGATCAGATGAAATTAACGTGTACTTACTGGATATCATGTAGCACTTCAGACTCCGCTGTGAGCGAGTCAAAGCCCCTGGGTCTGTAGTGGTGGTGCCGTCGCTCCACCGGGCTCTGTCCGTGGGGATGATGAGGACCCCGGCGCAGACCACACGTCACGTGCAGGATAAGAAGGAGGCATACTAAAATCATACAATGATAAATATATGTAACAGTCAGTATACATAGTCCTAACCACGCAATAAGATCGAATCTTGTAGCGTGGATATCGGAAACTAAAAAAACACAATAATAGAATAAATACTCCCAACAATCACATACATAGTCCTGACCACATAATAAGATCAATTAAGTCTTGTGTCGTAGGTATAGGAAACTACGTGACACTTTTCGGTTTCACAAACAAATCTACAATTAGACTGGAAAATGAACTGCCTAGTAAAAGTAAAGCCGCTGACGCTGCAGAAAGGACTGCGTAAGAAACGGGCTGGCTCGACCGGGGTGGTATGTAGGATATATCTTTTTTTTCTTGTTTTTGTTTGCGTGTGTGTAATAACATAAGTGTTGTGTACTCCTTTAAGTAGTATATGCACCAGAATGTAGCTGTAGTAAAGAATGTCTCAGCTGTGATACTGAAATAAATCGGATATTCGGATCCGCCCGGATTGCGACGATGGTACATCTCTACTACTGTTATAAAGAGGAAAGATTTGATGTTTGTTTACATTGAATAGGCTCTGAAACTACTAGACCGATTTGAAAAAATCTTTCACCATTAGAATCCTATGTTATCCCTGATGAACATGCGCGATAGTATATTTCCAAGAAGTATGCGCATCCGGGCGGAACTGGGCCGGGCAGCTAGTAGTAGTAGTATGAGAGATGACAACCAAAATTTTTGTATCATAGCAATACCGCCACAACCGCATCAAATTGATAGATTTGATTATTTTGAACTCGAAAATACCAATTTCAGACATTTTTCGCGTAGCGTTTGACCGAACTTAATTTTCAAAAATGACAACAAATTTTACCGGACTGTATCATAGCAATCTATCTGATTTTCTGACTGTAGTTATATAATAGCTCTAAGATACCGAAAACATATTTTTCAGAAGTTAGTAGTGTAGCGTGAGCCCAAAAAAACATTTAGAAAAATTAAAAATGATACAAAAAAACAGCAATCTTTCTGAAAATTGTTGAATTTGATGAAATGAATTATCCAGATATAAAAAAAATTATATCAGAAGAATTCAGTGTAGCACCTCGTTTATCAGACAACTTTTCGATACCGACCGAGTTGAAGCGTGACTGATTGCAAGTCGGGCAATTACCTTGCTTTTGTCTTGTCAAAATAGAGCGCGGACAACGTATTTATGCTATAAAACGTCTATTATAATCGATAATTTTGAATTCTTGTAAACCCTCTCTTCCATCTTAAAAACTTCGTCAATGGTAGATGAGCAAACCATGCCTTGTCATTGGGAATAGAAGAAAAAACGTCCGCGATCCCTCGGACAACCAGCCACACACCCACGTCCTACTGAGCAACTTATAGTTTGTTGTCACCTTAAGTGAGCGTCATTTCAACGGCTAGGACAGCTGGTGAGTGACTATGTAAACTAAGAGAGTGGCAGGAGCGTAACACGATCTGCAAATTTATACACGGGCACCGGTGGACAAGATGGTCGATGCGATTCGAACTATTAACGATGATATCCAACATATATGTACTTGGAGTAAATCCTATGGACTGAAGGTGAATCCGTCGAAAACTCAAGTGATTGTTGTCGGTAGCCCCAGGATGATATCGAGACTTGATTGGACCCAACTTCCATCCGTTTACTGTGACGGTGTTACTGTCCCATATAGCGATACCGTAAAAAACCTTGGCCTATACATAGACAAGTCTATCACCTGGGGTCCGCAGATTCGGGAGCTAAGCCGTAAGGTTTTCGCCTCCGCTGGGTCCTTGCGAAGGTTACAAAATTTTCTACCCATTACCACGAAGATTTCCCTTGCACAAACTCTCCTACTCCCCATCCTTGATTATGCCGATGTCAGCTATCTCGATCTCACCGAGGACCAACTTAATAAACTTGAGCGTATTCAAAATTTCTGTATTAGATTTATATTTGGTATACGCAAATATGATCACGTTTCTGAGTTTCGAGCTAAGCTCAAGTGGTTGCCCATACGACTTCGTCGGAATGCTCATATTCTATCTCTTCTGTACAATATCTTATTTAATCCTCTCACCCCTTCATATCTCAAAGAACGTTTTGTATTTCTTCATAAATCTCATTCTAAGTCCTTGAGGTCATCGGAGAATCTGAAACTGAGAATGCCGTTGCACACTACAACTTTCACAGATAAGTCGTTTGCAGTCCAAGCTGTACGACTGTGGAACGAGTTACCAACTATAGTAAGGCAGGCTCAAACACTGGTATCGTTTAAAAAAATGGTGAAAGACTACTATCTCTCTCACTAAATCTACAGACCGAGAAGTATAGTTTCTACATATAGAAAATAAGCCTACAGGCAATTTATAGTATTTATAAGTGTTTATGCATAATCATAGTTGTATATGTGTATGTATGTGTGTATGTATGTATGTATGTATGTATGTGTATATGTGTGTATATATATATGAATATATATTATATATAATATTAATTATAAATAATTCGTCTATAATTCTTATTTTACTGGAGCTTGTTTCCTTTATTTCCTAGACTGCCCCTCTCTTCTTCTCCTTATCTCGTATCCATCCAAAGGTTGTCTGTAAGAAATCGCCTAGAGCGATAAGACCGCCTTCTGTACTTTTTATTTTATATTATATGTTAATGTTGTCCTCTTTATGTGCAGTTAAGAATAAATAAATAAATAAATAAATAAATAATCCATTCCCACCGCAGCAGGAGCGTAAGAAGCGCTCAGGCATCGGCCAAGCGGCTCCAAAACGTTCTTTTTTTTTTGGGAGTACATGCGACATCTAAAATTTCTGCAAACAGTTTTTTTGCAATCCTGCCAAATATACGAACAGTTAAAAAAAAACATTCGGATTGCTATAGTACAGGTCGGCTAAATTTGTTGACATTTTCAAAAATTCTCTTCAGCTATATACTACGCACAAAATGTCTGAAAACAAACTTATTCGTCATAAAATTATAAAATCTATGTACATTTCCAATATCAGACGTATTGCTATGATACCGACTGCATTTTTTTTAGACACAGCAGAAATAGCCTCACATGCAATTGCTACACTTTTGACCGTTACTACCTACCTAGTCGGGTTCAGAATCGGGTTCAGTTTCGACCGTGTTGCTATGATATGGTTTTGGTCGTGATCTCTGGTACTATAGATAAAGATCAATCATAGTGACCCAAGGTAACTATGTCGCGTATCGGATGCACCTATTTAATGCCTCCTCCACACGTCATCACATGCATCTGCAGATGTCGTTTTCGGATGGATGTTGCGATCGTCAAGTGACGCACGGTTCGTATCATTTAATAGATTTTAATTATTATTATTGATTTATTTAAACCGTGCGTTCTACTTGACGATTGCAATACCCATTCGAAGACGACGTCTGCAGATGCATCTGTTGACGTGTACAGGAGGTATAAGTATCAGCCAATTTCCACTACAGTGGGTTTTTAGGTGACAATTATTGTACATACCGACGAGAAGGGAATATCTCCCGCATATACTCTGGTCTGCACTGTATTTAACATAAGGCGGATTCTAACGGCTTTGTATAAAAGTCAATTATGTACACCCTGTAGCTATTCGTGATTGATGCAGAATGGGATCACAAGAGATGGGGGGAATAATATAGCCCTGCCATCAATTGCTATGGTGTAATATTTTACTGTATCAGCCCATATACGTCCCACTGCAGGACACGGGCCTCCTCTAAAATCGGCAGTACGATTGAGAGTGGTTAGGCCTTATAGTCCACCACGCTGGCCTAGTGCGGGTTGGCATATTTTACATTCGTTACTCCATTTCTATCCATATATTCCTTAATAATTTAAATCTATCAATAATTATCGATTTTATTAAAATCAATATCAATCCTCAAAGTTTGGTTAAAAATCTGCGATTCTTTAAAAATATACATACAAAGTTATTTTGCTTGTATATTTCGGTAAGAAACTACGCTATAACAATTACCAAACTGGAACAAGATGACATGACGACATCGTCAAGTTCACACTAAAGAATTGGCTTTAAGATTAACGTAACAATCGTAATAGGAGCGTGAAAAACTCTAACCACGTGTATTGTACGAGTTGTCTAGGGCGAGAACCTAATGACATTACAAAACACAATATGGCCGATCATTATTTATTTTTGATCAGTTTATGGAAAGCTATATAAGCAATTTAAGGCCTAAAAAATATCATCGCTCATGCTAAATAGATTTAACACTAATTTACTCGGGTCGAAAAGCTTACGGTTTTTTTTATTAACTTAGGTAAATGGACGATCGGTCACCATAGCCTTCTAGTCTCCTGTCTCTTTATCTTGTGAATACTGGAACTCAGTCTTGGTGCTGCCTGTCAACTCAAGACCTACAGTACCCGGCGATAAATATTGCACATCGACATTTGGAAAGAGACAATCGGCTAATTTCGGCTTCGTAGAGCGTTATCTCTGTCGCACGAAATACAAACAGTCTGGTATCTATTAGGAGCTGTTAAAACAGCTGTTCGGGTAAAATAAAATAAAAAAAATATGTTCACATTATGTTTACGTATTTAATTACTTTGGAACTGCACGCTATGCATGTATTCATTGGATTGATAGTTGAAATATGAGTCCAGTCACTTAGCCAGACATTTCCAATCTGACAGTTCAGTGTTGACCTCTCAACATCCCTACTTAATATTATAAATGTGAATGTAAGTTTGTTGGTTATGCTTTCACGCGAAAACTACTCATCGATCAAGATGAAACTTTGTTTTTTTGTAGGAATAAGAAGTGACATAGGATAATATTTAAAAATATATTTTTTACGATAGATAAATAAAATATTTGGTCGGAATTGAACCGCCATGTTGAAAAGTGTATTGGCAACCGGGTGGAGCCGGGTCGGACCGCTAGTAGTATTATAAAACTACTATGATATTGCCATTAACTAAAACTTCAAATAATCAAAACATCTTACAAATGACAAATAAAACAAAACTAAAGCAGTACCTGTCTGTAATTTTAAGGGCATTGTGTTAGACATAAAGGGTGCGCGTGGACAGCTGGGGCCGCGGTCCCCCGGGGCCCAGCGACCCCCCAGGGGGGCCCCCGCGGGGACGCAATATTCACACCTCATTTCACAACGACCCTGCCCATTAATTTGACATCGTCTGGTCAAAAGTGCGTCACATTAAATATTTGCTCGAGCTGCGATTAGCTCCATTTTTTATACGATTAGGACAAGGTAGAAAGGTGGTGTTTAGTTTTACAAACTTATATTACGTAAGTCTTTAATAAAAATAATTACTAGTTTTAAATCCGACATGATAGTTAGTTTTTTGTGATTTCATAAAATAATATACAATTATTTTACAATTCGATCTTCATGATAAAAACTTCACACGCATTACACAAAGAACTCAATCTTGTATCTTTATTCTTAACAATAAAATATAGTTAAAAAAAGCATAAACAAAATACTCTCTTATATTGTCACAAATTCATACGAAAATACAAACAAGTGCCGCACTCGCCCTTCAAACAAAAAATCTATCACAAAAGTTTCAATTTATCGAATGCGTAATTCATTTTTGACGAGATGAGGCCCCCTCGACAGCCAGCGGAACATTTGGCGCGATGGAAAGACGAAACCCGTCTTTAATCGAACCCTACTTTATTACAGAGCGCAGTGTATAAAATAAAGCCATAATGGAGTACAAATTATGCGTTCGTGGTGACAAGTGCGCGTTCCATATGTCGGGGTGTCCGTACCAAGCGATTTGGGACAATGGAAGGGACACAGAGATGTGCCGTTTGTATAGCAAGCGGATTGTTTTTCGATGTAACTGTATTAAGACGTCGGAAGCGGAATAACTATGATTAGTTTACATCAATGTATGTGGGATTGAAATAAGGTACTCGGTAATATTAATGAAACCATATTTATGACATTTTGCGAAGCTTTCGAGATTTAATTTTCTTGCTAGTTATTTTGTGTCTGCGTAAGTAATTTCGGTTATTGCTCTCCTGTTGTGATACTAACAATACGACTAGCATGATACATTAGAATTTTTTTTTAATGATTGCATTATTTAATCACGAACAATAATACTATATTCGACAGGCACATTTGCTTATTATTACTTGCTTATCACTGGTAAATACGAAGTTTTAAACAACATTATGAAAAGTTAACATTTGTTTGCTATGCGTTCACCATTTTGGCATGCCAAATTGTTCTTTATAAATACAATATTGCAGTTTATCTACTATTAAAGAAACTTATTATAACGAATTAACAGAAACATTAAAGACACGCAAAGACAATATATCCGGAAATAAGAAGATGCTCATAAAACAGCTGAAAATCCATCACGTATTCACCGTTCTTAACGTGCGTGTGTATCAACCATGAACGAAACCAAAGGGCCACGAGCTAGTGAAAGGCGCCGCCGGGGCAGCTCACTGCATTATCGCCGATTACACCCTAATCCCATGCGATCACAATGCGACCGGCAGACCGACACACGTAAATACCTTTATTCCAATATCAGACTATCAATCCTCTTAAAAAAATATATTATTTTGTGGTGTCCATCCAAAAAAATATTTAAATGACTTATATTGACTAATTAACTTAGAAGACTAACCTACGAAACAACGGCGTTGTGGGGGTAATGGCAAATACCCCCACAACCTACACTTAAGAACACTTATTTATATTTAAATAGGTTAATGAATTCTTCATTAAAAAAAAAACAAAAATAATTAGAATTAAATTAATATATTATCAGTTAAAAATGCTGCGACGTAACTGCTACGACGAAATTGCTAAAATCCTCTCATACTTTAATGTTCTCGTCTCATGATAACTTAATTGAAGGTGGAAATAATATTAAAATATATTTCAAATAAAACACAAAGAAAAATTAAACCTTACATTTAATACCAGAAACAGACTATCCGAAACACTACGCGTAAATTTCTATGAGGTATTTGAACCCGGAGCCTCTTTCACTCTTTAACTTGATATTCACGAAGTTGAAACCCAAACCGCCTCGGTTTATCGAAGCTTCAGCCAGACCATTTTCCAGGTCTTTGATGGCAATCCCTTTTATTTTCTGGTCGGGTAG
This sequence comes from Hyles vespertilio, assembly GCA_009982885.2. NCBI lineage: Eukaryota > Metazoa > Arthropoda > Insecta > Lepidoptera > Sphingidae > Hyles > Hyles vespertilio. The sequence continues at coordinate 14,085,469 of CM042821.1, read as the reverse complement.
CAACTCGAAGAATATTTCTTGCCGTCTCTTGAACAGTGGTAGGGACGCCATCTCCACGCTCTTCTCAAATACTTTCTTCACAGCACCATTGTATTCGTACGTTTGGCCTACTATAACACTTTTTGAATAAACCGAAGCGAAAACACAGAAAAGAACGATTAATTTCAACATGATGTGTGCCTCGACCGATGTGCTGGGCGTGTGTAGCGTGCGCGATAGTGTCAGGTCAGATGATGATATGGACGATGTTTTATTTGAATAAAATTTGGTATATATGTTAATCGTTATCTGCGTTTGTTGTATATTAATTATCACTCATCGTGTGATCATTTTTTGTTGTGTACAAAAAGCTACATTTAGGTACCTAAAGATTTTTTATTGTTAGAATACTGCTATTAAAATGTGTTCACAAAAATATATTGTATTTTTAAATAGAACGTTTGGATACTTGGAAGAATTGTTGTAGTCATGTTAAACTGTCACATGAATTTACTATAAAGAAAGGTTTCCAACCAGCAAAGTCAAAATCTCTTTTATTAACGAACTTTTTATAGATATTTAAAATATGCACTCCAAGAAAACCACGACTGTATGTAAACCCGTACTTAATGTATAATACATATTCGACACGACCATATCAACAAAGGTGACATGAGGTTATACAATCAGAAGATACCACTCACATTGTACCACACGAAATTAACCCTTAACTCGATAACAATAGAAGCGATGTGTCTTAAATCAATTAAATAATTAGCTAAAATAACGATTACTTCATCGCACCGAATCATAAGCTTAATGTTATTGTAATTAAATCACTAAGAAACGCATTTATAAATTTGATAATTAAGAAACAGGAAAAAATTAAGACAAAAAAACTTAACAAAAAGTTTAATGAGCTTGATTGATTGAAAGCTTTATTTGCTTAGCTTGATGTCCACTAAAATTACTTTCGTTACTCGCATTTGACAACAAAACTGAGAAGCCATTTTGATCCTGAATGTTCCGCTGTATCTTTAGGGGGCGTGAAAATTCCTTTACGGTATCGTCTGTCAGTCTTAAGAGGTAACCTCACACATTAGTCGGGACGCGTACTCTAAATCGGTACACTCATACCGATAGCGACTTTAGGATACCATAAACAGAGACAGTACTACTGTGCGCGTAACATCTATTACAAACGTCCATAGCACCTTGAATGAGCGTCCAAACATCATCATAAGTATGGCATTTGCAATGCTATACATCGGGATACTAGACAATACGATGCTGCTTTGTCTCTCGGGTATCCACTGACACCCTATTAGGTATTTCGGCGAAGCAGCCAGGAACTGGTAGGGATTCGACTGTATCATTTATTCTGCGAAGGCCGGTTGAAACGGTACACCCCTTGATACAACCTCGAGTTGCCGATAAAATAAAAATTCTGTATCTGATCATTGTGTATCTCCTCACAATAGAGAGAACAAAATTGTAAAAAAACATATCAAATTCGAAAAGAATACCATTTATTGTGTTTTAATTAACAGTATTTAATGTGGAGTTCCTATTGGAGGCCTATGTTCAGCAGTGGACTTCCTGTGACTGAAATAATGTTGATGATGATGAATTAATAGTATCTTGGTCTATCACTTTGGAACCAAAAGTTTAATGGTGAATTATGGGTGAATTATAAATTAATGATGACTCTATCTATTATTTCACATCTAGATACTTGCAATTATTCAAGTTATTATCAATAAACGAACATGATATTTTAAACCTTTCAATCAGTATCTAAATAGTCCTTAAAATAACAACGCTATAACATTGTAATTTTACTATCACGACAAAATAACAATAGGAAATGCATATAAGCAGCTATTTACCGTTGTTGATTCATTGAGCCTATTTGGAAATTCATTGGAATAGTCTTTTGTACTGAATCCAAAAATGAATAAAATATTCATTTAAGGGACTGCCCTGGAACCTTTCCTTAGCTTATTAATCTTGTTTTCATTGTAATTCCACCTCCCAAATAGGAAATACTAAAGTAAACACTACAATCCTTGCAAAGAAAGGGTGCAAACTGAAAATCACGAAAACCACTATCTTTATAGGAAATTATACAATTAGACAATGCGTACGAAAACGCCACTTACCTTCAGCTCTCATCGCGGATGCATCACTCAATAAAAACTGTATAAAAATCTAATATTTATTAATAAAACTAAACATAGAGTTACACCGCGTATCCTTGCATCTGTCAAACGCTGACATGTAAAAATAAATCAATGTTAAGGCGCAGGCGCCGCTGTTGCAATCCAACTTTAACCATATTGCTTTGGTATAAAATTCATATTTAAGTAAAACGGATTGCGCATGGCAAGTAAAAGCTTTCCGCAATTTTCTTAATATTTATGAGTATCAATAGATGGCGTAACTGGTCTCAAATATCCATCGTAGTGGAATCCTCTACAAACAGGGGCAGACCTTTGACGAGGTGGACCGACGACCTGGTTCACGTGGCGGGAAGAAACTGGATGAGGATTGCCCTGGACAGACCATCCTGGTGTGCATTGCAAGAGGCCTACACTCAGCATTGGGTGGATATATAGGCTGAAGAAGAAGAAGAAGAAGAAGAGTGGAATCCTGCTAAGACAACATTCACACGGTAGACAATGAAACACGAAGAATAGGAAACTAAAAAAAGTAAACAGTCACTTTGAAAAAATCTGAGAACGATTAGTCTCTATGTGACTCGATTTAGAACACAAAACCTATTTATATGGGTATATCCACACTTCGATCGAAAACTAAGTCAAGTTTTAGTTTTAATGCCTTCAGACCCAACGCATATATATTTTTTTATATCGTCGTATTTGGGTGGTAAATACATAGATTTTCCTAAAATAATAATGTACACCCTTTTATTTTTAAAGACGCTATACTACGCAAATTTTAGATTTTATTTCAATAAAATTTATGGATTTACCCAAACAGTAGTAGTCGTCCTGTTTATGTATTTAAAAAATCACCAAAAAAACATGCCTTTCTTTGCAAAATATTTAGTTGCCTTGTGTCTGTAGTCACTAAAACTACCACCCGGCTTCGTTTTCGATCGCAGTCTTGATATTTGTATCTGTATCAGCCCACATTCATCCCATTGCAGGGCACGGGCCTCATCTACAATCAAGAGAACGATTGAGAGTGGTTAGGCCATATAGTCCACCAAGCCGGCCTAATGCGTGTTGGCGGACTTACATACCATAGAAATTCGTATAAACCGCAGCTATGATACGCAGGTTTCCTCCCGGTGTTTTCCTGAATATACTTGATATATTATTATTTAATAACCAAACTTGTTGTTAATACTAAACATTTACTCAACTAGAAATAAGACTCAAAGAGAGTACATATTCACCACGGCAGCGGTTTGGTTGTCTATCTGCCATTGCCAAGTCCATGGCGACGGTGGTTGTTAAACACTTCGCGAGCATAGTTTGTCTGAATAACTAGGCTGTAAAAAACGTTTTTCTTACCACCGCATTGTCTATTTCTCCCGTCAAACAACAACGTAAATACACTGTTGTGTTTCGGATTGAAGGCCATTGTAGCCAAAATAACTACTGGATATATTGAGTCTTAACATCTTTTATCTCAGAATGGCGAGCGCACTGGAATGCCAAGCATTGCTTTGTAATTCCAGGTGTTGTTTCGTTCTGCTACTGTTTATGAGCGGCCGTATCGCTTACTAACAGCGAACGGCATGCTCGTGTTGCCATTCATGGCAATAAAAAAAGGCTCAAGACAGGAAAGGAAACTTAAGTCCGTTACAGCTACTGTACCGATGGGTTACAAACAATAAATTTTTATTTCGCGTTTTGGCTGATGTATTATATTTCCGGAGAACCTTTAATCCGTTGTAGGATTGTCGTATTCAGACTCATAGTAACACCCATAGATGTAGTATAGATATAGAACATAGATCGGCAATGTGTCATTTTGAGCGCGACCAAAACTGATTTACGATTGTGTGCGTGAAGTTTACATGTGTGCTTGACATATAGTGGTGTACCATGCACTTCCGATACTATCATATCGATATTGATATAGCTGTTGGCCTGTAGTTGTGAAATAAAATGTTATGGATATATGCAACATTTTATTATATATTAACAGAAACTTATTGATGTGTTTATTTCAATACAGATTGATACATTAAACACATAAATAAATAAAGATAAATTGTCATATTATTTGAAAACATTTTGTTTGAGATGTTTTGTATGGGTCTTTATGTTCACCTGAACAAAATTATTTTTTTCATTGTGATTTATACCTAGTACATACGCCTAATTAAACTGAGAACAAAAAACACTTTTATAAAATAAAACTATAATTTACAAAGTTTTAGCGTTTTCGGTTTATTTTTTTCATTTTTAATTTCCCGTCAAGAAGTTTCAATTACTTTACAGCTTTCGCAGTCACAGAGTGGACTCAGTCTGTAACAAAATCCGTGATTATTAGTTTTGTTTCAATGAGTAACATTCGCGTAAGTCTAAGAAACACATTTTTACTATATGTATACTGGAGTTAAAAAAAATAAGCTTATTCAAGTCAATTAATTGACTTGTAACACATTGGGTAGTGTTGGACGCCTGCTAGGCCGCATTGGAGGTGTACGGAGGAGCTTGTAGGAAGTCTTTGGATGCAGGCAGCTTACAACAAACTGATGTAGACATTCTTGTGGAAGGTGTTTCTTATGTTCATTAGTCGCATTCCTGTGGCTGAAGAAAGAGAGAGTTTAATAAACTATGAAGCTTTTCTCGATCACGTTACCTAAACTAATGTTTTTCCTATGAGAATTATAAATTTGAAACCTATACCTAATGTTATGATAAATGAATAATGTTGCTTCAAGGTTTAGACGATGATACTGTGCATAGAAGTATCGCATATTTTATAATAATATCGAATATGTTCTTGTTTTACTATTATAAATTGACAGCCTCTTGGCAGAGATTGAAACAGGTTCTTAATTCATAAATCACACACATGAAGTGTTATAATAATTATTCCACAAATATAAAAAATGAGAAAAAGTAAAGTAATAACTAATATTGTAGAATTAATACTATAATAATGGCCGGGCTAATTTGGCCGAGATAACGCCAGGTAGAAGAAGAAGAAGAATGCACACTATCACAACATACTATAGCTCCATAAAAATGTAGGGAAACATGTGTTGTCATCGACTATTTTATCGACAACCTTTTATTGATCGAACCTGTCAGTCAATCCCTAGCAACTTTTGGCTGAAATTATTGTAAATTCACGTATTTGAAATTATTTTTTTATACGCAATGGATGCTTTCAGCATATTTATATAATGAAATACTATATTCTTTTCTACCGATATGTATACACGGATTTCTATTTAATTCTACCGGGTATCTCAAGACTGCTACCGAAAACGAAGCCGGGTGGTAGTTTTAGTGGTTACAAACACAATGCAATTAAAAATTTCGCCTAGAAACGCGAAAATTTTTTTTTATGATTTTTTAAATATCGTCATTTTTGGGTGGTAAATCCATAGTTTTTGCTAAAATAATAATTTAAACTCTTTTATACCTTAGAGTATTTATAAATAAAAGGGTATATACTATTATTTTAGGAAAAAATGTATTTACCACCCAAATATGGCCATAGGAAAAAAATATCAAAAAAAAATTGTCGCTTTTTTTTGCAACTTTTTCTGTTGCATTGTGTCTGAAGTCGCTTCAACTACCACCCGGCTTCGTTTTCGGTAGCAGTCTTGATATACCCTGTATAATATCGTCACAAAATAGGATTATACAAAAGTGGCCGGTACCTGTGAAAACTTTAATTATTGCGGATTTTTACGCCTGCATGAACCACACCGTGGCACTTCACAATGCACTATAATAAACTACGTTTAATAAATATAACCAGCTACTGTAAAATTAAATAAATTATGAAAATAAGCGAATTTTGTTGCTCGCTTAGTTTGACATATTTCGACTCTGGGTCACTGCAGGCTAGTTCTGTGTAAACGTATGGTCGCATCATGCATCTCGCTTTAACATATGAGTTAAATTATTCTATCTCTTTCACATTGCCGATCTATGTTTTATACTAAATCTATGGTAACACCACAGGAGGACACAATGATGAAAACTTCGGACATAGTGAGTGACATATGAGCATGACATACGTCCTATTTCCGGTTGTCTGGGTTTTTGAGAGACATAAGATTACCAACTTTTCCCGGTGGATAATCCATTGATCATAAACTGCAGTTACTATAATATTTATTTTTATTTTATTTTATGTATATACAAGTAATGACTCTCTCGTGCCAGTACAAAGAATCTTACATTCGCAAAGAAAATTATTATAGAGCCACAAACTTATTGGGCCCCGTAGTCTGGCCCGGTGGCCAAAAGTCAGCCAGTCGCTGACATATCCGCCATTGGTTGTTTACTTAATGTGTTTATTTTTCCTGCATTATTTAAAACTAGTGAAAAATGCCGAAATCTTTAAAAAGTAACGCTACGAACATTAGACTTCAGGTATTAAATTTACAAAGTAAGGAAAGCGTCTTCAGATACCAATAATACCCTTCAAAAAATTGTATCAACGCGTAGCTGCCGCCACAAGTTTGTGGTGTTTTTCAAAATAAATTCTAAGTAAACAGAATTTTGTCTGTACTAATACAATAGATGTAAGTACATATCATTAACTAAAATTTATCGTTACGTGCGTGGTGGCCTGTTGGTGAATGGACCAGACGCGGCTGCCAACATGTGACTTTTCTGAGTCATGCGTGTATTGATAGTTAATAAACACGCACTAAAACAGTAAAGGAAACATCGTGAAGAAACCTGTATACATTCTATAAGAAATGGTATGTAAGTCCACTAACCCGCATTAGTGGACTATATGTCCTAACCACCCTCAATCGCACTCTCGATTGTAGAGAAGGACCGTGCCCTGCAGTGGGACGTACTCGTATATGGGCTGATACAGATACAGATAGATCTATACCTCTCTATCTTTGTTAACTGAAACATAAATTGCATCGAAATATCTAATGAAATCTCTTGTTAAAGACAGATAGATTATTGGGAATGGCTGTTAATGACAAAATATAAAAAAATATAAAAGATTTATTTTATTTTTGGATCAGCCATTTTTCCTGTAGTTTTTATGTTAGACGCAAGCCGACCGGGGCTATGAATTTGGCTAACAAAGTGTGAAGCGCAATGACCGTTTTTCCACGCTCACTGGTTTTAGCCATTTTAGTAGGCTGAACTTCAATTTGATTCATGCTGTATTTATCATTATGTATGTATAAGTCTAAATCTAACTATTAAACTTATAAATTATTCTCGCTGTAATTTCGGTATTTCTTTTTCCTTCTGAAACCAGGATTAGTTCATACATTTTGTTATCATCATATCATATTAGCCACAGGAAGTCCACTGCTGAACATAGGCCTCCCCCAAGGATCTCCACAATGACCTGTTGGAAGCGGCCTGCATCCAGCGACTTCCTGCGACCTTAGTCAGATCGTCCGTCCACCTTGTAGGCGGGCGTCCAACATTTCGCTTGCCTGTACGTGGCCTCCACTCGAGAACCTTTCGGCCCCAACGGCCATCGGTTCTACGAGCTATGTGTCCGGCCCACTGCCACTTCAACTTGCCAATCCTATGGGTTATGTCGGTAACCTTGGTTCTCCTACGGATCTCCTCATTTCTGATTCGATCTCGTAGGGAAACTCCGAGCATAGCCCGCTCCATGGTTCGTTGAGTGACTTTGAGCCTTTTAATGAGGCCCACAGTGAGAGGCCACGTCTCGGTGCCGTATGTCATCACTGGTTACACACAACTATCGAAGACTTTCGATTTTAGGCACTGAGGTATTTTGGACGAGAAGACGTCGCGAAGTTTCCCGAACGCTGCCCAACCGAGTTGGATTCGACGATTGACCTTTCTCTCGAAGTTGGACCTGCCTAACCGGACCACTTGTCCTAAATAGACATATTCGTCTACAACTTCGAGAGTCGAGCCCCCAACTCCAATGGGGATGGGCACAACATGGATATTCGACATGATCTTCGTTTTATACATATTCATTTTAAGACCCACCTGTTGGGAGACTCGATTAAGGTCTTTGAGCATAGTGCTAAGGTCATCCAGCGATTCTGCCAAGACTACAATATCGTCGGCAAATCGAAGGTGAGTAATATACTCGCCGTTGATGTTGATGCCGAATCGTTTCCACTGCAAGAGCTTGAAGGCGTTTTCCAGCGCGGCAGTGAACAGTTTCGGAGATATGACATCTCCCTGTCTCACGCCTCTCTGTAGTGGAATAGCCTTCGTGCTCTGATCTTGTACTCGGACCGACATGGTGGCGTTGTTGTATATACACTTCAACACTTCGATGTACCGATAGTCTATGTGGCACCGCTGAAGAGACTGTAGCACAGCCCAGGTCTCGATCGAATCAAAGGCTTTCTCATAGTCCACAAACGCTAAACAAAGCGGCAAGTTATATTCCTCGGTTTTTTGTATAACCTGCCGTAGCGTATGAATATGGTCTATGGTACTAAAGCCTTTTCGGAAACCGGCTTGTTCGGGAGGCTGGAAGTCATCAAACCTGCATTCGAGACGATTTGTGATGACCCTCGAAAACAACTTATAGACATGGCTCAGGAGCGAGATGCTGAGCTCAGGCCTGTAGTACTTCAGCAAGGTGTTATCACCTTTTTTGAAGAACAGTACCACCACGCTCCTGCTCCATGCCTCTGGCGTTGAGCCCTCGAGGAGAACGGAATTGAATAGCCTTTGAAGGACTTTCAGTATCGGCGTTCCACCCACTTTCAGAAGCTCTGAAGTGATTCCGTCCTCACCCGGCGCCTTGTTATTTTTAAGTTGTTTGAGGGCCATCTCAATCTCACACATTTTGTTAGCTCCTATAAAAATATAAAGAAACAAATACTTATGTGTAATTCGTTAGCATAATATAAAATCCAACATGCCAACCCGCACTAGGCCAGCGTGGTGGACTATATGGCCTGACCACTCTCAATCGTACTCTCGATTGCGGAGTAGGCCCGTGCCCTGCAGTGGGACGTATATGGGCTAATACAGATAATATAAAATCAAAAATAGGTAAGCCAACCCGCGCTGGATCATCGTGGTGGAAAACGGGCATAGTCCTCACAATATAATTCTCAATTTTAAAGGAATCCCATACTTTGTATAGGTCGTGTACGAGGTGATACAGACAACGTACAGTATTTCATATTCAATTACTAAGCGGATCTGCCAGTAAATATAAAAACCGTGTAAAAGCCGATAAACTTTAACACTCATGCAAATGATTACCGCTAAAGTAGTGCTCAAATGGATTTAAAAAAAATAAGTTTAACTATGCTCCATTTATTGAAACAAAACTATTATTTACGGATTTTATAGCGGATTTGGGTTAATTTTTACATCTTTTAACTTTCCAGTATTAACAGCTTTCGTGGTCACGGGGCGGACTGAGGTAATAGTCATCCGCCCAGTCACTTACAATTTAACTACAATTAATTAAGGAATATTACATTTTAAAAAATAATTTCAAGAATTAATAAATAGTTTTATTTCAATATGTAACATTCGCGTAAATACATGGTATATCAAGACTGCTACCGAAAACGAAGCCAGATGGTAGTTTAAGCGACTTCAGACACAATGCAACAGAAAAAATTGCGAAAAATAGCGCCAATTTTTTTTTTATTTTTTTCCAATGACCATATTTGGGTGGTAAATGCATTTTTCCTAAAATAATAGTGTATACCCTTTTATTTATAAATAATCTAAGGTATGAAAGAGTTTAAATTATTACTTAAGCAAAAACTATGGATTTACCACCCAAAAATGACGATATTTAAAAAATCATATAAAATAACTGTCCCGTTTCTTTGCGAAATTTTTAGTTGCATTGTGTTTGTAGTCACTAAAACTACCACCCGGCTTCGTTTTCGGTAGCAGTCTTGAGATACCCGGTATAAAAAAAACATAATGCTCATATTTAATTATTGATTTAATATTTTATATGTACCAAGCCTCTGTACCTAGAAAAACGCCTAGAATGGATGATGTATATTGTTTTCGTATTGAACCGATGGTGTATAAATATACAGGGTATATCAAGACTGCTACCGAAAACGAAGCCGGGTGGTAGTTTAAGCGACTTCAGACACAATGCAACAGAAAAAGTTGCAAAAAAAAAGCGATTTTTTTTTGTTGTTGTTTTTTTCCTATTACCATATTTGAGTAGTAAATACAAAAAATAATTGTCGCGTTTCTTTGCGAAATTTTTAGTTGTATTGTGTTTGTAGCCACTAAAACTACCACCCGGCTTCGTTTTCGGTAGCTGTCTTGAGATACCCTTAAGAGTATAACTAAATAACGGCGTCTAATTTCCTGTGAGTTTTCGAATCTGTCTCTTGGTGTTGATTGTTGTTCAACTGTAAAATCTTTAGTGTATTGACAGCCTCCGTGGCGCAGGCGGTTAGACGCCGCCTGTGAAACGAGAGGCCGCGGGTTCGATCCCCGCACCGAGAGAAATGTTTGTGCGGCCCACAAATATTTCTCTCGGGTCTGGGTGTTTGTGAGACCGAAAAGTCTCTCGTAGTTCCTGATACCCACGACACAAGACTCGATCTTAATGTGGGGTCAGGTCTATGTATGTGACTGTTGGGTGTTATTTATTTATTATTTTATTTATTTATTTATTCAGTTTCCCTTAATATTATTTTGTTTATTCAAGATTATTTCTACAAATACTGATAATGTCAAGTACACATTTCATTTGAGTTTAATCATATAAAGTTGTTAATTGGTATTGTTTGGTTGTTACAACCTATGAGTGCATATTGTGTATTATTTTATTTTGCAAAAGTTGGAAATTTTTCCAACCTTGGGTAAAACGATTTTCAATTTATCATCAAATTAATAATTGTTCGTGTGGTATCTATTGGCACCCTATCTTTGATTGGCCCTACGCGATACCCGCTTTAAATATTAATATAATATGCGATCATATTATAGCGCACTAATATTACGAGTAATATTATCACATAAAATGTTAAATTATTATAAAGTAAAATATTACAATGTTTGTTTATTTTCTAAAGTCATAATAATATAAAATTTAAATGTAAATTACATGATATAAATTTTGTTTCGATGTGAGCCTTTAATTATAATTAGACATTAATAAAAGCAAACTAATATTTATACTACTACGCAGAAGCGTAGTTTTGAAGAGGGGATTTAAGCCATAATTCCATACGATGTTTTGATATGACTTGGCGGGCGCGAACGGTTGGGACTTAATTACAATGAAATAATTATCTACTGTTAGATAAACTAAGATAAACTGGATTTTAGGCGCAGGATTGTGACAGATGCTGTTGTCAAACTGAAAAGCCTACACTCACCAATGGTATATATTGGTGAGTGTAAGCAGTGATATCTATTTTCTACCGATGGAGATAAGCATCGTTTAATTTTCTTTTATCATTTCGTATTGTTAGTTGCAGTGAGGTAAATCCACAAAACTAGTGACTGAAATGCTAATAACAAACGTCAATTTTAGTACTTAAGAGGCTGAACGGGTATCCAAAATCGGCACTTGAATTATGTGTCAATGGCAAAAATTAGCGGTATTTTCTTGATAATAAATTAGCCAGTGCAGTTCACTATATGAACTTTTGAGACTACATCTCACAGGCATTGCATGCGTTTTCAAGTAAAGTAACGTACATATATATTATACGCTATAAGTAACTAATTAGCATCAAAATAATACATAGCTTATAATTATGTTTTTAATGAAATCTTCATTGGTATTAATTTTTCAAGTGGCTAAATTGTTTTTTTATTTTTAAGAAATTCTCATAATTAAATTTTCTTACTTCGGGGGGAAAACCCTGGGTGCTACAAAACAATCGTTTTTGCTATTATGCAAGAAACAATGAATGTTCTGAATCGGTAAAAAAAATTAAAGTGGAGGTTTAAGTACTTTTATAAAGTCAGATTCTTATTTTTTTACTGATAAATAATTTTGTTTTCAACTATACATGCGCGTGTATTGTTTCAGTCCTGAGCTTTCAGGCGTCGGTCACTAGCTAGTAGCTAACTAAAATATGATTGATTAAATAGAATTGTAAAAAAAAGTCCTACCTGTAACTTAAAATGTTTTTTTTAGACAACGAAGTAACCTATATCACTACAATAATAAATTAGGTTGTTTGCTAAAAAATATATAAAATCAAAGTTTATTTTTACAAAAATATATAAATCTCCAACCCCACAAAAAGTAATGTTGAAATAGCATCGAAAATGGAACGTTCTCTAAATTTCGTATACCCCGACCGAGTCAAAGAATTCAATCTAACTACGCATTAAGCTTACAAGTATATAAGTATTGGAAAAGCCAAACTCATCATCGTGTTTACAACCCTCTATCTTTTAACTCGCAACATACCTATACTTACATGGGCAGACTTGTCAACAACTGAAAACTGTACGCTATCGATAATAGCCTGTAAAATTACTATATACGATTCATTTTCTATTAACTCCGTGCTGAAATAGATCTTTATTCCTTTAAAGATAGGAACAGAATTTGCTGGCACAACAAGACTAGTTTCAACCGCAATAAGGGCTTAAAGATATTACACAACATCCACTGTAAATTAGATTTTAAGTTTGGAGTGTAAGGCTCAAATTTGAGTGGTGGGTGGTGACAGAAAAGGCTTTCTGTCGTGAAAATGTTTATGTTTATAGCGATCTGTTGCGGGGAAGTTAAAAAGAGACAGGCGTATGTAAGCGTGTGAGGGATCGTATGATCAATACAGTGTGGGGTGCGGGGCGCGCACTCCGTGTGTTCGAAGGCTTCCCTAATGGTCGTTTTCTTACATTTGCATGCTAATTGACTTCTCCACTCGCAGCCTTCTGCGATGTTCCTTTTGTCTCTGGTATATGTGACGCAAATTGAGACGAATTACCGTCTTGTTGCCTGTGCGGAGAGGAGTTTAGCGGGGGGATATTTAAATTCGTAGCTGTCTTTACTTGTGATATGTCAATGTTTGTTTTACAAATACTGTCGAGTAATGTAATTGACGAGTCGCTTTGGATTGTAGTTTCTTACGTAGTACATGCAATTTCTTAATGCTTGTGATTTGTATTGTTCATGAGTCTATGAGTTGTGTTATGTTTAGGTTAATATTACAGAATTTCCTTTTACTTGTCACAAATAGTGATGACCTTTAGTCCGTGGGAGGGTATGACGAATTAGGTAAAGAAAATCTACTGTAATTAGATATTACGGATCCATAATTTGATGATTTTACTTCATCATCACTCTTTCACGCATAAAACAAAGGAATGCTACATCATCATTACTAAAATAAGAATTTATTTTTATCTAACTCATCCAAAAACAAACACAATAAGCAAACAAAAATTATTCATCCATAATCATAAATAACTTGAAATCTTGCAGTAATTTACAACCTTCAAAATACAATGTAGTGTCTGCAACTCGTTTGAACTTATAGTAAAAGCAGGTATCATTTTACGATCTCTACACACATAAATAAATACATCAAGAACTCTAACGTATAAAAAACGACCACTACATACTGCAAGTAATTCATTTATCAACACACTGCATTATTACCAAACCTACTATGACAGACATATTGCATATTCCTCAACATATGAATATCGTCACAGAGATTAGTTCATGCATCGACAAACCACAGGCCAACGTGGCCTCATCGGGACCTATACATACTAAACGGTAAGATAACCAACTAAATGAAACATAAATCCGTGTACTGGGAACAATGAATTTTCGGTGTTCTGTATCAAACGGAGATTTGCGGCGTGGGGTGGTTGCGGGAGCCGTTGCTTAGCAACCCACATCCACCCCCCCCCCCTCGTATCCCTCCCCCCTCTTGCCTACCCACCACCACACCGCGTCCCCCTCAGCAGGATCACTTTTAAACTTTCATGTCGGAAAGTTTTTAAGGTTTGCTTGTGGCTCTTAGATTCGCCATCTTTTTGTTTTAAGCCTCTTTAGTTCGGAGAAAAACATTGGATCCCAGACGTATTGAATTAACAATTACTGATAAGTAACTGATAGCTAAGTTTATCTTATGATTTATTTTTCATTATATTTTTCATATCGCACACCTAACACGCCATAACGATTATCTAAAACTACCTTACGTTCAAAAAATTCTAACTGGGATGCACAACACTAGAAAAACAAACCACAGTCAATAAATTAGTAAAAATAAGTATCATAAATATAAATTACAATAAACATAATATAATGAATGAAAAAATGGACACATAGATATTTAATATTGGGCATCAAAAATTAGAGTAAAAAGAAATAAAAACAATAACTCATAACATACCTTGCTACGAGATCATATTCCTTGACAGAATTTTATATTTATCAAATAAAATCAAAATTAAAATACGAAACGTAAATTCAGCGGATTTTTATACGGAGCACAAAGTTGCCAACTTAGAAGAGGGCAATGTACAAAATTGATGAGGGTAGGTAACCACGCAGCCCGCCAAGTAAGCCCGGCCCGAAGGTGCTTTTAGCCCCTAATTGGTGAGCTTTTAAGACTACCGCCCGTTCGTTTGACGTCGCAACCTACTGTTGACGACTAAAACGAATCGCTGTTTGCGTTCGAAAAAAAAATTATAAAACAAAAATGTTTCCAGCCAGTTTGAAAACTGTTTCATGTGAACGAAAGAGGTTTTATTTTTATATTAAACTCTCTGAGTTATGTTGGATATTTTTGTCATGTTATAAACTATGTGGTTAGATCAATATTTATACTGAGATTAACCATACGCGGGTATGTGTTCCACATTTTGTTTTAGGGATTTACATTTACATGGGTCCCTTTTGTTATTTTTTACACACTTTTTTTTATCGTCCTATTTTCCGTCGTAATGCTCCCAATGAATGAGAAATGCTAACCCTTTAGATGAATATTAAAAAATATAATGTTTACATTGACATTACAATAAAATCACATGCCAAATAAAATTAAGTAAATGAAAAAAAAACACAAAATATAAGGGGCAGAATGGCACGCCGCCAAGTATCAGCCACGTGGCAACAATAAAAAAGTTAAACGTTCTAATTTCAAATTAACAGTGGGCGTGAACGGGCGCGTGCTGCAAATTAGGCGGCAACATTGACAGCGGGACAACTTAGAATTTTCCTGTCAAAATATTTTTACAAACAATCAACGCATGCATTTTTGAACGCCCATTTTCATATAACAAAACAAAACCACAATTAGCATAATAGTTACTTACGACTTGTATTGTTCGTTCACAATGGCACATCGCACCCCGACCCACTCCCTGTTTAAAAGTACGTAAAAAACGAAACATTTCGAATGTTCGTAATAATAACTAATTACTTTGGTAATTGACCCAACTGACAAATCTGGGACATTGTGAATTATTTATCAGCGAAAATGGCCCGAAAAGGATGAGTTATAAAATTATATCTCAAACGTTTGGGAAGTGAAAAGGGTTTGCTTTTAAGGGTTTTACACACGATTCTGTTTCTCCCTTTGCTTTTGGATTTGGGGGCAGGTGAAAGGGCCTTTTTCGAGGGTCGCCTGTCCTCGGTCGTCGTGAATTCAGGCCCATCGCGACTGTAAACGAAGGGATGAAATGCTGTTGCCATATAACATGTACTTCAGTTACTTACCTAATATTTTATGGTATTAAATTCGCTGAAATATTTTTGCCGCAGTAAATAAAGCTTATCAATTATATGTTACCTTTCTTTTTAATTTTTTATAATAATTAAGTTACTTTTTAACATATAAGGTGTCTTTAGAACCTGTATATTACCGGAATAATCGGAAATAAAATCTTTATTTTTACATGACATTAAAATCTATGACTTTTCATTACCTAACATTATCAAAGTATTGAAAATGCAAAAATTAGTTCCTCTGGTATGTAAAACATCGTATAACACAGTTCATCTTGTAATAAACTATTCACTTTATATTTTACTTCTAATCCACATTCACTGTTTTGTAAATAATATAACGTCAATAATAAAGCAAGACGAATTGAAAAGTTTTCATAAAGGATAAGGGGCACATTATAAAGTGAAATTGAAATGTTGCTGACAACGAGAGACAAATCACGGGACCAATATATTTAGACCTTCACACTCTGTACGGTCTTCCCCTTCCGCAGCTTTTATTACAGAAGTTAAGAAGGGGTGAAGGTTTCAAGTAATAATGGTTCTAAAAATTGGTGTATATTCGGGTATGGTTAAACGACGGGGTCCGTACCGTCGCAGCCATTAAAAACTCATTAAACATCATCTCGAGCAATTAACCCCCTCCCTCTACACCTTGCCCACAACGCGCCTCTAGGGCTAGTTTCAGCTCCCGAGAAAAGGGGAAACCAATGTAGATGCATCGCAGTTGGAATCGGATATATATTTACTCTTACTGTGCAATTATTTTTATAGATGAACAAATTGTAGAAATGGTGATAAACATAAGATTTTATTTTGATATCCTATATATTAATGCTTAATATAATGGAATGTGAGAATTGAAATATTATGCAAGTGTTTATTTTTTTTAAGAACCGATTCATAGGCTTTGGTAGAAAGAAAAAATATTGTTAATTTTATTAGTTTAGCCTGATCGTGGGGGATTGAGGCTATCTAGTCTACTGCAGTACATTACTATATGAAATTAACATCTCGAAGAACACGCCACTAAATTAAATCCCGGCTATTTCTCAACTATTTAACACCTTCAATCATCAAGATGTTATAATTAAAAACAGTCCTCCAATAGTGCTTTTAAACAGATCCATGTTCCATGCTCCAGAATATTCTTCTTCTTCTACCTGCCGTTATACCGGCCGGTGCCAGGGTCCGCCTTTCTGCAAATTATTTCCCATTTCGCCCGATCTTCGGCATTCTCGTAAAGCCATTGATCCTCATATCTTCCTTGACGACATCTGGCCAGCACTCCAGAATGTTGAAGAAAAATTACATAGCTACATACATAAACTCACGCCTTTTTCTTAGTAGGGGTAGGCAGAGATGCCAGGACACCCACATTTCGCCGTGTGTGTTCCGTCCCATGATGTGATAGGTGGCGAGCCTAACGCCGTATCGGGCATAAACTGACTCTGGGCTGATAATGAATAGAAATATTCAATATCACTTTGCCCAACCCGGGATTCGAACCCGACACGTCAGCTTTGTAACCGTAGGTACCCTAGTATAACCACGCCACTGAGGCAGTGAAGAGAAATAAATGAATAAATTAACTTTATTTATTTTCTCCTCACAAAACCATAGGAACATAAGTTGCCTAAAACTAATTTCCTTAAGTACATACATATTTGTTGAGAAGGTTGCTAAAGGTTTTAACGTGTGGTGCCTATCACTGGGCTCTTTTCCCTTTTAAGACCTATCCATAAAATTACGAGACGAAAAATTTGATTTTTTTTTAAATAAGGAAAAAAATTAACTTATATTAACAATAGATGTTTAAAATTCTACAAATAAAAGTCCTAAATGTTTGATAAACAAAATCCAGCGTAATATAAATAGTAGCGCAATGAAGACGTGAATCTCGAGTCCGTCGTCGGCCGGAAGCGGCGGATGCGGCGGCCGCAGGAAGCGCTCACGTCCTGCGCGACAGAGCTGAATTATTGCGATATATCCAACCATTCCCACATAAAATACTATTCCGGTGAGTTTTATTGGCGTTAAATTGTGAGGGAGAACATTTTTGCTAAGTTTTTTTGAAGGATTCAATGATGATGTAATGTTCATTGGATTTGTTTAACCTTTTTTGTTAGGTACCTGTTTTTCTTATAAAGCAGCTGACTTAATTATTACAAGCCGATTTTATTTTAATTTGATAAACTAATATTTTAAAAGTAAAATCATGCTTGTTACCACTGGATTAACAAAGCTGATGATTCCGTTGACTAACCATTGTAAAAAATGCACTGTGTACTTTTAATCTTACTTATAGTCTATAGACAACATATAACATATACGTATAAAATAATGAAATCAGTTTGCTTCCCCGGATTATGTGATGAATTTTACATACGATACTACTACGATAATATTAACATAATTTGACAGCCTCCGTAGCGCAGTTGGTTAGACGCCACCTGTGAAACGAGAGGCCGCGTGTTCGATCCCCGCACCGAGATAAATGTTTGTGCGGCCCACAAATATTTCTTCCGGGTCTGGGTGTTTGTGAGACCGAAAAGTCTCTCGTAGTTCCTGATACCCACGACACAAGACTAGATCTTAGTGTGGGGTCAGGACTAAGTATGTGACTGTTGGGCGTATTTATTATTTATTTATTTATTATTAAAAAAAATATGATATATTCGTTTATATGGAAAATGAATGATAAATTGCCTTTAAATTTCACTGAATAGAAAGATTTTCAGCTCACGATTTCTCACTGCACTAATGAGAGATTTCTTGGATCAACATACAAAAATTCAATTTAGATACACTGAAACATCTGAATACGTCATACATTCAAATTACGAACATCTAAACACATTTCACTTTCAATATTTTCTGTAGATATATTCAATACAATGTCCTTGTGAGTTTGATTTGATGAGATTAGCAGTTCGATTCCCTTCCGCGAGGGGGCGCCACGTGCCAATCATCATGTATAAAGCGAGCAATTTGCTCCGGTTTTATAATGTGCTTTGGTGTGTTATTACAGAGATGTTACTGCATGTTGTAGTGGCGAGGCGGGCTGTGGGCGGTGCCTGCACATGGTCACAACAAATGTCGCAAATTGTTTACTTAATCCGAACTGTGATTTTATTTTTTATGCCCCATTTTGCTAAAATAGGTATGGTTCTATTACGTTTGAGGAACATTTGAGGAATTTTATTTATTTTTGCTAACTGCACATAAAAAGAATTATCAATAAACTACAAATACCTCTAGTAGATTTCTAACATACAACCTTTGTATGGATAAAATAAATTGAATTATTGATAATGGTTTCTTAGATTTACGCGAATGTTACACATTGAAATAAAACTATTATTTACGGATTTTATCTCAGATTTGGTTTGATTTTTACGTTTTTTGAGTTCCCGACGCGTTCGATTACTTTACAGCTTTCATGGTCACGGGGCGGACTGAGGTATTAGACATCCGCTCTGTGACTGTTACAATTCAACTACCCTTATTTTACAATTATTAAATTAAAAATTAATTTAAATAATTAGTCTGTATTTGCAATCCGATCTACCCAGAAGGAGCTCACAGTGTCTTGAGGTCTGGCAGTTGGTCTTTTGGGTTCCGATTTAATTAAATGTAGTATTGGATCCCATGCTTGTGCAAGCTTCAAGCCATCTTCTCTATTGAAATTTGGATGTTTTTTTAATTTCAATAGCCTCGCGAAACATCCTTGGCAGGAAACGGTGTTCTTTAGCGAGGACTTCGGGCTGGTCAAAGCGGAGGTAATGCTTGGAGCCTTTTTCTATATGTTCAGCAACTGCAGACTTCGTTGAGCGTCGATATTTGACGTTAGCTATGTGTTTTTTCATGCGGGTCCCTATGCTTCGTTTTGTTTGACCTATGTAGGAGAGGCCACAGTCGCAATCTATTTTGTAAACGCCCGGTTCTTGCAAGGGTATATGGCACTTGACAGGTGGTAGAAATTGGCTAATCTTCTTGGGCGGCTTGAAATTGGTTTTTATAGAAGCACGCTTCAGGATATAGCCAATCTTGTCCGCGACTCCTTTTATGTATGGCAAGACAACGGGGACTCGTTCAACTGTCGCTGGCTTCACTCGGTTTCTGTGACGGCGGCGTGGAATTTGGAGCTTGTTGTCTCGCAGTACTTGCTTGACGTGTTGCAGCTCAGTCGCCAGGTGTTCCTCGTCACAGATTCCTCGTGCTCTCTGAAACAAGGATTTACCCACGGTAGTTAACTTGAATTATTGATTAGGATTTGTATGGTGTATGGTTATATTAGGACCAAACAACAATTATAAAGAAAGTTACAATGTCCAAAAACAGGTAAAAAAATATTTAGCTTTAATTAATTTTTAGTATTTTATCTTATCTATTAAAATATAATTGATCTTTTGTATTATCAGATGCATAAGAAAATCAAACTAGACCACCAATTACTGATGTATATTCGTACGGTCTAAGCATAATGATCAATTCTCATCCACCGCTGATGTAGCTTATTAGCAAGGGCGGATCTAACAAATGATCAAAAAAGTTTCATTATTTCATTTTCTTAATTACCCGTAATAATTAATCAGACCGTTTCCCACGATTATTATACATAATTTGATTATACAATACACAATACATAATAAATATGTATAAAACATACATATTTATTATTGAATAGCATACTAAATAGTAGTGGTACATTTGCTATGAAAATGGAAGCGAACGTGCACAATACGGACACTACGTGACCGTATTGTGCCATTGTATTGTACTAAGCGACCGTGGAACATGTGGCAAACATAGCTTCATCTGTACCTATTGCTTAGAGATACGCTGCTCGCATATTCCAATTAAACAAATTAGTATTTTATATGTATCGTGTATTTCATAATACAATTAATAAGAATATTTTATGAGAGAATCAGAGGATCGTACTTACAATATAATACAATACTCTTTACTGTAAATCAAATACAAGAACAAACACAAAATCTAAAAAATTAAATATAAGACTTATGGGATTACAATGGGCGGCCTTATCGCTTAAAGTGATCTCTTCAAGACAACCTTTCTTAGTAGCTTAGTACTTAGTACACGCTAGTGTATCTATAGATATATCTTTTCCCAGCTTTGGCTGCTGCTAGCTGGACAATAGCTATAGTTTAAGAAAATTTGTGAGAGGGTTTAATCTTCTAACTAGAATACCATTACAAAACATGATAATGAATAACGCTTTTTAATGGCTCCGAAAATGACACTAGCCACTGCTCTGGAACAATTTTGGTTGAATTGCATTATCGGCCCTTAGGATAGCATTTAAGAGACAAAGTAGGGACCTCGGCTATAAACATTGCATCTAGGCATATCACAGACCAGAAAAACCCAAGCTGCGTGAACCGGTCATAATGACTATACGTATTCTGTTTTTATACTGCCACGAGGAAACCATGAAAATGCATCTAATGAAATGACAAGTGCAATGCCATGTAGAAAATGTACGAGTATCTACCAAAGATTGTTTAGTTTAGTTGGTTGATAAAACACTGACCTGATTGTACCGAGATATGTATTCAGGACACTGGATAGGAAAATGACCCAATATGTATGGTCTTGATTGTACCATGCCACGACGTGATAGGGCGCGAGCCTATGACCATATCAGGCATTAATTCCTAATTCAGGGTTCATAACGAATAGAAAAATACAATTTAATTTTGTCCGATGCTGGTTTGATGCCGTGACATCTGCGTTGTAATTGTGCCGTGGTGCAACTACGCCACCGAAGCAGTCACATAACATAATACAAGATAATACAGGGTATATCAAGACTGCTATCGAAAACGAAGCCGGGTGGTAGTTTTAGTGACTACAAACATAATGCAACTAAAAATTTCGCTAAGAAACGCGACAACTTTTTAAAATTCTTTTTTAAGTATCGTCGAGTTTGGATGCTAAATCCGTAGTTTTAAAACAATCATTTAAAGCCTTCCAAACCATAGCGACTTTTAAAATAAAATGGTGTACACTATTATTTAAGAAAAAACTATGTATTCATCATTTTAATACGACGATAGAAAAAAAATAACAAAAAAAATTCGTCACAAATTTTTGCTCAAAATTTAGTTGCATTGTGTCTGAAGTCACTAAAACTACCACCCAGCTTCGTTTTCAGTAGCAGTCTTGATATACCCTGTATACAAAAAAATAACATATTTTAACCCATTTACGTGTAAGGTTTATGACAACACAAGTTTATTTACAACTATTAAGGGTTTCTGCTTAATAGTCGTTACCATTGTTATGTCGATACAATAGGGAATATGCACTAGACTTCAAAATAAGTCAAAATATTTTTTTTTGTAATATTTGTAAATATAGAAATATACCTTAAAGATATTTTTTTAATTTATCAACTCTAAATCGGTAAAATAAATACTTAAAAAATGACATTTCAAATTTGCCGCGCGTTTTTTCCGAAACGCGATCTATTGCTTGAAAAGGAAAGTGACGACAATGGGCACGTTCTTATGAAATTTTAGCTTGTTGAGTGTATTGTTTTACGTTTTTTTTATTGAGTTATTTTGTGCTTTCTTTATACTATTAAATAAAATGGATTATTTTGTCACGAAATACAGTTCTGTAGCAATTCATGAAAGAAACTTAATCCATATACTACGTTGTTCATATCGTGCCCTCTGACGTCACAGCGAGTTCGCGCCAACATGGCGTTTAAATGCTTCGAAACTGATAGCAGTTTTGATTATGTTTTTGTACTTTTTTTATTGATATTTTCAAAGACTTATATTTTTTTCCGATAATGTAATAACATAAAGAATTGATTAAAAATATAAAAAAATGACATTCTTCACTTCAATAAACAAAGACAGATACATTTATCTTACCTAGCTATCTGTATACATATGCACCATATATATATCTCTGTATTTGTTAACTGAAACGTAAAATGCATCGAAATATCTAATGAAATCTCTAGTTAAAGACAGATAGGTTATAGAGAACGCATTTAGTCTATTACGTTGGCTTTGAAAGCTGTGGAGGTTTCTAAAGTGTGTTGGTTTTCTAAAGCGTCAAAGCAAGCAACAAGTAACTATGAATACACACAAAATAAAGAAAGTCAAAGGCAACGATATTAATGTTACACATATAAGTCAAACGTCAAAGGTATATTATGCTTTAAGCCGAATTTTCAAATCCTGATATGTATATCCAGACCATATCCAATTGGCTATTGCTCTCTGAATACTAAAACTAATTTAAACCTTTTTAACGCTATGGTAAGATTTATTTAGAATATTAATGTCTACAATAAAAATAATGTACTGTACTGTTCTATATCAGCCTATATAGGTCCCACTGTAGGGCACGGGTTTCCTCTACAATCGAGAATATGATTGAGAGTGGTTAGGATATATAAAAATATGTAATTTAAGCTTATTTTTTTAATATGACAACATTATTTTACTCCATTTTTTAAATGTGTATGATTAAAACTGCTGACTGTGTGACTTAATCGTTACTTCGCTACTACAATCATATGGCCCTGTGGCGCAATGGATAACGCGTCTGACTACGGATCAGAAGATTCCAGGTTCGAATCCTGGCAGGGTCGGAATTTTTACCACGTTTCCCCTAATTTTTAAATTATAATTCAATTTTCTATTATATTTTTTATATTATTACATGATTTTAAATGATACAACATTTTACATTGGTTAATGATTGAAAATAAAAGGCTTTTATAAGCTTTAAAAAAAATTCTCACGAGCCTGCCAGGATTCAAACCTGGAGTCTTCTGATCCGTAGTCAGACGCGTTATCCATTGCGCCACAGGGCCAGTTACTTCAAATTATTCATAGATTTTTCTAGTCTACATCAATATTATTTTCTAAAATACAATTAAAGATTATCAAAAACAATCCCGTAATCATAAAAAAAATCAGAATCTCAATATTATTTCTATTAAAAATCTACGCTTGTTTATAAATAGTTTCAAGGTCACTACCAAAGAGAAAATAAACACTACGTTATATGACGTCACTACTATAGTTTAAAGTAATAAGTTTATAAGTCACTGTCTGCTACACTCTTACTAACACATTGCCTCCTTCATACAACTTTGAGACCTTTATGCTAAGCATCAATAAGCATTGAGCTGGTCGACACGAGTAATAAAAGTCTTATATCCAAAGGTTGTATGAAAGATATCTCTTAGGGCGATAAGACCGCCAACTGTACTCTTAAATTGTATTTGTAAAGTATTGTATGCTATATTGTTGTTCTTTTGTGTGCAGTAAAGAATAAAAATAAATAAATAAAAATAAGATGTATGGAATATAGCTTTAAGAGAATTTGAAATTATATGAACGTGCGACATAATTGTATCCAATAGTGAACGGCAATCGTCTCTCGTGGTATAAATTCTAAAATGAAAAGCTATTGTAAAAATAAAACAGTACCATACTGTCTCGGCGGCGTAGTTGTACTAAGGTACGGTCACAACTAGGGTTTGAATCCCAGGTAGGGCAAAGTTATTTTTGATATTTCTATTGTACTATGTATGTATTATATTATGTATGAATGTAAAACTGTTCACTCATAGTTTGACATGAAAAACTGTATAACCAATTTTAATTAAAAACTAGTCAATAATTAGTCGTCTTGAATTTTTTCAGCTCTAATATGTGCAGTAAGTAATGGGCAAGGGTTCACAAGGGTTCACAAGTTCTACTTTACAATCAGAATTCAAGTCCGCCCCGGGACCACGAAAGCTGTAAAGTAATCGAATCGTCGGGGAGTTAAAAAATAACAAAATTAAACCAAATCCGAAAATAATAGTTTTATTTCACTGAGTAACATTCGCGTTAATCTAAGAAACCATGAATCAGAATTCAATTGAGAAAGCTTACATCGTAGTCTATGTCACTGGCCTATTGCAGACTGATGGAACTTCTCATGTCGAATCTTGTTATTAATGAAAATATCTATGGCATGCATTGGCTATGTTTGGCTTTTACTCGGGGAGTCCTACGTCCAGCAGTAGATAGGCTCAATATACTTATATTTTTCCTTCCTTCAACTATTTAACTTTAACACACCCGACCAAAATCTAATAAGAAATAATTACTTAATGCTATTCTAATAAATATTTGAAGCGTATAATACATAGTAAAGGCATATATAGTTCGCAGAGAATTTCATTTAAAAACCTTGGGGAAGGCCTGTGTTCATTAGTTGTCTTCCTGAAGCTGAAGAATAAGAAGGAAGATTAATCATCAAGCAACAGAAAAAGCGTGTTTTAAGGAATATAATAGTTAGTGTTAATGATTTCTACATGCACATAGAGCCATGATTCTACATGAACCAACCCTCCGATCTGTGTAAGCCGCATTAAAAGTTTACCTCGCTACGTGTGCATCGAGAAATCTTCTGATGTTGACAGAACTTACGCTGCTTATGCATGCATAAATAAGTGTTAGTTTTTTAATACTAATATCGTAATATATATACTACTATTCTATATATATTTTGTTCTTGGTGCAGCATCTTTGCTACAATTTATATCGAAACAACATGAAGAAATAAGCTTTCTGATGAGATTTATATTAACTTGGAGCTAATGAGTTATTCATTAGATCAAAGTCCGCTGATTGAGATAATAGCATAAACAGCCGAAACTGTTAAGAAAGTAACAGAAACCTATAAATGTAAATGATATGTCGTGAACATTTTAAAAGCAAATACCAAATTACAAATATTTACACGGGTCTGTTGAAAATCACTTTAATAAGCGATCATTTTTTTGGTTTAGTATTAGGAGACTGTCCTGCCCTCACACCCACCACTGTAACTCCTGTGAGCCAGGATCAACAGTGGCACGCAAAGTAATGACACCGAGCATTGAAGCTCGGCGAGTCTCCGGGAATGTCTAACTTGTCTTTAACCCGCACCGAAATTGATCAGAAAGTTAAATTAATAGGAGGAGTTGGAAATAAATTATTGTCCACTTCCCTCCGTGCAAAGCGGGTGACAAAACATTGAACTGAAGAGGTAAATAACCTCGCAAAAAGACTTTTACAGTCGGAGAAGCCAGCTTTAAAGCACCTCGGATCAAATCATTATTACATTTAAATGGGACCTATTATGTGAACTGTTATGCTTGATTCCAGTAATAGGTATGGCAAAAACGCCGGAAAGCACGGAAGTTCTTTCTAGTCTCTACAAGGTCCATGTAGTATACAACTCCAGATGATATTTGCATACTATCTAGCATGGTTTTACGCTCATTATGCCAAAGACTACACTCTCAAAGTATATGATGCGCGGACTGCTCATACTCGCAATTAGGTGTTGAACATGGACACGCAGGCGACGCAACAAGCTTAAAAGAGTATAGTTTAGACTTAAAGTTACCATGGCCCGTGAGAAATTGTGATACGCAATAATCGACATCTAGCCATGTCTTTGTTAAGCGCAAGGAAAAAATTGGTATAGATGCCGGCCCTTCAAAGATACCTCCCATCTATTTTGCCATTCATCTAATAGTTCGCTATATACCACTAAAACCGGTTTAAATAATCTGTCAACTTTTAAAAGTTCACGTGCGGTGAAAAAACTTTTATCCATATTCTCCCTGTTAGAATAATACATCGCGGCGCGACGTTGCACCTCCAGGTCGACTAGAAGTAGCTAGGACACGCAAAGCTTCGGTACTAACAGTTCTATATGCCTTGCACAAGAATATCAACGCCAAACGTTGGCTCTGGAGCAGTTTTCTTCGCACAGCACTGATAGTAGCCCTATCAGCCCATACGGGAGATCCATAACAGATACATCCTAAGTAAGTTGCTCCATAGATGATTTTTAGTATATTGAAAGATAGCCCCCATGTTGATTTTGATATTCTTGTCAAAGCAAAAAAGTTCCTTTTCGACTTTTCTCCGACGTTCTTAATATGTTCTAGAAAGGAAAAATTCCTTTCTAAAATTAAACCAAGATAACAAACCGATTCCTTTTTTTTAACAGTGATATTATAAAATTTAATTCGCGGCTGTGATTTTAAAGTTCCTTTCAGAAGTAATTGGAACGTTTTTTGTGGTGCAAAGGTTAAGCGATTTCGATGGCCCCAATCACATATTAGTTTTAAACATGCGTCCGACATAATTTCTAATCCTGACCTGCTATTTGACTCTATAAGCATGAGGCCATCGTCCGCATATCCGGTCAAAGAACACCCTGACGGCAAGGGAATTGCAAGAAAATCGTCGAACCCTAAATTCCACAAATAAGGACCTAAGACCGAACCTTGTGGACAGCCCATCGTAAGTGGTTTTGACAGAGCATAGTGTCCAAGTTTAAGTTTTGTTGTTCCGTGCGAGAAATACGAGTAAATAAGTGAATATATATTTTTAAAGCAACCTCGTAATTTCAACTTAAGAAGCAGCATCGGCCACCAAGCGTTGTCGAAAGCACCGGATATGTCCAGGAAAATACCGAGTACATATTTGCGCGCCGATAGTTGACTTACCGGTAGTAAATCCGAACTGTTTTTAGGAGGGACGATAAGACGTTCTAAAAGTTTACCTAGCGACGGTAAGAGTGTAATAGGTCTATACGACTTAGGATCATGTGGAGATTTATCGCAGAGAGACAGAGGAGTATAATCTGCCCCTATGTCTGGCGTTTGTGGACTATGAAAAGGCCTTTGACTCCATTGAAATCTGGTCTGTTCTGGAATCCTTGCAACGTTGCCAAGCTGACTGGCGATACATCCAAGTGTTGAAATCATTGTACGAAGCTGCCACTATGTCCGTTCAAGTACAGAATAAGCAGTCTGAACATATCCCTCTGCATCGAGGCGTGAGACAAGGGGACGTGATTTCCCCCAAATTGTTCTCAAATGCATTGGAAGATATGTTCAAGACCCTAAACTGGAAAGGTCGCGGCATCAACATCAATGGCGAATATATTTCACACTTGAGATTTGCGGACGATATCGTCATAATGGCTGAATCCATGCAGGATTTGCACCATATGTTGACCAGCTTAGCCGATTCTTCAGCTCGCATCGGTCTCCGGATGAATTTGGATAAAACCAAATAATGTTTAATAAACATATTGATCCGGAACCGATCGTTGTGCATGGAGCTCCTCTTGAGGTTGTTTCAGAATATATCTACCTCGGGCAGAAACTGCAATTAGGTAGAAACAACTTTGAGAGTGAGGCTCGAAGAAGAATCCAGCTGGGTTAGGCAGCATTTGGGAAACTTCGTCGGGTCTTCTCGTCGCCAATACTACAAAGCCTGAAGACGAAAGTCTTCAATGAGTGCGTCCTACCCGTAATCACATACGGTGCCGAGACGTAGACACTGACGGTGGGACTGGTTCACCAATTCAAAGTCACTCAACGAGCAATGGAGCGGGCTATGCTCGGTGTTTCCCTGAAGGATAGAACGCTGCAGGAATGAGGTTATCCGACAGAGAACCAAGGTGATCGACATAGCCCAGCGGATCAGCAAGTTGAAGTGGCAGTGGGCTGGTCACATTTGTCGGAGAACCGACAACCGTTGGGGTAGACGTGTTCTCGAGTGGAGACCGCGCCTCGGCAAGCGTAGTGTAGGACGCCCTCCAACGAGGTGGAGTGATGATATCCGAAAGATGGCTGGTAGCGGTTGGAGACGTTAGGCTGAAGATCGAGCCCAGTGGCGTGCCATAGGAGAGGCCTATGTCCAGCAGTGGACGCGAATAGGCTGATGATGATGATGACACACACAAATTCAGTAGTAAAATTAACATTAGCACACTACACATCTATAAACATACATAAGTAGCAACACAAACTTGGCTAAAGCTCCCAAGTCTTACTTCAAGGAGCGGGGAATCAATTAAAACTACTAATAAAGTTCTAAGACATTTCACTCCTCCCCCTACTTACACCCCAAAACTTCCCTTTATAAGTAGAATTGTATTTTGTTGCGTCTTCCACGCTTTTACGGACGCGAATTGTTTCAAATATCCCACAGTTCTCAACCACTACATACTTGTATTAAAATTGATATATTGTTCATAGGTACTCATTTGCATGGTCTGGGAATTATGAAAATTTGGCTACTAGACTTATTATTTCAGAGAAACAGTAATTTAATTAGTATTTTTTTGTGTTAACGTATATTATATCTTTAAAAAAGTGTTGCTTTTTAAGTAAGTGAAACCTTATAAATATCCTATTTCGTCCTGTGTCACATATTTTACATCATTCACTACTAACCTATTTTTTATTAAAGTATATTGTGACTGAAAGTAGATTTCCTTGACTTGACTTATTTAAAAATATTTTTATAGCGTTACGGCGTTTGGGATGTTCCAATTAAAAGTATATTTTATTTGTAAAATATAAAAAGTCCGCAACTTTAAAACATTGTTTTGTAAAAAACTGTTACGCGGTATTTTAAGGAAGATTATTGCATGGAAACTTAGACAAATCATCCATATCATCTGTATCTGTATCTGTATCAGCCTATATACATCCCACTGCAGGGCACGGGCCTACTACAATCGAGAATACGATTGAGAGTGGTTAGGCCATATAGTCCACCATGCTGGCCTAGTGCGGGTTGGCAGACTTACATACCATAGAAATTCTTATAAATCGCTATGGTATGTAGGTTTCCTCACGATGTTTTCCTTCACCGTTTTAGTGCGTGGTGATTGACTATCAATACACACATGACTCCGAAAAGTCAGAGGTGTGCCCATATCAAGAAGAAAATATTTAAAAAAATATTTTTTCATCATTTTGCTATAAATACTTTACATATCAATAAAAAGAATAGGTAATAATCATTATGATCCAATACCCTCGTCTTGATATCTTCGAGGGTTTTCGGGCTAGAAAGTGGTTTCTCTATTATTAACTGCGACAAAAATTGTACCATTTGAAAACATCGATTCGTATTAACAAAAATACTATAAGTCAATTTCAAATACAATTAATTTAGATAACACCAAATTCAAAAAATCAATTCATATTAATTTCAAAATAATAAAAAAAGATTAATTATTTTAAACTGGCACGACAAACTGACCGCACTGCAAGTGCAGAATAGGTACAAATAAACATATCCGAAACCATTGACTTATATTCTACCGATAGACGAGGCGCGTCATAGAAACTATTTGTCCCGTATTTGTCAAAAGCTCAGTAGCGACATCTAGTACGTTTACTTGAATATTACAAATTATGATCAAAGATTATTAGACAGACAAGACAGTTAATGTCAATAATAGCTTTGCCTAAGATACTGCGTAAGTATAAATACCGCCATAGCAATAATATATTTGTAATGTTTTTTTTATTTACGTGAATAATTCATGGAAATGATGTAAATGAAATTAAATACTCTTACAAGTGTACAAGTCTGTCAAGCCGTCAATCAGTGTACAATCAGTCTGACATTTATAATAATAACATTTTTGAATTTTTAACAAGCTGATAAACTTTTTTCGAGACTAATAGACAAAAGGAAAGGTACACCAGAAGTTTACAAAAATGACTACCGCATTTGGAATATCTGAAATCTTCGTATCGAAAATGAATTGAATAAATATAGGTATGTTCTCATGGTAGCCACTTATATCCATTCCAATAATTCTAGACAAATATTATAGAGATCTCCTTTTTTCGTAACCGACGCGGAAGAATATAAAACAATTTTAAATGATATTAGTCTTCAATAACAATGGGTTCGAATAGTCCATTAAGTAATTCATATTAAGAAATGGGGTCTAAATACTATCCACTGTTTCAAAACATACATACAACACACATATTTTGAGTTATTAATTAACAACATATGATTAAAATAAAATACTAAAATCAATTTGCAACTACATTCTTCCAGCATATTTGTATTTGTAATGTATTCGAATAGTTTATGCCTATTTGGTCCTCTGATATGAATGTCCCTT
This sequence comes from Hyles vespertilio, assembly GCA_009982885.2. Classification (NCBI taxonomy): domain Eukaryota; kingdom Metazoa; phylum Arthropoda; class Insecta; order Lepidoptera; family Sphingidae; genus Hyles; species Hyles vespertilio. The sequence continues at coordinate 14,054,641 of CM042821.1, read as the reverse complement.
GAATAATCTATATCTTATATAGTTCGTCTCTCTCACTCGACGGGCAATTTTTATGCGCGGAAATGAGATATACGATTAAGGAGCTCACCTTGTATTTTAACGAGCTCTAAAATATATTTAATCCATTAATAAATAAAAGATCTGTATTGTCGGCATCATTCTTCAATATTATATCACCTACGTTGTATTCTTTAATTATATTGTAACTTCAGAAAATTTCGCTGTCGGTTTGACGGGGAAAATTCAAAATAAATTACTTATAAATATAAACAAAGAGGCGTATTATTGCGCGGCCGCCACGCGGCAGACTGATTCGTGTGCGGTGCATGCACCGCACTTGGGTGGGACACATTTGTTACAAAGAACGTCTTATCTAGTGTAACATTGATATCGATGTCCGAAACCCATCTCTTGACAGCCTCTGTGGTGCGGTTGTTTAGACGCCGGCAATGAAATGGCCGCGGGTTCAACCCCGTACCGAGACAAATGTTTGTGAGTCAACAAGTATTTATCTCGAGTCTGGGTTTTTATGAGACCGAAAAGTCTCTCCTAGTTGCTGATACCTACGACACAAGACTTCATTGATCCTAATGTGGGGTGTTGACTATGTATGTGACTGTTGGGTGTATTTATTTATCTCTCAATACAATGATGTCGGTCAAATTGATTTTTGTTTAAATCTTTTCTTCGCTACTAATATTATAAATGTGAAAGTAAGTTTGTTTGTTACCCGATCATCGTGAAACTTCGTGGATGTATTAGAAGTAACATAGGATACTTTTTAAGAAAATAAATTAGTATAAAGCTAAAGAGTTAGTTTGTTAGCTCTAATCTCAGGAACTAACGGTCCGAATTGAAAATAAACATTGTATACACAATGTGTGTGTGTGTGTGTGTTGACAAACATAGGTCACTTATCCAGAAATGCTGAAATCTACACCCGGGTGGAGCCGGGCCGCTAGTAATTCAATAAACATAAAACCTCAATTGATAAACTAAATATCAATTACCGAGGTATTCAAATAGCCGAAATAAAATATGAGTTTTATCTACAATCTCTTTATAATCGACGGAGCAGTCTGTTCGCGAACTTGTCGGCTAATGATATTCATAACCGCTATCATGGGGATACACGGGAAGGGTTTGTAGATGTTATCTTTTGAACGGGTGACTGGCACATTAGCTATGTAACAGAGGTAGCAAGTGTATTAAAAAAACGCAAATATAGAATTAAATTCAGTCGATTTTGTTTTTTAACAAAAGTTGGATAAATGGGATGATAGTTTTTTTTTTTAATTTATTGAGCATTGGCTTGGCATTCCACTGCGTTCACCATCCTGAGACATACGATGTTAAGTCTCAATACGTCCAATAGTTGCACTGACTACAAAGTCCTTCACATCGAAACACAACAGTGCATTGACAGGAGAAATAGACACAGTCTCTCACATATGAGAGACCTACCACCAGTAAACTAGGTAGCAAATATATTAGAAAACTGAAAGAAAACAGTTTCCAACTTGTTTCAAATTAATCCTTGTTTGTTCCATAAATAGCCTTATATATTTTTATTCTACCACATCATGCATATCTCCCCCTGGGATTTAAAAATTATATTCCGTATGTAGGCGGTAGGTAGGACATGTGGCCGTCAGGATCGTTTTCCTTCGAAGTGGATAGTGTTTCATATGCTAGTATCTGTCCGGTTTGAACCAATATTCATGTCGCATCAAAAACGCACATACAAATTAAAACACTAATTTAAAATATAAAGAAATTCTTAAAGACTGTCATAGATATTTATAAGATAGTGTTGAAATGAAGATTTATTAAGCTTATGATAGACTATACTGTTTCCATTCGTTTATTTTATTTTTGACACATCGAGTACTGAATCAAATAGTGATGGCCTGATGCGTTATCGAATCAATTTTTTATAACAAACGATTTTATTTTTGAACAAGTTTTAATCGATTTAATACATATTTAATTTTTTGCTCCATGCATTGTTTTATAAAACTTCAGGGATATTTAAGTTACTTGATTTAATAATTATATTAAAATAAACCATTTACTCATGTTAAGTTAATATTCTTATCACTTCCGTCGGCAATAGTAATGTTGTTAAAAACAAATTGTGAAACGGCAACACTGGGCAGACAGGTGACGCGCGCCGCCATTTTGTGGTCACTCACAACGAGACGCCCGCGCCCGTGCTAGTGTTTTCCGTTCGCTGAATTTTAATTCACATTTTTCATACGTCGAGTTGAGTATTTATATTCCTCCGTATTGTTTTACCCGTGAATTCCTACATTTGGTTGAATTGAGAACATCGTACCTGCCTTCATCACTTTCAAAATGCCTAAAGGAAAGGTGCTTAAAGGACAAACAAGGGAGTTTGTGTTGCGACTTCATGAGTACTTTGAAAGGGAAAGCCGTAATGGTGGACCTCTTATACCAGTGACTCAAATCAGAGACCGTGTTTCAGCAGCATTAGGTATTACTGCTCCAACAGTTTCAAAAATAATTAAAGAAGGCTACGGCAGTAGTGGCATGGAACAAAACAAGCCATCTACACCTAAGAAAAAACGTCAGCCCTTTAAAGTGACAGCAATTGACAGTTTTGATGGTGATGCTATTCGTCGTCATATATACGATTATTACCAAAGAAAAGAGATTCCTTCTTTACATAACCTAGTACAATCTCTGAAAACTAGTGGCTTGTTCCGTAGTCAAAAGTCTTCTTTGGCGAAGGTATTGAATAGGATTGGATTCCAATACAAAAAATGTGACAAAAGAAAAATATTGATGGAACGCAATGATGTTGCTTTGTATCGATGCGAATTTTTAAGACAAGCTAAAAAAATAGAAGACTGGTCGAATGTTGTTTTCACCGATGAAACTTGGCTCAATGCGAGTCACACGGTATCAAAAACTTGGACTGACAACACTGCTAGCTCCTCGACCGCAGTGCCAATGGGAAAAGGTGAAAGAATTATAATTTGTCATGCAGGAACCGCAAAAGGATTTGTGCAAGATGCTATGTTAGCTTTTAAATCAAAGAAAACAGGGGATTACCACGAAGAAATGAATTCCGAAGTATATGAAAAATGGTTTCGGGAAATGTTATTGTCACTCGAACAGCCATCAACAATATTTATAGATAATGCGTCCTATCACTCTCGGCAAATTAACAAAATGCCAACGCAAGCCAGTAAAAAAAATGAAATAATAAACTGGCTCCGTAACAATGGCGAGGAGGTGGACGAGTCCCTATTAAAAGTAGAGTTACTTAAAATATTAAAAATGAGGAAGCAGCCTAAACGATACGTTATAGATGAAATGGCTGCAGAACATGGGCACAGCGTCCTTAGAATTCCTCCATATCATTGCCAGTATAATGCCATAGAGCTAATATGGGCGCAAGTGAAAGGATATGCTGCGAGAATAAATACAACTCCTTTCACCGCAAACAAAATGCTGGAGTTGCTTAAAAATGCCTGTGAAAATGTGACGCCTCATAACTGGGCGAGTGTCGTAGATAAGACGAAGAAAGAAATAATGTCTGATTGGGATCGCGATGTCGCATTTGACAACTTACCCATGCACTCATTAATAATTAGTGTTACTGGGGATACGAGTGACGACGACGCCGATTCCGACGAAACAGACGATTGTTTATAAATAAAAATATTAACAAATTACCTTTTAGTTGTTTTAATTATTTAATCCTTAAAGTACTATGAATTCCAACATGGTTTAACTGTTTATTACAAGTAGGTACTAAACATTTATTTTCGTTGTAATCATTGTAATTATTTTAAATTAAACTCTTATTAAAAGTCACTTCAATACGTATACCTTTATTCATATTAATTAATTTGCAGCAAATACATTCGATCCTAATATTGGGTACTATATTACGTTTAACTGTTTTCATTAGCATTTTAATGTAATTTTATTTCAAATGATTCCGATTGATTGATTCTATTCAAAATCGTTTTTGTTATCTGTGGTCATTCGTTACGAATGGCACAACTCTAAGTGGGCGTTACCCGTCAAGAAAGTATCTACTTTTATTTCAAAATATTGTTCTACTGTAATGTCGTACTTTATAGGCGTGAACTGTCAAAAATAAAATAAACGAATGGAAACAGTATAGCTGTGCCCGCGACTTCGTCCGCGTGGAATTTAATAAAAAAGTTAATTAGTTTATTTAGTTTTTTTTTGTTTTTTTTTTGTGATATTGATTTGTTAGTGGGAGAAGTGGTGGGTGGCGCCCAACGTAACGGCCCAGTGGTGGCATGCGCATGAGCTGCGCGCGGTACTGGACAGTACTTGGGCATTGCAACATTACTTTATTTTTCTAAAATAAAACAATTATTCTAAAATAAATGTAGCCTAAGTTACTCCTTAATCTTATTATATCAGCTACCTGACAATAAAAGTCCCGTCGAAATCGGTCCAGCCATTTCAGAGATTAGCCGGAACAAACAGACAGACAGATAAAAAAATCTAAGGTCATTTTCGGTATAGGTATCGTGTATATAACGATATTATGTAATTGGACATTTCTTTTTACTTTCACTTTACAAACAGACACTTCAATTTTATTTATACAGGGTATATCAAGACTGCTACCGAAAACGAAGCCGGGTGGTAGTTTAAGCGACTTCAGACACAATGCAACAAAAAAAGTTGCAAAAAAAAGCGACAATTTTTTTTTGTAATTTTTTTCTTATCACCATATTTGGGTGGTAAATAAATTTTTTCCTAAAATAATAGTGTATACCATTTTATTTATAAATAATCTAAGGCATAAAAGTGTTTAAATTATTATTTTAGCAAAAACTATGGATTTACCACCTAAAAATGAAGATATTTAAAAATCATAAAAAATAATTGTCGCGTTTCTTTTCGAAATTTTTGGTTGCATTGTGTTTGTAGTCACTAAAACTACCACCCGGCTTCGTTTTCGGTAGCAGTCTTGAGATACCCGGTATGTATAGATAATATTGTAATGTAAACTTTATACATATAAATTATTTGTATTAAGAGACAACATTTACAATCGGTATTTTTTATATTCTATAAAAGTTAGATATGTTTTTTAATATTTTGAAGAGAGCCAGTATGAATTTATGTTTTAAATAGTTTTGGAACCTTTTCTTAAACTATTTAAAACATTGATATTAAATACCGATTTATTTTTCATGATGCTTGTAAGATTTACATAAATAAATTATGAAACCCATTATCATATAAAGTTTGTCTACTTCTACACAACATTCGTCCCTAAAGATGTATGAATGCGTAAATAATCCACATTTATTGCTTAGAAGCATGTATTGAAGGCCAAAACATTGCTATATGTCCTACAAAAATAAATTCCTGGGTTGGTTTTCAGAACATAGTTTTTTATACGTTGTTGAACACGTAAAAATCCTTTGTGTAAGCTGAAAGGTGCTCCTGAAAATACAAATCTTTGAATTGCAATTTTGTGTGGTTTAAAATGCAATTTCCGTATTTTTCGTGAAACCGCTTTACAGTCTGATTACATAGCATCACTGGCCGTTGTTTTATATCATTCAGCAACCGGCATGCGCTGTGCAGCTAATACAATGTTTAAAAGCACATCGACACCGTCACAAACTACAAAGCACTTGAGATAACGTCGGAACATCCATCTCTATTTCACGTTTTACCTCAAGAACTTCATACATGATTTTGCGTTTTGTGAAACAAAACATGGTGCAATGCATAAACTTTAAACGCAAGATCGACTAGAAGCCGTGGGGACAATAAAACAAAGAAAAGCGTATCTGGCCCGGAGCGGTGGCGGCGGCGAGCGACGCGCAGCGCGGCGCCGCCTGCCCGCGCCAATCACCACTCACCGCCGCCCCATCGGCCCGCCCAGCGCCCTGTACGCGCGCGCTCGCCCCGAGGGTGAATGGGACGCAGCATCCCCATAAAGATTTTACATCGATTACGGGAGTGTGGGAACAGGCCGTTTCTGTCTCGCCCGTGGGCGTCGACGTGAGGTCCTCTCGCGCAGTCGCGAACAATTAACGCGCGGGGCGGCGCGGCCGAGCGGCGACGTGCGACGTCACTATAATGTGGTTAGTCAGTGAGCGTCGGGGCCGAGCCGACGGTGACGGCGAGGGCACGGAGCACGAGCCGAGGAGCGCGGGAGAGCCGCGCTGGTCGCTCAGCCAACGCGCCGGCCACAGCACGGTGGAGTTCAAGAGCGCGGCGTGCGCGGGGGCCGGTGAGCCGCCCGCGCCGCCTCTCGCCACGCTGCCGGACCCGCAGCAGTTCAACATCTTCCCAGCGTTCTTCAGCCGCCAACTTAACTTCACGGGTGGCGGCGGCTGCGGCCAGGGATCCAAGATCATGGAGGAGCTGCGGCCGAACCTCGTGGGCGGCCTGCTCGGCGTGCCGGGCCTGCTGGACGAGCACCAGCCCGACGCCAAGTTCCTGCCGTCGGGCGGCGAGAGCAAGTACACGCCGGATAAGGGGCGGAAGTGCAGTAACGCGTCGTCGTCGTCGGCAGAGGAGTTCGGCGGGCTGTATGGTGGCGAGCACGCATCCACGCCGCCAGCACCACCGCTCAGCAGATCCCTGCACGACAACTCAGGTGTGTACACATAATATAATGATATATTATAACCTTAACAAATGCTACCAAAAGAATCAAGAATCAATCTAGGTATAAACAAATTGCTAAGGCTACAAGAACAATAACATAATAATTTCGTTTAAACGTGCATATACCAGAGATCTTGATAGAGTACTGCTGTAGACATACGTGCAATATTCCTACAGATTGTATTCATAAACACTAACTGAAAAGTAACTACATATTATAACAAGAAGATAAAACAACACAAATGCGTGTTTGTTTATTCTTTAGTGATAAATCAGATTGATTGGCCGCAACATCTAACAACAAATTCAAGAAGATATTTTTGACTTTCCTTACATTGCATTAGCCTTTTTAGTTGTTAAATTTAACTTTATATTATTGTAGTATTATTTCATAGCTAAATATATAAATAAATGATACAAAATGCAGATTACACTATAATTAAGCATACAGGAGGAAAATGCAAATGTTGCCAACATTCTTCTCAATGAAATTATCATTTTGATACACAGTCATTGACTTTTATGACCGTGCTTGGTTGATGCACAGGGTTGATGTTATTGCAGTGTCTATTCGGTACATTGACACCTGTAAAATCCTATTTTGGTATTAATTTAATACAAATAGATTTCTATATCATCATTTTAATAATCAAATTTTATTTTATTTATAAAACTTTTATTGAGATTTTATATTAGCAGAAAACCTTATGGGGTTTTTAGTCTACCTTTCTGTTTTAGAGGTTTCATCAACCAATTACTTTGTGTCTTGCAAAAACAATTAACTAATTAAGATTTGTTACTTATTAAAAGGTATTATTTTTTAAATATTATAATTAGTAATTACACAAATGAAGCATAAATATTAAATTAGGGTTTAATGATATTAACTGGAGGAGAGTAACGGTGAAGGTTCGATGGAGAATAATAAATGGTATGAGAATCCATCGCATCATTTGTACATTTATTTATTTTTAACCGACTTAAAAAAAAAGGAGGTTCTCAATTCGACTGTATGTCGTTTTTTTTTTGCATTCATAACACAAAACAACTCCAGTTATTTCTAAGACAAGTTGTTACATATCCAACTATGCCCAGGTCACTTATTTTCACCTATGTTCATCAGGTATAATGTAGGATTTTAATAGCGATAGAATTTTTCAAATTGGTCTTGTACTTTTAAAGCCAATTCAGTGCAAACAAAGAATCAAATCTTTCCTCTTTATAATATTAGTATAGATATAAATAACATGAATTGCATATTTTATGAATGATCCCTTGAGCTTCTTGAATAACAACAAATAAAAGCTACTGTAATAACAAATATTATAATAAACTTTAACAATTAAGCACTTTCAATATTTTCCAGCTAATTCAATTGTTATAGTTTTTGTTTTTTTTTTATTTATTGCCACGTGTACACCAAGACTTAATATATTATTTAGTTAAGTTTTGTTGTACACGCATATTATTTAGTTTAATTAGAATTAACGGGCATCGTATTGTCAAATAAAATTACTAAAAAAAGGTGAACCCACTAAAACAATTAAACTATTTTTCATCAAATGACCGTAACTAAATGTTTTGTTTTATATTGTTCATTAATTTACTATTCTCATAGCATTTAGATAAATTTCGAATACAAATAAATGTAAGGTATACTACTTACTCTACAGAATAATATTGAAAAAAATCAATCCCACCATATTGTTCAAGGTGTTTTTAAATACTTATTATTTACAAACGTATACCTAACGTATCATATCATGATAATTGTTTCATTACTTATGGCATTAAAACCTAACGACCAAACTGTTTTTCGGATGAGTATAATTTCCTTCTTGAAAATATATGTTATGCATTTTTTATCTTCACGTCTTGTATTTAACATAGCATAACCGCACGAGTGTGGAAGCATATAGTACTCTAACATATTTATTTGTATAATAGAGCCGTTGAGTTTTACTGCCCCAATCAATACTTACTTAGTAGTTGAGTATTGATTGGGACAGTAACAGTCTACCTAGAACAATGACTAAAGCACAGAATGAGAATTTGCGATAAACAAAGTTCATCTAACGATATAGGGTTAATAAAATAGTATTTAATTTGATTGCTAACATAGTTTAATTCATTGTATCACTAACATTTTATGGAATTCTTATTCTGAAATCAATTATGATTTGATTTGATTTGATTTGATATCGATAAACTGTGAGAAAGGAACACAGCACCATTGTTTTGACAATTTCTTAGTGTCTAAATTAGAGTGGACGCTTAAATGGTCATATCACTACTTCTATGCTTTAGTTATTATTCTGAGGTTCCTACTGAAGATGTCGTCGTATGTTATCGTGACAATTAAACACGTTTTTCTTTCTTTCTTTTCTTCTTAATTACGAGTCTTACCATCGAATCCAAAATTAATTAATCTCATTAAGTCTACAGTCGAACCAGGTGCTACTGTGGTTCTCTTGGTTGTATATATGATTTGGGGTCCATAAAATAAATAAAATATTTTAGTTACTCAATAAAATATGTACATATGTTATTGCCTATTAAAATCATTATTGTTTGAAATTCTGCCTATTAAGTAGTCTAAAAAAAATGAAATGTGACATACAACGCGTAACAGGTTAAAAAAATATAAGAAACTACAAGCCTATAAACGAAAATCCGTAGTAATGAATCATAAATGATAAAAGGAGGTGAAAACAAGACAATTTATTTTAATAAATAAATAATAAATAATACCCAACAGTCACATACATAGTCCTGACCCCACACTAAGATCGAGTCTTGTGTCGTGGGTATCAGGAACTACGAGAGACTTTTCAGTCTCACAAACACCCAGACCCGGAAGAAATATTTGTGGGCCGCACAAACATTTCTCTCGGTGCGCGTATCGAACCCGCGGCCTCTGGTTTCACAGGCGGCGCCTAACCGCCTACGCCACGGAGGCTGTATATAATAATGAACAATGATAGATGATAGATAAAGAAAATCTACTTTAATAAGGTACCATGTTGTGATGATTTTGATTCGTTATCACTCTTTCACGCCTAAGATAAAAGAACTGCATATAATGTCTGTCTGTATCAGCCCATATACGTCCCACTGCAGGGCACGGGTCTACTCCACAATCGAGAGTACGATTGAGAGTGGTTAGGCCATATAGTCCACCACGCTGGCCTAGTGCGGGTTGGCGGACTTACATACCATAGAATTTTTTATAAATCGCTATAGTATGCAGGTTTCCTCACGATGTTTTCCTTCACCGTTTTACTGCATATCATAATTGGTAAAATAATGAAATATATTTAGTTCACTCATCCAGAAACAAACACGATAAGCAAACAATTTTTTTTACATCCGTATCATAAATAACCTGAATCTTGCATTGACACATAGTTTTACAGCTTTACAGCTTTCAAAATTTATTTATAATATTATCACTTCAAACTAAACAAAATACTACGAAATTGATATATTAGGTGTCATATCAAAATTATGACTTTTTCACTACTTTTGTTAGAACAAAATAAGAATATATCCTACAAAAATAGATTAAGTTAATATATAATATAATACCATTGAATCTAATTTAATTATTTCATATTAGACCTATCTATCGATGACGCGACGCATTGTATGTATATGTGAATGAATATTATCATAGCTCTACCACCACTATCGGTGACCAATACAAACATTTCCTAGACTCCAATATAAAACTAAATATAATATAAATCACTCGATTTAGATTAACCACTTCAAAGCAATGCTCATACAAAAATACCTACATCACCGTATTAATTTTACCTACACAGCCAGTCGACCGATAACATACATAAAATTATGGCATAATAAAGATATCCTCATGAAACTTTTCTTTTCCCTCGCGGATATCCAAGGCTCAACGTGTGCTACTCAGCCTTCACATAGCCTATCCAATTACGGTCTAGAATATATGGGTATAATTACAATTCCAATTAGTGTAGTAATATTGCAAACAATCGGCCTGCGGGTGACGTCATGAATACGAAATGTCACTAACGACCGTACTCCTCCCCCCCGTGTTCCACCCTACCCCTCGTCTCCACAAAGCAGCCTCCACAGCGAGAAGCGGCTGAATTTTCAAACGGATTCGGTTGCCAAGTCGAATGTACAGTATACGTGGTAGTATACTGTTGAATACTAAAAAGGATTGTGATTTTTTTCACCTTGAATAATATTAGTAACTAGCGGTCGGGCCCGGCTCCGCCCGGGTGAATGCACGTTTTAAAATGGCGGTCAAAATGTTTAATTCTGACTATCAGTTTAGAATATCGACCAATCGGACCACGAAAAACGAACAACATTTCCTCGTATTTGCTAGAAATATCACTACTGCTTTCCTCCTATAGGTCATAGCGTGATGATATATAGCCTATAGCCTTCCTTGATAAATGGACTACCCAACACTGAAAGAATCATTCAAATCGGACCAGTAGTTCCAGAGATTAGCACGTTCAAACAAACAAACTCTGCAGCTTTATAATTTTAGTATAGATATTTTATTTATTCTGTATTTAATAATAGTCATTTAGTTGGTATTCCGAAGGGCAAAATAATACGTGTAATTCTGTTTCTTCATTTAAATAAATATTAAAACCTGAAAATTTTAAATGTAAAAAATATACCCACTGTTGAAATGAACAGTATTGATATTGCAATGTATATATTTTATAATCGGATATTATATCATGACAATATACAGGGTATATCAAGACTGCTACCGAAAACGAAGCCGGGTGGTAGTTTAAGCGACTTCAGACACAATGCAACAGAAAAAGTTGCAAAAAAAAGCGACAATTTTTTTTTTGTTTTTTTTTTTCCTATGGCCATATTTGGGTGGTAAATATATTTTTTCCTAAAATAATAGTGTATACCCGTTTATTTATAAATACTCTAAGGTATAAAAGGGTTTAAATTATTATTTTAGCAAAAACTATGGATTTACCACCCAAAAATAACGATATTTAAAAATTGTTCTGGTTTGAAGGCCATTGTAGCCAGAGTAACTACTACTGTACATTTTGAGACTAAACACTTTATATCTCAGAATGGCGAGCGCGATGGAATGCCAAGCATTGGTTTGTATTTCATAGTGTTGTTTGGTTTTTCTACTATCCATAAGTTGTCATATCGCTTACCTTCAGACGAATGGGATGTTTGTCAAGCCATTTACTGCTGTAAAAGAATAAAATTATATGACTAGCATTATTTATACCATTTTTTTTTATTGCAATGAATGACGAGACGAGCAAGCCGTTCGCCTGATGGTAAGCGATACGACCGCTCATAAACAGTAGCAACATTCCACTGCGCTCGCCATCCTGAGACATAACATGTTAAGCCTCAATATGTCCAGTAGTTACTCTGGCTACAATATCCTTCAATCCGAAACACAACAGTGCATTTACGCAGTGTTGTTTTACGGGAGAAATAGACATTGCGGTGGTACCACCGCAATGTACCCAGATGGCCTCTCACATATGAGAGACCTACCACCAGTAAATTTATCAACATTACAATCATTCATAGAAAAGATTGATAGTAATTGTAATATTTCTCCCAACTTGGTAGTGTTTATTATGTCCCCGAAGTAGATACTCTATTTATAAGGCACTACACTTACTATTGGGTGCGTTATAGTTACATTGCCGTAGATATAAAAATCGCCTGACTAATTTTAATGTTTCAAATAACTTTAGCAAATAATTGAAGTTTCTGCTAGAGACATAAAGTGCAAATATGGCGGTGTCGTGCATTTCATTATTTCTTTCACAACGTCCTATCCATGGGGATTTCGGACACCAAAAATAAAAATTCGCTAATGTGCATAGATACTCCAAAAAATGTTGGATTCCTCTATCGTACATCGTAAGTAAGTAAGTTCGAAGAAAATGATATTTAAAAAGAGAATAGTATTGATTTTTAGAAGTGGAAATCTTAATTCTTATTCCGGACGTCAAACATCAAAAAAAAAACATTCGAAGTTCGTATCGTTTTTATAGAGTAATCACCATAAGTATGGTAAAATAAAAGTTCCATTCCGCAGTGTCTTTGTTTATTTATATTTCATTGTCTGTTTCATTTCACTATTGTGTATTTTATTTCATCTTTTATAATAGTAAATAGTTTGTTCTTGTAAAACCATTTCATTTTTGGGACGCAATGGTTGAGCTTGAAACAAAACTTTCTTTGCAGATATCGACTTCAGGGTAACAACATTATCATTTTCATTTGTTTCTGCCATAATAGGGCTTCTTTCTGTTGGTTGTCCAATAATTGAAGATGGCATCATATTTGCATTGTTTTCAGATTGTGTAATTTCAGAGTTGTCTTTAGTGTTCGCGAGACTTAAATTTGGCCCAGGGTTAGGTGCGTAAGCTGGTCGGTTATATCCATACAGCGATGCTTTTGCTGAAACGTTATTTAATAATATTTAAGGGATGAACGATATAATACTATCAAGGCTTACTGAAATGTATTAACAATATATTGACCACTTAACAATATATTCCATATCACATTTTTATCAATATGAACATTGAGATTTGTATGGAATTGACTTTTTATAGACTATTGCAATAAAAACAAATAAATAATCTAAATGCCGTCCAAAAATTTTCATACTAAATATCAACTTATGTGTACGTGGATTTTTCGAGAGTGTTTTTCGCCCTACAGAAGTTTGGACCAAAAAAAATTTACGGCATGTGAAAAAATGTTATCTATGCCTAAAATACTTTCAAAATAAATTAATTTCATATTGCGTCAAATCACCCCCCTGACCATTGAAGGGAAGTGGGTTACAACCGCCGATTTTTCTTCCTTGTCGCATGGTTTTTGTACGGCGTTGCGGAATAATGGATTAGAAGAGGTATTGAAATTGTATGGAAACGATGCCGTATAAAATCAAATGACCAAATTTACCAAGAAAATTGCCGGAATATCTAACATTCTGCTGAATTTGTGGCGCACTATTTTTGTACGGCACTACGTGTTTTCTTATTATTTCTCATGGATCTATCGATGGTAGAAATGCCGTACAAAAATATATGACCAAAATATACACCCTCTCCCTGTACTTTTGAAGTCTCATCTGCATCCAGACGGACAGCTTACAAGTGACGGCATAGTGCTAAATATTATTATTTTAAGCCCCTGTATCTTACTAAATAGGTCTCCTTGTAGTTCATTTGACCCATTACTTTTTGCCACGGGCTTGTAGTCTATACCGGGTATCTCAAGACTGCTACCGAAAACGAAGCCGGGTAGTAGTTTTAGTGGCTACAAACACAATGCAATTAAAAATTTCGCCTAGAAACGCGACAATTTTTTTTTATGATTTTTTAAATATCGTCATTTTTGGGTGGTAAATCCATAGTTTTTGCTAAAATAATAATTTAAACTCTTTTATACCTTAGAGTATATTATAAATAAAAGGGTATATACTATTATTTTAGGAAAAAATGTATTTACCACTCAAATATGGCCATAGGAAAAAAAATAACAAAAAAAAATTGTCGCTTTTTTTTGCAACTTTTTCTGTTGCATGATGTCTGAAGTCGCTTAAACTACCACCCGGCTTCGTTTTCGGTAGCAGTCTTGATATACCCTGTATGTCATGTGTGTATTGATAGTCAATCACCTGCATACCATACATATTTGTATGAATTTAAATGGTATTTAAAGTCCGCCAACCCGCACTAGCCCAGCGTTGGCCTGACCACTCTTAATCGTGCTCTCGATTGTAGAGGAGGCACGTGTCCTGCAGAGGGACGTATATGGGCTGATACAGTACACTGTGATAGAGGCTTATACCGCAGGATTTCCTTTGCTATATCAAACCTCCTTAATTTTTTTACATAGAAAGAAACAATAATTTGTGCACATTTACGTTTACTATTATGAACTATGATTTGTTTATGTTTTTTTTAATATGGCTATAAATCTGTAAATTACAATATCAAATTAAAATAAACCTGATGCATATCTTCGACTCTTGACCAAAAATACACAAGTGGCGTAACTGTTTGAATGTCTAGTCAGTATCATACATTAGAAAATAATTTGTCAAATTGAGTTTGTAATCATAGTTTGTGAATGTTTGTAAAGCATAATTAAACTATGCTCTTAGGTTTCCGTGCACCCGAACTGTTGTTTTTTTATATATACAATTTGGTTTCACGCCCCTTTTTCTCATGTCTCTTCTCGAGAATATATTTTTTATTTATTTATTTTAATTGTGTGTAAATCAACATATACAGAGAATAATACTGAACTAAAGAAAATAACTTTGAAAATAACGTAATGTTTTCATTAAAAATTTGAACATATTAGTGGTTATTGTAGGTCCACCGTAAGAGACAGAGATTTGCTTTCGTGGACTTTTTTGTAGCATTTTTATAGATTTTGGATTCGCTAGTACATTACTCAACTATGCCATTGCTATTTTACGCGACGTTCGTGTGGAAAGCTCCCAGTTGGCGAGATTTTTTGCGACCTCTAAAGACCTATAAATGTTGACATTTATCACCGTATTTCTGCTTATTTTTATAAAAGCATATTAAATTATATACCTAAACCTTCCTCAAGAATCACTGTTTCTATTGTTGAAAACCATATAAAAATCCGTTTGGTAGTTTTCGAGTTTATCGCGACAAACAGGAAGACAGAAAGACGCGACTGGGGGTGTTTTGCCACTGTACATGAGCGGCCATATCGCTTAACACTTGGCGAATTACATGCTTGTCTCGCCATGCCGAAAAATAAATAAGTACGATATTTACAAAATATAAAAATATATCACATATAATGATTGCCCTTTCAGAGGCACTGGGTGGATAGTGATAGGAGCTTCCTCATTGACTAACATAGTTTTTACTTTTTGTTACTAGCACACTTATGGACATATTTTGCTGAAATAAATGTTATATATTAAGCTATAAAGGCTACTGTTTTCAAAATTATTAAGTCATAAAAGACTACGATCAAAAACTCAGTTTTCCTTGTTCCTTTGAATGTTACGAGTGCGTTTCTTAAGATTCATTTTTGAATTTTATCACATAATTAAAAGTCATAGTGCAATAACATTACGATTTGATTACGATGGTCATAAGTTCTAGTAAGACATATTGCTAAAATTGAGAGAGATCAAATATTGGAAATTTTTTGGATAGACATTTCGCAGACGTTTCTCGGCTGATTCGTCTTTCAAATGCAAATTACAACGTGAAATGGAAAAAAAAAAAGAAAAAAGAGAAAATAACCGAAATTATAGTAATATAACTTTATATTAATGTTATCGTTTTAAGTTTTTCGTAAAGTTAAACCCTTTTAGTGCTAGAAGTGGCCTCTTTTCATAATATACATATAAAGCAATTATTTTCATTTGGAAATGTTCTTACAAATTACGAAGAAACAGTTCAATACCTCTTTCTGACCAACGCGGCCTGTATTCCTCACTTTCTCTCGAATCTAAGTAACCCCATTGATGTGAAGTATCTGAAATGTAAACATTAAAAATATGAGCATTGATGAAATGAATAAAAATGCATAATGGTGCATACCACCAACTGTTGAATATGGTTAGAAAGGCATTAGCGTCAAATTGTATCAAAAGCAGCGTCGTCGTTTTGGAAACACTAAGCCTCCACCAATCCAATACAGTAAAGCTTGCAATAGTCGATTTAAAGTATCGATAAAATAATGAAAATATGTCTGTGTAATAAAACCGGAATTTATTTTATCGATACGCTTAATGATTTTCCTAATACAGTTATTAAAGTGAAACTTTTATTTAATTAGTATTATGTCTATAGATGGAAAATATAATAAATGAAGCTACAATATCTAATATTGAAAATTAATTTTATTTTTTTTACTATTTTACAAATCGATATGTACAGAATTTTCAAGATTTTCAGCTGTGTGTGAGGTATTGATATTTTTATTATTCGAAAGGCACATATTATGCAACTATTATAAGCAAATTATGATTTTTAAAAGCTTCAGTGGTTGGGATTTTTCATACAATATTTCATTATTTCATCCACATGATGCAGTTTCATTTTCCATAAGCGTTGCACGTAATCATTTTTGCTTTGATATGTATCATAAATAATATGATACAGATTTTTTATCTTCTTCTGTTTCACGAAAATAATACTTAGAACGTAGGAATCCAGTTATTACGTGTCGCCTTTATCGACTCACTCTCGGAAACCTTTAAATGAATGAGTTACTACATTATAAAGTATATTAAGACACAAACATAATTGTTCTCAAGTTTGCGGAGGTATAACATTAGAACATAAGGACATGCCGTTAACGTTATCGAACGTTACTACAAATTAAAATTATAAAAGTCTTTAATTAAGTTTCCTTTGTTTAATGCCTATGAAAACTGATTTACCAGTATACCGAATTAAATAACTACATCGATTTAGTAACTATATACATTACTACAAGACTATGTGACCTGTGACAATTTACGCTGCTGACACAACAAAAAGAAGTCCTATGCATTGCGTAGAAACTGAGCACGCGCGTGCATTATATAGGTATTTACGCAAAATCAGCAATGTATATTTTTATATGAAAATCAATAAAATCAGGTTTAATAGTGTTATGAAATTCCTCCTCTATTGATTTTCGGCGCTTTAGTATTGGAACTGCAAGATATACTAGCACAAATCTGATATTTTTCTCTATTTCGCCGGAGCAGCACGCTCCAAGGCATTTCGAGAGCAACTGATTTGACAAATTATCCGTTCCGCCACAGTGATGCTTTTTATACACCACCTTGCAACTCGTCTATGCTTATATTCCCCTTCTAACCATATTCATATATTCTGTGCTGCACCCACACTGCTGTTATTTTCAACACCTGATAAGAAAATGTCGCTGTTTCATTAAATGTTAAATAATATTGCCTAACTTCTGAAAAAATTCAACAATAGATCGTTTGACAATCATCAATAACATTACAATAGAATGTTGTTGCTCTTTGTTTATTTTTGTTATTGACGGTATGAACGCGATATTTGTACATTCCACAAATATTGAAAAGTACCAATGACAATGTTATAGATTGTTACTTATTGTCAAATTTACAATATTACCAACAAAATAACAGTGATGCAACATTTGTGCGGTTAACTGCACAAGATAATAGGGGTGTGGATGCACTATAAGGTATAATAGAATCAGTAAACAAATAAGAAATGGAATATATATATTTTTTAAATTGTAATAGTACATTTTACCATCAAAAATACTAGTGACAGTTATAATAGATATTGAAAGAAACAGTACTTTAAATGGTAAGAAGTATACATCGCTATTCTTTTGCCCACATTTTTTTTATTGTAACATTATTTATATATTTTAATTCACAGTTTATCTTCTTATTATTGCATACGCGTATTGATAATTACAAGTTGAGGTACACGATTAATTTGTTAGTAATTGAATTACAATAATGTTACCGTCTCAACCTAGCCACTTATAAATTTAAATAACATTTGCTTCCTAAATTAATTTACATTACTTAACGTGTCCAGATTTATTAACATTTTACTTATTTTGCTCCGAATGTAGTAACAGTAGGCTAGTAGCAAATGTTTACTGCATTAATGATGTTATTTTTATAGTTTATCATTAATTCTAAGTATGATATATGCATAACTGTGCAAATAAATAAAAAAACAATAAATTATATATCTCGAAAAAAAAAAATTCAATCAGAAATATGAAATTAGAGTTAAAAACAAAACAACTTACCGACTAAAAATAATAAAAATATACAAAACAATTTCATGTCTGCTTAATGAAATGCGTCACGTATGTACAACGAATGTAACAGTACTAATTAATACACAACATCAAATGCACCGTAATATGAACTAATGATACTTTAATTGTTTCAATTCATAATTAACAAAACGTTTATCCGGGCCTGATATAAATTCATCGATAAACAAACATACTGATATTAAAGTATCATTAAGAATCTATTATGAATTTAAATATACTCTCCGGATTTATTATTAAGTGTTATATTAGTTTTCGCGCAGATAGTCGTTTTACTGAATTATTTACATATAATTAAGGTGCATTGGGGTAACACCATTATTCAAGGATGGGTTAAGAAAGTAACGTTTTACTACCACCAAGTAGGTCTCTCAGGGAGGCCACCTGTCATGTCTATTTCTCCCGCCAATCGGTAGTCAACAGATGCATCTGCAGACGTAGTATTCGTATGGGTGTTGCGATCGTCATATTGAACACACGGCTTTAAAAAAATTATTGAAATCTATTCAATGACACAAACCTGTGATGGTTTAAAATCAACATTAAATCATCGTCTCACTTATTTAGTCATTGTAACTTAATTATTCAATTTATGAATATACCTACTAAAAATGATAATAAAAATTTCTCGAAATTAATTTCACAACCTTGCATGTACCTATGTTTATTTTGCGTATACTTACAGTGAAATAGAGCGAGTAATAACACATGTATTATCAATCTGAAAAGTAAATTTTTTTTTTGTAGGACTAACTTTTAAGCCTCCACAACGACTGATTTAACTTAGCTTCTTATTTTGAAAGTTATAACAACACGAGGATTTATACAAACGGTACTGACTACTGACCTCATTACTCTTATTGTTGTAACAAAATTCAACAAACTTTAATGAGAAAAACATAAAACAATATACTATAATACAAAATATATTTACTACCTGCAACTTGTAAAGAGCTTAATATATAAGTACAGTGAGTGATATATGTATGAATATTAAAATCTAAAGTAAAATTCTCGCAACCGTACAAAGCAAGGAGCCTTAAAAAGTTTTAGAGAATAACATTACCCATTTTCTATCTCCTTTTTTAAATCCATCCCTTGGTTGTCTGTAAGACATTGCTTTAACCGATAAGACCACCATTAGTTATTTTTCCTTTTGTTTCTGTATACTTTTTATTATATGTACCATAAAGATTTAAATAAATAAACATTTTACGCTAGTGATATATTCGTCAAAGCCCAGTTAACAACCATGTAGTGGCCCGCAAATTATATCATAGGTAAACCAACTTGCGTTTTGAGTAGAACATAATTTTGTCAATTAAATAAAATAATCAACGCCCACCAACATATGTGCAGTTTAGAAATTTTCCATATATATTTTACCAAATTGTTTAAAAGTCCCTTAATATAAAAGAAAATATTTCCGTCTCCTTTCTGTTATATGTATCACATGTACATCTGTAAGAAAGACCCTTGTGCGATATATTTGGCATGTTTACTTTCTTTATTTATACCGGGTATCTCAAGACTGCTACCGAAAACGAAGCTGGGTGGTAGTTTTAGTGGCTACAAACACAATGCAATTAAAAATTTCACTTAGAAACGCGACAATTATTTTTTATGATTTTTTAAATATCGTCATTTTTGGGTGGTAAATCCATAGATTTTGCTAAAATAATAATTTAAACTCTCTTATATCTTAGAGTATTTATAAATTAAAGGGTATACACTATTATTTTAGGAAAAAATGTATTTACCACCAAAATATGGCAATAGGAAAAAATTACAAAAAAAAATTGTCGCTTTTTTTTGCAACTTTTTCTGTTGCATTGTGTTTGAAGTCGCTTAAACTACCACCCGGCTTCGTTTTCGGTAGCAGTCTTGATATACCCTGTATACTACTCACAAAACGTAAAAGCAAGTCACATTAAAAATGCTGAAAAAAATACGGTTTTGTAAACTTCAAAACAGACTCTTAAGATATTATCTATACTAATATATAAATCTGAAGAGTTTGTTTGTTTGTTACCTCTAATATTAGATATTAGTGGTTTGGATAGAAAAATATTATTGCATTGGATATGTAATTTATCGAGGAATGTATGTATTAGCCCATATACGTCCCACTGCAGGGCACGGGCCTACTCTACAATTGAGAATACAATTGAGAGTGGTTAGGCCAAATAGTCCACCACGCTGGCCTAGTGCGGGTTGGCGGACTTACATTATACATACCATAGAAATTCTTATAAATCGCTGTGGTTTGCAGGTTTCCTCACGATATTTTCGTTCACCGTTTTAGTGCGTGATGACTGATTATCAATACACACATGACTCCGAAAAGTCAGAGGTGTGCCCTAGGATTCGAACTCGCGACCACCGTGAACATATAGGCAGCCGCATATAGTCCGTTTGCCAACAGGCCACCACGCACTTTATCGAGGAATACTAAAGGCTGTATATTGTCTATATACTATACTATGACCTATAGCACTGAAAAATCTAGCAAAAACGAAGAAATTTTATTCATTTTGGCAGTCCGATGTGTCGATATTCTAAACTGATGTCGGAATTGCACATTTTGGCCGCCATTTTGAAAAGTGTATCCTCATATGAAATCTTATGATGACAAATAGTATATCGTGTAGTTTGTTGTGAATCTATTTCTGATAAAAAAGCATTAATAAATATTTATATTATTGGAGTAATACCATTTAAACTTTTAATTTATTTATTTATTAGTGTCTAAAATAGATTTTCATGTGTGGAGTTGTGTGTGTTTGAATTGCGTCGCTTATTGCGGTTAGCGTGATTGTCTTGGTGATCAGGTTAATAAACCGTTGGTCACGGTTGTTATCTAGTGAGGACCCCAGTAATGGCTATTAAGCTGGCATATCGGATAGGATTTGTAGGTACCGCCGCGTCACTTCGTCATTAAATCAAAACGTCAAATTTAATTTAATTATACATATTATAATCACTTATTCAACCGCTTTTTTTTTCACAAATTTTCGTTGTTTCCATTATTGATTCCCGAAAATTAGAAGTTTTTCAGTAGCAGTCACTACTGCTACTATATATATACTGCTACTATATGATATCGCGGAGTATATAGGGTATATCACTATAAACTCTATATACTCCGCGATATATCACTTATAAATATATGTAGTTATGTTACTAGCAACCTAGTCTGTTTCGTGCTAACTTTTAGTTTTTTAGCTTCTTGTTTTAATTATTCTATCTAAGAAGAACTTCCATGCTTCCGCCATTAAGGTCTCAATAATAATAGAAATCAAATTAGCAGCCAATTTATACAATCTTTGTAGATATTTATATATATGGTGCCTTTAGATACTAGGTACTAGGAATACCTAGAACTGAAGAGGGAAGTGAACACCCATTTATTATATATTCGTATCTGATTTTTGATATTTGTTTCTTTCTGATTAATTTGGTACGGATTAAGGTCCATAAAGACTTGCCGAGCTTCGGTGCTCAGTAACAATTTCTTGAGATTCCTAGCTCACAATACATGCAATACTAAGGTGAATAACCTTTACTGTTATTTTATAAATATAGATTAAACATTATGTATTGACTTGCCATAAGAGCTATTTAATTGCCTTCATAATCACTAACAATATTAAAGTGATTTTTTTGTACAGTCTTATAGACTAATTCCATTTGAATATAAGATTTTCCTCTTGCTTTATTCTGGAGAGAAGACAATAATAATTATTTGTTTGTAATAACCTTTATTTCTATTATTTTCATTTCGATGAATTTAGATAAGGAATTGACACAAGTTAGTGTCTCCCAAGCTTTTGTGCTCAGTATCTTTAGGGCCAACAGGAGTAATAATGGCGAATGTAAGAATCTGGGTAGATACACTGGGTGATAGAGTAATTTAGAACTTTTCGACATGTTTCTTTGTGCTTGTTGCATGTTTCTTTTTAGAATGATCAAAAATTGATTGTTTAATCTGTGTATAGTAATTTATTTTATTGTATTTATTTCATATATTTCATTAAAATATACTTTGTTCTAAGAAAAATCTTGAAATGTACACTACAAACATGCACAGTACCAATGCTCACTCGGACACACCCACATACAAACACACATACACACTTAGCACTTTCTCACATTCATACACTCAATTATAAAATACAAAAAATATTTAACTGGTTTCTCAAGATACAGCAAAGCCTAATTTGAGAACTCCTGCAATATTCTTGTTATGTAAAATTGCTATTTTTTATAAAGATTTTTCATTTCATTTTCGTTTTCACTGTAAGTTGCAAAAAGTTTAACTTACCGCTTTATTTAGCGTTTGTGGCCTATGAGAGAGCCTTTTATTAAATCTAGCCCCCGGTTGTGCTACAATCTCTCTAGTTGTGACACACAGATAATCAGTACACCAATATGTTCATACAATAATAAGTTCTGAGTTAGTTCAAGTACAAGATCTGAATGTCTGTATGAAGCCTTATTCCACTATAAAGGCGTGAAATATATATGTCATATATTTCTCAAACTGTTACGGTCGCTTCGTACGTCGCTTGTACTCCTTCTTCTTCTATTCGTCTAAGATTGAGGTCCGGCCGGCTCCGCCCAGGTTCAGATACACTATATTGAAAATATTCTATAGCCTATGACTGACAGAACTACAACAGAGAAGGCAATTGCCTAATCCAAATCGGCTGAACATCATCCGCAAAAATTAAAAACTTCTTCTCGTTTTATAAACTTGCTTAAAAAATTGCTAATTTCCAATTATGTATATAACAAACAGTACAGAGACGTAGAAAACATAGAATCTTAAATGAATGGCTTCATGTGTGGGAGGCTGCCTGGGTAACTTATATTTCTCCCGCCAAGCAGTAGTGTAAATGCACCTTTGTATTGCGGTTTAAAGTAACTACTGGATAAGTTACTCTCGCTACAATGGCTACAATCCATATTGAAATTTAAAATCTTATACATCAGGATGGCGAGCGCTGTGGCATGTCAAGCATTGCTTTGTAATTCATGGCGTTATTTGTTTTTTCGCCATTCATTCCAATATCAATTAAACAACAAACTATAAATAAAGGTACGCTTAGTATTTCTTTGCACGATACAATTAGACATAAAGCGATCCGTAGGAGAACAAATTTTACTTACATAGCCCGACGCAAGAGCAAATCACAGGAGGCTAAACGCGGTTTATAATTTCTCATATTTAACGGCCGATAATTGTTTTCAAAAATTAAGAAGTAGAAATTTCTCGCCGCGCTTCTCTATTGTAAGTTGTAACTTAGACAACAAAGAACATTGATGTTATTAACGAATTTAGAAAAAAGTACGTCTTAACTGACAAGAATGTTTATGTCGGATAGCGAATACCAGGTGGTGTAGTTATTTATCACCAGATACAAGTTAATTACTTACTACATTATATTTATGTTCAACGATGTAGTTGCTGGATATTTTTACTATAGAATATTGTGTTATCAATTGGGCTTGATTATTTACTCATTTAGTTTGAAAAAGTGTCCGAATTTTGGAGCTCTTTGCTTTTCGTAATTTAAATTCCTCTTATTATCTCAACCAATGTGTATATGAATGTGTATCAGCCCATATACGTCTCACTGCAGGGCACGACCCTCCTCTAAAATCGAAATAGCATTAAGAGGGGTTAGGCCGTAGGTATAATCTACTACTCTGGCCTTGTACTAGTGGATTTACATTCGATATCAGTTCGTACAAACCACTATAGTAAGCAGATTTCATCATGATGTTTCTCTTCGCAGTTAAAACGCGTGATGATTGACTATCACTACACACATGATTTCAAAAAGTCGGAAGTGTGCCTTGGGATTTTAACTACCATTATTAGTTCTATATTATAATAATCCTGTCCATCCAAAGGTTGCCTGGAAGAGATTGCAGCCAGCGATAAGGCCGCCAATTGTTCCCATGACTTTAGTTTTAAGTATTTAAT
The DNA here is from genome assembly GCA_009982885.2 of Hyles vespertilio. Taxonomy (NCBI): domain Eukaryota; kingdom Metazoa; phylum Arthropoda; class Insecta; order Lepidoptera; family Sphingidae; genus Hyles; species Hyles vespertilio. Next base: position 14,030,139 of record CM042821.1, on the reverse strand, counting down.
CTGTTTATTATTTCTTTTTTGTGGTATACAATAAAATATATATAAATAAATAAAATAAACATGTTGGCAGCCGGGTCTGGACCGCTACCAAACGACTACCACGCATTTCTCCATGACAAAACATAGAAGTTCTTCCAATATGTACTTACATCTCAAAAGTTATTTGGCGGAACAACTTCATAATAAAATATATGAATGTAATAAGTAAAGTTACATAACAATAATAATAATATTTATTTTATTCGCACAAAAAAAAGATAGGTGTGATAATACTAGCATTATTATGATAACAAAAATTGGCTAATTTACGTTGAACATTACAACGTTATCAGTGGTCCCCAAATTGAGTCAAGTATGTGTCTTGGGGTACCTACAATATAGAGTTCCAAAAGTAGCCGAAAAAAAACTTTTTGTGTTATCTTACACTTCCAAATCATGTATACTCTTACTCTACAATCCATTATAGTCGAAAAATCTATCAATTTACAACAAATTCATTACAATTTATGGTATGAATTATGGTACGAATGCATCCTTTCCTGTCTAATGCTAGGCGCGTGGCAAACGCGTGCAATTCACACCTGCGTGTTCAAGTGACTGCACCCTTACTCATGCCAAAATGTGGGCCGGATGTGGTCGATATAATTCTATTATGACCCGATTTTATGCTTAAATACTTTGTAATAACAATTGATGGAGTTAGATAGATGAATAACTGCACCTATTTGGTTTTACTTACTTTACGTATGACAATCGCAGTTTTATGGTCTTTGGAATATTTATTTTTTCTATAAAAATAGAATTTTGCAGGACCGTGAGATACTATAATGCGCGTTGACAGATTTTCATGTCTTTTACATATACCCCAAACATGCTCCTTGTAGAAAAAGGCCGATTGAAAAAAGCATACCAAATGTATGTTATTTATATTCTATACAATCATAAAAAACATGACAAATATTATTATAGGCCTCCACCATACCATTGCTCATCGTTTATAAGTTTTATACTTTGTCAAAATATTTTAAAAAAGATAAAAAATCTAATGAGTAATTAAAAATCCTCAAAGTCCCCCAAGCAGCTAAGCAATATGCGCATAATAATGCAGTGGTACAAGCCCCCTCGATATAATGGAGTGTGTATTGTGCCGAGTTTGACATCGCACTCTGCACCTCTCAGCATCGGCACCTACAAATCCACTAAGCCTATTGTCCGATTCCCCGGGGACTCAACTGCTACTCCAGAACGTATTTTAATGTGTTATAAAATGCTTAAAAGGTGGTCACAGTATAACCCTTTTTGCAAGTTGTTTTTTTTGTTAGATTTTAATGTTGTAGTACTCATCTTGTTTGCTTTAAATATTTTGTCTTACTTCACAGATACTTCAATAGCATTAACTTTTTCCGCTACTCTACAAACATGAGACAAAGATGTGATTACTCTAATTTAAAAATTAGTAACAGATATGTCATTAATTTATTCAAAATATAAAACAGTTTCTAAAGTATAGTGTCACTGGGTAACTCCGAAAGTTATTTATACTACAATATCTATTTTTGCCCGATAACACGATTTAGCAATGTTTATGTTGTGACAAGAATGTTACAAATTATGCAAAATCTAGCCAATAGATTGAACAATATAATTCAAATCCTTCTAAACAACAAGTCGCATAAACCAGCACCTAAAAAAGCCTGTTATCCATCACATGTTAATCACTTCTATTCAAATACCATTACACTGTCCAATAAGCAAAGATAAAGATCGCGCGGATTTGCGGCATTTGCGCCGATTACAAATCTATTAGGAGCCACGATAACATATGGACGCCGTGAGGGCCGGGCCCCCGGCGGGCCCCCGTCGGCGCTCCGGAGGCGGTCCGACCCCCATCGAACGCACAATCAACTATTTTAGCACGGCAAAATTGTTTTTCGAATTCCGTGTAACGATCATCGGAGGTCTAATCGATTTGAAATTACTATTGCGATATTCTTCTTGTATTGTTATTCCCAATTTAAAGAATTTACAGAAGTTAAACTGTGTCCTTGGTATTGCTAAATTGCAAGAGCGGCTATGTCTGGTTACTATAGATATTCATTGCCGACTTCAATACCATATGTTATTCTATTTAAATATTATGTTTTACATATAGTGTCTTAAATAATAGGTAATTGTAATTTCCTGTATCTGAGGAAACACGTTTTCTTAATTGAATATTTAAATGACAATTTATCAAAGTACTTCAACAAAGAAATTCATCTCCACTTCGTAATAAATATTAGTCAATAGATATTTGGTTACAATATAAACACTATATCTATTTTTATCTTACATGGTAAGGTTTTACAATAATTAGTATCTTTCATTGTTCTCCATATATGGTCATCATTAGTGAATCAAGTTTTGATAAAAAAAATACACAACCAAAATTCTCTTCATTAACAACCACACTGTAACTAAACTATACTCGTAGTAATAAAAACTAAACAGTCACCTCAGTTCTTCAATGCAAAAAATAACAATCCGTTGAATCAATTTTCACACTGGACGCAGTCACCCAACACCTCTCGACGGCCACAGATGGCGCCTTTATGTCAATCGTCATAATTAGGGGATTACGGCCCCCTAATGACATGTTACATTGAATCTCCGTTACGCCCCTGAACAAATGTTCCTCACTTCGCTACAAATAAATACTGTTCATTGACTTGTCAACAAGCACTCATGCCCATGCCGTCTATTGTCAATAGGGTTTAATAATTACGATGGTCGAAAGTCCTTTTACTTATGAGGGTGTTTTGTTTTTGCTAAATTGTTTAGATTTGTCTTGACGATTTGGTTTTTTGATTTTGTCTGTAAGAGTATCAATCAGAGTGTATCTCAAATGTTTGAAATAATGTAGAGTTTAATGCGTACTTTTATTTCAAACAAGTAATTTAATTAAATACAACCCGAAATTCAAATGCAAATAACATACTGCACAAACGACGCAGCCCAAAACATTTCAGTTAAAGCTGTCAGCACGTACACCACGCGAAAAATATTTGAAATTTCTATCTCTAATAACTTAATCGCATCTCGGCAAAATGTCAGGTAAAAAGCGAAACCAATATATTCGCCATCAAAGCCCCTAAAAACATAGATGCGAATAAAAAAAACGGCAACCTTTTAAACGTTAAAAGGCCCGTTTACCGCGGACGCAAACACTTAGCTCCATGTTAATTAGTAAGTAGCTTGAAACACCGTCAAAGGGAATGCATGAATACTTGCCAAACCGACCTCCGACGGTGCTTTTAAAATCTCCCTCGCTTAATTCAGCAGCTCAGAGAAACCGAAGGTAAACTGATTATGTCGCCAATATGCGAAATTTTTCAGAGGAGCTCGCTGCCTTTGAGTTTGTCCTATGAGCCGGCCGGTTGTGCACGTGAGGGACTAATTAACAACGATTACCTGTATTTGTATGGTTTTCCTGTCACTGTAATACTCCTTTTAAGCTAAATATTATTGCCTGGTCTGTACAGCTAATTTCTTTGTGATTTTATTTCTTACAAGCTCCGGTTTACCCATACAATTCAATTGTACAATCAACCCTGTGAGATACCCTAGTGTGTATGGCTAGATTCACCCGATCTTTAGCTAATCTTCAAGCATGAGAATGATTTATGCACTAGCCAGGAACTAATCAATTTACAAAAATCGTTTTAAAATGTAAGTAAAATTTTACAGAATTTTACGTAACACCTCTTACCCGCTTGAATCTTAAACGTCTCGAAAGAAATTTAAACATAAATCGCTCTATTATCGTGTAATTGAACATAAACTATAAAAACCTCCCAAAATATTTTGATTTATAAATGTTATTTAAGTTACTTTGTATCAATATAAAATTAGACATTCAAAATTAATCACTTATAATACCACAAGAGCTTCAAAATTATCGGGTATTTCCCGATAGGTTCGTTGCAAACAAATGAAGGAGTCAAAACTTGACGACTTTATTTGTTTGCAGGGAACCTTGAGGGAAATGCCAGATAATTTTGAAGCTCGTGTGGTATTCGGGGGATTATTTTTCCGTCCCAAATTTTAATTTCAAACTCATTTTCATGCAAAATCTCCAATTTTCACAATTGAATTCAATCTGTCAGTTTGACGTGTGGTTAATTTGACTGGATCATGTTTTGTTTTTTATATATAGCAACTATCAGAGAAAATTTTCAAAAAATTATCAGTATAATACCATGTAGGTTGTACCACGTGACGTCGAATGGTGCAATTCTATTGGTCGATATTTGGGTCGGAAAAATAATCACCATTATTAAATTACATGACACTTTTTGTTTAAATACCCGTAACAATGTACAATTTTATTCACACATTATCATCATTTAAACTTTAAACCAATTCCGAACCCACCTTTCCTTCCCTTCCATTTCTCGCATCGCATAGCAGTAAAGAGCTGAAAACGTTTGCGGCACCTCGGCGTCAAATCATTAGCTCCTTAACGTGGTTAGTTAAAGCAACGCAATTACAATTAGGAGCGGCGCACTTGACCTACGGCGCGGCGCGGGCCAGCAACAACCGCTATGCAAATAAGAACTGGCTTTCTTTGAACCAATTGGCGTGATTGTGGATTGAGATCTGTTAATTGTGCGAGTGATTTGTAAATACAGACAACTTTAGTGTAGGTAAAATATTTTTTTAGAACTTCGAACAATATATTATAACTCAATATAGTAAATTATTTATCAGTGTATTACACAATATAGTAATAAAATATATAGTCTTTTTTCCACGTTAGTTTATTGACTTCTCTCAGGGTTTTATCTTTTTAATGAAAAAATGCACCAAAAACGACTATGTTTTTTGTCTAACTCTATAGGGACCCACAAGACTGCTATAATTTAGAAAACTACAACAACACATCTTCAAAAACAACTTGATGAATCATACCACATGTTTTAACATTGACACAATTCTCTTTCCTCAACCCATACTTGTTTCTCTTGGTCCGTTGACTAAAATCCTAGTCTTCTTCCTTTAACAATACTGTTAATATACTAATAATTCCATATTTAAATGTGTGGCAACATCTTTGCCGCCAGAAGGAGCGTTCAAGAAGTTAAAGCCGGAGCCGGGCGGGACGAGCACTGCGTCGGGGGCCACATCTGCGCTGTCCCCAGCGCTGGGACCCCAACACGCGGGCCACACGCCCACCACGGCCTCCTGTCCTACTCCTGCCAGGAGAAGGCATCGGACTACTTTTACTCAGGTAGATAACTATATTTATTGATTTATACCGGGTATATCAAGACTGCTACCGAAAACGAAGCCGGGTGGTAGTTTTAGTGACTACAAACACAATGCAACTAAAAATATCGCAAACAAATGCGTCATTATTTTTTATGATTTTTTTAAATATCTTTATTTTTGGGTGATATCCATAGTTTTTGCTAAAATAATAATTGAAACGCTTGTATACCATATAGTCTTTATAAATTAAAGGGTATACACTATTATTTTAGGAAAATAATGTATTTACCACCCAAATACGACCATATGAAAAAAATAACAAAAAAAAATCGACATTTTTTGCAACATTTTCTGTTGCATTGTATCTGAAGTCGCTTAAACTACGAAGACGGGTGGTAACCCGTCTTCGTTTTCGGTAGCAGTCTTGATATAACCTGTATATACTTTATTGCACACCATAAAAAAACAATAAACAGATTAAATACTTAAAACTAAAGACACAGGAATAATTGGCGGCCTTATCACTTGCTGTGATCTCTTCCAAACAACCTAACTATACTTGTTAATTCATCTACAATTTGTTTCAGTCATACATAACGGAGATATAGGGCTATACTTATTAACTAGTCCACAAACTGCTTTGATGTTGCAAATGGATTTAACATGCCAATATAATTTAACCCTATGGCATTTCACGTTAACATACCTTTTATGATAGATTAAAGACGAAGTTTACAATTTGCAAGGTGCGTGGGAATTAAAGTTAATACTCGTATGCAGTGAATTTCAAGTTTCCTCGCGATGATTATCTACACCGTCAAAGCAAATGTTAATTAATTATTAACGAAAACAAAACTTAAAAAAATACATGTAATATCAGAAAATTATTCCTTTAAATTACTTCAAAATCTCTATTAGTATCTTTATTTAATCAATTGTATAGCTGATCTCAAGACAAACGCTAATTCTTTGTTATGAAAAAATACTCAAACGTACACCGTCGATTTTCCACTCACTTAATTTTTCTTTTACCATAAAACCTCATCATTATGCCACCAATGTACTCACAAGACAGTAATAAGTTAAAGTGTAATGTTTTCGTTCACACAGGAACAATTAGCAGAATTAGAAGCAGCATTCGCGAAATCACATTACCCCGATATCTACTGTAGGGAGGAACTGGCGCGGACGACAAAACTGAATGAGGCGAGGATACAGGTCGGTACCTTATTGTCTACTTTACAATTTCTATTATATTCTATTATTTTATTTGTAGAGGATATAATGTGTGAGGTTGTAATGCTAATACTGTTTACAACAGGCTAAGGTTCAATAAATACAGAAAAACTGCGGACTAAATCCTAAGTTGTAACATTTACTCAAAGTAGATACTATAATCGCTCCAAAGTTGTCGAAGAATCGCGAGATAAACTTAACTTAAAGATCAAAATGAATATTGGCATATATTATAAACTAAACGTTTCTGTTTTAAATCAAACCGTATATATATTTTATCTCTACCTGCTCTACCTTGACTACTGGAGGTAGGCGTACGATCTAGCTTGTTACTTTAGGAGTGTCACAACGCATCTAAAATTTTTGCAAACACAAGGGACTATTTTTTCCTGGTCGTCGTATTTGAGTGGAAATGCATAGTTTTCCTGGAATAATAATGTACGCCCTTTTATTTTTAGAATGCAGGGCCTTAATTATTATTTTACCACCTAAACAGGTTGATATTTATAACATTACCAAAGTTTTTTTGAGAATTTTATTTTATTGAGTCTGTAGTCGCTTAAACTACCACCCGGCTCGCTTTCGGTAGCACTCTTGATATACCCTGCATAACCATTTATATCTATAATATTTCAATCAAAACGAATATATTCTTTTACGCAATATTAAAACCTCGAAACATTTAAAATAATTGAACGAAAACTATAGTATGAGCGGCAAGCCCGTCGCGGCGCGGCGCGGCGCCTAGCGCTCCTTGAATAGAATTGTCGAAATGTCAATGATGCGCGAAGACTCGGTAATGCAATTTGGAGCGTAGGGTAGGCCGGAGGCGTATTGGATTAAAGCGCCATCTGTCGTCCGCGACCGTATGAATACGAAATGCTTACAGTAACTTACCAGAGATCTTTATCTCAGTTTTAAAATTGCTCAATCCCCCGGGATGTTTGATATTGATTTGTCCCCGGAGCATCGAATTTGTCGCTTTAGATGTTTTATTCACTTTTTGTGTTTGTTTAAGTGAATATTAAATACATATTCAATTTGGATATCAGTTGTCGCTTTTTTAAATATAGCTCTCATATTTAGAATGTTAAAATGGGCAAATATCTTCCTGTTCTTTACCGACCGCGTAACAGCTCTTATGTGATATATTATTTACGGCTACGTGTGCTCCATCAAGACAATTACACGTGTGCGTCGGGCACAATGAATGAAGATTCTCTTAGAAAATAAAAGGTTGCGCGAAACGATATTACATCGAAGACTTTACGTCGATGCCGCCGTTAAAAGCACGTAAAATGCGCGTAGGTGGGCTCACGTGTGTGTCTGTGATGTGACAGTATATTGGTGTACAGTGTCGTGTAGTGTGGTGTACAGACGGCACATCAATACGCCCTATACATATGTACATAGACATACACAGTACGTGAGCTGGTGAGCTCGCGTGCGCGGTTCGTGCACGCGCGCCGTTGGAGGCTATTAACGTTTAGGCGACGCTACATAAGAATGTAAACGTTAAAGACGACAGCGACGTCGAGCTCCCTCCTTGTAGAGGAAATTTCGATATAAAAATACAACGTCCTCGGGCGTGCGGCGGTGGGGCGCGGGCGGCGGGCGGCGGGTGGCCCCTGAGGCATTGCAATCCCATCAAATGGATCCGTAACGAAGTTAGCCGCTCATCCTCCCCGCGCGCCTCTCGACATTGTCTCTGCCCTCAAATGAATTCTACAATTGGAAATAAGAAAATGTTTTGTTGGATCCCCGTGCTTTTTCAGTTTAAAGGCGACCGTTTTCTTCAGATAACTCGGTAAGCTCGGCGCTCTATGGTTAAAGGATTGCTATATCTATGTCCTTTGCCGAGCCTCAAATAAACAATTTAAGGATACAATTTGTAGAATTGCGTTTACTTCATTGCAAATTCTTTGGATATCTTACTGACCTGAATTTGGAAATACATTCATAAGATTTAGTTTTTTTGTTTTTCATTTATTGTTTACGCCTTTATAATTAGAATACTTATAGCAGAAAATCCTTTTTTTAATCCATAGCTACATTAATCTAAAAGCATAAGGTAGCCTGGCATATTAATATCATAACATATAAGAAAGAAGTTGGAATTGGAAAATCACCTAGAGACAAAATAATTCCATTGAAATGGGGAAACTAATCCCTACTTGCATATTAATATTAAAAAATGATTTATTTTTATGTTTTCATTTTTATATTTTTATCAAAAATTTATTCATATTTGACCTTTTTCTAAGTAGATTAATATTAAGTAACAGTAGTTCGAAGTGTTAAGAAGACGAATATAAAATGTATGATATTAAGATTCACTCTGAGAAAATAGAATATATCATTAAACATTAACATTATACCTTCGTCCCTTCTTTTTATTAACAAGAATTTCGCAAGGCAGCGCTTCTCAATGTGTGGATTCTACTCATTTTCAAAATTATTGATGCTGTTTGATGATTCATTTTAAATAAGTATAATTATAATGTTGATAATATAAAAGTACGTAAGTAGGACAATATTTTTATAACCAACCTAAAATGTATGAATAATCTAAATCGAATAATTGATGTTTGGCTGTACCACATGGCTATTTGTAATTTATAATTTGACGTTCGTATAAAAGGCTTAAGTGTTGAAGGATCAATTTTAGAAATATTACCTTTCAGAGTAAAAAATCTCACAACAATAACTTATTGTCACACTGTGTATGAACCGGCAAAAACGATTTCAGATCAAGGTTTCAAGGGAGATCTATGAATGCTAATCTTGTTTATTACACAAGACATTTAGCAGACAAGTAAGGTACAATATGTACTCAACTATAGCCTACCATCAACCGCATAAACAAAACCTAAAAATATTGACCATCGCTGAAATCTAACCGACAACCGTTTTTTAATAAAAATAGACTTGCCGACCGATCATTTGCCTGCAAAATAAATAAACCAAAAAAATGTTGAGCATCAGTGTAAAACTACGTGTATATAATATACAGGGTGTGCGTTAGGTATATCGGTTTATTTATATGGAGAGTGCGTAGAGGGCGCGGCCCCCGGCCGGCTGCCACCCTCTCCCTCCCTCTAATCAGCTCTAATCACCATATCAAACGACGCACGCTCTCATTCCCGTTGACAACACACAGATTAGGATCTCGTGTGATGGGGCCTTTGTTTTCGCGTTTAAATATTTGTCTATAAGTATACTTGTCCTATTCACAATAATGTAATTTTTAAATTACATGGTACATTATTTTTTAATACATACATTTTATTTATTTAATTAATTATTTTTTGCAATGTACAGAAAAACAACAAAGAAATCACATAATGATAATAGAACAAGTGGCGGCCTCACCACAATAGGTAATTTCTTACAGGCAACCATGATGCATTTACTATTTATTTATTTATGTCTGTTCTGTTTACTTCATACCAAAGTTGAATTGAGTGCGTTATACTGACAAGTATATACAATAGTATGCAAAGTCAAAAGAACGCAAATGAGTAGCAAATCGAAAGTAATTTGAATTTTACAAAAACCTTAAATTAATTTGCAAAAAAAAACAACAATCAATCAATTTTTGTTGTCATCCATCATCAGTTGCTCGGATCTTCATTTACCTAAATGGAAATCTCTAGTATTTGATCCTTTTTACTAATATTTATTTGCTGAAACAAGTTTATACCTATGCAGTTTCAAATTTAAAACCTATAGTTCATAGACGTAATCAATATTCATATTTTTTCATTTTAATTCAATTTAATATTCAAATCAGCGTTCGTGCGTATACCTAAACTGGGACGCGGCATAGCGCTTGCTACTTTTTGCTTCTGCAACATTCCCGCGAGATAATTGTATTCACTAATAATCACATCATGTCTATTCATAGCAGTATATTATACTTCGAGCATACACCCACGCTATTTATATAAAATAAACAACAGTATGTTACACGGTAATACCCACAAAAATAAAATACGTAGCGCGGCTTAATTTCATTTGATATTCGCATAGAATATTCATCGGTCTATTGATTTCGGACGTTTTGAAGGACCATCAACTAAATTTTCGCTCGTCCAAATACTTTGTGATGGACCACGGGTTAGTTGCATCTTAATGAAATATGCATATTTTTACCCAATATGTATCTGTATCAGCCCATATACGTCCCAATGCAGGGCACGGGCCTACTCTACAATCGAGAGTACGATTGAGAGTGGTTAGGTCATATAGGCCAACATACATACTCAATACGTTGTGAATTTGCTAACCACCACCATCATCGTCCTTGACTGAAAATCCATTACTAAACATCGGGTTCCTCAAAGTTTTTCCAAAGCGAAATGTTAGTAACAGTCTATATCCAGCAAATTCGTGTAACCTTAAATATAACACTCGAGGCAGCTCAAAGGACGGGTACTACCATAGACAGTAAAAAATCGCCAACTTGCGAGTATTTTTAAACAAAACATTAAAAAATAGCCACTGATTTAGAAACTAAGGATAGATCCTTCAGTACATTTGGAGTTTCAAAAAGATGACCATAAAATTCACACAAAATAAATATTAAATTAACTTAATTTTAATAGATTTCGTCTAAACGGTGATAATAAATACTATCTTCATCTTTATTAAACTTTCTGTCATAATACAAGCAAGCCTTCAAGCAAGCATTCTAAAAACCGTGGCGAGCGACGACTAATTTCAGTAACGCTCCACTGTACTTGAGCGCGCGCTACTTACGTCGGAACATTTTACGCGCTTTCCGCCCTGTCCTTAAATGTCTATAACATCACAAGGTTTGTTATTCCACCAGGTATGGTTTCAAAACCGCCGAGCGAAGTACCGCAAGCAGGAGAAGCAGCTGCAGAAGGCGCTGGCGCCGGCCGTGTTGCCCGGCTGTAATGGCATGATGCGAAACATCCAGGGATACCGGGGCTACCAGCCTTACCCGCATCCCAATACCATCAACCGATATCCACAGGTAAGATAACTCTGTATATTGTATTGTTAAAGTATAATGACACTATATAAACATTTAAAAAATAGATATATTACTTCTGTAAATGTAACAGTTTTTAAATTGCTTTTCCAACTAGCCATCGTTAGTTTTATGTGTTTTATTTAAGTGGAATCAACTTTACTTATCAGAAAGTCCATAGACGTATTAATTATTAAGATAAAAATATGTATCTTGTAAATAATAATATGAATTTAAAATTGCTGTCCGAACAGGCCAACCAATAGTTTTTGGAATCATATTTTACTTATCAGAAAGACTATAGCCGTAACATTTCTTAAATATGTTAAATATTAACATCTAAATGATGTGCATTCAGTCCAGAAATACACAATAAAAGTGGGGATTATTTTTTCAGTGACCTAATAAAAGATTTTATTAGTTACTTAGATCACAATAAATAAAAAGGGTAAATCTCATATTCCTATATAATTAAGTATATAAGAGCGACACGACGCGACGTGGCGCGCGATTCGCTTTCGCCGCAATTTGTCGACACATTAACATACGGCGCTAATCAGTCGTCCTGATTACGCAGTAATGCGATTGCGTGAACGCTCGTTCGCCAACCACGAAAATAATGCAAATATGCCTGCAGGTTACCGAAATGCTGAAGAGCCCGCAGTTTCATATTCACACGTTAATTTCGTACAAATTGCCGTCAGCTCCCACATGTAAAGATTTATCGAAAACTCGCTCAGTGAACGTCGAAATTATACATCAATGTACATGTACATTTTGCTTTAGCTTTTACGTTGGTGATATATAAACAAATCATTATTTTTAATAATAATTTCAAAAAGAATAATTAATACAAAGCGTTCTATATTGAAATTAATTAAAAGCATAGAACAATATCTTGTTAGGCTATCGCCTAATTCAAAAATTCATCACGTTTGAACTGGGTAAAGAGTTATAAATAATAAATAAATACACCCAACAGTTACATACATAATCCAGATCTTAAACTAAGATCGAGTCTTGCGTCGTGAGTATCAGGAACTACGTAATACTTTTCGGTCTCACAAACACCCAGACCCGAAACAAATACCTGTAGGTTTCACAAATATTTGTCTAGGTGCGGGGAACGAACCCGGGGCCTCTCGTTTCACAGCCGGCGCCTAACCAACTACACCACGGAAGAGTATCGAAATGTACAGTATACATCACAATAATCAGCGGATAATATCGGTTTTTAATGTTGTCATTAAATAACAAGCAGCGCAAGTTAAAATAATAATCACTTAATACAGCCAACTGTGGAGGACCGCCGTGCTCGGTGGGCTAACGTAATTCCACCCACCACTATTCCATTAACCGAAGTGTTAATCTGTATAAAACATAAAGCCACCGCTTAATGCACGCGATTAACATAAATAAAGCCGGCGAAAAATGATTTACTTTGCCGAACGCGACGATAATGAGTGGTCAAGGCTTTTTATTGCACCGAAGCGCGCGTGCACAATTATTGAGATCTTGTGATGCGGTTGTTGAGACATGATTATCATCTGTTCATACGTTCTACTAATGGTCTTCTAACATGTGATAGGAATGGTTAAAAGGTTTCTTATGGTAGGTAATACCTAGGTATATTACTAAGTTCGTCGCTGCAATAAGTCAACCAGACTTTTGTCCTCAAAGGCGGCCTGTATCCAGCGACTTCTTGCAGCTTTAGCCAGGTCGTCCGTCCACCTTGTAGGCGGGCGTCAGACATTTCGCTTGCCTGGACCTGTTCTATGATTCACGCATCATTTAAAATGGTTTGCAACCCCAGACGGGCCAATCATAAAATCAACGCGGGCCGCAGGTTGAGTATGGTTGGTCTAGATACACAATTCTTACCTAGTATGTCTCCCCAGCACCACGGCAGCTACGAGGAGTTGCAGAAGGACATATTCTCGCTGTCGCAGATGGGCGGCGGCTCCTACCCAATGCCACAGGGCTTCTCCATGGGCCATGGAGCCAACATGAGCGCCGTCGGCATGAGACAAGACACTATGGGTAAATATTAATTGTTTGTTTTTTTTCTTTTATTCATAGGAAACTTGCAGTTTCTCTTGGCGTGAATATGGAATTAATACTTAGGTGAAATCCTACCACCCGCCGGGAACAATTTTAGGTAAAAAATCAATATAAAGTGTTTTTTTTAAAACTACACTCTATTAAACTTCACAATTTACCAGCAGCAGACGATAATAAATTAATTTGTGTTCCATAATGAAATAAATTGTTTTCACCATGTTTGCGTATGTCCTTGGCGTTAATATTAATACATAGATTCCATATTTGCTTGTAACTTACCTGATTCCTCATGTGAACATTTCAAGTATTGATTTGAAATAAACAACTAAATAATCAAAACAAACTTACGAGTACTTCAAAGTGAACCGGAACTTGTCACGTTCCCTAGTGATGCAAGTGTATCCGCAGAAATTGTAAAACCGATATAACTATGACCATTTAAAAGTATGTAGATTGTTTACACGATGCAACTTTTTTATATCCCCACCATAATCGTATCTTCGGGGTGAGAAACTCTCCCCGTGTTAATGGGGGCTTCAGATACTCTATTAGTGGTTGCATTGCTAAATACACTTACATTAACATGGCATTGATCTTACAAGCAGCATTAATGTCACGAAATAAAATATTAAATTATTTTTGTTACATTAGTGCGTTACATGTTCACGATTTCGAATCCCAGGGTATACCACTGACTTGTTGGAGTCATGTGTGTATTGATTAAATCACCACGGAATAAAACGGTGAACGACAACATCGTGTGGGAAACCTGCATACTAAAGCGATTTATAAGAGTTTCTTTGGTATGTAAAGTCCGCCAACCCGCATTAGGCCAGCGTGGTGGACTATAGGGCCTAACCACTCTCAATCGTACTCTCGATTGTAGAGGAGGTCCGTGCCCTGCAGTGGGACTTATATAGGTTGATACAGATTTTTTTAACGATATAACAGTACGTAATTTCTGTATACGACCCAATACGATCGACCTTATCCATAGACTGTTCTCAAACATATTTTAGGTATCGAATAGTTGGTCTCCTGCGGTCAAAGTAAATTCAACTATCGATCGAAAGGGACAAAAAATTCAAACTAAAATATGTTTTTAAACCGTCCGAATAGAGCCGCTTATATCAAAGCGTAAACTGAAAACAGCGAAGCAACAATAGGCCATAATTACCCATCCATTAGTGCACCGCAGCTTATTTAACTTAGTCTGAGAATTTTTCATATATTAAATGAAAACAAAATTATACTAATAGCAGCCCGACCTAAAATGTAAGTTTGTAGCGTAAAACAAAAAGCGGTAGACGACGGCCGGGCGGCAGCTTTCATCAAGTTTCTATTAGAGCCGTCAAGGCAATTATAAAGTTGGGTGGAGCCTGGCGGATGATCCTACGGCGCCTCTTTATATAAATATCCCTTGTAATAATGGAAAAACTTGCCACACGGACCTTCTCTAAGCACCAGATGATCTTCAACAAAGAATAGATTAGATTGCATTAATATTACCTCCGTTTCTCACTTTCTTTCTGACTCTAGTTGGTTTCTTTCTTGTTTTATGGTTTCTGATTTATCAAAGCGTAGTAAAATACTGTCAACGCTGTTTCTACAAATTAAATTGTAACGTATTAAAGGTACGCAATGAGAATGATTATTTATCTGGCGATAAATAACACTAATGCAGTATGCATACTACTACAATATTATAAATGCCAAAGTTTGTGGGTTTGTTATTTCTTCACATTCAAAAGGTTGGCCCAATTTTGATTAAATTTGGTATTAGCATATACCCGGGATTAAAACATTGTAGTGTTTCCGTGGGATGAACAAGGAATATGTATATTTGCTACTTTTAAATATATTGTGCCTGAAATGAGGTATATAAAACAGTACGCAATATACATATGTATCTGATGTGAACTGGACTCAAAAAATGTCTGCACCCGTGCGAAGCCGGGTAGAGCCACTAGTAGTAAATAAAATGTTGATTGTGTCAATGTACGCTAAAGATCATTTGATGAACATTGTAAAATGGGATAACAATGGTAACCAGGAACAACGAACGTATGTGCATACTGGGGGAAGACCGTGGGTACAGTTTGCTTATTACATATGATCTTAGACTGCTGCCTCACCCTGATCCCACGGCTGGCTACGATCATGTGTGAATTCGTTAATATTTTTAAAATATGTAGTTTTTAAGTAATACTTGTAATTAGTATCTAAGACGGTAATGAAATGTTGGTCTACCACGTCAGAGAAGCAGACGTGCGTTTGTGGATATTTATAAAAATACATATTATAATTTACTATGGCCGTAATATTAGTCAATAAAAGCACATGGCCCTGTGTGGCGCAATGGATAACGCGTCTGACTACGGATCAGAAGATTCCAGGTTCGAATCCTGGCAGGGTCGCGCTGATCCTTTTATATCAGTATTTTTACTTTATCATTCAATTGTGATTCTTACATTTGTTATAACTATGAAAATGTAAGTACTCCTCTACTAAAAAATATAATTGGAAGACATATTCATATTTAGATAATTGGTGGTGATTGTAGGTTGAGTGAGTATTTGTACTATGCAACTTAAAATATCGCATCAAGTGACGACTTTTTTTACAATTTGTTTAATTTCATCTTGTTTGGATGGTAGATATTTACATCTTTTTCTTAAAATAATTATTTAAGCTCTTGCATATCATTGCGTTTCAACAAATGGATATACATTATATTAGGAAAAACTACGTATGTATTTACCACGAAACAAGATGATAAATAAATAAATAATTGCTAATTACAAATAAATTGCCGCTTTTTTGCGACAATTTTAGTGGCATTGCGTGCGAAGTGTTTGAAACTACCACTTGGATGCTTTTTCGATCACAGTCTCGAATAAAAATTAAAAGATGTTTCACTGACAATTTAAATGAATACTGTGTAGATCAAGAATTCGATCAAACACACAGAGATAAAAAGGCAAACTGTGCCGTGATGTATAAAGGTATTTGCATCGATAACCTACTGATTCATAGTTAACAGTTAGTTAAGTGAAGACGTTGGAGTACTCTAATTCAATGATCCTTGAGTATGCGGCCGGAGATTATTAATTTATGCTCCTCAACTCAAGATATGTGTTAATTTGCACTAGTGTCTGATACAGCGACAAGTACGCGTTCGATATAGAATGTATTTCATGGAAACTACGCACATAATCGTCAGTTTACTATACATATTAGTTAACATAGCGTTTTAATGTTCTTAATGATTTTAAAAGAATTAACTTACTGTCTAGAACTTATTTAGAATTAATCAATTATCAATCATAGATACTATCCAACTAAAAGCTTCTTCTTACTTATGATAATATCTAATGGCAAGAAAAAGATAATCCCATCGACATTTCAGCTACAACAAAAATAAATCGAATAAATCGAAAAAGAAACGCAAAGATTGAACCAAGTAAAGATTTTATAAACTCAATTATTAAAAGAAATCAAACGTCTATTTGAACCAAGGAATATAACAGAACGGCAATTTAATAAAAAATATAAGTGGAAAAACAACATAGCAGGCGACACAGCGTAAAAGTGGCAGCGGTGGGCCCGACAGATTCCTGCGTAACAAAAAACGAGCAAGTAATGGAACCGAGGCATCGTACCGTAGATATTCTAATAAGAAAATTTCCACTACATTTACTTTGGCGGGCGTCCTCGCGGCGTCTTGGCAAATATCTTATTTCCTGAGG
This sequence comes from Hyles vespertilio, assembly GCA_009982885.2. Taxonomy (NCBI): domain Eukaryota; kingdom Metazoa; phylum Arthropoda; class Insecta; order Lepidoptera; family Sphingidae; genus Hyles; species Hyles vespertilio. Next base: position 14,012,844 of record CM042821.1, on the reverse strand, counting down.
CGAGATTGCATCTTGAGAAAACGCGAGGGTCGTTTCAGTACCTCACTATTCGCTTCCCTATTCTACCCCCGCCATCGACGTCTATAGCTATGCATTAAATATCAGAACGACGCTTTACTTGCGGCTTGCTTTAAACACACTGCCATTTACGTAAAGTCTTTTTTAAATATTTATCGTTTAAAATTTTCTTGTGCTGCACTTTATATTTTGATTGTTAAGTCATGAATTATAACAGAGACTAAAAGCTATCTTTTCAACTGATTACATTTGTGTATGTTTGACTAAATTTATATCTTCGTTAGTACCTTTTAGATATTATTGTCACCTTCGCCAAACTATGACGGTTTATGGACAGACTCCGTCATCACTTGTTCTTTAACAATCTTAACAGCTTGTGTACTTTCACTTTTCTCTAGCCTTTCATCTTATTAAGAGCAGGTTCTAGATGAATGTCTTAGGCTTCTCATCTCTCCCTTTCTAAATCTATATGTATCTTTGGAGAGGCAGCTCCACGAACGGGCATCATCATAACACGTTCTTTACAGGTACATTTAGTCAAGCATCTTCCAAACTTCGTATCCTCTTAAGTGATTCAATAGATCGTAATGAATGTAACCGTAGCTTTTCTCCCGGCAGGCATGAGCGCGGAAGACGAGTGGTACAACAAGTCGCTGTCAGCGCTGCGCATGAACAGCGGCCACCACGCGAACCTCGCGGCCGCGCCCATGCTGCAGTACCAGACCTAATCGCTGCTACACGGCGCCGACTACTCGACGCCGGGACACGACTACGCTCCCCCGTAGTCGCGGGATAGATATCCAACCTATCCGGTCTTAGGTATGTGCATACCGAACGAACAATTAGATATGGAAACGTATTGGTGTGACGGCTCTGGAATTATAACATCATTGAGGCGTTCTAGAATTTCAGAAGCTGGTTTATAGTGTCGTTAATATGTGAAGATTTTGCCAGAGAGCGTGATTTGATTCGGATAAGTGCGTAATATAAGTTTTGAAAATTATTCAGGTTTACATGTAAGCAAGGCTTTAGTTGTCTGCATCTGTTGCTCATATCATCTGTAAATAGATCGTAAAAATAATATAATTTAATTTACTGATTAGTAATTTTATAATGAACTTCGTTATTTCAGTTTCATTGAACAATTTTCAATTACTAGCATTATGCAAATATAATCCTTTTTTCATCGAAAGTTTTAATGCTGTAGTGTTGCATGAACATCGCAATATTTCGATTAGTATCACGTATCGATACGTTACACAATCGATATATTAATGTGAGAAAAAAATGTATTTTCAGCGACTGAAATGACATTTCATTCGGATAAAATTTGATATATTGAAGTCAAAGTACGAGAATAAGTAACAAAAATGTTGGTTATGTAACCAATATTGATTGATAAGAGATTGTTGTAACTAATGTCAACCAATGTTATACTTAAGACGATCCACACTTGATGTGTTTAGATTATAAATAGGTACAAATAGGTTTTTAATTTATTATAAGAAATGTTTGTTTCACGATATGCGTAAATTGTGTATGCTAGTCATATTGTACAGACATTTTAAATCGACTAAGTAATAAGTATTTTCTTGATTGTTATATTAATTGAGATAAATACATAATGTGCAAGATTTTAGTTCTGTGACAACCCTATTTTTGACGATCTATAAATAGGCTAAAAATTATCATGTTTGTTGGAAACGTTTTTAAATTAATCCAGTAATCGTTTAGTAAATTGATTGAACAAAATAGGGTTGTCACAGAATAAAGTTGTCTCGATATACGGCCTGTGTACATATGAAATTGGTTTTGCATGATACTTTTTTAAGATGTTAACAGCTCAACGATATCGTACGTTAACTATCAATTGTTTAGTGATTATTATCATTAAAAGGCCATTTCACGCCACTCTCCTAACAGATAACCACGCCAAAGGTAATTGCTAGTCATTTTAATAAACGTTCCCTACATTAATCACAATACTTGGATCTCATAGTAAAATAATTGTAGTATTAACTGTAATTGTCATTACGTTCGGGCTTTTGTACAAAGTATACAAACTCATATCAATTAAGACTGTTTTCAAAGGATCCGTTAATAGTCAATGGCCATACTGTGCATTTAATGTAAATATAATTTGTAAGAATCTGTCTCAATAATGAACATGTGTAAAATGAAATAAATTGTCTAACGTATCGTGTGTTTTTATTATTACAATATCGTCAAACCACTTATGAAAATTCGAAATATTCGTACTTACCCCTGGTGTGTTACACCAAAAAATCCCCGTTCTCTGCCCTCCCCATTCTGCAGGGTACTCCCCTCTCAGCGCGGAATGACCTGTGTATCCTTGGTGTGGATATCCGCTGTGATCTCAATCCAAGGAATCACATCGAGGGCGTAATATCTGCCACATCACGCAGGGTTGGAGTCCTGAACAGGGTGCGTCGGTTTTTCACGCCCGGTCAGCTTTGCCGCTTATACAGGGTATATCAAGACTGCTACCGAAAACGAAGCCGAGTGGTAGTTTAAGCGACTTCAGACACAAAGCAACAGAAAAAGTTGCAAAAAAAAAGCGACAAAATTTTTTTTGTTATTTTTTTCCTATGGCCATATTTGGGTGGTAAATACATTTTTTCCTAAAATAATAGTATATACCCTTTTATTTATAAATAATCTAAGGTATAAAAGAGTTTAAATTATTATTTAAGCAAAAACTATGGATTTACCACCCAAAAATAAAGATATTTAAAAAATCATAAAAAAAAAATTGTCGCGTTTCTAGGCGAAATTTTTAATTGCATTGTGTTTGTAGCCACTAAGACTACCACCCGGCTTCGTTTTCGGTAGCAGTCTTGAGATACCCGGTATAAAGCGCAGGTCCGGCCGGGTATGGAGTACTGCTCGCACCTTTGGGATGGATCCGCCCAGTACCTGCTCGATGCCTTGGATGGATTGCAGCGGCGGGCCATCCGCATTGTGAATGATGCAGACGTTACGAGCAACTTGGAGTCGCTACAACTCCGGAGAGATGTCGCCTCTCTAAGCGTGTTCTACCGCCTGTATCACGGTGAGTGCTCTGAGGAATTGTTCAACTTGCTCCCCTCCTCTCCATTCCTAACCAGAACCACGCGTGCTGGCTTGCGAAGCCATAGCTTGACGGTCCACACCATCCCGGCGCGAGCCAAACGGTTCTCAAATTCGTTTCTGTGCCGCACCGTCAGGCTGTGGAATTGTTTGCCGGCGCACGTGTTCCCTCCTTCCTACAATCCTGGGTCCTTCCGCCGTGGTGTGAAGAGGCACCTAGGCAGGCCGGCATAATTGTTTCCATTGGCATGGGACTGCCGTCCGATGCCAATGGATACTCCGCCTGGGCGGCATTGGCACTTTCCATCAGGTGCAATGCCGCCACTATGCCAGGCCATTATAAAAAAAAAAAAAATGAAGCAGATTTTCACAACCAACGAGGCAAAACTTTAGTAGATCTGGGGGCGCGGCCGAGCCCCCTCCAAGTCGAGCTATAGGCCGTAACATCCTTTTCTCGAAGCAATTCAGACATTTTCAACCCCCTATAACTTGGTTGTGGCTAAAGCATGAAGCCTGAATTTTCAGTTACTAAGCAGGCATTGTGTATACACGGTATATTTAAAATTTCATTCAATTTGAATCAGTAGTTTAAGAATTGTAGCATGTCAAACTTTCTTAATTTTGTCACTCACTGACTGACTGACCGATCATCAAAAGTCTAAGGCACTTCTAGCAGACATAGAACCTTCAAATTTAGAATATAATTAGTGTTTAGTGTCTAAAGTAAGGGAAAATTCAAACATTTCATAATTTGTGTCTAGTTTTCTAGATAGACCAACTGCATGATTAACTTTGTAATCCCATATAAATGTATAGGATTACAACGTTACATTTGCAGTTAATAAATCATTGTACCCGTATATAATGGAATAATAGTTGTAGATAGATATCTATATACATGAGGCATAACAGGAGGGGATATAGAGAAGGAAATGGTGTATTCAGCCCATGAAACTGTACAACATTCCTCTAGAAAAACATGACGAAGAAAAACTTGCAAATAAATAGATTAAATAACTCGAAAATATCAATTACAATGAAAGAAAGAACGTTAATAATCAAATCCGCTATATTTGTGATAAATTGATACCTACAAAAATAAGAAAAATCAATAAGACAGAGGCTTTAAGAAAAATCGTTAGTGATATTCTAGAAGTAAGAAGTACTGAAAAGGAAAAAAGTAGGACTCTACAAAAAGACGTGAAATCCCATCAAAAACATCCTGTAAAAAAATTCCAAGTCTCGCAGCTCAGGTTTTCTACCGCAAAAAGTTGTGAAATGCATGTAATACCAAGTCGATTAATTTATTTAGTCCTTAAGGGACCTTCTATATAAAGTTAATACGTTAGTTATTACCATATCAATATTAAAAATTCTTTACGTTTTAAATAAATAGATCGACTTGGCCAGCAGCATTATGTATAAATTGTACGATACATTATGTTTTCATACGATGGCCAAGTCGATCCATTTATTTAAAACGTAAAGAATTTTTAATGTTGATATGGTAATAGCTAACGTAATAACTTTATATAGAAGGTCCCTTAAGGACTAAATAAATTAATCGACTTGGTATTACATGCATCTCACAACTTTTTGCGGTAGAAAACCTGAGCTGCGAGACTTGGAATTTTTTTACAGGATGTTTTTGATGGGATATTTTCTACACCAATTGGAATTGTTACTTTTACAGACTCCTACTTACTTGAAATATTCCATCGCAGTCGTATCGCAACAATTAAACTTAATAATTTAAACATCACCAAACACCCAAAACTTAACAACCTCATTGAATCTCAAAAATATTTATTAAATTCACATGAAACTAAATACTATATGAATTCTCTCTTGGGCGTCGCGTAGTGCGGATTGGTGAGGCTGTTCCTCGCTAGGTATTTAGTGAGGTGTGCGATGACAATGCGCTCGCCGTTCACAGAACGCCAGAAGCCCTCCGCCTCCTCACGCAGCTTGGCACTCTGCCCGCACTCCTGTTTATACACCTTCATATAATAAATATACATCATCAGCATCTTTCTACAACGTTTATCAGTTCGTCCGTCCGACGTGTTATGACACACAACTATGGTTTTCTCAGAAGGGGCGTAAGGTTTAGATATCGTAAATAGCTGCTCATAATAACGCAGTCCAAGGGACATGGCGCTATAAAAACTTACGGCTATGGTATGAAGACCGAATAATACGACGCAGTATGTAGTACACAACCATTGTTGGACAATAACAAAAATATCAACTTTCTAATCGGGTTTTCAGCGGTATTTTCTCACTGATACCGTATAGAGGCCTTATAATGAGCTGGACTGACAGCGCATCGGCAATCAGTCGGTGTCCTGGATGTTTATGGGCAACAGATACTTATCTAATGGTAAGTATGGCCTGTAAGAATGTTTTTCATCGACTCCAAAAGAAATCTAATACGTCTCTATGTTTTGCAGTGTAGTATTTCAGTAGGAATTATGTAAAGCTTCTCACAATTATACATACAATTGGTTATGCATCTAATTAACATTGAGTCTAGTCAAATCACTGATATTGAAATAAAATCATCATAATAAGCATTAGCACCATAACCCATGATAGAATATTCATTTTAGAAGGAGTATTTCAACTTACGGATGGTATGTCAACAGACTTGGCGGCACCTTGGACCTGCAAAAATAATAGTTCGAAGACGTTATACTTCATCAAATTCTATAGTACATATTGCAAAAAGTGAAGAAAATCTACGAAACCCTATCTACCCCTAAATAATTTCGATTAAGCATCGAGTTCACCCAAAATTTTGTCATCTCTATTTCCGTTTTATGACGCAGTGGGGAGTGAGCCAGGCGTCGTACCTATCGAAAACAAATTCAATCTCGTGTAAATTATGGTTTTTCCAACCCAAATGCAATGTACTGATCTAGGAATCGAACCCCTCCAGGATATAAAATTATGATCTTATCACTACTTAGCATAAAACAAAGTAGCTTCCCGTCTGTCTGTCCGTATGTATGTTTAGATCTTTAAAACTACGCAACGGAATTGGATGCGGATTTTGTAATAGATAGAGTTTATATGTAAAATACATATACGGGGTATCCCAGTTTGCAAGAAAAATAACATGTATCTAATGTGGAGAAGAATCAAAAAACATCTGCATCCAGGCGAAGCTGAGACGAGCCGCTAATTTCGAAAGAAGAATTGTATTTGCTACAAGCTGAGTAACTAGGGAGGTCTGTGTATTTTCTGCAGTAGACGTCCTGTTACTGATTAAGATGATTAAGTAATACAGTAATACAGGGTATATCCAGACTGCGACCGAAAATGAAGCCAAGCTGTAGTTTTAGTGGCTTTAAACACAATGCAACAAAACAAGAAAAAAAAACACAAATAAACACAAAATAAAGCGATCATTTATTTACAATTCTTCAACTATCATTGTGTTTGGGTGGTAAATACATCGATTTTTCTAAATTAAAATGTATACCCATTTATTTTTAAAGGTGCAATATTACGCAAGGGTTAAACAATTTAATTTTTGCATAAACTACATATTTACCACCAAAAAACGATGATAAACAAATTTTTAAAGAAAAATCGACACGTTTCTTGTATTTTTTTAATTCCTTTCGTTAGTAGTCACTAAAACTATCACTTCGTTTTCGCAGTCTTGATATACCCTGTATACAAAAGTACTTACAACTTGACTGCTGCTAGTTCTCAACAAGAATTTGTCTATCACCGACCGGAACGTGCCCATATTCTGCGTATCCTGCATAAGAATATTAAATTACACTCAACCTGCGATAGACAATCAATGATATATTATACAAATACGACGTAGATATCGCACTAGCACTTCAAAAGTGAGGCGTTCAAATTCGGGCAATTGGTGTAATTTCATCTAGTCGCATAGCAACTGCGACATTTATTACGAAAATATTGTCTACAGTGTCGAATTGTGTGTTTTAAAAGTGTAAAAACTATGGTGCAAAAGATATGAAACGAAATTGGAGCTACACACCATAAGTAAGTATATAAAAACTACACAAAAATTAATTTTTATTTTAAATTAGTAAATATCGCCTTGAATTGTGTAAGAAGGATCGCCTAATACAAAGATTGTGAAGTGCGATAGGGACAAAAAGCATGCGTCATAGATTAATAAGTCAGAAGCGAAATCGATGATACAAAATATTTCTTTCGGGTCTGGGTGTTTGTGAGACCGAAAAGTCTCTCGTAGTTCCTGATACCCACGACACAAGACTCGATCTTAGTGTGGGGTCAGGACTATGTATGTGACTGTTGGGTGTTATTATTATTATTATATACATCCACCTAAACAGACCTGCACCATCGGTTCTAGTATCGGTTGTTTACTAGTGGCAGGTCTCTCATATGTGAGTGGCCGCCTTATATGGTAGGTTTAAATGCTATGTTATGTTCCGGTTTAAAGGACATTCTCGCCCGAGTAATCGCTGTACTTATTGCGACTTAAGATCATATGTCGCGGGATGGCGAGCGCAGTGAATGCCAAGCATTGTAATTTAAGGTGTCTTTTGGTTTTGCTTTTGTCTACGAGCGGTCGTATCACTTGCCATCATTACAACAAAAAAATAATATTAATAAGAGATCGATTTTTCAGTGCATGCTTACCATAAACTAATATACAGCCATCAATTTATTTATTTATACAGGGTATATCAAGACTGCTACCGAAAACGAAGCCAGGTGGTAGTTTAAGCGACTTCAGACACAATGCAACAGAAAAAGTTGCCAAAAAAAGCGACAATTTTTTTTTAATATTTTTTTCCTATGGCCATATTTGGGTGGTAAATACATTTTTTTCCAAAATAATAGTGTATACCCTCTTATTTATAAGTACTTTAAGGTATAAAAGAGTTTAAATTATTATTTTAGCAAAAACTATGGATTTACCACACAAAATTGTCGATTTTTAAAAAATCATAAAAAATAATTGTCGCGTTTCTTTGCGAAATTTTTAGTTGCATTATGTTTGTAGTCACTAAAACTACCACCCGGCTTCGTTTTCGGTAGCAGTCTTGAGATACCCGGTATTTTCATGGTTGTAAGCAAATAAAAAAAGTTGAGTGGTGTCAAGGGACACCGGGATGGAACGAAGTTCCTTTCGATTTATTAGAGAAGGAATTGTAATAAAATTTTATTTCTTTTAAGTTATAATTTTTTTTATTATTAACAAATATAATGTGATATAAATTTAATCAGTAGGCTCAATTTTAGTAATAATTGGCTTGTGATAACTGAAGTAGGAAACATATGTTTAGGATTTTATTTTATTTAAATGTCTTGAAAAAACTGCTTCTATGGTAGTATTATATTTTGTTGTTGATTCTGCTGGATTATTGTTAATTCTTAAATCAAATTCTTCCTCTAGAAACTGTAGCAATGGTTTTGATTTTTCATTACTGAAGTTGATGTTAAAATCACCGGCTAAAATGAGGGAAACTTTTGTTGTATCTGCTAAGCGTTCGAGATACATTTTTAGAATACTCTAGTAGTGCAGCGCTGCGCGGCTATTCCTCCAATTACGTGAGCGCTGCGTCACGTTATCGCGTGTCTGACCAATAGGGGCGCGTGGCCTGCAACTTCCGCGAATCCTGTGCCTTCGCGGTGCGCTACGACTTCACGCAGACCAACCATCTTTAAAATTAATTACGACACACTGTGGTTAACGGCAATTTTTTGTAAAATAACAAATATAATCTATACATATAAATAAAATTGAAGTGTCTGTTTTAAAAGTGAAGATAAAAAAAAATGACCAACTACATATCGTTATATACACGATATCTGTGCAGAAAATGATATTTAAATTTTATTTGTCTGTCTGTTTGTTCCGGCTAATCTCTGAAATGGCTGGACCGATTTTGACGGGACTTTTTTTGTCAGGTAGCTGATATAACAAGGAGTAACTTAGGCTACATTTATGTTAGAAAATAATCTTTTATTTTAGAAAAATAAAGTAATGTTGCAATGCCCGCGCGCAGCTCACGCGCATGCCAACACTGGGCCGTCACGTCAGGCGCCTCCCACCAGTTCTCCCACCAACGAATCAATATCACATTTACAAAATATTGTATACAGGGTATCTCAAGACTGCTACCGAAAACGAAGCCGGGTGGTAGTTTTAGTGGCTACAAACACAATGCAATTAAAAATTTCGCATAGAAACGCGACAATTATTTTTTATGATTTTTTAAATATCGTCAATTTCGGGTGGTAAATCCATAGTTATTGCTAAAATAATAATTTAAACTCTTTTATACCTTAGAGTATTTATAAATAAAAGGATATACACTATTATTTTAGGAAAATATGTATTTACCACCCAAATATGGCCATAGAAAAAAAAATAACAAAAAAAATTTGTCGCTTTTTTTTGCAACTTTTTCTGTTGCATTGTGTCTGAAGTCGCTTAAACTATCACCCGGTTTCGTTTTCGGTAGCAGTCTTGATATACCCGGTATAAAGAAATTTTTCAATAAAGCTAATACAAATAACTGAAAATAAATGTGTAACGGGAGTTTACCGCCGCTCGCTAAGAGATGGCGCCACCGTAGAATTAAATCGTGGTATGGTTTCGTTACAAAGGTTGATAATAAAAAAATGCAAAAACCAAAAAATCTAATTAAACTTTTTTGTTAAATTCCACGCAGACGAAGTCGCGGGCACAGCTAGTATAATATAAACTTAATCAGTAGGCTCAATTTTAATAATAATTGGCAAATATACATAGTCAAATCTAAGGTTGATGATTGACAGCAGGGTAACAAACTAAAATTGTAAATAATAATAAATTTATTAAGGAGGATCGAAAATCAATGTATTACGGTTTGATTATGTAATTTTAATTATATGTCACCATCAAAAGAATCATTTGGGTATCACCATCATTATGTTTTTTTTTTCACATATTTATGCAATTTATGTTTATTTTTACCAATTTGATTTATGACATTTGATGAAAATTAGAAATTGTCGCAACGTTTCCCACTTAATTTTGGGCTTCAGCGTATTCTTAGTTTTTACTATAGCCTTTAACATATTAATATGTACTTGGACATTTTATTACCTCTATTAGAGTTAAATAAAATGTATGACATCGTTTTCAAATAAAGAAATAAAAAACGATTGTCAAATGTTTTAAAGTGTCGTTACAACTTTTCGTGAGATTTTTTTCCGTCTAGCCCCCTTTCACACCACGCGATAAGGAACTTCGTTCCAATATATTTTGTTAAAGGATGGCGTACCACAGGTAGACTCACGTAGCAATCTCAATGTTAATAATATATTAAATACTTATAAAACCAAATAGGTCGTTTTATTTATCGTCACCCTTCTGTTTCTATCGCTTCGATTCTATGTTTGGATAACGCTATGCTATCTCTTTTCGTCTCGTACTTTTTTTTATCAATTTTTTGAACGGTTTCACAAGTTTGTTTTCAGTCCTCCTAGTTAGTATGAAAAATACACCATACTGTCAAAGACAAGACAACAAGAGTATAAACAAATATTTCTTTATCATAATTCGTTTCAATGCCGAGACACCTTATTTTGAAGTTATTTTCTCTCTAAGTATGCCATTGAGATAGAGGAAACTTAATATCAAATCACATCTATGTCATTTGAAGTTCAAAAAAAACCTCTGTAAGAAGGGTTCGATTAATTACTTGGTAGAACTTCCTAGACTCGTCACACGTTTTTGAAATGATTCAATTTCCGCTTTTTTTTACCTATTTTGCAGGTAATTTTAAGACACGCTTCGTAATTCCCGGAAACATATAATATGGATATTCTGATAGATTGTTTCACTTTAATAAACAATAATGATTAGATCAGGTAATTTCAATTACCGCGTAGCTTCACAGTCCATGATATGAAACTATATATTTAATACTATTTATTACATAGATAAACGTTAACAAGTGCGTGGTGGCCTGTAAGTGCGTGGTGGCCTGTTGGTAAACGGACTAAACGCGACTGCCAACATGTTCACGGTGGTCGCGGGTTCGAATCCCAGGGCACACCTCTGACTTTTCGGAGTCATGTGTGTATTGATAGTCAAACACCACGCACTAAAACGGTGAAGGAAAACATCGTGAGGAAACCTGCATACCATAGCGATTTATAAAAATTCTATGGTATGTAAGTCCACCAACCCGCACTAGGCCAGCGTGGTGGACTATATGGCCTAACCACTCTCAATCGGTAGTCGATTGTAGAGGAGGCCCGTGCCCTGCAGTGGGACGTATATGGGCTGATACAGAAACGTTAACACACACACGTTACAAAAGGCTATTATTTATTTAAAACATGATTTGCGAAGGGTGTTATGTAATATGTAATGCAACTGAGCTTTAATTCTTTCTATAATACATACCCTTGGACCAAGTCGGCAACTCTCAGAATCGGAACACGAGCGCAGAGTAGACTGACGACTGACGTCCAAACTCTCTCGAATACTAAACCTCGAACGAACTAAATCGTACACCTAAAAAAAGAAACATTTTATTAGCTAGTAGGATAGCAAGGTGAAGATCCAGCACCTAGCAATAGACCTCTCTACTGTAGAGCAAGCCCGTACGCTACAAGGATATGCATTTGGCCTGAATTATTATTATGTTATTGTCTCAGTATCCAAAATCAGTGCCGGTGGCTCGAAGAACTGATGGCCGACGGGGCCGAATAGTTCTGGAATGGAGGCCACATATAAGCAAGTGCTCTGCCGGCAGCCCGCCTACCATGTTGACGGACAACCTGGTTAAGGTGCAGGAAGTCGATGGACACTGCTAAAAGACCTATGTTCAGCAGTGGACTTCCTGTGACTGCAACGAATGAATGAACGAACGAACGATCCAATAAAAATACTAAAACAATCTAAAGGGAATTAAAAATGGAAAACTCCTAAACGCTTTGTGCAGATGGTAGTATATTCGCGTGTGCTGATAAAGCCATCACCGTACACGATGATGGAAACTCTGCCCGAGTGGGTCACGTAAGATATATCCAAACCATGCTCGGTTCAGATCCAGACAGTGTATATCGGGCGGCGACCAGGCCGGAATAATTTTGTCGATCGGCAAGAGACGACCATTAAAGGAAAGTAGCATTATGATCATACATCATACAAAGCGAAATATGGGTATCCTGGCACCTCTATCTACACCTTGTGTGAAAACGGCATGAGTTTTCTGTATGCTTTTTGTTTAGGATCACTTTCTCATGTCCGGGCCGTAAAACAAATAACTTAAAATAAGAAGACCTCTTTTGGGGCGTAACTATTTTTTTTTCAATTTCTCATCCATTTATTGAGTAATAGAAAATATGTCTTTAATTTTAATAGCTCATGACTCAGAATACAACACATTCCCTAGTATGATCCTTGCCAATCTGGCTATAATTTCACAACCTTCTAGATGTTAGCGCCATCTGTTATTTATTATTAGAAAATAAATCATGAACTAAGTTTCTAAATGCCATCTAGCGAATGTTTGTCTCTGTCTTTGCTAATCTAGCCTGAGTTTTCATAAAGTCTATCAGCCTCATTCATAGTCAATTTATATACCTATTTTAGTTCTCGAATGTTTTGTGCCTTTCGAACTTGACTTTTGAATGCAGTTGGAGCGAAGAAGGTGAAAATATTCGATAGCTAAAATAGGTTAATAAACTGTGTATTATTATTAATTTAATTATATTAAAAAACATTAAAAATACCGTGCCGACATCTTGCTCGTTAATATCTCTCAACAGGTCGACAAAAGTTTCCTGATACAATGCTGACATCCACGGTTGAGTGAAAAAGTCGTATAAATCAACAATTTGATTTGTCTGTAAGTGAGATATAATGATAAAAACGTTGTCTTTATCTTTGGTAAAACATTCTTTTTTTTCAATGAATGGCGAGACGAGCATGCCCTTCGCCTGATAGCAAGCAATATGATCGCTCATAAACGGTAGCAATACCAAATAACACCTTGAATTACACAGTAATCAGAAACGCTTAGCATTCCACTGCGCTCGCCATCCTAAGAAATAAGATGTTAAGTCTCAATGTGTTCAGTCAGTGGACTGACCAGTCATTAAGCATAGAGCTAATATAGAATTGAGAACAATCAACGAACTTATAATGGTGGACCTACACCACAGTCATTTTTTGTTGAGCAATTTTCCAAATAATACTTAGCAGCATCAGATGACACAATCTTATATCATAATATATGTACAACAGATAATATTGTTGCACAATGGTCTCCACAAGATATATCTGAGGTGTGGACGCACCATAAAATAGTCTAAATCAAATACAAACAGTAAGAAACTTACCTGGAATCTCACGAGAAGCTTGTTGAAGAACGCCTCGTGTTTGCCATAAATCTGTATAAAGATCTCAGGCGAGAAAGCCTTCTTGGAGAGGCATGTGACCGAGTCCACGCAGTGTAGTGCATTTAGTTGCAGTCGGAAGTAATTGCCTCGCCTGTCCGTGATTAGAGTATGGCCCTGATGTAACAAATAAATTTCCACATAGTACCACCGAATACAATGGAAGAACCCCACAGAATCCCAACCAAGTGCCATGTCTCGGGTTGAGACTGTATATATCCGGTTTTAAGGAGGCAAAGACATATGTTTTTATATATGGCAAACAGGTCACCCGATGATCATAGCTGTTGCCGGCTCATCAAATTAGGAGGAAAGCTGAAAGGAAAGAGGTATGGAGAGGAAAAAGGTATTGGGCATCCAGCTGTCTTACTCACTAAACTAAATTCTTTAGCAAACTTGTCGCTTCACGTCAATTTCCTGTGAGACAGTGGTACCGCCCCGGACGAATCTGCCCATTCATGCGGAGTAATGATTGACAACAGCGTGGCTCTACCACCTTATTGCATTATACTCTGGTTATTCTGCTGGATTACTCTACCTGGATTGCCCTACATACTTATAGGTGTAATACTTTTGCTACTAAAACTTGCGTTATTTCCAATAGCTTAAATGATAATAGTTAAATATAATTTAATTAAAATAAATAAATGTTTTTTACCCGATGCGGTAACAACGAATGCACAGCCATTGGTATTTCTATTCCAGCCTTTCTCAACTTCATATAGTATAAAGGGCCTGGTAATGTAGCTGATTGCACCAGCGGGGACTCAAACTTCATTACTGGCTGCCACCTTTACAATATCACGAAACATACAATTAGTTCAACTTGAGGTTAAATTGACGATGTGTATATTATGATGAATTTTTTAATATTGTTAGCTCAGGTACATGCTCAGCTAATTGGTACCCAGTCACTCTAGAACTTTGATAATAGAAGTAAATATAATCTATATATACTTTATTGAATAATAATACTCATATTATTCTCACTTTCTCCATGATCCAATTGTAATTCGAGTGGCGCTAGAAAAACTCGCGATGTTACTCTTGGACCTACACAGAAAAAATATACATTTCTATCACCAAAACATAAACCGTAACACACTTCAGAAAAACGATGATATAAGCGGTATTGTAAATAAACAATTTTATAGTTGTCATATATACCAAGCAACATAACTATAGGTGAATATTTACGCAAGTAGACTGGAGCTAAATCTTGGCAATAAGTCAGCCGAGAGATCCTCAGTTTCATCAGCGCACATCACAAACGGATCCATTTTTTGCAGGAACAGTTTCGCTAGCTATGAAATAAAATTTATTACGGATTAAACATTTTTTTCCATAATGATATCCAAAGCGGGTTATTGGAAGAGTCCTGCATCCAGCATCGTCGAGAGTTCGATACCCATATGTCGCTATTGTAGCCTGTTAGCCATAAGTGACTTTAGCATTTATTTTAATTCGTAACTAGTGTGTTGTGGAATAGATCTCAAATTGAATATGATTTATACCACCGCTTTAGTTTTTAGTATAACAAATAACAATAGGGCTATATTTTCATTGAAGTGGAGATGAGCGCTAATATTTAACATTGACTTCATCATAGATGTTTCAACCTATTTCATTGGGCTAATTCTCTGATCCACTCAGCTCAAGGGAAAGACAGACCAAGGAATAGAAATGAAGATTCAACATACAGCCTCACCAACGTCTTCTGAGCAGTAGTATTTGTGTTCCCTGCGAGCTGCGTATAGCCTACGGGAGTACCGCACGCAGGTTCCCGCGCCGAATATATTGGGGTCGTTGGTCTCGAATGAAGGACCCACAACCAGGCCCCCGTCATACACCAGACCACACTCGTTTATTGCTACAATATGGAAAAGGTTACCTAAATTGTTACAATATTTTAGAGACACTATTGTGTATTAAACAAACTACGTACCAAATTGAACTTTCTTTGTGGTTACTTAAGCCAATTGAATTTTAACATGATACGGCGACATAAATATTATAAAGTTTTACAAATTGTAAACGATTTATCTAATGTCAATATACAAATTTAAAAGTGCGTACTTCATAATCTTCGTCTAATCCCTGATTCAAATCACGATAGACAACAAGAATATAAACGTAGCCAAAAAAAGTCACTACAAAAATATGCACCTTTAAAAGCGTGCACATCAATAGCCTTCAATCCATAGTAGAATACAGCGAAGCAAGGTAAGCAGATTGCTTGTAAAGGCGACATGAGATGTATTGCTTCCACGCGATTGTCTTGTAATCGCCAGCCAGCCAGAGAACATCGACGTAGCACTCGAATACCAAGTTTCTCAATAGAAGCTTGAACTCTTTCATCAACCTTTAAAAGAAAAGCGTTGGGTATTTTCATATACATGTATACTTATTACTTATGAAACATGATCAATGCCAATCTAGTCATTAGGAGAAATAGGTCATCATAGCCAGCATAAGTATGGAAAGATGCTTGCCAATTTAAGTGACTCTTAGAATTTCTAAGTTATCTATTGCACAGACAAGCACACACATGTTATTGACAACAACAGTGTGAGAGCGTGAGTATTAATTTTTATAAAGTTTCAGAAATATGCAAATGTAATGTGTTGAATTTAGAATATTATTCTTACAATTTCATTGTTAAAGCAGTTGACTTTCAAGGCAGCCGGATCTTCAGGCGGGAAGGGTTCGACGAACGCAATCATATCAGCCGCTAATCCCAACTCAAGTAGAGCCGTCATACAACTATACGCTTCTAAACATTCACCGTACACTATCACTTGGTTCTCCTCGCTTAGACACTCCTTACTGTCCTCTAGAACATTATTAATATGTAAAATTAGATTGTGAGTTTGACTGACGTGGGTTAGGCCACAGTCCACCGCGCTGGCCTATTGCGTGTTAGTGGATTTCAAATACCATAGAATATCGTATTACTCTCTACTGT
This sequence comes from Hyles vespertilio, assembly GCA_009982885.2. Lineage (NCBI taxonomy): Eukaryota > Metazoa > Arthropoda > Insecta > Lepidoptera > Sphingidae > Hyles > Hyles vespertilio. The sequence goes on along the minus strand of CM042821.1, from coordinate 13,996,349 downwards.
GTGCATATTTCCTCATGCATTCCTTTACCGTCAATGTGATATAAATATTTTGGTTACAATTAATTGACTACTGACTGCAATCACTTATCATGCGCATGAGTTTCCTCATACAGATATTAGCTTCAAACAAGGAATTGATAAGCATCACGTTTTCCGGCACTTCAGATGACGTTGGCACGCGATCCGGCAGATACTCGGGATTGTCCATTAATGTCCTGTCACATGGCTTTCCATTCCTAAAAACAGGAAGGATTACTTCAAAAGTAGGTATGCATAAATATTTATTATAAAGAGATGGCTGTTTCGCCCAAATCAAAGCTCTGAGTGCTGAAACTGGTGAGTCACAGGGTACACCTAACCGATTGAGCTAGGCCACTTATGCTATTATCCAGTCTAAAGCTACCATTATTTCAATTATAAAAATAGCAATGAACGATTAACTAATTATTTCTGTGGGTATAAATTCTATGCTAATTTGTAACAGTTGGTTCACCATTAAAAGTCACATTTCCTCATTGCTACTTCGGCGGTAATAAAAATGGGCACCAATAGGTAGGCCTATGTGCCTTGAGAGACAAATATAATTTGATAAAGCGACAGTCAGTGTAGAAACAGAAATGCTAACCCCTATGAAAATACCTGGAATCAAAAACAAAATAATTTCATTACTTACTCAATATCTTTCACCAGCTCAATAGATTCGCTAAGATAATCGGGGTGTTGAAATTGCAATCCACAAGTAAGTACCAATTCGTCGTAGAATTTAGTGCCTCCGCCCTTTAGATGAATGCATTTCTTATTTCTATAATATTACAAACGGTTTGAATATTAATGTTTTAAGTTTAAACTGTATCATCCGCGATGTAAGGTAAAGTTTTAGTATTGTGTGGTAAAATGCAAACATAACATTCTCCCATAATATTAATCTGGGGGCGCGGCCGAGCCCCCGTCCAAGTCGAGCTATAGGCCGTAACATCCTTTTCTCGAAGCAATTCAGACCATTTTCAACCCCCTATAACTTCGTTGTGGCTAAAGCATGAAGCCTGAATTTTCAGTTACTAAGCAGCCATTGTGTAAACACGGTATATTTAAAATTTCATTCAATTTGAACCAGTAGTTTAAGAATCGTAACTAGTCAAACTTTCTTAATTTTGTCACTCACTAACTGACCGATCATCAAAAGTCTAAGGCACTTCTAGCAGACATAGAACCTTCAAATTTAGAATATAATTAGTGTTTAGTGTCTAAAGTAAGGGAAAATTCAAACATTTCATAATTTGTGTCTAGTTTTCTAGATAGACCAACTGCGTGAATAACCCTATGAGTGCTCCATGTCAACTAGTAGTTGACATGACGTGGCACGTTTGGATGCATTAGAAATCCGTTAAATATGGTCATTTCGGTCGCACTAAGGGCAATTTGTATTACTATTTTAACCTTGACGGGCATGAGCGGCGGTGCGGATAACTTTGTAATCCCATATAAATGCATAGGATTACAAAGTTACATTTGCAGTTAATGAATCATTGTACCCGTATACAGGGTATATCAAGACTGCTACCGAAAACGAAGCCGGGTGGTAGTTTAAGCGAGTTCAGACACAATGCAATAGAAAATGTTGCAAAAAAAAGTTTTTTGTATTTATTTTTCTTTGGTCTTATTTGGGTGGTAATTCCATTTTGTCCTAAAATAATAGTGTGTACCCTTTTACTTAAAAATACTCTAAGTGATAAAAGAGTTTATATTATTATTATAGCATAAACTATGGATTTATCACCCAAAAATGATGATATTTAAAAAATCATTAAAAATAATTGTCGTGTTTCTCTGCAAAATTTTTAATTGCATTGTGTTTGTAGCCACTAAAACTACCACCCGACTTCGTTTTCGGTAGCAGTCTTGAGATACCCAGTATAGTGGAATAATAGTTGTAGATAGATATCTATATATATGAGGCATAACAGGAGGGGATATAGAGAAGGAAATGTGTATTCAGCATGTCACATGCCCTTGCAAATAAATAGACTAAATAGCTCGAAAATATCAATTACAATGAAAGAAAGAACATTAATCAAATCCGCTATACTTGTGATAAATTGATGCCTACAAAAATAAGAAAAATCCATAAGACAGAGGCTTTAAGAAAAATAGTTAGTGATATTCTAGAAGTAAGAAGTACTGAAAATGAAAAAAGTAGGACTCTACAAAAAGACGTGAGATCCCATCAAAAACATCCTGTAAAAAAATTCCAAGTATCGCAGCTCAGGTTTTCTATGCATGTTATACCAAGTCGATTAATTTATTTAGTCCTTAAGGGACCTTCTATATAAAGTTATTACGTTAGTTATTACCATATCAATATCAAAAATTCTTTACGTTTTAAATAAATAGATCGACTTGGCCAGCAGCATTATGTATAAATTGTATGATACATTATGTTTTCATGCGATGGCCATGGTAATAACTAACGTAATAACGTTATATAGAAGGTCCCTTAAGGACTAAATAAATTAATCGACTTGGTATAACATGCATCTCACAACTTTTTGCGGTAGAAAACCTGAGCTGCGAGACTTGGATTTTTTTTACAGGATGTTTTTGATGGGATTATAATAACACAATGTCATACATTCTGAATTTAAAGATTGAGACGATTGTAAGCGGCCTTTGCAAGGTTGAATGTCCATGTAATTGAATTGAATATACCTACGCGGTAATTAATTATTGCATGTCAATCGGGGCTTTTAGCTTAATTTAATTCTAATTGACTATATACCAAGTAAAGACGGTGTACTTTCAATGAACTATAGCTTTTTATGTCTTCCAAACAATATATTTGAAAGGAAGATTCTAAATTGGTCGCTTCTGAATTCAAACAACTGTGTTGTTATTTTTTTCGATATGTCCTACATTTTATTTCATTTTTATTTAATAAATTTCAACAAAATAACGTAACCCAAAAAAAACATATATATAATGAAATACCTGTCAATTCCCGTCATGATGGCCGACATAACATCCAAGTAATAGTAGAACGGCACGCTCTTCAAGTATCTGTCTGAGAAGCGACCGTCCCTGGGTACGCAAGTATCTGCGGCGCGCAAACACTCGGCAACCGTGGGTAGTCCATGCTCTGACACCAGGGTAACGTTGCTGAACGTCAAGTATGACGATGCTGGCCTGGGAGCATGCAACTTTGTTACTCGGAATTATATATACGAGGGTATTGTGTATATGTATATGGAGGCATTGGGTCTTCAATTAGTAAGGGTTGAAAGGTAGGACGATCTGCCAGTTTCTTAGGTGCTAGACTCCGGCAAATGTATTATATAACACTTGGAGTTAGAAACAGATCTCCCCCGTTAACTTTTTGTTAGGAGTCACATCAATCTCGTCAAAGATGCCCTAAATATTACAGTCTAACGCAGCAGTATAGTTGTAAAACTAACGTGCAACCCAATGCAGATTATACTATCAAATCATATTCACCTCAAGACGAGTCCAACAACAGATTTTTGGTTCCACGTCTTACTCATGAATTGTCGACTATAAGTAAAAGCATACAGGAATCCCTACTTACCCCATAAGCAATGTCTCGAGGAAAGCAAGTCCAGTGCAACTGGCGCCCACCACCACGATGCTGTTGTTCACATATACCTTGGGCAGGCTCGTCAATGGCCTCTCTAGCACCCATAGAGCAAATGGCGCTGCACTATAAAAACAAAACACAATTTTACATGTTTATAGCCCAGTGAGAGGCCTTTGTCCAGCAGTGGGAAACTGTTTAAGCTTTTAAAAATAAATAGCCCCGATGCTGTGTTGTATACATCTGTTGTGAATCTTAACGACCTTAGGTTAGGTTTCCAGGTCAATATATTTCTTACGAGTTTTTTTGGTAAGATGGACATGCATTGCTTGGCATATAAAGACTGCCCCAACCACACACCCACTACTGTTACTCCTGTAAGCCAGGATCCCACAGACAGCTAGTCGAAATTAGCCTAATTTTCCTACTACTTAAAAGCAGTGTTGCGCATATAATATGCTTACACAATGGCATACACAGAGGATTTTCATCGATTTTCGATGGTATGTGAATAATATTTAAAAAATTATTACAGATCGTTGAAGATGCTGTCCAGATCACTATTTCCACTTATATTGGGAACCGACATTCGCGGATGTACTGGACTCATGTGTCCCGCCAAAGACATCAGATTACGACTTGGAGTCTAAACATAAAAATAAAATAACATAAATAATAAAATAAAATATAAAATATCATATTATTTCATGTTTTTGACATATATTCGTATGTCTCTTAAAAAATTGATAGGTGTCATTTTAAATTATTTATTTTGCAACCCCAATTAGAAATGCCTCTCAGCAATTTAGTATAACAAAATTAATCAAAGGAGGCGGAGATAAAAACATAACTATTACATTAAAAAAATCTTACCAACCTATTGAGACATTTTTTAGTTACTGTTAATCAAAGTAAGTTAAAATGTTAAGGTGTAACAGTGTATTCTATGCCAGCTTATTAACTGTTATTTATTTCGACTCCACTACGACTTCTCAATAAATAAAATAAGCAAAAGAATACCACGAAAGCTGATACATACAGCATCGCCCTTGGCAAAGAGTCTGCAGATCCAGAACAAAGTGGTGTACTGCGATTGGCGAAGCAGCTCTCGTATGTACCAGCGACCGTGCGGCTCCAGTGCCGGAGACATCACCCCAGCTAGGATCTATAACATTTAAATACTTAACCCTAACGCCTGCATATCACAGGGGTAGCGTGAGTGGAGACACTATGCATCTCCACTCCGTTTGATCCTGATACATCACTTTCGTTTTATCAAATTTCAAGGTCCTTCTGATCTGGTCAATAAGATGGTCGTATCCATTTGCTTGGAGTAGGACCTCTACAATTTTTTTCCGAGACAATTCACTTACATCAATAACTATTTAAGATAACATAATATATTATGGTATACTAACAGTAGCATCAGTGCGGGGACGACGCGGCTCTGGTTCCAGATCGTACTGTGTTCTTATAGATGTACCGTCTTCTAATGGTCTACGGAACAATCATACATTAAAACTGAACGAAAAAAGTATTCTTTAATTATCGCCATCATCTAAGCTCAATTTAGACATCCTTCGAGGTTTTTCACAGCGACCTGATAAATGCAACCTGCATCTAATGATTCTCTATAACTTTAATATGTTTACTCCTGGACGGACTCCAACGGGGCACTTACTGGCCATCGCGTCCAGTTGAGAATATGCAATAAGTGGTAGAGACACGCGTCAGTACTGACTCAGCTTAGCTGTCGCGTTTTCTTCGATGAATGAGATTTCCGGATGCCCTTTCCCTTTTGCCATCCTTTTTATTTCCCGCTCCCCTCCCGATTTGATTAGCCAGCAACACATCCATGATCCAAGCGTTATGGATGTTATAGCACTTCCCATCAGGTGACCTGCTTGATCGTTTGCCAAACTTATGAAATTAAAAAATCTACTGAATCTCTATATATATATATATATAATTGCAGTCTCTCTCACCCAAGCACGACCATTCCAATTGGTTGGTTCTGGCTCAGAAGTATATAGCTCTGAAGCGTGATGGATATAAGGGACGTCTCGAATAGGTCCATGAGAGCTTGGCCTCGAGGCGCGTGCTCGAGTATACCGCTCAGAGCGGCGATGTCGTACGCCTCGCCTTTACGTACTTTTACATCTCTGTAAGAGATTAGTTTATGTTGTTACATTTTTAGTCATGCCATTTTACATCGTTCTGTCCACAGCCAAGGCTATAAATCTAATTCCATTCAAATAAATAAAAAGAATACTTCACAGGATATAAGTGCTGATGGCAAACATTTGGTCAAACCTGATAATAATGATTCTCATTACTAATAGAAATCATCAGAGCTTGAAGTATATATCAGTGTTTAAAAATAATAAGGTATAGCATCTTATAATTTTTGACATTCCTATATAGGTGAATGTCACACGTTTTTTTCTTCTAAAAAATACTGTAAAAAAAGTAAGTTCGATTCCAATAAAACGCAATGCTTTAGTCTGCGTTAGTAACCAGCCTAATTCTTACAAATTGATCAAACGTGACCGTACCCTCTCACTGAATTGACGTGCGCCACATAAAGAGTCTCGTTTATGAATCTCATTCTTGAACCATACGGTGTGACTAGCTGAGAAAGGAAAAAAATGATAGAATTCCTCACATAATGATAAACAAAAAGTTTTATATTCTCAAATAATGAGCATATAACCGGTGTATATCGGTGTAATGGAAAAACCGCAGCGAGCATTTATGTTACGTCGTGTCTCAAAATCGTTAGTAATAATACAATGTACGTGCTCATTATTTCTTTCTACGTACTGACCGCGAGAAGCGCTTTCTAACATTTTACATTACGCCCCATTATGGTAACACTCATCAGTACCCACCTTGAGATTACTTCAACATAGATTAATACTTACTGTAAAATGTTCTAATAAAGGAAACGAAGGTTGATTCGATGGAAGGCAAATAACGCAGTAATCTCGATTCGGAAACAACTCGTAAGACGCTTCGAGCATGTCAAATCCGTACCTTAAATATAAGATTTGTAAGAATTTCTATGGTATGTAAAGTCCGCCAACCCGCATTAGGCCAGTACAGCGTGGTGGACTATACGGCCTAACCACTCTCAATCGTACTCTCGATTGTAGAGAAGGCCCGTGCCCTACAGTGGGGCGTATATGGGCTGATACAGATGTAATACAAAGCGATTGATTGGCAATAAACTCGCTCCCTATCACATCGTGGAATGTAACATATAAGGCGAAATCTGGATTTCTAAGTGGCACGTCTGGCTACCCCTTCTGGAAGAAAGGCATGAGTTTGTATATATGTTAACGGAAATGTATGTAATCCGTCATTGTATACAATTCCTAGGAAATCTATGTAATTCCTAAAATCGCCCGGAAATGTGTAAAATAAATTACATTAGACACATTTCCTAGGAAATCTATACATTTCCTAAACAGTAATCGGATATGTAAGATACTTAAGATATCAAGGGGTAAGCGGGGATAGCGGAGCGAGGGGTGGGTATTGCATCATCCGATCGGGCGCTCGGCGCGCTCGCGCTAGTGCGGCGTAAAAGGTCAATGCGTGTAGGTTAGGTTAGGTTAAGTATTATAGAATTTGCCGAAGCTGGTGAGGGCGGCGGGCGCACTGGGGCGCCTGCTGCCCAACACTGATGGTCCTGGCATCCCTTGCCGAAACCTTTATGCTGGAGTCGTGCGGTCCATGGCCCTCTACGGGAGCCCCGTTTGGGCCGAGTCCCTGAACGCTCGTTGCGTTCGCCTGCTGCACCGTCCGCAGTGCATGGTGGCGCAGCGAATAATCAGGGGCTACCGCACGGTCTCGCACGAGGCGGCCTGCGTATTGGCGGGAACTCTGCACTGGGTGCTGGACACTAAAACCCTCTGAGGAGTGGCGTTCCAGGCTGGAGAACCCTAGTGCTGGTACGAGGACCGTCGCGGCAGTGCGACCTGTCCTCGAACAGTGGCAGGACAGGCGCCACGGTGCGCCGACATACCGGCTGACGCAGGTGCTCACCGGGCACGGCTGCTTCGGTGCGTTCCTGTGTCGCATAGCCGGAGCGGAGGAATCCGCCGTGTGCCACCATTGTGGCAACTGCCGTGAGGACACGGGCCAGCACACGCTGGAGGAGTGCCCAGCCTGGGACGAGGAGCGCAGCGCTCTCATCGCGGTCGTGGGAAGCGACCTTCCGCTGCCGGCCGTGGTCGCCGCCATGGTTGGCAGCCGGAGTTCGTGGTGAGCCATGCTCTCCTTCTGCGAACGTGTCATGTCGCAAAAGGAGAGCGCCGAGCGGGATCGGGTGTAGACCCATCTCGGCGCCGCAGAGACCACATGGGGTCGCCGTCCCTATCTTAGCGGCCCCCGAGATGTGACGCAACACGCATCCAAAGCCGCGTCGCTAAGCGGCATTGCATGGAGAGGCGGTCCTGGCGCGTCTGTCGCACGGAATCCCGGGACTGTCTCTGAAGTGCACCGATGGTGGCCGACGCGGGGTTTTTAGTCGGTATTTCAGTGCGCAGACTACGATAGGGACCCGACCCAGCATCCACTTGCTGGGCTCGGAAGGCGTACCGGTGAGTCCGACCCACACCCGCCCCTTCGGGGGTGGGATGGTCCGTAAAGGGATTTTCACCGCGAGAAAAAAAAAGTATTATAGAATTTAACGCTATGATTGTTACCTGTGATAAAAAATATTACTCTCATTTGAACTACGTGTTTTATTACAGAAACCATTATTCTTATACATTTCCTAATACGATATTGGAATTTTATACAATGCCTAGGAAATGTATACATTTCCCAGGATATGTATGTATAAAATAATTATTGAAAGAATATTTTATACATTTCCTAAATAGCTTCGGTATTGTATACATGGTGGTCACGGGTTCGAATCCCAGGGCACACCTCTGACTTTTCGGAGTCATGTGTGTATTGATAGTCAATCACCACGCACTAAAACGGTGAAGGAAAACATCGTGAGGAAACCTGCATACCATATGGATTCATAAGAATTTCTATGGTATGTAAGTCCGCCAACCCGCACTAGGCCAGCGTGGTGGACTATATAACCACTCTCAATCGTATTCTCGATTGTAGAGTAGGCCCGTGCCCTGCAGTGGGACGTATATGGGTTGATACTGATTGTATACATTTCCTAGGAGCTGTATACAATTCCTAGACTTCATACATTTCCGGTAACATATATACAAAGATAAAAAAAACTATCGGTTACTTTGTTACCTTTCATCATAATCAGGGTGCATGGCGAATAATTCCAGCAAGAAAGCATTTGGCGGCCCCGAATAACGTATAGGTTCTGGCGCCTTGTATGTTGATCCCATTGCACTAGCTGTGAACAGATCTCAATTTTATTCTACTGGTATAGAAGTCTTAAAGCCAGAATACCTCGACTCAATCGGGCTAGAACCTCTGTTTTATAGATAACCGACGTAAAGCAGCTTAAGGGAAAATAATTCGTACACTTTCACCTTCCCAGACCCACGATCAAAAAGCACCAATTTCTCGCTGATACATATTCTAATTCTTGGCTATATTGCAATAATTATCATCAGCGTTAATTGAATTATAATAAATAAATAAATCTGGTGTACGGCCACTTATTCGTAGAAAAAATAAACAAAGTAATCTAAACTAGTTCCGATTATGTAAAAACGTGTACCACCTAAATAAACAGAAATAAAATAATAATTATAATATATTATAACATTTAGATTTATCTTTTTTTGTTTTCTCTTCCAGAGGTGATTCCTTGCGGTTGTGTTTGCTTGTGCTGTCTATCATCTTCATAATACTGTCTGCGGGACTGTAAAATAATCAGGTTAATATATCACTGGTGGTAGGTCTCTCATATGTGAGAGGCTGCCTGGGTGGGTACCACCGCAATGTCTATTTCTCCCGTCAAACAGCAGTTTAAATGCACTGTTGTGTTTCGGATTGAAGGACATTGTAGCCAGAGTAACTACTGGACATATTGAGACTTAACATCTTCTGTCTCAGGATGGCGAGCGCAGTGGGATGTCAAGCATTGCTTTGTAACTCAAGGTGTTGTTTGGTTTTGCTACTGTTCATGAGCGGTCGCATCGCTTACCATCAGGCGAACGGCATGATCGTCTCGCCATTCATTGCAATAAAAAAAAAATTGGAAATATTTTAACAACATGCACTTCCTACAACTACGACAAATTGTTGTTATTATTATAATTGAATAAGAAATCGCATCAAATTACCGATTCGACGTAGTATCTTTTCTAATATACTATCATTTTTATTTTGTACCATTCATTTTAAAGACTGATAAAGGACGTCATTATTACGTGCAGTTAGAATATTATTATTTTTACACAGGCACAGTATTATAACTGCACTACACCTGCTGGTAAGCACAAATGCCGTCCAGGCAGACAATTATGCCCGCTAAGATGATTCTTCGCAAAATAAACACAAGACGCCTATATTTGTTGAAACATGACATAAACACCATAATTACTCACCCACTCCCAAAAGCATCATAAGACAACAACTTCGGCACTCGCAGTAAGTCAGTATCAATATTTACAATGTCGAATTCCAGTTCATCTTCCTCATCTTCTAAGAGGTTTAATATGTCGAGCTGAGTGGAAGGGCCTAGCTGAGACATGCTGCGATTAGCAAGGTTCTCTGGACGTAAATCTTTACCGTCGTCTTCTTCCAACACCCATGCTACCTTCAAACCGAATTGTAGATTTAAGATTAGAGATAGACCTCATAACTGCATACTAAGATAAATGTCAATTTTTTCATTGCATTTCGTGGCGATACGAGCATGCCATTTGCCTAATAGTACCAGTGCTCGTGGACAGTATCATATACTGCTACACATATTATGAGAGACAAACCACCAGTATTGTGTTATAATATTGTGGCTGTCCAAAATTATGAAACTTTCAGTTCCCATCAACACCGAAGAAGTCATTTTAACCTATTGTACCATTTGGGAGGCTGCCAAATGCAGATTAACAACTACGTTTTTGTTCTATGCCCGTTAATAACTACTGGCCCCGTCAATATTTCACGAGTGATAAGAGATTTGAAATAATAAAATAACCTTAGATTTAGTTTCTTTTGCCCTTATCGAAGTGGAATCTGTAGTAGTCGACAAACCCTGTGTACTGTCCGCCATCCCAGCCATATTCATACCTGAAAAACTAATAGTACCCATGTAATTTTTAGGTATGTACCTCAGAACAAGAACTAAGCATTGTTCTGAGGTATGTACACAATGTTAAAAATCAAGAGTCTTGCAAAGTTCGTCTTCGTTCCTGTCATGTAAAATCTAGATACTGAATAAATCAAATATCTACTACATGTATATCAGATCTCAGAAAATGCGTAATTTAGACCCAACATATTTTAATTACGTCATTTTTTAAAGATTATAATCCTTTCAATCGATTGAATTGTCAATTAGCCGTAAATCAGCAGACATGTTTTGTGTTCTTTTATAATGATTTTCTTTTCGACATTATAAGAAACATTCTTTATAACATATACAGATCGTAACTAACCTAACAACAGAATCCACCTCCTTGCAGTGCTTTTTAAAATGCGATTTGCTCAGATGCCTTAAGCCAGCAAACGGAGACAATTCAAAGCTCTCCTCCAATGCTTCATAGTTAATCTGAGTGTTGAGACACATCACGCCTACTGCCACCTCTTTATGCTTTAGGAAACAATATTTAGTCGTTTCAGTATTATTTTATCATCGTTTAGAGGAAATATATGAAACTTAGTTAATTTAATTTTTATTTTAGCGCGATTCTCACGGTCATCTTTTTTTAACCCCAAATGTCCAGAAGAGCCTATCTTTAGTTTTAAGTCAATGTTTATTATTTACCTCGCAAACAAGTAACACTCGTTCCGATTCCGGATGCCTCGAAATAAGCTCGCTGACATAATATTCGCCGTACATCTGACGCAAACGCGACGAATGTCTATCAATTATCGGCACAATATCGTCATTGTCTTCTTCACTGCAAGTACATACATACACAAAATATTACCTAAGTATATTTTGTACCTTCGCTAAGGGTTAATTAGGATCAAAGCGGTCGCTTCACGTCTGTTCTTTGTGATTGGTCAACGTCGACCCATTCATAAGTAAGTATCTATTTAAAGAAAGGTAAACTACAGTGTGTCTCTACTTCTTTCTTCTTACATCTTCTATATATATAAAAATAAAACCCGTTTCGCGTTGTCACGGCATCACGCGTGAACGGCTGGACTGATTTGGCTGATTTTGGTCTTGAAATATTAGTGGAAGTCCTGGGAAGGTTTTAGGGGTGAGAGAAATAGGAAAATTTCTGAGGAAGATACTAAAAACCTTTTTTTTGGGTATCGTTCAAGCGTGATGCGTCCAGCCAATATAGGGTGATCTTTGTTTATTTGACGGGAGACGTAAAAGACGGTCCAGCTTCAACTACCATCCAACGTAAAATGATCTATCTTTCCATTGTCTTTCATTGACGGCTGACGAAATAGAACAAAATTCAAAAATGTGTACATCGTGTATATAATATTATCTAGATACGGCGTCTTGCGCATAATTTTGTTAAATATAAATTAAAACGATGTCCATATCTACCAAAATCGCCCATTGTTTTTTGAGATTATTGCAACAGTTTTAAACAAGGTATACTCTATCGAAGCGTTTTGCCGGAGTACACCAAAATATATCTAATTTTAATTTTTCGTTTTCATAAACGACATTGTTTTTTGAATTGATACTTTTAGATGCGCTGGGGGACATATTTAAATTTCGCATTAGTATTGTTTTCAGACTCAAGAATAAAAAAAATATTGGTACGTTGATGCCGTATCTAGACATTATAATGAAACGATATGCAGTTTTATATTTTTAAATATTTGTTCTATTACTTACGTCACCTGGTAAGGCAGTATGAAGGTTTTATTAATTTGTATATGGTAACGTACTAGACGCGACTGCCAACAAGTTGACGATGGTCACGGGTTCAAATCCCAGAGCACACCTCTGACTTTTCGGATTAATTTCTACGTGAAATAAAATCCGCCAACCCGCACTAAGCCAGCAGGGTGGACTATAATATCTTCTTCTTTAATATAAAAATGAATCGCAAAATGTGTTGGTAAGCGCATAACTTAACAACGCCTGGACCAATTTGGCCAATTCTTTTTTTAAATGGTTATTATTACTTTATTACTAACAAAAAGTAATGGCGTGCAATATTATTAGGAAAAACAGCATTTTGGTGCTGAAATAACGGACGGAATATTGGATGGACAATAAAAAACGCTAAAGTTTTTAATTTCAAAATTTCATAAGGCAATCTTTATATGTACATGTATAGGGAGAGACGGGATATAATAGAGTGGAAGGTACGGGAGAGGGCTGGGATAGCTGACAGATTTGATAGGACGTAATGTAAATGCACGTTATAAGATGGGATGGATAATTTTATTTTTATTTTCTTTATTTGGGAAAAAAAACATCATTACAATAAAATATATGCTAATAGTGTACATGTTAAAAATATAAGTTAAAGTAACAACCACGACATTTTCCACATATTAATTAAATGATTAATTACATTGCTGTGTCTGGGACATGCCATAAGGCTTGGTAGCACAGTCTATCTAATAATATATATATGTGCATATATGCACATACAGGGTATCTCAAGACTGCTACCGAAAACGAAGCCGGGTGGTAGTTTAAGCGACTTCAGACACAATGCAACAGAAAAAGTTGCAAAAAAAAGCGACAATTTTTTTTTGGTTATTTTTTTCCTTTGACCATATTTGGGTGGTAAATACATTTTTTCCTAAAATAATAGTGTATACCCTTTTATTTATAAATAATCTAAGGTATAAAAGAGTTTAAATTATTATTTTAGCAAAAACTATGGATTTACCACCCAAAAATGACGATATTTAAAAAATCATAAAAAATAATTGTCGCGTTTCTTTGCAAAATTTTTAGTTGCATTGTGTTTGTAGTTACTAAAACTACCACCCGGCTTCGTTTTCGGTAGCAGTCTTGAGATACCCGGTATATACATACAGGGTATCTCAAGACTGCTACCGAAAACGAAGCCGAAAGCGAATAATAAAATGTTGAAGAATATTAACAATGGACACAAAATAAACATTACCTAATCATTTGTAAATATTATCTTATACAGGGTATATCAAGACTGCTACCGAAAACGAAGCCGGGTGGTAGTTTAAGCGACTTCAGACACAATGCAACAGAAAAAGTTGCAAAAAAAAGCGACAATTTTTTTTGTTTATTTTTTTCCTTTGACCATATTTGGGTGGTAAATACATTTTTTTCCTAAAATAATAGTGTATACCCTTTTATTTATAAATAATCTAAGGTATAAAAGAGTTTAAATTATTATTTTAGCAAAAACTATGGATTTACCACCCAAAAATGACGATATTTAAAAAATCACAAAAAATAATTGTCGCGTTTCTTTGCGAAATTTTTAGTTGCATTGTGTTTGTAGTTACTAAAACTACCACCCGGCTTCGTTTTCGGTAGCAGTCTTGAGATACCCGGTATATGCATATACGCACACATACACATACATATACACACACATACATACATACACAAACACATATATATATATACATATATATATATATATATTGCTTATAATTAACAATTATCAGTCTGCATTAGTGTCTTTAAAATTAGATTTTTATAGTTCGTTTTTGTTACGGCGAAGACATCAACATCTGTGAAATAACTATTATAAATTGTCGCTGTCGCTGCAGAGGCGCTCGCTTACCGGCATTCGTTCGGCACGTAGTAGTCGCGAACAATGGGTAGTCGCGAACTCCACGACGCCGACTTACTCGGGGAACCACAAAGCCTACTCTATTTATCAGATCCATACAATCCAAATTGTTGTTGCATAAATCGTAAAGAGTCATCATCTGAAGAAGCTTTCTTCTTTTTTCTAATGGAAGTAAATTGTATTGTGATAACAGTTGTTCATATGGCACTCGTGCACGATGGCATCTATAATGTACTATACGAAGGAATTTCCGTTGCACTCGCTCCATGGCCAAATTTATACTTGTCATAGAAAGGATCCCAAATCAGACAAGCGTATTCTAATTGCGAACGAATCATTGATCTATATAGATATATATAGGTAGAGGAGCGTGAAAAGTCTGTAGTGGTTCGCATTACGAATCCAAACATTTGGAACGCTTTGGTTAATAATTTTTCAACATGTAAGTTTAAGTGTAATTTAGAATCAAGTAAAACTCCAAGGTCCTTTATATGAGTTATCTTTGTTAAAATATGATCGCCTAAAGAGTAATCGTATTTAATGCTGTTTTTGTTTTTAGTAAAAGTTATTATGTTGCATTTGGGGGCACTGAGCCTTAACTTATTTAGCGTGCAATACTCAACGAGTCTATTTAGGTCACTTTGGAATTTTAAGCAATCACTTGTTTCTTTAATTACCTTGAAGATTTTCAGATCATCAGCATATAATAAAAATTTTGTGTATTTAAAACAGGTGTTTATGTCGTTCACAAAAATGTTAAAAAGAAGTGGCCCCAATATGGATCCTTGTGGTATTCCGGACGTAACTTTAACGCATTGCGACTTATATCCATTAATTACAACAATCTGACTTCTATTGTTTATGTATGAACAAAACCAGCGTAAAAGGTTGCCTCGTATACCATTGTATGCGATCTTGTTTAACAAGATTTCACTATCCACTCTGTCAAATGCTTTTTGAAAGTCAGTGTACACCGCGTCGATCTGATTGCGTTGGTCTAGATTTTTAAATAAATAGTCTGTAAATATTGTCAAGTTTGTCACTGTTGACCTTTTTTTTTTTTTTTTTTTGTTTTTCCTCTATGGCAATATATGTCGTTTCGACAGTGAACTTTATGTATAAAATTATGGCAACGTAGTTAGTATACTGAAACAAACACAATCACTCGTAATGTATATACTTAATAAAATAAAACATTGTAATATAAATAGTTGTTAAAACATTGAATAACATAGTCAGGTATACCACAATACAACAAAGACCGGATTTCAATATCACAGTCTGATGGCGTTACATCTTATGAAGGTAATTATAGCTTCGAAGAGACGAGGGGAGGAGTGAGTTAAATGACAAGGAAGGTTAATAGGGGCAGGAATGTTTAAAGATCTTAAATGACTGTATAGATCAAATGGGGAGGTATTTCTAGGACAATTAAAGAATATATGCTCCAGACTACCCTCGTCCAGCCCACATTCGCATAGGGAAGAATCCCGAACCCGAATTTTGTTTAAAAATACAGGAGAAGAGCAGTGGCCTATACGAATTCTGGAAATTGTAGATATGACAGGTTTGGAAACGTTTTTAAAATTGAAGAACCAAGGTTTAGGTGTTATGGTTGGTTGTATGGCATAGTAATAACTGCCTTTTTGTTTTGCAGAATTGTTCCAGTGTTCCTGCCATGAAGACAGCAATGTCCTTTGAGGAAGGCTTAATAGGTCGTAGTTATGATGCACAAAATGCTTCAGATCTGATGATGTTGAACAAATTGCATTCTTAGCCAACCTATCTACATACTCATTACCCTCAATACCTGAGTGGCTCGGAATCCAAGTTAAATGCACTGTATAGCCCTTCCTTGAACAGGAGTATAGACATTTTTTAATTTGTAGAAGCAGTGAACTATGAAGTCTATCCTTGTAAGGGTTTTGGCAAAGTGCTTTAAGACAACTCAGCGAATCCGTGAATATAACGCCCTTATTGATATTATGGGATTCTATATAGCTACATGCTTCTAGGAGGGCAATGCATTCTCCTGTATAGACTGAAGATTCCTTGGGACATTTAAATTGTAGGACAATTTTAGAATTTTGATAGTACACGGCAGCTCCTGTATAGTCATCATAAGTAAACTTGGATGCATCAGTAAAAAATCTTTGGAAATCATGCCAGCGTTCTCCAACCAATGCATTGAAAATCCTATCAGCTGACACCATATCCTTGGAAAGTCCAATATCTAGGAAGATGTCAGGTCTAAAGTGGAGAATTTCGAACTCGCAGTTAAATAGTGGGAGTTTGTGTAGCTTTATTATTGGACCCTCTAAATTTTTAAAGGACCGATAGGATTGGAGGTAAAGGGGAATTTCGTTATGGATCCAATAGGTAGATTCATTGCAAATTCGATCTAATTTTGAAATTTTTCCATACAGAGGATGGGAAGTATTGCCACAAATTCTACTCCAAAAGCGGGTGGCAAGACATTGTCTTCTCAAGGATAACGGCGGTTCCGAACATTCAACTTGCAACGCATTATTTGGAGAGGACTTCATGCAGCCAGATATAATTCGGAGGCATTTAGCTTGTAGCTGGTACTTTTGGTAGCTTTTACTGGTGGTAGGTCTCTCATATGTGAGAGGCCATCTGGGTAGGTACCACCGCAATGTCTATTTCTCCCGTCAAACAACACTGCTTAAATGCACTGTTGTGTTTCGGATTGAAGGACATTGTAGCCAGAGTAACTACTGGACATATTGAAACTTAACATCTTATGTCTCAGGATGGCGAGCGCAGTGGAATGTTGCTACTGTTTATGAGCGGTCGTATCGCTTACCATCAGGCGAACGGCTTGCTCGTCTCGCCATTCAAAGCAATAAAAAAAAAAAAAAAAAAAAAAAAAAAGCTGATCCAGTCTAGATAACACCCCCTTGTTGCATGGAAAACACCAGCTAGTACCTTCAGCATAGGGATTACCCGTTCAGATTTTTTGATTAAATGGTTAATGTGGCTTACGCCAGTTAATTTGGAGTCCAAGTATACTCCCAAAAATTTTGTCTGAGAGACAATTGGTTTAACATATCTATCTATGTCTATTTGTATCGGAGGAAGTTGTCGTTTTCGGGAGAATATGACCACAGAACTTTTCTGCGGTGAGAGGCTCAGGCCATGTCTCAAAAGCCAGCGATTCAGAGATTGAAGGGAGAGGCAAAGGGATGATGCTGCATCATGGATTGAGTTATTAATACATAATTTCGACAGCCTCCGTGGCGCAGGCGGTTAGACGCCGCCTGTGAAACGAGAGGCCGCGGGTTCGATCCCCGCACCGAGAGAAATGTTTGTGCGGCCCACAAATATTTCTCTCGGGTCTGGGTGTTTGTGAGACCGAAAAGTCTCTCGTAGTTCCTGATACCCACGACACAAGACTCGATCTTAATGTGGGGTCAGGACTATGTATGTGACTGTTGGGTGTTATTATTATTATTATTATTATTATTACATATAAAGCCAGATCGTCGGCGTATTGAAGGATGTGGCAATTGTAGTTTAGGCAAGACCCAATATCCGCTGTGTAAAGGTTATACAAAATTGGGCTCAGTACGGAGCCTTGAGGTAAACCCTTCCATGTTAATCTTTCATCGAATTGCTCACCAGGGACTCTTAGGGTCAATGATCTTGACGTGAGCATAAGGCATATACATTGAACCATCCTTGCCGGGAATCTCAGCTGAAGCATTTTCTGCCTGAGAGTGGAAAGGAGGACATTGTCGTATGCAGAAGATACGTCTAAAAAGGAAGCAACCACTGAGTCATTTCTGGAGAGGGCGAGTCGAATATCTGTAACTAACACTCCGACGCTGTCCATGGTACCGAGGCCTTTTCTAAATCCAAATTGAGAGTTTGGGAGCAAGTCTCTCGACTCCACAATCCACTCTAATCTGTTTTTGATTAACTGTTCCATAATTTTAACCAACACTGATGACAAAGCAATTGGTCTGAAGCTGCTAGGATCGCCCGGGTGCTTGCCTTGTTTTAAGATTGGGATAATAATTTGCAACTTCCAATACTTTGGTATTAGGCCATGATAATAAGAAACATTTAATAATTCCAGAAAGTATGTTTTTGCTCCTATGCCAGAATGAACTATAAAAGAGTAAGGCAGTCCATCAGCACCCGGAGCAGAGTCCCGAACACTACTGAGGACCAAATCTAGTTCTGCCATTGTAAATGGATTATCATGTGGATCTTCAGATGTAAATACGGGGGGAATGTAAGCTTCTTGTAAGGTGGGTACATAAGGGGGAGCTATTTTATCAAAAAACAGATTGGCGGTCTCCCGGGAAATAGTAGAGGCAAGTGAAGAAGAGCAACCAGATCTGAATTTATTTATTCTTTTCCAAACTACTGTATGGGGTGTAGAGGGTGACAGCGTGTTGCAAAAATTCGCCCAACCAGTGCGTTTTTTCCTCCGTAACAGTCTTTTAGATTTTGCATATACCTGCTTGTAGATCAACAAATTTTGGGTGCTCATATCACTGCTGTATTTCCTCTCTGCATTGTTACGCTCTTTGATAGCCGAGGTGCATTCCCGATCCCACCATGGTGGGGATGGGATTTTGAGCCTGTCACTGTTTTTGATTGGGAAACAGGAATCAGCGCAGGAGTTTATGGCTTGTATGAATTGCTCACAACAAATATTCACGTGAGAGTTATTAGTGTTATCAAAATTTGAGTCATTTATTTTAGGTAATGTAGTGATCTTATGCTCTAAAAGTGATGCGAATTTAGACCAATCTGGGTCTGATAAATTATATTTTAATAACGGGGGGTATGTTTTTTCAAAGTACGTTCGATGGGCAAAAGAGATGATTATAGGGTAGTGATCACTTCCATGAGTCAGATCTGTGCATTGCCAACAGGCAGATGCTGCAATATCTGGAGAGCAAATAGAAAGATCGACGCAGCTTTTTCTTTGTCCGGGTAAGACTCGGCGAGTGGGACTACCATTATTTAGAATGCAAAGATTTAGGTCGTCTAGAATTTCCACCAAGCCTGTTGCGAAGGGATCACAGTGGTCGGAGCCCCATCTGTAATGATGACAATTGAAGTCACCCATAATCAATAAAGGTCTACTTAGATTTTCAAACGTTGTTTTGATTATGGGCAAAAAGTCACGATCGGGATGGGCGATATAAATAGAGACCACGGTAATGCCGTCTGCTCTACCCACTACTATGTTTATATCTCTTATAAAGGAAGGTAAGGGGGATATTACAAAAGGGAGTCGGTTATTAGTTAGGAGGGCAGAACCTCCGTAGCCATCAGGTCTGTCGCAAAAATATTGTACTGTGGTACTCGGAAACTAAGACTTGGATGCAACCAAGTCTCAGCCATAGCACAAGCCAATGGTTTAAATTTGTTGAGTAGAAAAATCAGGTCGTGCTTCTTATGTTGCACGCTCCTCACATTCCACTGGAGAAATATTAGGGGGGGAGCCATTTTTATAATTAAGTAAGGTTGTTAAAAGTTCATGGGCAATGTTGGACGGTTGTTTGGATGATGATGGGTGGTTATGATATTGGGAAGAATTTGTTGATAGAAGTAAGGTCAAGATTTGGGTAATGAGGTCAATTGTGGTAGGGTCTAGGGATGTATTGAGTGCACATCCATTATGCTGTGAAGATTTTGGAGGGTTAACAATAGTGCGATGAGCTACTTTATTATATGCTGGGGATAAGGGAATATGAGTCTTAGGTGGACGGGAAACTGTTTTGCGGTGGGAGACGGGAGCTTGGACTTGGGTAGATTTGAGGGTTTCCGCATAACTACGTGATGGCGATGAAACGGGGGTCATTTTGCTAGCTTCGGCGTACGATATGCTTTTCTCCACCATGATAATTTTGATGGATCTCTGTCTACTATACTCTGGGCATGCTTTGCTATTTGCAAAGCGCTCACCAGAGCACAACACACAGAAAGCATCACTCTCCGTAACATCGCAACCACTTCCAGGGTGGTCTTGTCCACACTTGATGCAGCGTGGCCTAGACCTGCACATATCCTCTACATGGCCGAATCTGCAGCATTTTCGACATTGAATTGTGGGGTATATATATCGTTCGACTGGGAGGGACGTATAACAGCAGTAGACTCTTTTGGGAAGAACTTGCGCATCGAATGTAAGAACGCAGGTCTCAGTGTGTTTCCACTCCGAAACCCCGTCCCTGGTAATTTTCCGACTAATGCGTCTAATTTTAAGGATACGGCCGCATCCTGGTGGAACGGTTATATACTTTTTTGCTGTTTCTTCATCCATGTCGGTTGGGACTCCAGAAACCACTCCCATTCTGGTTACATTGAATGTCGGAATGGAGGCGTTGTATTTATGTTTAGCTAATAGTGTATTTGTTAGAAATGAGTTCGCATCTTGAGGAGAAGCAAACTCCACGGAGACACGATTTCTCCCTATTCTCTTCACGCCATCTCTTACAATATTGTGTATGTTTTGATTGTAAAGAAATAATCCAAAAGTTACTGGGTGTAGAAAGGTGCCAGAATTAGGTTGGGATTCGATTCGAGACACATGGACCAGAAAGGGAGCCCTATCTTCAGCATTATACCTGGTTCTTCCGATATAGCTTTTGGACTGCTTCGATGGACGAATATCTGTCTGTTTGTCATCACCTGCCGGTCGTTTATTCGAGGCGTTTGCATGAGAAGCAGAGTTATCATTTTCTAGTATACTAGTCGCGACTTCTGCAATTTGCGAAAGGGGACTTAAGTTGTTAGGGTAAGAAGGAGGGGCAGATGACGATGGGGATAACGGCATATTAATGTCGGGAGGGTCAGGAGGTTTATTTCGTTCGTAGTTCATTGTGAAAATAGACTTACCAACTTGTAGACAAACAAATAAAGACAAACACTTAGACAAAAGTACACACACAACACTACGTTATAAATACCGTATATAATATAATATATAAAACAAAACAAATAACTAAAACAATAATTCACAGTCGTGACCGATTTAACAAAATAAAAATAATCAATTTGAGATAAGGAAAAATAAATTCAAGACACACGTGTTACTCATAGACACACTGTGGCGAGAATCGACCTTTTTTTAACAAAGCCATGTTGTTCCGGAATGATATATTTATGTAAGGTAGGATAAATTGCGGTGTGCACTAACCTCTCAAAAAGTTTTGAAATTGTACATAATATTGATATAGGTCTGTAATTTGTGACATCCGATCTGAGCCCATTCTTGTAGACAGGGGTGATGTTAGCACGTTTCCATATATCTGGAAAGTACCCTTCATGCAGACATTTGTTAAAAATAATACAGAGTGGATTACAAATAATATCAGCTGTCTTCTTAAGGAATATACCTGGGACTGCATCTGGCCCCGGACCCTTGGACGGTTCTATGCTTTTTAATTCTTTAAGTACGGTGTTTACGTCAAATGATAAATCGTTAATTAGCGTACATTGGTTAGATAAGGCGTTCGGAGGTGACCAGTGTGAGGTGTATGTGGAGGCTTGATAAACGGAGTGAAAGAAGGACGAAAAAAAATTACATATTGTTTCCGGGTCGTGAGATGTTTGATTAATATAAGTCATCACTGACGGTATACTGTGTTTATTTTTTCTATTAGATAGGTAGGTCCAGAAATACTTCACGTTATCTTGAATAGAGTCCTCAACGGATTGAATATAATTTTTATAACAGTTAGCAACTTCAATGTTAAATCTCGAACGGTACATAGAAAATATTTCATAATCCGACTTATTTTGGTAAATTTTCCACTTTATCCATGATTTCTTTTTATTTCTAAATATGTGTATAAGAGAGGGGCTAAACCATACAGGATATCTAGAAGACCTAGGCTTAGATAAGGGGACCTGGTTTTTTATGATGTTGTAAATATTTTCATGAAACGTGTTGACTGCATTTTCGGCGGAAAGGGGCTCAAGCAGAGTATTCCAATTGATATCATTCATATCGCGGTTTATCAAGTAATAGTCCGCTTTGTAAAAGTTGTACTTACGCTGCACTCGACGCTGCATCGAAGTAATGCAAAATGTGAAAGGTATGATTATGTAAAAGGGAGGATGATGCGCGTCTATGGGTGTAGCCATAGAGTTATGTGGTTGGTGTACTGTACCGCCAATAATGTTAGTGAGGCAGAGGTCTAATATTCTTTCATTAGTGTTTATGTATGAATTAAGTTGTAAGGCGTTATTAATTGCCATAAAATTACGGATGGAGTCACAACCACTGGATTTTCCGGTACACATTAATGAATTACAATTGGGTTGTCCTGCCCAACTCGCCTCGGGAATGTTATAATCGCCAACCAATATAAATTGTGTAGCATTACTGTCTCTAAGTAGCTTGTTTAATAAAAGAGAAAGGACGGGACGGATCGGGAAGAGACTGAACAGACGGATGAGACGGGATTGAGCCAGACAGTAGGATAGCTATGTCAAGTTTAGGTATACAAGAGATTAATACGAAAAATAACATGTATTTGGTGTGGAGTGGAATCAAAAAATATATGCACCCAGGCGAAGCTGGGTCGGGCCGCTAGTTATTATATAAAAATCCAAGTGATAGAGCCACGCTGTTGTCTGTCATGACTCGTCATGAATGGTCAGGCTTGTTCGAGGCGGTACCACTGTCTCATAGGTATCCGACGTGAAGCTTTGCCGTTTCGTTCGTTGAGTGAGATTGCCGGATGCCCTATACGGCTATACACCTTTCCTCTTCTCATTCTTTTTTTTCCCTCTCCCCTTCCTGTTTTATCACATCAATGATCCAAGCGTCATGGATGTTCAGGGGCGGCAGTGATCATTTACCATCAGATGACCTCCAGCCTTTCCAATAAAAAAATCATCAGAATTTGCAGAACATAATGTAAACATACCTACTACTGAAACTAAAGATATGACTTACTGAAAGACTATGTAGCTATAGATAAAATTCGTTAATTATAATAAGTTGTTCATCAACTTCAACAGGTTGCAAGGTTCAGGATTAATTACATTATCTTTTAGCACGAGTATTAAGGATGATATTTGCAAGGTAAATACTAACACAGCCCGTCTGATCCTCAGTCTTGGACTGACCTCGTTTCTGTCAGCAATACTAAGCGCGGGCAGAATATCGCCGGGCACGCCTCGCTCCATCGCCTGAACTCGTCTGAAAGACGCTTCTGATCGAGACTGCCCAGGTACCAACACTACAAATTAAGGAACTTATTCATTTCTAATATTTTAAGTCCTATCAACAGTTCCATATTTATCTCAGTTTCATTTCCTGTAGATAGCTTTGATAAGCAAATTTTAAATACAACTCTGAAATATTGCAATGTTTCCTTTTTTAAATATTTCCTGACATATTTGAGTTTTATATAAATTAAATTTAAAATTACACTTTCGGAGATATCCAACTGTTTGTAATACTTACAGGGGTATCCCAACATGGATTTCACCATCGCAATGTGTTGAACATAAGCATCGTGCATAAAAATAGACTTTAGCATACTGTCGACTATATCCCGCGCGTAAATCTCGTTCCAGCATATCAGATGAATGAATAAAGTGTTTCGAGAATTTAGTTCGACTGCCCTGGAAATAACCATTAAATGAAATGAAATTTATTTATTGATCAAGTAGGCAATAAAAGAGCTCTTACAAGTCAATAATTAAATGAATTAAAAGCTTAGCAATTCAAACGCTTGATGTAAATCTAGAGACTGAGTTGTATTTCCGCACCGATAAAACTTTTATGTCAATAAAGTATTATACTAGATTTATATTTCGGGTTTGGATGTTTGAAACCAAGCAGCGTCACGTAATTAGTGATTGATACACATAAATGATGACAACTTTCTATTTAAAGTGGTGTTCGTATGAATAGTATCTGGGGGCGCGGCCGAGCCCCCTCCAAGTCGAGCTATAGGCCGTAACATCCTTTTCTCGAAGCAATTCAGACCATTTTCAACCCCCTATAACTTTGTTGTGGCTAAAGCATGAAGCTTGAATTTTCAGTTACTAAGCAGGCATTGTGTAAACACGGTATATTTAAAATTTCATTCAATTTGAACCAGTAGTTTAAGAATTGTAGCATGTCAAACTTTCTTAATTTTGTCACTCACTGACTGACTGACCGATCATCAAAAGTCTAAGGCACTTCTAGCAGACATAGAACCTTCAAATTTAGAATATAATTAGTGTTTAGTGTCTAAAGTAAGGGAAAATTCAAACATTTCATAATTTGTGTCTAGTTTTCTAGATAGACCAACTGCGTGAATAACTTTGTAATCCTATATAAATGTATAGGATTACAAAGTTACGTTTGCAGTTAATGAATCATTGTACCCGTATATAATGGAATAATAGTTGTAGATAGATATCTATATACATGAGGCATAACAGGAGGGGATATAGAGAGGGAAATGGTGTATTCAGCCCATGAAACTGTACAACATTCCTCTAGAAAAACCTGACGAAGAAAAACTTGCAAATAAATAGATTAAATAACTCGAAAATATCAATTACTATGAAAGAAAGAACATTAATAATCAAATCCGCTATATTTGTGATAAATTGATACCTACAAAAATAAGAAAAATCCATAAGACAGAGGCTTTAAGAAAAATCGTTAGTGATATTCTAGAAGTAAGAAGTACCGAAAAGGAAAAAAGTAGGACTCTAGAAAAAGACGTGAGATCCCATCAAAAACATCCTGTAAAAAAATTCCAAGTCTCGCAGCTCAGGTTTTCTACCGCAAAAAGTTGTGAGATGCATGTAATACCAAGTCGATTAATTTATTTAGTCCTTAAGGGACCTTCTATATAAAGTTATTACGTTAGGTATTACCATATCAATATTAAACATTCTTTATGTTTTAAATAAATAGATCGACTTGGCCAGCAGCATTATGTATAAATCGTACGATACATTATGTTTTCATGCGATGGCCAAGTCGATCCATTTATTCAAAACGTAAAGAATTTTTAATATTGATATGGTAATACCTAACGTAATAACTTTATATAGAAGGTCCCTTAAGGACTAAATAAATTAATCGACTTGGTATTACATGCATCTCACAACTTTTTGCGGTAGAAAACCTGAGCTGCGAGACTTGGAATTTTTTTACAGGATGTTTTTGATTGGATAATAAATAATAATAACACCCAACAGTCACATACATAGTCCTGACCCCACACTAGGATCGAGTCTTGTGCCGTGGGTATCAGGAACTACGAGAGACTTTTCGGTCTCACAAACACCCAGACCCGAGATAAATATTTGTGGGCCGCACAAACATTTCTCTCGGTGCGGGATCGAACCCGCGGCCTCTCATTTCACAGGCGGCGCCTAACCGCCTACGCCACGGAGGCTGTCAGAGTATGTACTTAGTATGTTGACTGTCAGTAAATTCTAAGTAGTATTACTCTTATTTTGTCAGCAGGCGTTGCACTTACGATCAGGCGCGCAACTTACAATATGAACGACAGAAACTTTTCAATTAAACATACGTACCTACATTTGATAATATGTAAATCTTAAGATAAATAATTTGCAGAGACATTAAATAAAATGATAAATAAACGTACTTATATTTTGTCCAAATATATTCTTCCCAAGCCTGAGGATGGACAGAGGGTATTAGTGGATAATCTCTTGCTGCTAAAAAACCCACGATGGTGTCATTACAATCCAGTTGACATATTGATAGAACTGCATTTTCACTAAGGATAAAATTAAATTTAATTAATTAACGCGTGTACCGGTAAAACACAACATATTATATTTTATGTTATTAAATACATTTTAGGCAATATTATTCAAGCTGTATTTGCAATGTTTCTACTGATTAGCCAGGTGATAAGAAAAGTTGGCAAACAGACTGCACTGCGCCAGTACAGCCGTGTAGCCTAGGGAAGTTTATCAGTTCGTAGCTTTTTTGCATCACTTATCAACAATCCGTATCATCTTTTCTACTTTGAGTTAATCATTGACTTACACTCAAAATCGTTGAAGTTAATCAATCATGGCACTAAGCAGTTAATGGTATAATCAAGCCGAATAGTATACTTTGGACAGCTGGACGGCATCAAATTTTACCATCTATTCGGAGTACATTGTACACTGTCGGTGTAGTATTAAAAACTTCGAAATAAACTTACATCAGGTAAATAACATTGAAAGTGTTTTCTATTCGAAAATTCTTTGATACAGATTCATTAACAAGGTCCAAGATGAAGGGCGCATCTTCAACTGTCGCTAGCCGCAATCTGCCTAGAGGTGGAGGCCTAAAAATTCTAGATGTCATCTATGAACAACTTTCGTTAAAATGTTTTAAACCAGTGCTCAGACACGGCTCAGATAAATAGTCGTAGTCAAAAGTCGAGCAAATTCACGTCAATTTGACGTTCTTTATTAATATCGTAATGTCACAACAGACAACAATTTCAAATTGTAAAGAAAAGAGGCCCAGATCATCCACATCTATGTCAATAGGGAGTAGGGACCCGTTGTGATCTCTGTTAAGAGCGCTTACACCTTGTGCGCAAAGTCAACTATAGGTATTTCTTCGTTAATTTCACGCACACATAAGCGACCAAACCTGTGTGCGTAGAGCTGCCGCGTCGGCTCGCTATACAGTCAGCGCAACCAAATTTGATCCGTGCGCTTCAAAATTCTAATATTGAATTGAAATGTAACTTATGATTTATATATTGGTAATATTATATCATAAAAATATTTTATTTGCATTATAAGTAGACAAATATTACTGTGCAAGCAATGAACAATACAAATTGAGATACTATTCATATTTTCGTTATTTTTATTTAACATATTTTTTCTATTTTTACATATATAAATTACAAAAAACTCCGGTGGTGAAGCTCAAGACCCAAGCCACCGGCGGTTAGGGAGACAAAGTGAGGAACCGCCTCACAATGCGTGCCGTGTCCAGTAATACTGCCTTCTGTATTTGACCCTTGACCCAACAGCCAATTGAGAGCCTCTGTAGGTGTTGGTCGAGGCTCTTTGGTATTAACCCATGAGCAGAAACGACAATCGGGACAATAATTGTTAAATCGACATCCCACATGTCGGTAACCTCGTGAGCCAAATCTAAATATTTAGACATTTTGTCTTTTTCAGCTTTGACGAGGTTATCGTCATGCGGAATGGTGACGTCAACAAGTATAGCCCGGCGCGCCAATCGATCTATTATCACAATATCCGGCTTATTGGCGACAATAGTCCTGTCTGTGATAACAGATCGATCCCAGTACAGCGTTGCATGACCATTCTCAAGAACTGGTTGGGGAACGTACTGGTAATATGGCACTTCAGAAGTCACAAGTTCATACCGAAGTGCAATTTGCTGATGTATGATCTTGGCTACTAGGTTGTGTCTATGCAAATACTCGCCGTTAGCAAGATACGAACAACCGGAGATAACATGCCTGATGGACTCGCCAGGCGGTGGCATGCCCGACAGATGTCGACCGTACCGTCCTTCAGGATTTCCTATAGGTGTTCGTCTTAATAACTTCGTCCATAATTGCAAAGACAAAACCCTCAGTTTCCCCAACGAGGTTACCGAAGCGCAGCCAAGATACAGACGCTAGTCAGTCCACATCAGGCCCATGAAGGGCTCGATAGAACCGACCGTGCAGCTCTTTGCTCTTCCATATACCCTCGCGATCCTTAATACCTACCACCAGAGGTTTCCGCCAGTTCTCGATCGCCAAAGAGAGCGGGGTAAATCCTTTATCTACCATAACTACAATCCTATGCATATCCACATCACTGTGAAGGAAATAATCCCTGAGATTGCACACCTCGCGATTATGCAAGTCCTTAGCATTAAGAATGCCTCGGCCCCCACATATCCGCGGGATGTACAATCTTATCACTGACGAACGTGGATGATGCATACGATATGCAGTCAGGAGAGTTCGGACTTTACGATCCAGGGCATCCAATTCGGTCTGAGTCCATTTGAGTATGCCAAAAGAGTACATGAGTACAGGCATAACCCAACCAAATATTTATATAACCAAATATTTAAATATTTTCGTTATTATTATTGTTAAGTTGCATTCAAATCAGTGTTCAATCAGTAGACACTACGGACGTTTATTAATCATTTCGTGTTCGAACACATGAAAAGAGTTAGGGGCCTTACAACCCCTTACAATTACGAAATATATTTAATTTTATATTACAATACATAACATAATTTAGGCTCGGAATTACATCCCATTATATTATCTGAAACATAATTTATACTCACTACAAAATCATTGTAGGTAATAAAAAAGAAAAAATATGTTTTACTACCAAAGTACTAAGATGTGACAATCGCAGTCCGCGCGTGGCTATTTTTACGACGCACGGCAAAAATCGACTGCAGCCAGGCCGGAGCGACGAGCGATACGTCCTCCCTCTAGAAGGCCTTGCGGCGGTCTGATTTGATGCACGGCGGACAGCGTGTTTTATAGTGGTTTTTAAAATATTTGTAGAAAACATGAAAACTAATTTTATTGAAATAAAAAAATGGCAATTTATTACGCTCTTAAGAGCGTTTGTACCCTTTGCGCGCTTTTTGGCTAAAAAACAGGACTTTTCAAATGAGTTAATAGCCAGCAATAAACAATTTAAAGGTAAAATAATTACTACTAATTATAGACAAGGGTGTCATCTAGGGATTTTGGTGGAAAACATTATAGATTGATGGATAATTTGTGAGTACTATAAGGATTACTGAACACAAGTTTCGTTATTTAGGCTTTAAATGGCAATTTAGAAGATTAAGATATCCGAAATCACTAAATATAAGATGAAAATAAAAGTATTATCCGACTAATAAGACCCTTATGGAGGAATTTTGCTGAGAAAAATAATCTTTTTATGTTTAGTTCCTGAAAAATAAAAATTTAAACAATGCGAAATTATATAGAAACTCTCGTCAAGAACATATTTTTTTTCACCAACTTATCGTATATAATTTTTTATAGCAATCGCATATTATACATTGACTGATATTCTACCGATAGACGAGGCGCGTCATAGAAACTATTTGTCCCGTATTTGTCAAAAGCTCAGTAGCGACATCTAGTACGTTTACTTGAATATTACAAATTATGATCAAAGATTATTAGACAGACAAGACAGTTCATTTGAATAATAGCTTTGCCTAAGATACTGCCTAAGTATAAATACCGTCATAGCAGGAATGTATTTGTAAAGCTTTTTTTTTTATTTACGTGAATTATTAATGGAAATTATGTAAATGAAATTAAATACTCTTACAAGTGCACAAGTCTGTCAGGCAATCAATCAGTGTACAATCAGTCTGACATTTATTATAATAACATTTATGAATTTTTAATAAGCTGATAAGCTTTTTCGAGACTAATAGACAAAAGGAATGGTACACGAGAAGTTTTCAAAAATGACTACCGCATTTGGAATATCTGAAATCTTCGTGTCGAAAATGAATTGAACAAATATACAGGGTATATCAAGACTGCTACCGAAAACGAAGCCGGGTGGTAGTTTAAGCGACTTCAGACACAATGCAACAGAAAAAGTTTCAAAAAAAAGCGACAATTTTTTTTTTGTTTTTTTTTTCCTTTGGCTATATTTGGGTGGTAAATACATTTTTTCCTAAAATAATAGTGTATACCCTTTTATTTATAAATAATCTAAGGTATAAAAGAGTTTAAATTATTATTTTAGCAAAAACTATGGATTTACCACCCCAAAATGACAATATTTAAAAATCATAAAAAATAATTGTCGCGTTTCTATGCGAAATTTTTAATTGCATTGTGTTAGTAGCCACTAAAACTACCACCCGGCTTCGTTTTCGGTAGCAGTCTTGAGATACCCGGTAGGTATGTTCTCATGGTAGCCACTAATATCCGTTCCAATAATTCTGGACAAATATTATGGAGATCTTTTTTTCGTAACCGACGCGGAAAAATATAAAATAATTTTAAATGATATTAGTCTTCAATAACAATGGGTTCGAATAGTCCATTAAGTAATTCATATTAAGAAATATGGTCTAAATATTATCCACTGTTTCAAAACATACATACAACACACAGATTTTGTGTTATTATTTAACAACATATGATTAAAATAAAATACTTACATCAATTTGCAACTACATTCTTCCTATATATTTGTATTTGTATTGTATTCGAATAGTTTATGCCTATTTGGTCCACTGATATGAATGTCCCTTGAATAATCTATATCTTATATAGTTCGTCTCTCTCACTCGACGGGCAATTTTTATGCGCGGAAAGGAGATATACGATTAAGGAGCTCACCTTGTATTTTAACGAGCTCTAAAATATATTTAATCCATTAATAAATAAAAGATCTGTATTATCGGCATTATTCTGCAATATTATATCACTTACGTTGTATTCTTTAATTATATTGTAACTTCAGAAAATTTCGCTGTCGGTTTGACGGGGAAAAGTCAAAATAAATTACTTATAAATATAAACAAAGAGGCGTACTATTGCGCGGCCGTCACGCGGCAGACTGATTCGTGTGCGGTGCATGCACCGCACTTGGGTGGGACACGTTTGTTACAAGGAACGTCTTATCTAGTGTAACATTGATATCGATGATATTATAATAGAAGAACATCTTGTCAATAAATTGCCATTTTTATATTTCAATAAAATTAGTTTTCATGTTTTCTACCATTGACTTATATTCTACCGATAGACGAGGCGCGTCATAGAAACTATTTGTCCCGTATTTGTCAAAAGCTCAGTAGCGACATCTAGTAGGTTTACTTGAATATTACAAATTATGATCAAAGATTATTAGACAGACAAGACAGTTCACGTCAATAATAGCTTTGCCTAAGATACTGCCTAAATATAAATACCGTCATAGCAATAATATAATATGTGTAATGTTTTTTTTTTTTATTTACGTGAATAATTCATGGAAATGATTTAAATGAAATTAAATACTCTTACAAAGTGTACAAGTCTGTCAAGCAGTCAATCAGTGTACAATCAGTCTGACATTTATTATAATAACATTTATGAATTTTTAACAAGCAGAATCATATTAAGAAATTCGCTCTAAATACTATTCACTGTTTCAAAACATACATACAACACACATATTTTGAGTTATTAATTAACAACATAATATGATTAAAATAAAATACATTCTTCCTACATATTTGTATTTGTAATGTATTCGAATAGTTTATGCCTATTTGGTCCACTGATATGAATGTCCCTTGAATAATCTATATCTTATATAGTTCGTCTCTCTCACTTAACGGGCAATTTTTATGCGCGGAAATGAGATATACGATTAAGGAGCTCACCTTGTATTTTAACGAGCTCTAAAATATATTTAATCCATTAATAAATAAAAGATCTGTATTATCGGCATTATTCTGCAATATTATATCACTTACGTTGTATTCTTTAATTACATTGTAACTTCAGAAAATTTCGCTGTCGGTTTGACGGGGAAAAGTCAAAATAAATTACTTATAAAAAGCTTATAAATATAAACAAAGAGGCGTACTTGGTCTGTGACTTGGGTGGGACACGTTTGTTACAAATAACGTCTTATCTAGTGTAACATTGATATCGATGTTTTCTACATATATTTTAAAAACCACTATAAAACACGCTGTCCGCCTTGCATCAAATCAGACCGCCCGCCGCAAGGCCTTCTAGAGGGAGGATGTATCGCTCGTCGCTCCGGCCTGGCTGCAGTCGATTTTTGCCGTGCGTCGTAAAAATAGCCACGCGCGGACTGCGATTGCCACATCTTAGTACTTTGGTAGTAAAACATATTTTTTCTTTTTATTACCTACAATGATTTTGTAGTGAGTATAAATTATGTTACAGATAATATAATGGGATGTAATTCCGAGGCTAAATTATGTTATGTATTGTAATATAAAATTAAATATATTTCGTAATTGTAAGGGGTTGTAAGGCCCTGCAGTGCGATTCACGTAACTTTTTGACGCGCCGATCAAGTTGCGGTGCGGTTACAATTAAGTTTACGCTTTGGTACAAAATGGTATTCTTGTAAGTGTTTAGCTGCGCGTGAACTGCGCGTGAGCTGCGCGTCAACTGTACGTCAGATGTATGAAATTTGTTTGAGATTGACATATACGCGCAGCAGTAGAATACGCTAAAACGTTTGCGTGACGCGAACTTCACGCGAGCGTATTTGACAGCGGTTGTCAAAATTACGAGAATACGAAAAGGGCTGTTTTGATCGAAACTTAACCGCAACTGCACTGCAGCTGAACTTATTAAATTACGTGAATCGCACTACCTAACTCTTTTCATGTGTTCGAACACGAAATGATTAATAAACGTCCGTAGTGTCTACTGTCTACTGATTGAACCATAGATTTAGTATAAAACATAGATCGGCAATGTGAAAGAGATAGAATAATTTAACTCATATGTTAAAGCGAGATGCATGATGCGACCATACGTTTACACAGAAGTAGCCTGCAGTGACCCAGAGTCGAAATATGTCAAACTAAGCGAGCAACAAAATTCGCTTATTTTCATAATTTATTTAATTTTACAGTACTTGGTTATATTTATTAAACGTAGTTTATTATAGTGCATTGTGCAGTGCTAAGGTGTGGTTCATGCAGGCGTAAAAATAATTAAAGTTTTCACAGGTACCGACCACTTTTGCACAATACTATTTTGTGACGATATTATAGAATTAAATGGAAATCCGTGTATACATATCGGTAGAAAAGAATATAGTATTTCATTATATAAATACGCTGAAAGCATCCATTACGTATAAAAAAAAACTTGATTATTAACGTTGAGCATGTTTGATATTTTGGAATGGTTAGGGAATAATTTTGCACCAATTGCTTTATCAGTATAAAAGTACTATCATTTATGTGGTAGAATACAATATTCATTTATTGCGCTATCGTACACAAACATGACAATTTATATTACATTAAAAATTTAACACTTTAAAACTATTACAATTATTTTACATTAAAAAGTTTATCTCTCCGAAAAATCAACTTTCATCCATAATTATTTATTTTTTTCTCTCTTCTTGGCAATGCACTATTCGTGCTTCTGCCAGTGTCGATGTCTTTTGATCTTATTAGTTATTTAAGGAGACTCAATGAAAGTTAGGGAAACGATAGTTTGTATAAGGTACACGGATATTGGGTAACGGATAATTTTGGGATTATACCAGTGGATTAATTTTAGGATGATAGCAAAACAGAATAGGGGCTAAATTTTAATATTATTATTACATATATAAGTAGATAAAATATTATAAATCTTCAAGTTGTTAGTACATAGAAGAGTGGCTATATTGGTAGGAAAAGGTACAGGAATGGACTGCAATTGGTTGTACAAAGGGGCTGAATCATGGTTGGGACAGGAAAATATGATATGATTTAAATCTCCAACATCACACCCACATGAGCAGGTTGAACTTTCAATAATGCCAAGCTTAGCAAGATGGGCTGGGGTACAGACGTGCCCCAGACGCATCCGTATTAAAATAGATGTAGCCAGCTTACTAAGCGTAAACTTGAAAAACCAGGGTTTTATTGGTATATTGGGTTGTATTCTGTAATAATAATTACCCTTGCTACGGCTACTAACTGCCCACAGTTCATCCCAGGATGCCCAGAGATTAGCCTTGCTTAGAGCAGCTAGGTCAGTATAATAATTTTGATATGGAAAAAGGTCTCCACAATCCACCGCACGCTTGGCTAGCTCATCAGCTCTATCGTTCCCTTTAATACCGCAATGACTTGGTACCCAAGCAAAAGTAACTGAATAGTTATATAAGGTACACTGATATAATTTAGACCTAATTTGCATTATTATATGAGATAATTTTCCTTTAAATGGGTACCTAGCTAATGTCAGTAACGTACTTTTAGCATCTGTAAATATGACAGTGTTAGTTAATTTCATGATAAGTACATATTCAATTGCTCTGAGTAGACCTAAACATTCTCCAGTAAATACAGATGACTCAGGAGGAAGCTTAATTTTCTGGACTATTTTGTACTGGCTATGATATACTCCCACACCCACACATTCACGGGTTGAGAGTTTAGATGCATCTGTGTATATATGATGCCACGAGGACCATTTGTTATCTACTATATTATTAAAACAAATGTTAGCATTTGTTTCGTCTTTGTCTATGCCTAAGTTAAAATAAATCTTCGGTGACAATATTAGAGATTCAAAATTTGTGGAGAATATTGGAAGATGTCGGGAATTGTGAATAGGAGCTTGTATGGTTTGAAATTTTCGTAGGCTATTGATTAAGCAAGGGAGGAATTTATGTGTCCAATATTTAGACAGTCTAACCTGTTCACTGAGCGTCTGTAATTTATTTATAAGCGGAGAGTTGTAAAATTGCAGGTTTCGTAACAAAAAATTATCAGAAATAAATTGTCGTCTAAGAAATAAAGGAGGATCACCACATTCCACTTGCAACGCATTAATAGGACTTGACTTCATAGCTCCAGAGATTATCCTCAAGGCTTTCGTTTGAATCGCATCTATTTTTTTAAAACCCGCTCTACTTCCAGGCTCCAGTAAGAAAGTTCCATAATCCAAGACACTTCTTATGACTGCATTATATACCAGTTTCAGAGAGAATGGATGCGCACCCCACCAAACACCCGAAAGACATCTAAGCATGCCTAAATGTCGTTCGCATTTAGCAGTTATATAATCACAATGAGGCAGTCCTGTAAGTTTAGTATCTAGCACAACACCCAAAAACTTTGTATTTGTTTTAGTTGGTATCTGATGACCATCATATTGTATATTGAGGGGCGAAGTAATTCTTTGTCTAGAAAAAAGGACTGCTGTGCTTTTTGAAGCAGATAATTCAAAACCATGTATATTTAACCAATTCTTTAAGTTACATAGTGAAGAGGATATAGTAGAACAAGCGGAATTTATAGATTGGTTGGTTGTATATAAAAGCAAATCATCAGCATATTGAAGTACACAGACAGGCTCGTAAAGTGATGATGCTAAATCATGTGTATAAATGTTGTATAGAAGGGGGCTGAGGACAGATCCTTGGGGAAGCCCCTGCCACACAAGTCTAGATATTCTTGGAGAGTTAGGAGTGTCTAGAGTAATTTTCCTTTCAGTGAGGATATTTATGATAAAATTACTGAGCATTTCTGGGACAGCCAGATTATACAATTTATTTTTGAGAAGGTCTAAGCGAACATTATCATAGGCCGAAGTAATGTCTATAAACACAGCAACTACCGATGCCTTAGTTGAAAAGGCAAGACGAATATCAGTAACGAATATGCTGACACTATCCATACTTCTTCCTTTTCTAAATCCGAATTGACTGTCGGATAATAAACCCCTATGCTCAATAAACCACTCCAGTCGATTTTTGACCAAATGCTCAGCAATTTTAGCTAAAACAGACGACATTGCTATGGGACGATAGGAGCAAACACTATTGGCATTCTTATTCGGCTTTAATATTGGCAACACTAAATTATGTTTCCATGAAGGAGGCACTTTTCCACTTGTCATCACCAAATTGATGATGTCTAAATAATACGAAAGAGCTATGTCCCCTAGGTTTACAAGAAACGAATATGTAATGCCATCAATTCCAGGGGCCGTGTCTCTCATACCATTCAGAACTCCCTTTAATTCCACAAGTGAAAAAGGTGAGTTAAGGCCCGTTCGGTTAGAAACTTCAAAAGGGTCTGATAAAACTAAATCTTTCTGTGGCACGTATGGAGGAGCTAAATGATCTATGAAATTGTGTGCTAAATCGTGAGTAATAACACTTGAAAAAACTTTGTCGTCTATACCCAATCTGAATCTCCTGATATTATGCCAGACTATTGTAGGGTGTGATTGTGGGGAAAGGGAGCTACAAAACTTTTTCCATCCTTCAGATTTCTTTTTTTTAATGTCTTTTTTGTATATGTAATGGTTTCTTGTAGAGTTTTAAAATTTATATTGGACATATCTCTACGATATGCCCATTCTGCTGCTCTTCTTTTTTTAATAGCTTTTGTACATTCCTCATCCCACCAAGGTGGAGAAGGAAGCTTATTTTTTGGTATTTCTTTTACAGGGAATGTTTTTCCAGCTGCTTCATGTAATAAATTCAAAAAAGCATCTGAACAAGTAGACGGTTCATTGAGTGATATACTAGGAAGAGTGGATGTACACTTTTCAACTATTGATCGATATATTTCCCAATCCCCACCATTCAATTTATATTTTAATCGAGGCGCTTTTTGCAGCTTCTTGAATTTTTGGGGAAATTTTATTAGTATTGGAAAATGATCACTCCCAAATGTTGAAAGTAAGGTACACCAAGATAATGAAGAAGCTAAATTAGGGGTACAGATTGACAGATCAATTGCACTATTAATCTCATCAGGACCTGTACGATGAGTTGGACTACCTGTATTTAAGATACATAGATTATGACTATCTAACAATTCTAGTAAAGCTTCTCCATGGGTATTTGACACAGAGCTACCCCAGGATCTGTGGTGTGAATTGAAGTCTCCTAACATAACAAGTGGATGAGGGAGCGAAGAAAGAATACCACTTAATTGATTAAAAATGATTGATGAAGGACGGGGAATATAGATGGATACAAAACATATTTTATTGATGAGCGCTGCAATGATTGAGAAGTCATCACTGTGTTGAGGGAGGGTTATAGGAGAAAATATTTGGGATTTTTCAATAAGTAGGGCAGCACCACCATACCCATCATGTCTATTTTCCCTTAGGCATGTATAATATGGTATTCTGAAGAAAGACTCTGGCTTAAGCCATGTCTCTGAAAGTGCAATAACAAAAGGGTTGTATTTGTTTACCAAATATAATATATCACTCTTCTTGCTGATTGCACTGCGACAATTCCACTGGATTACTTGGTCCATTATTTATATTAGCATGTAATAAATTCAATATTTCTGAGGCAACGTGGGACGGTTCTGTTATATTAGACTGAGTCAAATAAGTTATCAAGGCTAAAACAATGTCTATTATTGATTTCTGTTGATGTTGGGGTTGTAATGCAGTACCATTAGATGTTTGGGATGGCATGTTATAATCCTTAATAATTGTTTGATGTTTTTCTTTATTATAACCACTAGCAAGCTTAGGAGGGGAGCGAGGCTTTAAAAAAACTGTCTTTTTATGTGATGTGGAAGGCTTATTAAGCGCCTTGTTTAATTGTAAAGGCTGTGTATGTGTTGTTTTATTGTTTAATACATCAGCAAAGGATCTATTAACAGAAGGAAAATTCTTAGCTGCTTCTGCATATGATACACAATTATTAGCCATATACAACTTAATATCTTTTTGTCTATTATATTCAGGGCAACATTTATTTATAGCAAAATGGTTACCAGAACACAAGCAACATGAAGCACAATCCTCCTCTACACTACATGAATCTCCAGAATGTTCTTGGCCACATTTGAAGCATCTAGGCTTCGATCTGCATTGTATTTTCGTATGACCGAAGCGACAGCAAGAAAAACACTGGATGGTGGGGAAAATATACATTTCTACAGGCAAAGCATTATAACACATAAATATGCGTTTAGGTAGCACCTGTCCATCAAATGTTAAGACGATTGTTTGGGAGGGTTTCCACACTGGGGACCCATCCTCAAAAACTTTATAATTTAGCCTTCTTATTTTTATAATTTTACCGCATCCTATAGGTACTGAAATGTTATCTAGTACTTCTTCTGGTGACCAGTCGGCAGGAACTCCGCGTACCAATCCCATTCGAGTAACATTGAAGGTTGGGATATAGGCTGTAAGATTTTGTGACATCAAACTATTGTGCGCAAGAAAATTGTTGGCATCAATAAATTTTGAAAATGCCATAGAAATTTTATTTCTGCCAATACGCTTTATACTGCCATTGATAATATTTTTGATGTCGTGCTTTTTAAGAAATTTGCCAAACGTTATAGGGTGGAGAGTGGAGCCATCATTGGGGGAAGATTGAATTTTTTGTACGTGTAGTAAGTAAGGAGCGCTGTCCGTGGCTTCATACATTTTTCTCCCTATTGGATTAGGTGTATGTTGGGGATTTATGGATTCGGGGCCCTGGCCCAAGTCAGTTTGGGTGGTAATTACTGGTGGTACAGGCTGCTCATTGCAATCATTATCGCATTGGCAGCTAATAGATTTGTTGTCATCCGAACCATGACGCGTTCGCCTGCGCTTATTGCAGCGTTTACAAATTTTATTTATGCGACTGCGTTTCAGTGGACGCTGCGAGAGCGAGCCATCCGTGTCCATTCCCGACTCTGATTCTAATTCCGTGGTAACAATTACATTGCATGCTACCGGAGGGACTGTCCCCCCCGGGTCGGGGGGTTCAGCCATCGTCCAACAAGAAAATTAAATGACTTACCGGTGGCCAGAAATAAACGAGAAAAAAGTAAATAAATTAAATACTTAAACTAAATATATATCTAATAACAGTATTTAATCCACTAGTCACCAATAAATTACTAATTAATCATCAAATAAAATTCAAAATAAAAAAAGCGCGCCTAACAAGTCGAATGTTTCCCGCCCTTTTTTTTCATTTTGATCTCATCCATAATTTCAACGACTTTTTCACCATCATCATTACCAGAACTATCATCGCCAATCTCTAAAACTGATACGATAGGTTTATGGTAGCTGAAGTAAGAAACGAACAGTTTTGATTCGAACCTATTTAAATGTCTAATAAAGACCGCATCAATAGTAGTTTTGTATTTCGTTGTGCTAAGATTGCGATCATTCGACATAGTTAAACCAAATTCATTATTTAAAAATTCAATTAATAGTTGATTTTTATCGTCTGCGAAGTTTATGTTGAAATCTCCACTCAAAATCATTGGCAATTCATCAAAGCTTTATAAACTGACAGCTGTCTACTCTCCATCCGTCTTAAGCTGAAAACACATTGTAGGTTTTTGTCTTACGCATAGAGTAAAGAGTACAAAACTATGGTAAAGAGCACATCTTACATGGTTCGTACGGGTCGTCAGAGGGCCACGTACGTTTTTATTTTTTTAATTTCATTGACAAAGGACGGTTTTCTCGTCTGCCAATGACTAAGCTTTTAGGGATGGAGGAGTCGATTTTTATGTACTCTTTATCTCATCTCTATGTAAACAAATAAATAATATATTTTATTAAATGAAATCAATCCTAGTTGGCGCTTATTATAAACAGTTCTTATCTGTGATAACCTGTGGTACTATCACATTCGAGTTTGCAACTGTTTTATTGTCAAAAACAATGATTCAATAAACATTAAATCACACATCAATCAATTATATAATACTGTGATTGATTAAATTCTGTACACAAACATAGATCACATATTGAGAATAAATTTACTGTGGAAAAATGTTAAGCAACAATGCCGTGTGTACACGGCATTGTTGCTTAACTATATTATTAAACTATATTAGAAATACTTATGTATAAAATGTGTGAATTCCAAAGTAGGCAAGATCGTGTTTCGAGCACACGTCTTGTTGTCTTTTTTTTTATATATTTCTACTACCAGTGTCATTTTAACAGAAAAAAAAAAAAAAAAAAAAAAGAGACTGCCTGAAGACAAATAACAAAGTAAACTTTTTCCTATTATAATTCCTAAAACAGCGCGTGTATTTTGAAATTTTAACATCAATAACTTAATATTTGATTGTATAAAAAATTACTCCGTTATTTTTAGTATGATACTTTATTATCTTTAGTACAAATAGGTACTGACTATTTGTTCCCATACTTCTTACTTTAAGTGAGCATATTTGTATTCTTTACATTTAACATTATAAATAATTTCTCTATTACGCACATACTCTGATCGTTTTTCTTCCATTTTTTAAATGAACGCACAGACGAACTTTTGGCTAATTACTGATAATTAAATTAATAAATACACTCAACAATCACATACATAGTCCTGACCCCACATTAAAATCAATTAAGTGTTGTGTCATGGGTATCGGGAACTACGAGAGACTTTTCGGTCTCACAAACATCCAGACCCGAGACAAATACTTGTGGGCCTCACAAACATTTGTCTCGGTGCGGGGATCGAACCCGTGGCCTCTCGTTTCACAGGCGGCGTCTAACCAACTGCGTCACGGAGGCTGTCAATTACGTCCAGTCTAGTATTTACAAACAACTGGTCAAAGAACTGCGGTGTTTATTTCTATTAAGTCAAGTTAGATTCCCAGCCACACCTCATGTAAATAATTAGAAATGTCCAAATTGTATTCAACAATTTTTATTTGTATGCAGATTGAATAAAGAAAATTATACCTTGTACGTATTATAAATTCTAATTTAATTGTAAGTTTTAAGAAATGTTATATTAGTTTGGCTTAAAAAGCTGGTAGCCATATTTACAAAACCTATTGTTGTGTAAACTCAAGTTTGTCCACAATCGCAAATCACTCAAAAGCGCTGTGGTGCACGGAGAAACCATTATTTTTTTCTCTCTTCAAATTTCATTACATTGGACATTATTATCATTACTACTATTGGACTACTAGTATAAATGTACATTGTATAAATTATGAAAGAATATTTTAATGAAAGCGTTGGAGATATTTTTTACTTTCATTTCTAGTTCCTAATTTCACCACTTGTCAATTTATGTTAGTTGCGCTGTATGTCTCAGACGTTTTTTGTTTTTGAAGGTCATGCCCTCGAATTTCGACCGACAGTGTGCACACAACAAAAGAATCTATTGTTGAAGAGATGTGGTGTATTGATAATAAAGATCAGCATAGCCCAACGGTCACGCAATACTCCCAAGTCGTTAGCGGCGCGGGACGGACGTCTCCGGTGTGTTGTGCTGTATTTACTGTATACTTTGTTGTTTTATTCCACTACCCAAAGAGACCCTAAAGGTGAACATCACACAGATCGCTGTAAGACGCGTTGCTCTAGTATTTATGGCCGCTTCTTTACTCTATGCGTAAGACAAAAACCTACAGTTTGTTTTCAGCATTACGCTTTTCGTCTTACGATCAGGTCACGTGTCCTGACGCGAGTTTATGATTTTATACCCATTACAGAAAAAGTGCTCAACGCCGCTAAAGAAGTTTTCACTTCAAAAATAATATCAAATACGTGAATTTACAATAATTTCAACCAAAAGTTGCTAGGGATTGACTGACAGGTTCGATCAATAAAAGGTTGTCGATAAAATAGTCGATGACAACACATGTTTCCCTACATTTTTATGGAGCTATAGTATGTTGTGATAGTGTGCATTCTTCTTCTTCTTCTACCTGGCGTTATCCCGGCCATATTTC
This sequence comes from Hyles vespertilio, assembly GCA_009982885.2. Taxonomy (NCBI): domain Eukaryota; kingdom Metazoa; phylum Arthropoda; class Insecta; order Lepidoptera; family Sphingidae; genus Hyles; species Hyles vespertilio. The sequence goes on along the minus strand of CM042821.1, from coordinate 13,954,453 downwards.
CCCGGCCATTATTATAGTATAATGGTTTCTTAGATTTACGCGAATGTTACACATTGAAATAAGACTATTATTTACGGATTTTATCGCGGATTTGGTTTAATTTTTACATTTTTTGAGTTCCCGACGTTTCGATTACTTTACAGCTTCCGTGGCTTTCGTGGTCACGGGGCGGACTGACGGACAGTCCGCCCCGTGACCACGAAAGCTGTAAAGTAATCGAAACGTCGGGAACTCATAAAATGTAAAAATTAAACCAAATCCGCGATAAAATACGTAAATAATAGTCTTATTTCAATTATTATAGTATTCATTCTACAATATTACTTATTACTTTACTTTTTCTCATTTTTTTATATTTGTGGAATAGTTATTATAACACTTCATGTATGTGATTTATGAATTAAGAACCTGTTTCAATCTCTGCCAAGAGGCTGTCAATTTATAATAGTAAAACAAGAACATATTCGATATTATTATAAAATATGCGATACTTCTATGCACAGTATGATCGTCCAAACCTTGAAGCAACATTATTCATTTATCATAACATTTGGTATAGGTTTTATATTTATAATTCTCATAGGAAAAACATTAGCTTAAGTGAAGTTATCGAGAAAAGCTTCATTGTTTATTAAACTGTCTCTTTCTTCAGCCACAGGAATGCGACTAATGAACATAGGCCTTCCACAAGAATGTCTACATCAGTTTGTTGTAAGCTGTCTGCATCCAACGACTTCCTACAAGCTCCTCCGTACACCTCTAACGCGGCCTAGCAGGCGTCCAACACTTCCCAATGTGTTACAAGTCAATTAATTGACTTAAATAAGCATATTTTTTTAAACTCTAGTATACATATAGTAAAAATGTGTTTCTTAGACTTACGCGAATGTTACTCATTTAAAAAAAAGTAATAATCACGGATTTTATTGCAGACTGAGTCCGCCCTATGACTACGAAAGCTGTAAAGTAATCGAAACTTCGCGACGGGAAATTAGAAATGAAAAAAATAAACCGAAAACGCTAAAACTTTGTAAATTATAGTTTTATTTTATAAAAGTGTTTTTTGTTCTCAATTTAATTAGTATATGTACTATGTATACATCACAATAAAAAAAAATATTCAGGTGAACATAAAGACCCATACAAAACATCTCAAACAAAATGTTATTTAAATAATATGACAATTTATCTTTATTTATTTGTGTGTTTATCAATCTGTATTGAAATAAACACATCAATAAGTTTCTGTTAATATACAACATGTAACAGATTTAAATGTAAAAGCGGAAAGTAGTACGTTCAGAATCAGCTACTGAACCGATATTTACATTTTTTTTTGGTTGGTATTTTTTTTCAAAATAATTAGTTAAGACCAAGTAAATTACAGACACTCTTTCATTTAGTACTCCGAACAAACGAAATTGAAACGTAACTTCAGGACATAAGATAATTTTTAAATGAATCACTAAACAAATACTCTAATAACTAAATCATGAACAAAAATGAACTTTATTTCGATAGTCATAAAGTTTATTTAAGCAATCTATCATTAATCAAACGCACACAACGATAGGCCTGAATAAACGTAATAAGCTACCAAAATAAATAACTATCATATTCTCTTTTCCGCACATTTAACTACAACTAGATAGAGCAGGATGCAGCTATTGTTTAATGCAATTTGATCCATCGGACAAACGACGCGACGGCGCGCGCGGCGGTACATCAAAAGGTTATAGGGATGCGCCGCGAAAAAAATTACTCCCGGGATTTGCAAGACTGGGCGATCCAAATCCCGCGCAATACATGCACTTAAATGAAACAAATTAAATTGTAAAAAAATCAATATGAAAAGAAACAACAAGTAGGTATTTCTATGAAAAATAATTTCGCGGAACGTTTAAATGGTGATTAAATTCGGTTTATAATTTTGCTGCAATGTATGCGGAATCCCGGTGTGTCGGATATCCCGTTATTGCAATCCCTAAATGGGCATTGGGCACCGACAATGTGAAAAAAATCTAGTCGTGCACCGCAGTTATCTGTGTCTGCTTGTGTTTAAGTGTTAAGTAGATATTTCGACAACTTTCGCGCGCGATGTCTTTTCGGTATTCGAATATTGAATACTCTGAAATGGTGAGAACTTCCGCACTCTGTGGTGATAATGTATCATTGGCATGCAGGACATTTAACAACAGGCACGGCACCAGTGTAGTGTCTGACAGTATCTCGATGCTGAGTTCGGAGAGCGCTGGATAGGTCGCGGCGAACCTGTGCAATGGTCAGGCGACCTAGGAGGTCACCTGACTTGACGCCTCTTGACTTTTTTTGTGGGAACGTAATAAATCTCTATCGGTATACTTCAGTGAAAGTACTAATGTGGAGGAACTAAAAAGTAGAATAGTGGTAGCCTTCCTAAAAGTGAAAAGTGACACTGAAGTTTTACATAAATTACGTGAACAATTACGCAAATGTGCATGAAAGTATATCAAGGTGGTGGACATTTCGAACATATTTTAAAAAGAAATCGCCGCATGAGTGCCATGTAACATGTAAGTTAATTTTTTTGTATTTTTTGTGTTGTGATTCCCAATCTAGTCTTCGTTGTTAGATATTGCGTTATCTTATTATCTTATTCATTAGTAATGCAAAATAAATGACGCCCCTATCCTGCCGGCCTGTAGGAACTAAGTTTAGCGGAAGTGAAATTAATAATATTTTATAGCCGATTCATGCAAAATATTGTCTTATTGTCTTGAGTTCGTACGCATTATATCTTGTAAGTAAAATATTTAGATTTTATAGTCAAAACACAAATGTTATGCTTACATATTAAATTAATAATAATTTGTTTACCAAGCCACCAAGTAATCAGTTACATACGTAATTTGTATTTCGTTTATTGTCAGCTGTTTCTGCCGGCGGCGCAGCGTTCGACGTTAGGTACTCGTGTGAATGGGTCTTGTGTACATGTGTGCGTGTCCGCGAGCGTGTGTAGTAGTGCACTCTTATTTGTAACTCGTAAGGTAACCATGTTAAGTGCCTACATTTGGTATAACTAATTTCATAAATGAAAGATTTTGTAATTATGGTAGTACGATTTCAAAGCATAAACTATGATTGCAATAATATTTTAAAGTTGGGGTGTCTGAGGTTGTGAATTAATCCTGTTACACGTTGTATAATAAAATGTCGCATATATCCATAACATTTTATTTCATAACTACAGGCCGACAGCTATATCGATATCGATATGATAGTATCGAAAGTGCATGGTACACCACTATATGTCAAGCACACATGTAAACTTCACGCACACAATCGTAAATCAGTTTTGGTCGCGCTCAAAATGACACATTGCCGATTGCCGATCTATGTTCTATACTACATCTATGGATTGAACACTGATTTAAATGCAACTTAACAATATAATAATAACGAAAATATGGTTAGTATTTGCTTGCACAGTAATATTTGTCTACTTATAATGCAAATAAAATATTTTTATGATATAATATTACCAATATATATATTCTGTCTAATGAAAGCTGAGAGTGCAAAATAGCGGGAAATTTAAAAAATCTAGCGCTTACAACCCCGAGTATACTTGGAAATATCTGATCGATACTTAATGATTACATTTTTAAATTCACTTTTTCTTTTCTTGAATTTTTGAAAACTTGAATTTTTCAATATTATCTAGATAGAGTTTATACTTGAAACTAAAATTCACTAAATATTTACAAAAAGACAGGCAGGTATTATTATCGCCATCATTTGAGTTTTCGGATTTTTATATAAACATGTACTATAACACCACCTATGATGCTAGTTTAACAGGAAAACCTTACAGGATGCCTTGACAGACCGATCTTGGACAACGGAGTAGTCAGGTATTAGAGTACAGTTTTTCCATATTTGATACGGAATCCTAATAATTGATAATTAAACTGCTTATAAATAAAAAAAATATAATAAATGCATTTATTCCAAATAAATTAATCATCAAAAATAAAATTGACAAACTCGTCGCCAACTGAAGTCTCCAAATAAGTCACTGCAGTCTTCATCATTAAATTAATTGCTTTATCATAGTTACTAGCATTGTCCATTACACACGCAATACCTAAAAAATTATCGTAATAAATTAATTTTATTCAAATAATGCAGTAAAAGTATCAACATTACTACAACCACCTACATGCAATTTCGGAAATAGTTGACGAAAATCACGAATTTTCTTTGAAAACGGAATCTCTTTGACGTTTCACTTCTTCGTAATCGTTAGTCATGTCGTAAAGCATCTTTTTCACATCCTTTTTAATTCTTTTACGCATTGTTTAATACTGAAAACTACAAAACTATTCACAAATTGCTATTGAAGAGGTTATGTAAACAATAACTAACAATATTTGTTGCCAGTATAAGAAAAAAAATTATCACTCTCAGCTTTCATTAGACAGAATATAAATCATAAGTTACATTTCAATTCAATATTAGAATTTTGAAGCGCACGGATCAAAGTTGGTTGCGCTGACTGTATAGCGAGCCGACGCGGCAGCTCTACGCGCACAGCTTTGGTCGCTTACAAGCTTATGTGTGCGTGAAAATAACGAAGAAATACCTATAGTTGAGTTTGCGCGCAATGTGTAAACGCTCTAAGATCAATAACGATAAAAAAGATAGTGGTGCCTAAGCTACTTTTTCATTTCGCCAATCTGATATCAAATGCAATATAAAATAAATAAATAAATACACTCAACAGTCACGTACATAGTCCTGACCCCACACTAAGATCGAGACGTTTAGTTCTCAATAACACATAGACCCGAAACCAACCCGAAACAATTAACTGTGGATCACATGAACGCTTGTTTCCATACATGTTTCACTACGAGGATCGAACCCGCGGCCTCTCGTTTCACAGCCGGTGTCTATTACCAACTGCGCGTGGAGGCTGTCAAAGCTTTTTAATTTTTAATTTGTATCCTAATTTTATTCCTTAATGTTTCTAACCATTCTTTGAAACATTTGAATCATATTATCATGTTTATAGCTATTAGCTATGTTGTTTTTTTAGTCTAGCTAGTTACTAGGAGGACTATGAAAAGACATCCAGCAGTCGACTAGCTCACAGTGCAATGTGCATTGCAATAATTTACATTGTATTCTTAATCATATGACTTTGTAGGTAGAGCAAATAAACAAATAAAAAGCGTACATATGACTTACATACTTATATTTATTATTCTTAAAATCAAAACATAAATTTTTCGTAATCGATTCCTAAATTATTGATGAAAAACACTGCCTTGTATGTTTTTGAGCTTCACTTAATCATAAAAAAACATCTGATTTCGGCGCTTAATATACAGAACACAATAAAGTCTAATAAAAAATAATTTAATTCAGTAACAATATCCCTACTAGCTCTATAAGCATCAATAAATAAGATGACTTCATTGTGTGGATCTCTTTGGGAGTGATTAGGTATCTTTCTGCTATAATCTTCAAAATAATTAATTATAAGCCAATTATTTCCAAAATAACCACATCATGTTGGTTGAACAATGAATTTCATACAAAGCAAAGTAACATATTTATATACAACGATTAAGAAATATACAATACAAATCATTGACCTAAATTATTATAACCACAAATAAAGTGCAGTAATACAAATATTATCCACTCATCTATGCAGTTGGTTACTGCTGTCAGTAATAAAAATATAGGAATTAAAAGTATTGCTTATGTCAAATATAGGCGGATAACTTGATTTTTGTTTTATAATGAATTCAATCAAATCAGTATTTTTATCTACTTGTATGATGTTGAAAAGTACAACATGGTATCGTATAAATATTAAATTATATTGCTTATCAATACATAGAAAAAATATTTTTAATTCATGACACCAAATGGTTTAAGTTGAAACACAGATAAATTCACCAACCTATCGAATTTCAATTAGTTTTCAGTGCAAGGATATAACATAACAATTAACATAGGCCTATAGAATTACGTTAACTAAAGTTAGATTACATTAAGAAATTATTTACAAATATTACTAAATAAAAAAACTCATGTTACGACAACGGTAACAACATCTTCGGCTCCGTAATATTATAACCTCATCTCATTCATGATGTAATGAATAAAACTAGTAGATTATGCTATAAGAGGCGTAATGAACCATTACTATAAACAAAATCTAATTACTAAGATAAAAGTTAACTTTAATGTGTAAAATCCTTTACATTTTAATACCATACATGACGTATCGTAATTATATTGTGCAGCACATATTCGAGTATGATTTTATTCGTAAAAATTACGAATAAACATATAATTCTAAATGCCCTTCAATGCCTTTTACACACCATACTGTTGGAAAATTACTATATTTTTACATAAATCTACACAGATAATAAAAATCTCGCAGCTCAGAATTTTTCCACCCGGTATCTGTTTACAATCAGTATGATTTTATTAAAATGTAAAAGATTTTACTTCATACTTTCATATTACATTTAATATTAGCAATGAGATGTCTTTTATCCGTATAAAAATATCATCATTATATCTATCTATTAGGATCCTAAACAAGTCATTACACGTTAAAAAGCATTTGATTGTTATGTGCAAAAAAGTTTAATTTTGTTCTTACTTCCAAAATGACTGCATTTGAATGTAGTATGTGATGCCAGAGCTGTTTTGTGCATTCGAAGAAATATTCATAAATGCAATTTATCTAGAGTAGTCTAATAAAAATTACCTAATATCGAATTCCTTGTTAGTTTTATTCATAAAACTAGAATAAAGTGGACATAATTCACACATTACTCTTACTAAATAAATTATTATTAGAACTACATAAAAATAACTACGACTTCTCTTACGGTAGAAAAATGTTCCATATCAACACTAAATAAACTTCAGCAATCATTTAAACTATCTGCGAGGGGTACAATCAATGTCTTCGAAAGTTTCCTTCGTCGAAACCCCCTAATTCATAAAAGCTCTGTATCATATCAAAAAATATAACTGGTTTGTGTTGCTGACTGTGCAATATTTTAAGCATGCGAGTATACGAGATATACATTATAAGGCAAGTGTATAACATCATTGTTAAACATCTAATTTACAATCTAAGGACACTATCACACAGATGTAAAGAAAACTTGGACTAACGCGAAGTTTCCCTGTGGAGCACAGCTCAATTTGTCAATAATATCTATCATCATGTACTCCATTACATTACGTAGTCCAATGCTCTCAAAACACAAAATCTTAACCTAAATGTTTATTTACAAATTCAATGCTTTCCTATCGCGTATACTGACATTTATATTTCTTATAATTCAATTTCACTGTCTTTACAACTCAATAATTAACACGTCTAAAAGACCAATAAAGTCAGTTGCATCATATTTATTTTTTTCATAATTTGAGACCATTTTCATAATGTTCGGATTTATTTATACCACTTAAAATAAGGTAATTCACCTTGATTTCCTAGATACCTATGGTACTTTTGAATATTGAAATATATTTTAACATCGAGTTTATACATTTAAATATATAATTTACTCACTGCATGGCAATCAAGAAAATAAATTGTTACTGAGGCACTGATATATGTTTGCATTTTTTAAAATGATAATTTTTTTCACATAACAAAAACATAATACCAGTTTGAAAAATATTATTATTACTTATGTTTTTTTTTTAAATAATAGCCAATATGTTATGTCAATTTTGTATTAAGTTTCCTAAAACAATGTTTGGATACAATGAACATTGTAATCATTGTCTTGAAACGTAAAAATAACTTAGTCACAATGTCAATAAAATAATAGAAGTAACATGCAATTCTGTGCAGAATAATTAGTATTCCACCAAGTTAGAAGTACTATTAATATTTGATTAAATTTTAAGATCAAATTGGAAGAACCACTGATATTGTTATTGAAATATTTTTTACAATACTATAGTTATTTGTGGTTGCTAGGGATAAAACTAATCCATGTTTAGGCACTTCACTTCTAAACTATTTGAATGTAATTTATCTAGCAAAAAATATTAACTTTCCTACATCAATTCTGATTTTTATGTAAAGACACAGTTGATCTGAACGGATAAGCACTCAAAATCGAGCAATAATGTAAAGTGGATAACACATTTACCTTTATTTCGCTGAGGCGATATGAACAGAAGTCACTCAGCTAAGTGTCATGTTTGTCAAACATGCCCACTACTTAACATGTAGTGACTGACAATTGTGGTATCCTAGTCACATAAAAGTCACATTTAGCATATGTGGCGGCGCGACGCCTAATTATATTTTCAGAATATATACATGATGACTGTACTTTGTGACACAAAGTGGATCGTTTCAGTGAGTGTTGACGAGCGTGGATCACTTGTTGGCTTTGTGCTTGGGCGGTGTGGCGGGTGTGGCGGGGGTGGCGGGTGTGACGGGGGCGGCGGGTGTGACGGGGGCGGCGGGGGCGGCGAGGGTGGGTGGCGGCGCGGGCCCGGCGGGGGGCGCGGCCGCCGTGGGCGCTCCGCCCTGCTCGGCCGGCGCCCCCAGCGAGACTCCCTCGCTGTCCACCTCAGTCTGCCAACACACACAAAGCATCAGTCTCTATCACTACGCGGCCGCCGGCTCGAGTCTGAATAGATACTAGAAAATCAGATAGAAACTCAATTGCACTGTTTAATGTGCAATTCGACATAACTATTCTATTGAAACCGTCACCGATTATAATTTAGATAGAAGAAAAAAATAAATAAATTTATCTTGAAAATAATGAACTCTCACAATGAAAAAGTTTAATGAAGGCAAAACTCATCAAGTAGATAAAGAATTCTGATATTAACACATAATATACGTAAATAAATACACAAATACGCGTGCAAAATAGTCCAGTAAAGTGTAATACCTCCGCCTCGTTTCGCTCGCTTGGTCAATTAAAAGAAAAAAAAGTATAGATGGAGTAAAACTGTTATTACAACTGAATGAAATATATATCAATGATTTAATGGATTACTCATAAAGACGATTTAGAACTTACCTTTTCATCTTTGTTCGTTGTTTGTGGTGAAGCTGTACCATTATTTGAGTTGGTGTTATCTGTAGCAGTGTCTGCAGATTCTGTGTTTCCCGCGCCTGAAACATTTATAGAGTTCAATCTACACCCATAACCATAACTCAGCAAGCTGTTTAATTACTTACATTCTTATCTTAATAAATAGTAGACCAGTTTAAATCATAAATTACTCAAAGGGTGTTTTTTATGTATTGTTGTCATAATAAGTATACCCATAAACAACAAAACAAATTTTTATTAAAGTATGAGACAATGTAAACTTGTTACCTATTAGGTTAGGTTTATGTGTATGATGCACTAACACATTGATGATAAAGTCTTCAATAAATACGTAAATATCCAAATATTTTAAAACACAATAAACTAACAATTGTACTATTTGTTACTTTTTTATTGGGGCGAGGAAGGGAGTGCTAACAATTTGTTCGAGACTTTCGAGTTTTTAAGATCTCAGATATACATTATGTCATACCTATCTAGTTATCGTAAATGAATAATGACGAATTATAAAGATTTTGGATGTTTATGTTCTTTGGATGTCAGTGGGGAAATTGTTGTTGATAACGTAAGTAACAGTCCATATACCTAAATTGGCCAACGACTTAACCGCAACTAAATAATAACGATATTCGTGGTTTTAGGTTTTTCTCCTTATCAGGTCTCACCTTAGGAATTAATAAGGTTTAGGTTACTATGTATCAATTTTTAAGCATATAAACATATTTTAATGTAGAGTTAATCAGGCAGACGAAATTGCGGACAAAAGCTAGGACAATAATATTTTCAACGGCATATTGGGGCTCGTTGATTCTTAACAATATTCGCCTTTGAAATGAATGAAAAATTCATGATTGGGCTTTAAGGCTTTCTGGTTAAAATTCGACAGTATTTAAATGTACTTGCCAGCTTGGATATGGTGCGTGTTGCCACGTTCCGCCTCATGCTCGCGTACCACTGCGTCGAGGTTGTATCGACGCCTGTACGAAATGAAGAACGACCGCACATGAGCTTCTGTTTTGGTACCGAGGGTCTCTGCTATCGCTTGGAAATCTCGCCCTGTATGACGAAACCATTTGAAAACCTTTATTAGAGTATTTTTTCTATGTGTATGCAGTAAGGTATTAAAAAAACATACATAATATGCTTGTCGATTAGCATTCCATATTACATGTTAAATAGTAATAAGACATGGCACAAATTAGTGAAATATGTGATATGAGTAAAGAAAGACACGTTACCATATTTCCGGACTGCTGTGACGGCCATGAGTAGTTCTTCGTTGGTCCAGCGCGAGTTGATCTTGGCGGGAGGCTCTCCGGGACGGAACTCGTCCACGCCGGAGTCGCCCACCTTGCGTTTCATCGCACTCAACTGCTGCTTATTTTGCTGAACCTATCCAACCATAAACTATACTCAATGTCGAAAATAAAAAAGTCTACTCCTATATCTATTTCGAAAATGAATTATCGTTACAAGTGCATATCTGGATTATCCAAGACTAAACGGAGACCCGAATGATCTCATTCAAAAACTCATCAAGCTAAGTAAGAAATCAGAAGAGAAGCATGATTATAAATAAAAATGATCAGATTGAGAACTAATGGTTATGTGTGCAGAATACATTTTCCTACTACCTAAATGTTGCATTATTGGCACGAATTCTACAAAAATATCGGTTGTCTTTAAGAGATACCACATTCTCACACTACATCACAAGAACTAGTAGTCAACACTCGTACGAGAATAATGAGCGCGAGTGGCGAACATGGGCAACGTAAGGGTGAGAATGTGTCCGTAGGCTCTACATAGCGAGATGGCGGGTTGCGTCTTACTTGTCTCTTGAGCGATATAATCTCTCTGTCCATCGCTTTGAGCATAGCTTCGCCCTGATTGACAAGCCCCGGCTGCGGCGGGTCACCGGGCTGCGGTCCGGTCGCCATTGCGACGAGATCATCGTGATTGATGTAAATGCCGCGCGGCAACCGATGTTTGTACCGCTGCTGTTTCGAGCCCGGGCCGCGTCTACCCGACGGTCCGCACAGCGGTCTCATCGTCCCCGTGCGTCTGTCACATCACCGCCAACGTTCAAACAACAATCGCTGCGTGAATGAATCTCAAATGTTTAATAGTGTGACTAGTCATGCAATGTGAAGTTGTTGATGTGTAATGAAAGGAGTTACCGACCTGGCGTGCACGAGGCACGCCTGGCACAGCCTGTGCGAGTTGTGCGGCGTGGTGTGGCTGCACAGAATGCCGCACACGCTGCACCACTTGCCCGCGCCCCCGCTGCCGACCTCGCCCTAAACCCCAACAACACTTTACATGCCTGCCGCTACACCACTGCCTCAACACCACTAGGGTACAACACTAGGGTGGACAATCACCACATCTCACACACTTCTTTTAAAAACCCGTTAGAGTATTAAATGATATTCTGCACACATTAGATTACTAAACAACTCTCCTACTCTGTTTGGGGCCCTTTAAAGGAAGCATGCGGGAAGACAATAGGATATTTTGGGTGAAGGGGTCAGGTTATGCAATTATTTTAGAAATTTAACAAAAACACAGAACTAATAATTATTATTGCTTGTGAACAAGAACTACAAATCATACTTTTAAAATCATACACTCTCCTGTTTCAACAAAAAGTATATAATTATACATTTATTTTAAGTATTGGATATCAAAATCACATAAAATATTGTTGAAACCAAAGAGTAAACAGTCTTACAAAGTTACATATATTTTTTGTTACACATGGACACATCACATATGGGTAGTGATCACAGTTACTAGATAAAAATGCAGAGCAGTCAAACTTAAAGAAATAAGCATTGTTAAAGCTTACAGCCACATTCCTGATCACCACATTAACTTTTTATAATGTAACACGGTTATTTGAATCAATGCATGATTTTATGAAATGATTTCCTGCAAACTTGAGATATTACAATGACTAGTTAAAATTTCACTCATTGTTACTGGTCTGAGAACATAATGTATTTCTTATGAATTCAACAAATAACTGCAATGTAGAATGAAGTAATGACGAATGAAAAAAGCACAAGTTGTAATCAGAGCTAGCATAGAAGACATAATGTTTGTGTGTTTTGTGACAGCATGTCTAACACACAGTTGAAGAGAATCAAGTGTGGAAACATAACAACAATCTTTAAAGTCTTTAACATATATTTTATAAATAACATCACATCAACAGAAATGATTGTGATGTAATGAAAGAAGACATTGAACATAAACTGTAAAAAGGAGTCAATCTGGTGGAGGTAGCACCGCACCCACCTGGGTGGTGTGGTGGCCGGCGGCGCGATGCGGCGCGGCGCCCGCCGCCTTCCCTCCGCGAACTATACCACAGTGGTAATTCCACTTCTGCCATATTCAACAAATTTCCATAACTCACAATGGATAAATTAAATGCATCGCAATCCTTGTCTCAAACTATATTATGTAAATCTATAACAACTACATACACTTGAACCTAACCAACTTATTTACATGCAGAGCAAAATAAATAGATTTGGTTATTGTAATATGTAAATGTTTGGAGTGAATAGATAATAACATAATTTTTTAAAGTTCCACCACTCTGCATTTTTGATTTATAATGATTGTGAACTGACAAAACAATATTGGACAATCCAGATAATATTGATTGAAAACTTATAACACAAGACAACAAATCTTTTCTAAATAATTTAGCATCACCACATTTGGGAGGGACACAAATAATAAAACATACACAAATGTTAAAACATAAAATTGCTCTATGAAATGAAGTGCATACATACCTTTTCATCATTATCTGAATCTTTGTCAGAACCACCTGGCTCGGAGCCAGCACCTGATTCCCTCTTTCCCGTACCAGAGCCAGTGGCATTCCGACCTTCACTAACCACATCCATGAGTGATGTACGAGCTCTAGTCTTTTTCCATGAGTAATAATATTTAACCAAGGATGCAATGGTCTTGTCAGGTAACTAATAACAAAACAATTATTACTAAACATCTATTCATCAAAATAATAAGTTATCTACATATAACATATTGTAATACTTACCATTTGTCGTATTCTGTGAAAGCTTTTGCCATGGAACTGGAAAGCCTGCTCAAACAAAACTTTGTCTTCAACTGTCCATTCATCAGGAAATGGTGTAAAGTTGGCCAGGTCCATAGAAGCACGGTTGAGATCATGTTTGTGCCAGAACAACATACCAAGGGCCTGTTCACCATTATAACCATATTTCTCTTTTGCTGTTGTAATGTATTCATCCACTAAAAGAAATCACGAAATACCATGTTAAATAGAAACATTTCTATAATAATCACCATCAGCGATATATAAAAAACTTACATTTAATGTCTGATATATCAGAAGTGGGCGACCACACTAGAAGTGCTCTATCTGAAATCTGTTCAGGTCTCCGCTGTTCAACAGGCTCCAGTTCTGGGCACACAGCCTGATAATCCCGACCAACCCTGATCTTCTCGGCTGCAAACGGTACTACTGCTTGGTTTCATTTTACATTGCGGATGATGTGAGTACAGCATGAGCGCCATGGTGATAAGCATAAAAAATAAAGCATGATGTCAGATGATGATGAACCATTAGTTTAAACCCTGTTACAAGCACTTATTATTCACAATGTAAGCTGTTAACAACATAAATTTACGTTGATTTGCCTTAAAGCCTTAAGTTATAAGCCCCCATATTAGACACAACGAAGATTTGAGTTTGTACGTCATGCAAAAAGCTCGTCGAAATTTTAAAGCTATCTTTTGATTTCCCACTTATACATTTCAAAGAAATCCCGACATTACCATTCTCATCTTCAGAACTGGAATCTGGACTTCCATGGCCATTGGGGCTTGGCCCCCTTGACCGCTTCCCGTTTCGAACATCAGTACTTCGCTCAGCCAAAACCATGTTTCTACACTAGACAACACAAATCACACTGTTGTAACGCACAAATCAATAATTCATGTGTATATTATTACAATAAGGAATAAGAAAATAAAAAGAACTATTATGCTTCGCACTAAAATTCAAACGTGATTCAAACCACCGCATCAATAATTTGACAAACCAGCATTGGATTGTCTTGGGTCATTTTGTGGCGTCTGTACTTGACCATTCACTTTGTTAATAATTATTTAAAATATTTTAGATGTAAATTGAAAACGTGCATGAAAAAATTCTACGCATCTTTTTTATATGTTTTATCCAGTTAAACATATAAATTATAATATTTTTTTTATTTCTCACTGTTTGCGTTTTATTTCTTCCTGGCAATTTTACAAGTACAGACACCCGTAAATGTACCAAAACACTACTTGGTAATAAATTACTTCATTAAATTAATTGCTGTCTAACTATAGGCAGTAATAATCTCATTTATTAGTAGTCTTTTTGATTCCTTACGCGTACATGATCACTTAGACTCAAATTAGGATTCTTTCCGACACTTAATATGATTTAATGAACTTTAACAGGTGCGTTATATTTTTAAACAAGAGATGGCGCTGCTGGGAATAAAGAACACGTTCGTAGAGAAAGTACTAAAGTTACAACTTCCAAGATCCACAATTTACTTACGTTTCATAATTAGTGGTTCAGCAACTCTTGATGTCATATTTATAACGCAATATTATGATAATCAGCATTCAGCGACCATGCAGGACTAATAATTAATTAACAGTGATTAATATTCACTGATCACATTGACTATTATAGTTACTAGGTTCACCAGGTATTTAAAAACGAAATTTTAATGAATAGATAAATAAAAACCCACTACCTAATATCTAACTGCACCGTAATAAATATAATAACTCTGTACATTTATAAGCTCGGCATCTACGGCTATGAAATAAAGAACTAAGAAACTTTTCTTCTACCTATGCTTTGCTGTTAAAGAGCCAGTGAAAACTCTCAGACAAATGTAATTTTTAGATACAAAAATATTACGCAGTGTGCATACCGGGTATCTCAAGACTGCTACCGAAAACGAAGCCGGGTGGTAGTTTTAGTGGCTACAAACACAATGCAATAAATAAAATCGCATAGAAACGCGACAATTATTTTTTATGATTTTTTAAATATCGTCATTTTTGGGTGGTAAATCCATAGTTTTTGCTAAAATAATAATTTAAACTCTTTTATACCTTAGAGTATTTATAAATAATAGGGCATACACTATTATTTTAGGAAAACATGTAGTTACCACCCAAATATGGTCATAAGAAAAAAATAACGAAAACAAAATTGTCGCCTTTTTTTGCAACTTTTTCTGTTGCATTGTGTCTGAAGTCGCTTAAACTACCACCCGGCTTCGTTTTCGGTAGCAGTCTTGATATACCCTGTATAAACGAAAAATATCAATCTAATTTTAGTGTACGCAACAAGCAAGTAATTTTTAGATGCTAAAAGAACTTCTCACACAAAAATACGCTGTTTAAATGAGTGCATGGTGTTAGTAACAAACAATGCGAAAAGGTCGTGATCTTGTCGTAATCTACTGAGTAGATAATCGCGGGCATGAACCCCAACGCCCCAAGGGTGGATCAAAACACTAGGTACGATTTAAATACTCGAATTCGTAGTAATGATTTTTTAAAGTTGTTACAGACACATTTTTACATTATTTATCGACATACATAGAATTTATTGTACTTATAAAATAATTCCATGAAAGATTGCTTTCCAAAAACAAAGCCCTGTTCTCGTTACATACAGGACTAGTCAGCCTCGCACCATCTAGATTGTAGAACCTAAGAAATATTAGTACACCGAAATCTCGACCGCGGTTTCACTTTCACAACTATGCCACTGACGTTGTTCAAGATAATATGAAACTTGCATATCCAGTAGCGGCGGTAAGGGCTGACGACTGCCCACTGCTCAGGCATGAATTAAGTAGCGACACAAGTCATGCTTTGCGTATTTTCTTTAAGGTGTTTACATGGGCTTTTATAGTATATCAAAAGCCCAGTATTAGTTTTATTAAGGGATTCCAAGAAATCTATTATGTGCGCTTTAGCAATTTCGCCCAAGGCTTAAAACTTATGACCATGTCTCCAAGTCTTTTAGTGAACTGGTTAATTCAGCGTATAGCATAGTTGCCGCATTGGTCTAGACTTTAGACCCTTCTGAGACTTTGAGTAAGAGATGAACCATATAAACCAATTTCAAGACGCCAATAAATTTCAATTGGTCGACAAAATACGACGATATGATTGCATCCAAATACACACTGATGAATTCGAAAATTAAAACGCAGAACTGGCCACCATAAAGTCTCCTTAATCGCTGGGCTCAGTAATCGCTATCCAGTAGAAATTAAAATTTTAGATAATATGTGCCATCAGCATAAGATATATTGTGAAAAAAAATTAGTAAGAAGTTTCAACAATTAAGACCCAACCACCAACCAAAAGATATAAATCTTAGATCAAAAAACATACTTCCGCAAGGAACTTACATTCATATGGAAAAACCTTAGAGTACCTACTTTAAGGGAAAAACCCTTTAGTAACATTTCAGATCAGAATGTAATATCATCATCATCATCATCCAATAACATTCTGACACACATTATACAGGGTATATCAAGACTGCTACCGAAAACGAAGCCGGGTGGTAGTTTAAGCGACTTCAACAACAATGCAATATAATTTTTTGCAAAAAAAAGCGACAATTTATTTTTTGTCATTTTTTTCCTAATGCCATATTTGGGTGGTAAATACATTTTTTCCTATAATAATAGTGTATACCCTTTTATTTATAAATACTCTAAGGTATAAAACAGTTAAAATTATTATTTTAGCAAAAATATGGATTTACCACCCAAAAATGAGACAGATAGAAAGATATTTAAAAAATCATTAAAAATTAATGTCGCGTTTCTTTGCGAAATTTTTAGTTGCATTGTGTTTGTACTCAATGATATATTATACAAATACGACGTAGATATCGCACTAGCACTTCAAAAGTGAGGCGTTCAAATTCGGGCAATTGGTGTAATTTCATCTAGTCGCATATAGTCATGCGCAAAATGAATCACTGTAAAGAAAAGAGAGATTTATATCTTTTAAGTCAAAAGATATATATCACTCTTTTACATCTTTATATCTTTATCTCACAATGATCGATGAGCTAAAGAATGAGTTGATTAAAATTGAGTTATGAGTCTTTCTTTATATCTATATCTAAGATTGACATTTTGGTGGAGTATATCTTTATATCTCTATCTCTTAATGATTCATGAGCTAAAAGATGAGTTTCAATTAGTTGATTAGAAATTTAGTTATGAGTCTTCCACAATATTTATATCTAAAATTAACATTTGGGTGGACGTTCGAGGCTATATTCGAGTAAAAATTGCTTTGTGGTTTAGATATAGTATTGTTACAGTGAGATAAAGAGATTAATTATTTTCTGCTGATATCTATCAACAGAAATAAATTGTGTTTAGAATTAATATAAATAAGGAGTAGTGAAATATGTAAAAAATCATGGACATTTAAACATTGCATAAACTGGATATTTTTGTAATTAAAACTTTTGTGCTATGATCACCACTGGTACAAGATATTTCACGGAAACAAAATACAAATCCGATAAAAAAAAAATCATTGTAAATAGCTTTGTTTTCGCTTACACTCCATTTACTGCTGTGATCGTATTCCACGATCGTACGCATGGCGCATGCATTACATTGTGAACATAAATATTCTCTTTTCCGCTCACACAAATGTTAAAGTCTATATCTGTTTCTTTCTAATCTTTGCAGTGAAATTGAACCAAAAATGATCTTTACGCGTACGGATATAATGAGTTAGTTTGAGTGCAAGGGATATAAAGATATAATCACTCCGTACGTCGGATATATATCTTTTTAGTAAATCACTCCTGAGTTACACATGTCTAGTCGCATAGCAACGGCGACAGAGGGAAGACCTCAGTGCTGTCAACATAATTTATTTCGAAAATATTGTCTAAAGTGTCGAATTGTGTGTTTTAAAAGTGTTAAAACAATGGTGCAAAAATACGAAACTAAATGGGACCTACACACCATACGTAAGTATATAAAAACCACACAAAATTTAATTTTTATTTTAAATTAGTATACACCGCCTTCAATTGTGTAAGAAGGATCGCGTAATACAAAGATTGTGAAGTGCGATAGGGACAAAAAGCGTACGTCATAGATTAACAAGTCAGAAGCGAAACCGATCATACAGAAAATTGACGATGAAAGTTTTAATAGATTTGGATAGTTGTATATTTATTTCTAATTCAATCACATTTAAAACAATTAAGTTATTTGTTATGAATTATTTTCATAATCAATTCAAATAACTTAATCCAACCACGAACATTACAAAATGCATTAGCTCCCTCATATATTTTGACTAACTATATTTACATATAACATTAATTCATGTTTCCAGATTTCCACGTAAATGGATATGCACTAAGCACAGCTCGGACAAAAAGAGAAGATCGTGACTGGATGCCTTTAAAACTGATTAATATTGGTTTAGCACATTTAATTATGATTAAAAATATACAACTACGAAAATATATATATCTACCTAACAAAACCTGCACCATCGGTTGTAGTATCGGTTGTTTACTAGTGGCAGGTCGCTCATACGTTACCACCATGTGTAGGTACCACCGCAATGTCTATTTCCCCCGCCACACGGCAGTTTAAATGCCATGTTATGTTCCGATCCAAAGGACATTCTCGCCCGAGTAATCGCTGTACTTATACTTAAGATCTTATGTCTCGGAATGGCGAGCACAGTGAATGCCAAGCATTGCTTTGTAATTTAAGGTGTCTTGGTTTCGCTTATGTCCACGAGCGGTCGTATCACTTGCCATCGTTACAACAAAAAAAAAATATTAATAAGATATCGATTTTTCAGTGCATGCTTACCATAAACTTATATAAAAAACAGCAATCAATTATTTTTTTTTTATTTTATCAAAGTTATGTGCAAATAAAAATATATTTGTTTCAGGATGGCATAACACAAGTAGACTCATGTAGCAACCTCAAAGTTAATATATTATATACTTATAAAACCAAATAGGTAGTTTTATTTATCGTCACCCTTCTGTTTCTATCGCTTCGATTCTATGTTTGGATAGCGCAATGCTATCTCTTTTCATCTCGTACTTTCTGTATGATCTGTTTCATTCACTAAAATTGTCATAAAGTATTAACAAATGAGTATGTATATGCATAGCAGTACAGTTTTTAAACGTCACGCAGTATGAATATGCGTCATCTTTTGGTTTGTACTCACTAAAACTACCACCCGGCTTCGTTTTCGGTAGCAGTCTTGATATACCCTGTATGTAACTATGTATATTATGTAACTATGTATTGATGTTTCAATTAATGAGTTTTATGTGGCGTCCCTTCTAATTGGTTCTCTACTTAATGTAAATTATTTTAAAATCTCATTTTTAGAAATTATTACCTTCTAAATAGCCAATTAATGCTTCGGTAAATTAATTTACTATGGATGTTTATTATATATTTAAGACGTCTACATTGAACATCTTGTTTTTAGTTTAATTATTTAAAAAATAAGCAGTCGTATTGTGAGTCGTACATATATTCATAGGTACTTTGAAATCAGTGCCTTTCTCAGTAGGTATCTTTACCTTTGAACAATTTTTATTATGTACAAAAAAGAGATGCACCCACGTTGTAAACATAATTTCTCTAATTATTTACTTACGGCTTTGCACTAATTACTAATATCTAGGCAAATCTAGGTTTCAGCAGTGACGCAATAGATGAGATTGATGGTAATAAAATCTGTGTAATAAAAGGTATATATCAAAACTTACTTTTATGTTTTGAAATCTGAATAAGTAAACATTTCTTTCTAAATAATTAATAATTTAATAACTAGAACATTATTATTTACATTTTAGTTTCGCCGTCTACGTTTACATTAAAAAAAAGGCATATTCAAGTAGACGTAAAATTAGGGGTGTGAACGCGTTTCAGAACGTCCCGAAGTTTGACACATGTTAGTGCAAAGATTTTTTCGGATATATTTTCTTTTCTTTCGCCGTTCAAGCATGTTATCAAAATAGATAACGATTATGTTGGGTTATAATTTTCTAGTGAACAGGTGGTGAAGTCGTGTCAGTGAGTTTGAGCAGTGCAGTGGCGAACTACAAGAAATGCTTCCGACGTAAATGATACCGCGTTGTTTTTATTAATTTTGCCAAAAAAAGGGCGCACAATTATTATGAACGTTATGTAACATTATTTTTGTTGTGTGTTATTATAATTTGCTGAAGATGAGGACGGTGGCGTTAATCAGTGGCGGCAAAGACAGCTGCTACAACATGATGCAGTGTGTAGGCGCCGGCCACACGATTGTGGCCCTGGCGAATCTCCAACCTCTACATAAAGGTTACTATCCTAATTATCAATTTGTTTGAATATTTTCTGTATATAAATCCCACCAACATATTTTAATTTCCTACAAGCACTAAAATGTCATTATAAATCATTAGAATAATTGTGTGCATTTAGCAAACATAACAGTGATAAAATGTTTTTATTGACACTGTCTATTGCTACTATACTTATTATTAAAGTATTTCAAACCTCATCTTACATACAATATTTTTTTTTCCATTTTGTACCCTTATGTCTCCTTCATTGCAGTATCACAAATTAAATACCTTAGTATTTTTAATTTTAGCTACTATCTAATATGATTTAATAGGTACAAAGTCCAAACGATGTTTATATTGACAGCTCTCTGCTATTTGTATCATACAAATAATGCATGCTTCTAATACTTTCATGATGGAAATGTTAATAGTGGTAATTGATCATCACATTCCATGTTAAATATCAACAACATATTTACAATATTACAGATTAAAAAGTCTTGTAAGGACATAAAAATAATAATTTTAATATTTATATAAGAAAACTATTTAATAAATTCCCATAAGTAACAAAATTACAATTAAATTATTTAAAGAATATTAGCAAAATTTTCTCACAAAATAATCTCAAGGTAGACTGGTAGAGAATGCCTCTGGCATTAAGTCCGCCTATGTACAATATATTTGTATATAAAGTTAAATAAATAAAAAAAAAAGAATTTTATATGTAATAAAGAAATATTTTTTAACTAAAATGTTGTTTTAGATGAACTAGACAGCTACATGTACCAAACTGTGGGCCACCAAGGTATTGAGTTGTATGCAGAGGCTATGGGACTTCCGCTATACCGGGAAGCTATATCTGGCACTGCCGTAGACCAAGGCAAGAACTACAATCCCACTGAAAATGACGAAGTTGAAGATTTATACAGACTTCTTGCTAAAGTGAAGGTGAATATGGCTAATTTTACATTTGCTACATAATATATTTTATTCTACATACACAATTGTTTTAAAGGTCTTAGTGCAAGGTTTGAAACTATCCAATATATTATTATCCCATCAAAAACACCCGCACTAGGCCAGCGTGGTGGACTATATGGCCTAACCACTCTCAATCGTACTCTCGATTGTAGAGGAGGCCCATGCACTGCAGTGACGTATATGGGCTGATACAGAACATCAAAAACATCCTGTAAAAAATTCCAAGTCTCGCAGCTCCGTTTTCTACCGCAAAAAGTTGTGAGATCCATGTAATACCAAGTCGATTAATTTATTTAGTCCTTGTTTAAAGGACCTTCTGTATAAAGTTATTACGTAAGTTAATATCATATCAACATAAAAAAATCGTTACATTTAAATAAATAGATCGACTTGGCCATCGCATGAAAACATAATGTATCGTACAATTTATACACAATGCTGCTGGCCAAGATCCCACAAGGATCTCCACAATGACCTGTTGGAAGCGGCCTGCATCCAGCGACTTCCTGCAACCTAAGTCAGATGCTCCGTCCACCTTGTAGGCGGACGTCCGACATTTCGTTTGCCTGTACGTGGCCTCCACTCAAGAACCTTTCGGCCCCAACGGCCATCGGTTCTACGAGCTATGTGCCCGGCCCACTGCCACTTCAACTTGCCAATCCTATGGGCTATGTCGGTACCTTTGGTTCTCCTACGGATCTCCTCATTTCTGATTCGATCTCGTAGGGAAAAACCGAGCATAGCCCGCTCCATGGCTCGTTGAGTGACTTTGAGCCTTTTAATGAGGCCCACAGTGAGAGGCCACGTCTCGGTGCCGTATGTCATGTCATCACTGGTAACACACAGCTATCGAAGACTTTCGATTTTAGGCACTGAGGTATTTTGGACGAGAAGACGTCGCGAAGTTTCCCGAACGCTGCCCAACCGAGTTGGATTCGATGATTGACCTCTTTCTCGAAGTTGGACCTGCCTAACCGGACCACTTGTCCTAAATAGACATATTCGTCTACAACTTCGAGAGTCGAGCCACCAACTCCAATGGGGGTGGGCACAACATGGATATTCGACATGATCTTCGTTTTATCCATATTCATTTTAAGACCCACCTGTTGGGAGACTCGATTAAGGTCTTCGAGCATAGTGCTAAGGTCTTCCAGCGATTCTGCCAAGACTACAATATCGTCGGCAAATCGAAGGTGAGTAATATACTCGCCGTTGATGTTGATGCCGAATCCTTTACACTGCAAGAGCTTGAAGGCGTTTTCCAGCGCGGCAGTGAACAGTTTCGGAGATATGACATCTCCCTGTCTCACGCCTCTCTGTAGTGGAATAGCCTCTGATCTTGTACTCGGACCGACATGGTGCCGTTGTTGTATATACACCTCAACACTTCGATGTACCGATAGTCTATGTGGCACCCCTGAAGAGACTAGCACAGCCCAGGTCTCGATCGAATCAAAGGCTTTCTCATAGTCCACAAAGGCTAAACAAAGCGGCAAGTTATATTCCTCGGTTTTTTGTATAACCTGCCGTAGCGTATGTATATGGTCTATGGTAATAAAGCCTTTTCGGAAACCGGCTTGTTCGGGAGGCTGGAAGTCATCAAACCTGTGTTTGAGACGATTTGTGATGACCCTCGAAAACAACTTATAGACATGGCTCAGGAGCGAGATGGGCCTGTAGTTATTCAGCAAAGTGTTATCACCTTTTTTGAAAAACAGTACCACCACGCTCCTGCTCCATGCCTCTGGCATTGAGCCCTCGAGGAGAACGGAATTGAAGCCTCTGAAGGACTTTCAGTATCGGTGTTCCGCTCGCTTTCAGAAGCTCTGAAGTGATTCCATCCTCACCCGGCGCCTAATAATGTATGGCATAATTAATATTAATTTTATTTACTTAATCTTTAAATCTATAACTGATGATATTCTCCTTTACCCCATTGATAATAATCATTATTAGATTTTCTAGAACTGCAACCAATGCTCTATTATTCACATAGATTTAGATACATAAAATACTAACGCCCGAATACTGAATCGCAACTTGAATATTAATTTGCACTTAACTACGTAAATCCCGCTTAAATTTACTGGCTAAGTGGGCCGTGCGCTGTTAAGAGCAACTTATTATTTGAATGACGTTAATCTTATAAGCAAAATAACGACTCAAATGAATCACATAAATTTTATGTCATAAAATACAATATCCAGTTGCCTTATGGACACATATACAAATCTGTGAATTGGTGCGATGCGAGTTTGCAACGTAGAAACCGACATGAATTGCTGTGATTCAATTTCATGCGGCAAAGCATCTCTCCTGTACAATTCGGTTGAGACTTATCAAGAAATAAAATGTAAAACAGACATAGAAGCGAAAATTCCCGATGCATCGTAGGAGCTCGTAGATTTTTACGATGCGACGCGATGCCGCGCTGCGCTGTGTCGCAGGCTTGTATACGAACCCTATTCCAAACCCAAATATTATTATCCACCTTAATCATTATCAGTTTATGAATCTATTTTACGTATCGAAAGTTTTGCCCTTTCCAACAACTTTTAAATTCATTTTGAGCTTAGAAGTCAAGATATTCGATAGCTAAAATAGATTTATAAACTATATATAAATAAAGAAGTATCAGTATGAATCTTCTTCTGCCTGGCGTTATCCCGTCCGGTGCCAGGGTCCGCCGTCATACACATTCTCTTCCGTATCTATCACTGGTGGTAGGTCTCTCATATGTGAGAGGCCATCTAGGTAGGTACCACCGCAATGTCTATTTCTCCCGTGAAACAACACTGCTTAAATGCACTGTTGTGTTTCGGATTGAAGGACATTGCAGCCAGAGCAACTACTGGATATATTGAGACTTAACATCTTATGTCTCACGATGGCGAGCGCAGTGGAATGTTGCTACTGTTTATGAGCGGTCGTATCGTTTACCATCAGGCGAACGGCTTGCTCGTCTCGCCATTGTATGCAATAAAAAAAAATATCGCCTGATTTTCGGTATCCTCAAAAAGAAGGCCATTAGGGTTAATGAACCCTTCATATCTTCCTTGACAACATCTAGCCAGAGCTTCTTTGGACTACCCTATTAGTACGCAGATGTTTTAAAATTTCTATAAAGTAACATTTCCAATGGTTGAAATATAATTTCCTTTTAGTTCAACCCAAGATTTTCAAACAAAGTAATAAGGAAGTTGAATGAATTGAGTTTGTAACTATTACCTGGAAGTAATTATAAATGCCAGTTCATTATTTTGTAGCAAAACCATGAGTGACTTTGAAACATATCAAACTTTGAAATGAGTTCCTTTGACATTGTAAACAAGAACAAACAATATAACTTTTATATGTAGGTATATGTGCCAAGCTTATCTTGCAATGAATACAAACTTGTTTCTCTGATATGGATGAATAATAATTGTATATCTATTACTGAGTATTCTTGTCTAGAATCAATTCTAGGTGACAAATTAAACTCTTAGAAACTGTCAAGAAATCAACAAGCAGGTAAATTGTACAATATATTGCAGATTCAGGGAATTGAGGGATGCTTTTTAGAAATAATTTGTCATCATGTTGAGTAAACACCAGGCAAAGGAAATTTTTACGTTGTTTTCGAAAGTGTATGAAATCATTTAAATGTACGGAACGAATCTGTCTATGGGGCCCTACTATATAAATCCGAAACGAAGTTCGAAACTTCGTGACGTTTTTCGTTTCGAAACCTACTCTGTAACACGAAATTCGAATCTTCGGATCGAAGAATGAATTATTCCAATATATCGGCAATACGAACATTTACAGAGTAGGTACATTCGTATCGTCACAAACTTCGTTTCGGATGAATATCTAATATATAAAATTCTTCTGTCACGGGGTGCGTAATCGAACTCCTCCGAAACGGCTTGACCGATTCTCATGAAATTTTGTGAGCATATTGAGTAGGTCTGAGAATCGGCCAACATCTATTTTTCATCCCCCTAAATGTTAGGGGTAGTCCACCCCTAAATTTATTTTTTATTTTTTAGACAACATTTTTAATTTCTATTTTTTTATGATACAACATACAAAAATACATACAATCCTCAATTTTCACCCTTCTACGATCAACCCTTATTTTTTAATAGCCATTTTAGTAATTTAATCATTTTTCCTCTCCGGTCGAAAACTGATCAATCGTCATTTAATTAGTTATCCCCGCCAGATGTCTACAGGTGTCACTTCTGACCCAGTAAACAGCACGGAGTAGGGATGAGAACGAAGTTGGTCTCCTGTTTCTCTCACACAATACGATTAGTGTTTATGCATCAAGTGTAGTAGTAACGTTGACAATTATTATTTTGCTATCTCAGTGTAACTCTCATATTAAATTTTAATAATTCCTATTTTATGTATAAGATGTATATGGATGTTTATGGAGAGAAGGGACATAAAGTAAAATAGAATCGAAGGTACGGGAGAGGGCTGGGATAGATGACAGATTTGTTAGGACGAACTGTAAATGCACGTTATAAAACGGGATGGATAATAAAGAGAAGGGACGGGACGGATTGGGAAGAGACTGAACAGGCGGATGAGACGGGATTGAGCCGGACAGTAGGATAGCTACGTCAAGTTTAGGCATACAAGAGTTTATACGAAAAACAACATGTATTTGGTGTGGAGTGGAATCAAAAAATATATGCACCCAGGCGAAGCTGGGTCGGGCCGCTAGTAGTATATAAAAATGTAAATGTTCGGATTGCCGATATATTTAAATCATTCATTCTTCGATCCGAAGATTCGAATTTCGGATTTATATAGTAGGGCCCGTGTACTGATCTGATGTGTTTGTTTTAGGATGAAATGGATGTAGAGGCTGTTGCTGTTGGTGCAATCTTGTCTGATTACCAAAGAGTTAGGGTAGAAAACGTGTAAGTATTTCATAATATTAATTTAAATATCAAATACAGTACAAATTAATTTCCTGAAATCATTTTATTTAGTTTTATATAAACATAATATGTCTATGCATATGCTGTTAAAATTTTATTCAAATGCCATTTAAAAAAATGTGAATATTTATGCATTATGATTGTAATATGTATTATTTTTTATGAAATACCTAAAAGACTAATAGGTTAAAAGTAGTTGTAATAACATTACTTTTACTTAATATGTTTGCAAGTTGTGTTTTTCTACATAATTATAAGTTTTGTACATAAATGAATATTTGTTGGCAGATGTCGTCGGTTAGGTCTAGTCTCGCTTGCGTATCTATGGAGGCGCAATCAAAAGGAATTGTTGCAGGAAATGATAGCTGGTGGAATTGAAGCAATCATAATAAAAGTAAGTGCTTGAATGTCGCTCGTACATCATAATGACGCAAATGTGTCCAACTATACCATTCAACATAGTTATTTAATGTTTATAGGTTCTATATAAAGTCATAGCATTTGTTGTAGATTTTTTAAAGTAATTATCGTTGAATTTTGAACATTCAAGCAACCAATCGTACATTTAAGTATCTAAAAATAAAGTAAAAGCCTATAATGTTTTTCTTTGTTGTTTAACCAAAATCTTGTTATTGTAAATAACAACAGGAAGTAAAAACTATGATAAATGCCTAACTATATTTTATTAAGAAGAGAAGAGGGGCACAAATAAATAAAAACATCGTTACGAAGTCCGATGTTTTTAGAATAAACAGAATTCATATTGACGTGTGTAATAAACTCACGGACGTTTTAATATCGTTAGTCATTACTATATTTATCAGTTCGTACTTGTCAAAATAATGAATATTGGGACTGCTGATGCAAGGCTGATGCTTATTATCGCATTTCCCGGTGCAGGTCGGAATTTTTTATGCTATTTGAGATGGAATTTTAGAGGACTAAAAATTCACGAGATTCTACAAAGGTCTTGCATAAGAAATTTAAAATCTACTCTTCAACCAATGCTAATACTTGGTAAGAAAAGTCGAGGCCGTAATCGGTAAAAGGTAGATAATAACGAGTTGGAACTTATTGTAACAACCAACAATTATTTGTAGCTTTTCTTTAAATATCATTTTAAACATTTCTTGTTAATCATCTAGCTACATGCCTAAATTCTGCATAGGCATCTTCAAACATATTTTGGTGATCATGATCTTCCACTTATCCACTCCTCGGAATTATGAAAAATTGATGTCTAACTTTGAGTTAAGAAATATTAGCATTTTTCCTAATAATTTTAGGTAGCAGCTCTTGGTTTGGACCCGAGGATTCACCTAGGTATGACTATACGCGACATCCAGCCGCACTTACTAGTCATGCAGCAGAAGTACGGACTCAACGTGTGCGGGGAGGGCGGGGAGTACGAGACCTTCACACTCGACTGTCCTTTGTTTAAGAAAAAATTAGTCATGTAAGTTTATCACGCTCGTTATCACATTACCAATGTTCAGTTGCTCTTATATCTCCGT
The DNA here is from genome assembly GCA_009982885.2 of Hyles vespertilio. NCBI lineage: Eukaryota > Metazoa > Arthropoda > Insecta > Lepidoptera > Sphingidae > Hyles > Hyles vespertilio. Next base: position 13,926,444 of record CM042821.1, on the reverse strand, counting down.
TATAATTTGTTAGCACCTAATCTCCAAGTGCTAATTAAATTGTTGCCACTTGATACGATCATATGATTTGCACTGATTGTATTGTAACGCATTCTTCGAAATTGTAGTATCTATTTGGTACATTTTTACCGTTTTATGATTTCTGATTAACACGATCTTGCTGTATACTGTCACAATGGCTACATTTGATTGTAGAACATATTTTTATGTTTAAATAATTTAATTTTGACCTCTTAAATTACTACAGTTTTGAATTGTTTTCTGTCGATTATGTTGCTGTGGTCATGTTCATAAACAGTTTTTTATTTACTTACTTGAACATCCCGTATCAAGGTTTGTCAGTAATCGATATTTTTTTACGGCAGAGATGATAAGGAAATGGTGATACACACAGACGATCCAGTCGCGCCGGTCGGTTATCTCAACTTGAAGTTACACCTCGAGACGAAAAGCAGTTACGATGAGCCAATAAAACTACCTCCAGCTGTTAAGAATTCATTAGATTTTATAAGCGATTTAAGCGATTCAGTTTTTAGCGATATAAGCGACATTGAACTCAGCGAATCGGAGCTCGAGTCGATCGAGAAATTAGAGAAGGAGGAAAAGAAAAAACAAAACGAATTGAACCCATTGCTCACATATTCTGATGATAAGGAAACTAGATTAAACGTGATCGAATGCCAAAACGATAGTATAGAGAATATTGAAGACGGTTATATATACGAACATTCAAACAACGAGTGCGATAGGCATCCGGTGGTGGACCACAGGTCGATATGTGGCAACAAGCGTGGTTGGTACTTCATCGGCGGAATTGTCGGCGAAGGAGTGGATACTAGGATCGCCACTGAGGATGCTATGAATAAATTAATTAGTAGGTAAACTTGTTTAAGAGCTTATTATGTAAGTGTTTTAGTTGCATGCCGTGATATGACTTTCAAATTAACTGCGCACCCATTTAAAATTTTTCTAAATTTATTATAATTTTGGAATTATAAACAAGTTAGTTCCTCTTAAAATCTACTTTCTTATTGATATATATTTCTAGAGAAAGAAAGATATGTTTGTAGTAATTCCTAAATCTAAACATCTTAGAAGATCATTCAGCAACTTATTTCATATTCCGCCGTTGATACTTATTTTATGTTGCACAAAATTTAGATCATCTTTCTACCTATTCAAGTTTCTACTAACTTTTATTTAAGATTGGCATATTTTATGATTCTCTTACTTAAAATTTAAAAAAAAATCATGGTCGAGAATATTTTATAACTGTCGGTAACTTAGTAGCTTACTGATTTTACCTCTGGAGTGGTACTAAATCCCTTCAAAAATAAAATATGCAAAGAAGATGCATTTTAAAAACTCATTATTATTGATCAAAAATATTTCAGATTTGCTCGAGTCCCAAAACCTTCATTTAACAAATGTATGTTCTGTGAATATATACATGCGAGACATGGGCGAGTATGCGGCATTGAACGAGGTGTATGTGAACACTTTCCGATATCCGAACCCGCCGACTCGCGTTTGCGTACAGTGCCCTCTATCGTCTGACGTTGGACTTATTATGGACGCTGTAAGTGTTTATATATATTATTTATTTTGTTTTTTGATGTGGACATCCTTATGGGAAGCGGATGCACAACAGTGAATACCCTGTGGCTGAATCACGATGATATAGGTGGACACAACATCCCGGCGCGAACCAAACGGTTCTCATATTCGTTTCTGTGCCGCACCGTCAGGCTGTGGAATTGTTTGCCGGCGCACGTGTTCCCTCCTTCCTACAATCCTGGGTCCTTCCGCCGTGGTGTGAAGAGGCACCTAAGCAGGCCGGCATAATTGTTTCCATTGGCATGGGACTGCCGTCCGATGCCAATGGATACTCTGCCTGGGCGGCACTGGCACTTTCCATCAGGTGCAATGCCGCCACTATGCCAGGCCATTATAAAAAAAAAAAAAAAAAAAAAAACTTAGGCCATAATTGTACACAACACAAATAAAAGCTTGACGAAACTGGGATAGATAAAAGTACATATTGGGATCAGCAAAAAAAAAATAGCAATACTAGTATACGTCACAACTTAAATATAAACTAATCAATCAACTCTTGTCTGTATAAAATTAAAGGCATTTTTATTTTATTAAGATCAGCGATCTTATCGCTATCGACGATATTGTTTTAAATCAGATTGTTTAGTAATAAATATTTGCTACAATAATATCAAATTCGAGCGTAGGCGGTTCGATTGATGCTGATGAATCTCGTCAGACATTTACACAGAATGAGCATGACCGGTAGCGCCAAAGAATTTTCAAATAAGTGGACCGACCAAACGCGAACTTGATTGAATGTTTTACTTTTTATTTATTTAACATATTAAATAATCATGGGCACACTTGGTATCATATATTTCTTAGCTTATCTAATATGTTTTATGACGTAACATTACAATAAAAATATCACTTAATAATTCGGTAGCAACCCAATCTCATTTTTACTATACTATGTAATTTTTGATAAAATATAATCTCATTGCGATTTAATTCTAAGATATAGGCGCGGTTTGTGTTTTTGATGATTCTCCAATGATTTTTTCCCTAGCATGAGTGACAGTCACTTGTGTTATCATTGTAGCTTAATTGATAAGTCAAAAACTGTAATATTTATCGATATAGTATAAAGTATTCGTCATGTTTTGCGGGTTTTCCTGCCTAATACCATATGGTATAAAGAATGATACAATTATTCTTAAAATAACCGGATAAAAATTTTAATTTATTTTTGTTGGCCAAAGGATCTATGCCCACTAAAATGTAGTACACAATGACCGTGCCATGAAAATATATTTACAAAAAAAAGTGGAAAGTTCACTGGACCGTTTCTAGCGGCTCTTGACAAAGGAATTTGATGTATTCATTGGTTACTACAAAGAATACTGTTTTGGTATGCTACGTATGTTGGTATATTACACCATCATGGTATGCTACTTGTAGTAGGTAGGGAGTGTGAACCTCTTGCGTTAATTCCTGTCCAAATGTTTTATCTCCTGGATATATTAAATATTATACAGGGTATATCAAGACTGCTACCGAAAACGAAGCCGGGTGTTAGTTTAAGCGACTTCAGACACAATGCAACAGAAAAAGTTGCAAAAAAAAGCGACAATTTTTATTTTGTTATTGTTTTCCTATTACCATATTTGGGTGGTAAATACATTTTTTCCTAAAATAATAGTGTTAATAATAATAGTGTAATAATTTTTTTCCTAAAATATTCTTTTCTAAAATAATAATACCCTTTTATTTATAAATAATCTAAGGTATACAAGAGTTTAAATTATTATTTTAGCAAAAACTATGGATTTACCACCCAAAAATGACGATATTTAAAAAATCATAAAAAATAATTGTCACGTTTCTCTGAGAAATTTTTAGTTGCTTTGTGTTTGTAGTCACTAAAACTACCAGCCGGCTTCGTTTTCGGTAGCAGTCTTGAGATACCCTGTATATTGGTCTACTCCGTATTATTAAGAATAAATAAGTTAGTATCAAGCCATAACTACGTAATATTATTATGTATGTATGCATTATTTTTATCTCATAAAAAGCTATACATGATTAGCTTTGATAATGATACTGATCATACTATCCAGACATGACCTGCTTTCAAAAGAAACGTGATGCATTATATTGTACTAAGATTAGATATGTATCATTTTAATATTGACTTTTCTTACATAATTTTATGCCGGCTGTAATATTCAAGACCTGCCCGCCTTGGCGTAGTTGTACTACAGTATGATAGCAAAGCTGAGGTCTCGGGTCTGGATCAGGGGTCAGGCAAGAGGCGGCTCGTGAAATTTTTTGATGGGGGTTCACAAAAAAAGTAATTGAAAAACTAGAGCTTACTATTTATTATATTTGTATACAAAATCCATTCGCCGGTCTTTTTGGCGTGCGAAGATATCTATTACTTTCTTGTGAAAATGGAATCAAAAATGGAATTGATTAAGCGTACAAACTATTTTTTATTTATTTATTTAAATCTTTATTGTACACAAGCTTAACAACAACATAGCTAAACAGAAATAATAATAACAAAGAGTACAAATGGCGGTCTTATCGCTCAACAGCAATATCTTACAGACAACCATGGGATGGATTAAAATGAAGGAGAGGGAGAGAGGGCAGTGTAACAAATAAAGAATTTAATACTAATTAAAAAAAACTGCGAATTAACTGACGAAGTCGACGAGCTTGCTTGAAGTTGTTTGTATACATAAGGACGACAACTGCGCATGAGTAGGATATCCCCTATGAAAAAAAAAAAATTAGGCGCGCGCACGGCTGGCTGAACGACAACTGAGTGACGCGTGAGCGGCGCTCCAGATTACGCTAATTTCTCATACGATATCTTTTGTTTCACGCGTCAGCCCGAGTCGTAGCTCTCTTTCGCACTCATTGAATACAGTACTAAGAGTCGTACTAAACTTCGTTTCATAGGAGCACAGTCGCTGGCGCTCCACTCGTTACAAATTGACGCTACATGTACCTGTATAGGTAATATAATAGACTTATTATAGGCGTAGTAAAATATAAAGAATGTAATGTAAGGATTTATGTATTATAAATACATATAAATTATTAAATTAGCTAAGTATGTAATTTTCGTGGGAGTGCACTGCACCAGCGCTCTTTCGGATGAGCCGCCTCTGGGTCAGGCAAAGTGATATTGGATTTTTCTATTCATTATCAATCCGGAATCGGAATTTGTGCCTGGTATGGCGATAGGCTCGCCGTCTATCACATCACGAGACCCACAAGGCAAAATGTGGACGTCCAGACTGCTGCAACGAGAACCACTGCCTACTTCTGTAATATTTATTGACTTTTCTTGCGGCAACAATTTTTATTTAAAACAATATTATTTTTCAAATCGCTTCACTAGTTTCAGAGAATATTCAATGCAAACATCTTCCCTCTTTCTAGTATTAGTTAAGATAGAGCAAAGGACCCTAAATCTCATTTTGATGGTGACTAGACTCATCACGTTGGTCTTAAGAGCGTTTATACCTTCCGCGCGCTTTTTGGCTTAAAAACAGGACTTTTCAAACGAATGAATAGCCACCAATAAACAATTTAAAGGTAAAATAATTAGTACTAATTATAGACAAGGGTGTCATCTAGGGATTTTGGTGGAAAACATTATAGATTGATGGATAATTTGTGAGTACTATAAGGATTACTGAACACAAGTTTCGTTATTTAGGGTTTAAATGGCAATTTAGAAGCTTAAGATATCCAAAATCACTAAATATAAGATGAAAATAAAAATATTATCAGACTAAGAAGACCCTTATGGAGGGATTTTGCTGAGAAAAATAATCTTTTTGCGTTTACTTCCTGAAAAATAAAAATTTAAACAATGCGAAATTATATAGAAACTCTCGCCAAGAACATATTTTTTTCACCAACTTATAGTACATAATTTTTTATAGCAATTGCATGTTATAATAGAAGAACATCTTATCAATGAATTACCATTTTTATATTTCAACAAAATTAGTTTTCATGTTTTCTACAAATATTTTAAAAACCACTATTAAACACGCTGTCCGACCTGCATCAAATCAGACCGCCGCAAGGCCTTCTAGGGGGAGGACGTATCGCTCGTCGCTCCGGCCTGGCTGCAGTCGATTTTTGCCGTGCGTAGTAAAAATAGCCACGCGCGGACTGCGATTGCCGCATCTTAGTACTTTGGCAGTAAAATATTTAATTTTTTTTATTACCTACAATGATTTTGTAGTGAGTATAAATTATGTATCAGATAATATAATGGGATGTAATTCCGAGGCTAAATTATGTTATGTATTGTAATATAAAATTAAATATATTTCGTAATTGTAAGGGGTTGTAAGGCCCCTAACTCTATTCATGTGTTCGAACACGAAATGATTAATAAAACATCCGTAGTGTCTACTGATTGAACACTGATTTAAATGCAACTTAACAATGTAATAATAACGAAAATATGATAGTATCTAAATTTGTATTGTTCATTACTTGCACAGTAATATTTGTCTACTTATAATGCAAATAAAATATTTTTACGATATTATATTACCAATATACACTCATTTGCAAAAAAACGGGCGGTTTTTATTTTAATTCTTCTTTAAAAAAATTCGGTACCAAAATGATTTCAATCATTTGTACATGTTACTGGCCGGTTTTAAAAATGCCGTGGTGTTTAAAACAGTACGTTCTAAATTCTAATACCCAGACGAATTCCAGCTGTGATTTCAGCTAGAGGGGGTCACACTCGATACTAAACATTTATCTGCTTTTACTTTATTAAAGAAAAAACAAACAAAAATCTTTGTTAACTTTTACTTCACGAGCATATGCACTACTAGCGAGTATACACTACTAGTGAACTTTAGCATTAAAACCCATTAATTTACAAAATTGTGAAAGTAAAACTACCTATAATTATCAAACAAATCAATAGTAACAATTGAAATGGTTCATTGCTTAGGTGCCCGTTTTTTTTGCAAATGAGTTTCTACTGGAGACTGTCCCGCCCTCACACCCACCACTGCAACTCCTGTAAGCCAGGATCAATAGTGGCACGCAATGTAATGACACCGAGCATTGAAGCTCGGCGAGTCTCCGGGAATGTCTAACTTGTCTTTAACCCGCAACGAAATCAATCAGAAAGTTAAATTAATAGGAGGAGTTGGAAATAAATTATTGTCCACTTCCCTCCGTGCAAAGCGGGTGACAAAACAATGAAATAAAGAGGTAAATAACCTCGCAAAAAGACTTTTACAGCCGGAGAAGCCAGCTGTAAAGCACCACGGATCAAATCCTTATTGCAAATGAGTTTATAAATCATAAGTTACATTTCAATTGAATATTAAAATTTTGAAGCGCACGGATCAAAGTTGGTTGAGCTGACTGTATAGTGAGCCGACGTGGCAGCTCTACGCACACAGCTCTGGTCGCTTATGTGTGAGTGAAATTAACGATGAAATACTTATAGTTGACTTTGCGCGCAAGGTGTAAACGCTCTTAATAGCTTATCTAAGGTCCGTTGTACGTATAATAGTCGTTGTCGCAACAGCGGTTTGTGAGTACGAGTTATTACCCGATTATTTCTTATCACATGACAAGTGGTCTCACGTTACTATGAGCGCTTTAGGCATTAATTGAATTCTGTATCAACCCATATACATTCCACTGCACGGGCCTCCTCTACTATCGAGAGTACGATAGAGAGTGGTTAGGCGATATAGTCCACCACACTGGCCGAGTGTGGATTGCCGGAATTTACATAGCATAGAAATTCTTATATTATACTAGAGGCCCGGCCCAGCTTCGCCCGGGTACAAATAGATTTCTGTACCATAATATGTACGTATTATACATATAAACCTTCCTCTTGAATCACTCTATCTATTTAAAAAAACCGCAACAAAATCCGTTGCGTAGTTTTAAAAATTTAAGCATACAAAGGGACAGAGAAAGCTGCTTTGTTTTATACTATGTAGTGATATTCTTATAGTATGTAAGGTCTCCTCATGATTTGTTCCTTCACCGTTAATTAAATTAATATGTGAATTTTGATAAAAGCTTAAATGAATTATAGCCTCATTGGACTAGTGGACTAATCAATAAGGACTATAAACTATGAAAAGCTCAGTTCTAATCCAAAGTTGGGCAGAAGGAGGAGAAAAAAGTAATAATAATACATGTATGGGTGGGATAGTGTCTACTGTCTATTTATTACATGTAAGGCATTAAAGCATTTTTTATGGTTGTTGTATTTCAGGTCGCCTACAGACCAACTGTAAATAGCAACGAGACTGATAGTGGCCCTAAAGAGAGAGTGACGATGCACGTGCAAGGTATATCGCACTGGGCCCCAGCTAACATAGGACCTTATAGCCAAGCCATTAAGGTAAAAATTACAACAGTTTCATGATTGTTTCTAACTCGTACACTTTTGAGATAGATATTTTTACACGTGTTGGCACTAATGGAAACTGATAGTAATGGGAATTATTGCTATTTCAAATTAAGATCACCACCTTGTCTCACTCAGTGTCATTACACTGCGTTCCACTGTTAATCCTGGCTAAGAGGAGTTTCAATAGTGGGTGTGAGGGCGGGACAGTTTCCATTTTCCAGGTTATTGTGTAGCAAGCATTGAGATATTATACTAGAGCGGACATCGGGAACAAAATCTCTGCAAATTGACCTGGTACAGGAACCCAGTGAAGCGAGATAGATGATGTAACTGCGTAGGTGCGACAGAGACAGAAATAGAAGGAGCGGTCCGGTACCGTTCATATTCTGTATCAGTCCATATACGTCCCACTGCAGGGCACGACCTCCTCTACAATCGAAAGTACGATTGGGCGTGGTTAGGCCATATAGTCCACCACGCTGGCCTAGTGAGGGTTGGCGGACTTATACCGTTACCGTTCATATTAGTTACAAATATTTTGTTTGCAGTGTCTCCTCTAGTATAATATCTCAATGATAACAGGTGATGTAGGTTTTTTTTATTGCAATGAATGGCAAGACGAGCAAGCCGTTCGCCTGATGGTAAGCGATACGATCGCTCATAGACAGTAGCAAACTTCCACTGCGTTCGCTATCCTGAGACATAACATGTTAAGTCTCAATATGTCCAGTAGTAACTCTGGCTACAATGTCCTTCAATCTGAAACACAACAGTGCATTTACACTGCTGTTTGTTGGGAGAAATAGACATTGCGGTGGTACCTACCCAGATGGCCTCTCACATAGTAGAGACCTACCACCAGTAAACTTACGATAGTTTATTATAAACTCATTTGCAAAAAAACGGGCACCTAAGCAATGAACCATTTCAAATGTTACTATTGATTTGTTTGATAATTATAGGTAGTTTTACTTTCACAATTTTGTAAATTAATAAGCAAGTAATCGTTTTCGTCAGTATTATCATAAAATGTTGATAAAATTTATGGGTTTTAATGCTAAAGTTCACTAGTAGTGTATGCTCGCTAGTAGTGCATATGCTCGTGAAGTAAAAGTTAACAAAGATTTTTGTTTGTTTTTTCTTTAATAAAGTAAAAGCAGATAAATGTTTAGTATCGAGTGTGACCCCCTCTAGCTGAAATCACAGCTTGAATTCGTCTGGGTATGCTAGCGAGGATATCCCGGATACTTGCTTGCGGAATACGTTCCCACTCCGCGGTAATCACATTCTTCAGCTCTCTGATGGTCTGCGGAGCTGGTGGTACTGATCTCACGCGTCGTTTCAGAACGTCCCAGACATGCTCTATAGGATTGAGCCTGGTTCTGGAAGAAAACCATATACCCAACCACGGGATGATCGTTTTCTTGTGAGTCGCGCATTGAGAAATCGCAAGTCTTCGTATGTGGACCTTAAGAACAACCTCGAAGAAGTAAGAAATGTGCATATTAGTCTATGGACGGTCAGGAGGAGGCTTCTCGCTGCCAATATACGCAGTCATCGCCCGGCCCGCGGCCCTAAGTTACTCCGTGAGCACAGAGTTGCCAGGCTTAGGTTTGCTCGAAATTGTGAGTCATGGACTCAAGAAGACTGGAATAGGGTATTGTTCTCCGATGAAGCCAGGATATCTCTGTTCGGTGAAGATCGACGTCGGCGAGTGCTACGAAGACGTAGAACGCTTTGCAGAGGCTTGTTTTGAAGAAATCACACCTTATGGTGGGGGCTCTGTTATGTTATGGGCAGGAATAAATTCAATGGATCGTACAGAGTTAGTCTTCATTGAAAACGGCTCACTGACTGGACATCGATACATAACGGAAGTTCTAATTCCTCATGCACAACCCGCATTGGCCGCTTTAGGCGAAGACTCAATTTTTATGGACGACAACGCTTGCGCCCACCGGTCTGGCGATGTGGAAGCGTATGTGCAAGAGGTCGGCATTCGTCGTTTGGATTGGCCAGCTCGAAGTCCCGACCTCAATCCTATAGAGCATGTCTGTGACGTTCTGAAACGACGCGTGAGATCAGTACAACCGGCTCCGCAGACCATCAGAGAGCTGAAGAATGTGATTACCGCGGAGTGGGAACGTATTCCGCAAGCAAGTATCCGGGATATCCTCGCTAGCATACCCAGACGAATTCAAGCTGTAATTTCAGCTAGAGGGGGTCACACTCGATACTAAACATTTATCTGCTTTTACTTTTTTAAAGAAAAACAAACAAAAATCTTTGTTAACTTTTACTTCACGAGCATATGCACTACTAGCGAGCATACACTACTTGTGAACTTTAGCATTAAAACCCATAAATTTTATCAAAATTTATGATAATACTGACAAAAACGATTATTTGCTTATTAATTTACAAAATTGTGAAAGTAAAACTACCTATAATTATCAAACAAACCAATAGTAACATTTGAAATGGTTCATTGCTTAGGTGCCCGTTTTTTTTGCAAATGATTTTATTATTGTAATTTCATATGTATTTTCACATACAACCGCTACAAGGTCATTGTGCGGCAGGCGATGAAAGTGATGAAGGTGATGAAGGTGAAGTAGGTGATGTAAGTACAGTTGCGCCGGTGCAGGTGGGCGAGGTGATCGGCACGTGCGGTCAGATCGCGCTGGTGCCGGGCTCCATGCGGCTGGCGGAGGGCGGCGCGCGGCGGCAGTGCGCGCTGGCGCTGCGCCACCTCACGCGCGTCATCCGCGCCGTGCACCCGCGCGCGCACATGCGCAGCGTCGTGCAGGTACATATCACATATTGTATATACAACACACTGGTTATAATTAATAATACCTTTGTTATCAGACTATCTGCCTTCGCTTCATTAAATGCTACACATTTTTTTACTTGATATATCTATTATTTATTACCAAAAAAGTACCCTGAACCGACGAAAACATGAAGAGGTTGATGAAAGTCTCTCTCAATTTTATTTTGTAAGTTCCAAATAGTATGTTTGAATTAGAAAGGTTATACTGTTGGACAATGCAGAAGGAATTAGTTGGCTCAACAGTGATTGTTACATTCTGTCACAGAAGATATAATACGCCGCTTGTGTGTCTTTTTTAACGGAAAATCGTATTACCGGAGGCAAATGTCTTTTCTCCTTCAACACTTATTTAAATAAATAAATACACCCAACAATCACATACATAGTCCTGACCCCACACTAAGATCGAGTCTACTCTAACTACTAGAGACTCTTCGGTCTCAAACACCCAGATCCGAAATAAATATTTGTGCGGCCCACAAATCGAGGCTCCCTACGTAAGCTATCGAAACTCAAAAGTGTGATGTTGGTTTTATTGCACCAATTGCAAGTAGATATAAAGATTTATAATTCTTAACACTAAAATATTATATAGATACAAATATACCTTCAACCGTTTTTCAATCGAATAAAAATTAAATGTGCGTAATATGAACATAGTTCAACATAGAACATTTATTTATTTATTTATTTTTGCCACATGCAATGTTATTGATGTAAAGTAGCGAATTATCAGTTTTTCAAGTTTACGTAGGGAGCGTGAAGTATGGTGCAGGGATCGAACCCGCGGCCTCTTCTCCATGGAGTGTATAACGAGTATATCAAGACTGCTACCGAAAATGAAGCCGGGTGGTAGTTTTAGTAACTACAAACACAATGTAACTAAAAATTTCGCAAAGAAACGAGACAATTTTTTTATCATTTTTTAAATATCATCATTTTTGGGTGATTAATCCATAGTTTTTGCTAAAATAATAATTTAAAGCCCTGTGTAACACAGAGTTTTTAAAAATAAAAGGATGTACACCATGATTTAAGAAAAAACTATGTATTTATCACCTTAATAAGACGTTAGAAAAAAAAAAAAAAAAATCATCACAATTTTGTCGCTTTTTTTTGCAACATTTTCTGTTGCATTGTGTCTGAAGTCACTAAAACTGCCACCCGGCTTCGTTTTCGGTAGCAGTCTTGATATTATACTCTGTATGTGGTGATAGAGATGATAATATGTGTGTAGAGCGTATGCTACACGACGGAGGGCGGCGCGGTGGGCGAGGCTCGGCGCCAGCTGGAGCGGCGCACGGCGGGCGCCATCGCGCAGTACGCCGTCGTACAAGCCTTACCACGAGACGCCACCATCGAGTGGCACGCCTGGGCCCACGCCGATAACAACCGATTCGACTGTCAGTACTCATTATATAACCTTATTATTATTACTATTACACTTTATTGTACACAAATGAAAATATATACACAGAGAAAAACTCTTAACCTATATGTATAGCACAATCGGCGGTCTCACTCACTTATTATACCTAGTCGAAAATCTATTGTTGTAAAGCCTTTGTCTAGAACCTATTTGTTTACAATAAAACCTTTGTTTATTTAAAACAAAAAAAAGTTTTTATTTTAAACAAGAAATAATGATAAAGTTCAAAATGGCGACCATAAAATTCAATATTCGGCACTTAGTTGTTTATCAAAGTGATAATTTCCAGTCAGCTTTAAATGTTTTGTTTTATGTAGAAGAAAATTATGGTAATTGGTAAACAATAAATAACATTAAAAATAATTTGAAATACAGAAACAAAAATAACTGAGTTATCTTAAAATAAAAACCCATCCTAAAGTTGATTTGATCGTAATTACAAAATACACACCAGTACAGTCAGTACCCCAAGCAGGAACATTTTGAAGTATCGTATAGTAATAGTATCGTGACAACGATTACTATACTATTACTACAACGATACTATACGTCAAAAATTATTCGTGCTACCACTTTTTTACACATTTGTATAGTAAAACTATCGCTATACTATACGATTGCCATACTATAGTGTCGTAAACGTTTCCCGCTGCCATAATTTAGTACCGAATACGCTCACAATGGCGCTGTTCAAATTCCCATACAAAATTTTACTATTACGATTACTATACTATAGAGCCAAATGTTCCTGCTTAGGGCACAGGTCATAAGTATTGTCACACAGTAAAAACTTTTCTTTTAGAATGCTGGCCACAAAAAAGTTTATTGAATTCGAATTTCGAATTGTTCATGAAAATAAAAATGTATACTTTTTAGAATTTTACTCATTTTTAAATATGGAGTGGACGCTTAAAGAAGACCGTGTTGCAGTTATTGCGTTGCATCGTTGCTGTTACGCGCCAATTCAAATTTGTGACATACTGAAAATTTTGAATATAACCAAAAGATTCGTTTATCGTACCATCAAACGATACAATGAAGACTCTGGTGTAGATGACATGTCAAGAAGTGGTCGCCCTCGGTCTGTTAGGACTCCAGCAGTGATAAAAGCTGTGAAGGCGCGAATTCAAAGAAATCCCAAACGTAAGCAGAAACTGTTGGCCCTTCAAATGGGGTAAAGCAGAACCACGGTGAAAAGGGTGTTAAATGAAGCCTTAGGGCTTCGGGCATATCGAAGAAAAACAGGACATCGTTTGAATGCTCGTCTAATGGACCTGAGACTAAAGAGATGCCGCGCTTTGTTGAACTGGTACGCGGGAAAAAAATATCGGTAAATTCTTTTTTCAGATGAAAAAATTTTTACCATAGAAGAGAGCTACAACAAACAAAATAAGGTGTACGCACACAGTAGTGAAGAAGCGAGCAACCGTATTCCGCGTGTCCAACGAGGTCATTTTCCATCCTCGCTCATGGTATGGTTGGGAGTTTCTTATTGGGGCTTAACAGAGGTACATTTTTGTGAGAAAGGTGAAAAAACGAATGCAGTTGTGTATCAAAATACAGTCCTGACGAACCTTGTTGAATCTGTTTCTCATACCATGTTCAATAACAGGCACTGGGTATTCCAACAAGATTCGGCGCCAGCTCATAGAGCGAAGAGCACACAAGACTGGCTGGCGGCGCGTGAAATCGAGTTCATCCGGCACGAAGACTGGCCCTCCTCCAGTCCAGATTTGAATCCGTTAGATTACAAGATATGGCAACACTTGGAGGAAAAGGCGTGCTCAAAGCTTCATCCCAATTTGGAGTCACTCAAGACATCCATGATTAAGGCAGCCACCGATATTGACATGGACCTCGTTCGTGCTGCGATAGACAACTGGCCGCGCAGATTGAAGGCCTGTATTCAAAATCACGGAGGTCATTTTGAATAAACTTAAGAGTCATAAGAATCTATGTTTTGTTAAGTTTATTTTGGTATATAAATGGTTACATAATGAATAAACTTGTTTCAATTATTTTGTATTAAACATGTGACAGAATTTATGACCTGACTAGATATACCGGGTATCTCAAGACTGCTACCGAAAACTAAGCCGGGTGGTAGTTATAGTGACTACAAACATAATGTAACTAAAAATTTTGATAAGAAACGCGTCAATTTTTTTTTATCATTTTTTAAATATCGCCAATTTAGGGTGCTAAATCCATAGTTTTTGCTAAAATAATACTTTAATCTCTTTTATACCTTAGAGTCTTTATAAGTAAAGGGTATACACTATTATTTTAAGAAAAAATGTATTTACCACCCAAATACGACCATATAAAAAAAATAACAAAAAAAAATTGTCGCTTTTTTTCCAACATTTTCTGTTGCATTGTGTCTGAAGTCGCTTAAACTACCACCCGGCTTCGTTTTCGGTAGCAGTCTTGATATACCCTGTATAAGATAATATTTACAAATGATTAGGTAATGTTTATTTTGTGTCCATTGTTAATATTCTTCAACATTTTATTATTTATAATTTACAGATGAAGAAACTGGTTGCAATATAGGTGACTACAAAGTGGCAATCACAAGAAGATGGAATTATGAGAACACTGTCGCCGCTTTTGTATGTTACGTAGCGACAGGTAAATATAAACAGTTTGTGGTAAAATACAATAGCACTTTATTATTTAAGCGTATATCGGTCTATGTATTTGTAAATGGGCAATTTTATTATGTACTAGCGGCCCGGCCCAGCTTCGCCCGGGTACAAATAGATTTTTGTACAATAATATGTACGTATTATTATTATACATATAAACATTCCTATATAGGCACGCTGCCGCCGCCCCGGCCGGCCAGTACCGCCGCAAGCGCTACGTCCCGCAATTTTAAATCTGTTATATCTTCGAAAATATTCATTTAAATCTTGTGCTGTAAAGGACCACATAGATCTATTTTAAATCAACAATTTATTTAAGCTATTTAATTGGATAAGGATTAATGCTGTATTGGTTAAAATCGCTTCGAAAATTAGCCATTATTTGTCGTAAAAAGTAAATGACAAAAAAATGTTATTGTGGGATATCCATAAGAGATAGACATATACCATCGCGGAGTTTTCTGTAGACCTTTTCAATGTATACAAATATGTAGTACATTATTTTGATAAATCTCGTAGGGTTCAGCCTGCGTTTGCAATGTAAGCGGAAAAATATTGATAATTAACGACATCACATTAGAAACCTCAAAAATAACAATATTTCTCCAATATTTAATGGATGTTATTATACATATAAACCTTTCTATTGAATCACTCTATCTATTAAAAAAAACCGCATCAAAATCCGTTGCGTAGTTTTAAAGATTTAAGCGAACAAGAAAAATAGGGACAGAAAAAGCTACTTTGTTTTATACTATGTATAGTCCATTGAAATGTTACAATTTAAGGACCGAATATTGCATTTCTTAGAGGACGCAATTTTATTTTTGGGACATGTTTGGGGGGTCAATAGAAGCTTAACCTCAAGTTTGTGGGGTCGCCACCCTTGTCCCCCGGCCGCCATCTTGAAAAAAGGGGTGAAATCACTTTTTTCGTGATAATTCGGAAACTATGCGTCTTACAAAAAAATTGTAAGGACATAATTTGGAGCAAATTGTTTTGCCTACAAATATGTTTATTTAACTTTTTGCCCTAAATTAAAAATTAAAGAAGTTATCAGCAAAAAAGTGAAGAAGAAATTTCTTAAGGGAAATCTTCCCGTTTCTCTTAAAAGTAGACTCTTCGACTTGTATCTTACCAATTCTCACATACAGTGCTCAATCCTGGTCTTTGACCGAACTTCTCAGGTCCATCAGAGGTCATGGACCTGAGTCCAGGTTTGTCAAAAAGCTATGGAGCACAGGATGCTAGGCGTAACACGCATGGACAGAGTACCCACTAACACCTTGCGCTCCATAACCAGAGTCAAGAATGTTGCACAGAAATCAGCTAAACTAAACTGGGATTGGACGGGCCACGTCACCCAGATGCACCCGAAGAGGTGGGCAAAGATTGCCAATCAGTGGATGCCTAAGGATGGCGACAGGCCACGCGGCTTCGGAAAAGGTGGCGCGACGATCTCGACCAATTTAGCAACACTTGGATGGCATCAGCAACTGATAGGGATAAGTAGAAGGAGTTGAGGAAGACCTTTGCCCATCAGTGGCACAGAATAGGTTAATAAAAATAAAAAATAGCATAAAAGTGAGACTTTTTTTTTAGACTTTTTTTTTAAAGTTATAGAGAAAAAAATCCATCCATCCATCCATCAGCCAAAGGAAGTCCACTGCTGAACATAGGCCTCCCCCAATGATTTCCACAGAGACCTGTTGGAGGCAGCCTGCATCCAGCGACGTCCCGCGACCTTTACCAGGTCGTCGGACCATCTTATGGGTGGACGTCCTACGCTGCGCTTTCCGCTACGCGGCCTCCATTCGAGCACTTTCCGACCCCATCGGTCATGAGATCTCCGCGCTATGTGCCCTGCCCATTGCCACTTCAACTTGCTAATCCGGTAGGCTATGTCGGTTATTTTAGTTCTCCTACGGATCTCCTCATTTCTGATTCGATCTCGTAGGGAAACCCCGAGCATAGCCCTCTCCATAGCTCGTTGAGTGACTTTGAGCTTCCTAATAAGGCCCATAGTGAGAGGCCACGTCTCGGTGCCGTAAGTCATCACTGGCAACACACAACTATCGAAGACTTTCGATTTAAGGCACTGAGGTATTTTGGACGAGAAGACGTCGCGTAGTTTCCCGAACGCTGCCCAACCAAGTTGGATTCGACGATTGACCTCTCTCTCGAAGTTGGACCTGCCTAACCGGACCACTTGTCCTAAATAGACATATTCGTCAACAACTTCAAGAGTCGAGCCCCCAACACTGATGGGGGTGGGCACAACATGGACATTCGACATGATCTTCGTTTTATCCATATTCATTTTAAGACCCACCTGTTGGGAGACTCGATTAAGGTCTTCGAGCATAGTGCTAAGGTCTTCCAGCGATTCTGCCAAGACTACAATATCGTCGGCAAATCGAAGGTGAGTAATATACTCGCCGTTGATGTTGATGCCGAATCCTTTACACTGCAAGAGCTTGAAGGCGTTTTCCAGCGCGGCAGTGAACAGTTTCGGAGATATGACATCTCCCTGTCTCACGCCTCTCTGTAGTGGAATAGCCTCTGATCTTGTACTCGGACCGACATGGTGCCGTTGTTGTATATACACCTCAACACTTCGATGTACCGATAGTCTCGAGAGAGGAGACTCGATTGAGTACAAGATCAGATTACGAAGGCTATTCCACTACAGAGAGGCGTGAGACAGGAAGATGTCATATCTCCGAAACTGTTGACTTCCCCTCTGGCGGGGGCACGGTGATGTGACGTGTTTACGTTCTCCTCATTTTAAATTGTATTTTGTGTGTTTGGAGTGCATTTAATCGCTCGTGGGTTGCTTATTGTTGTATGGTGTAGTATTGTGAGCAACGGTCTGTAAGTTTTTAAATGTTTTATTGCGTAATTTAGTGAAATTAAGCAATTAATCCTCGGTAAGTACTTTATATTCTTTTTAGTGTGGGTATCGTAAAAAAAATATCGCTCGGCCGGCATACAATCAGCTGTTGTTTCTTTTCTAAGTAATATTTTATATTGTTTGTGTCATTTTATAAGATTAAAAATAATAAAATCTTAATTTCATTTCGGCAAAATAATGTCAGCTCAAAATAAAGTTCCGCCCGACCGTGGGCCCAATCCTTTCGGTCAAAGTAAGCTAACACCTAGGTCACCTAATTCGGCTAAACGACTTTTTAGTGACACGACTTCACCAACTTATGTTTCCCCCGTATGTTCCAAACGTTTGCAATTATCGGAATCGACCGAGACTTCATCTTTAGATAACGGCAGCGACGCGAGCCGCGCGGACTATTGTGATTTGGTGTCAGATGTTTCCAATTATTTGTCGAAAATTAATGAGCTTGTTAATGATCAGGGCTCGCGTATGAATGTGGCGAATAGGTCGGCAGTGTTAGATATAACGCAACGTGTTACATCCATAGTTTCGTTACTAGCATTAAAATCATCTTGCAATGAAACCAAGTTGGCCAATATGCAACGCGAATTAGACCAATACAAACGTCATGATATTGTCGAGAATAATAATTCACTTTTCTCCGATCGACTTAAACTCCGTTTACCGAAACCTGCACCGCTAGTGGAGTCGCGCGCGCCACGGCCGTGTATTGTTGCATGTCCGACGGACGAGCGATCAGCTGATTTGGCGTCATCGTCCGCAACTAAACAGGCGCTTTTTAAGGCAATAAAGCCAAGTGATGACGGATTCCAAATTGTAGGCGTGAAAAAAACCACGAAGGGTCGCGTCGTGCTTCGTGTTGCGAATGAGAAACAAATTATAAAACTCGAATCTGTCGAGGCAATTAAATCGGCGGGATTACGTCTCGAAAAACCCAAGGGGCGCCGCCCCCGTATCCTCGTTAAGGATGTGCCATCCTCTATGGAAGACCGCGCTTTTATTACCGCACTGTATCGTCAAAATATCAAGGACGAATTGCCAATAAAGGAGGATGATTTCATTAAATCCATTAAAATAGTTCGTAGACGTAATTTAGATAACGGTCGTAAATGGATTGGCATTGAGTTAGATTCAGAGATAAGGAAACATCTGGCGGACACAAAAGAGAAATTATTTATTGACTGGGCCACCTGTCGATTCATTGACGACTTAGAAATAGTGCGTTGTATGAATTGTCAATACTATGGGCATGTGCAAAAGTTCTGTACAGTAAAAACACCTACGTGTGCCGTCTGTGCTGAAGCACACGAGACTAAGGCGTGTCCGCACAGTTCAGACACAGATTTTAAGCCAGTATGCGCACCTTGCAAGCGCTTTAAAAAACCCCACGATCATCGCTGTGGGTCTCAGGGGTGTCCAACGTACAACTACAAACTCCAACAACTATTTCTCTCGACCCAGTACTAACACAATATGAATAACTTTACCATCGGACAGTTAAACCTCCATAATGATAGGGTAGCAACGTCGGAATTAGATACGTTAATTCGCGAGTATAAGTTAAATATCGTACTAGTACAGGAGCAATATCAACATGCGCGTATATCTAGTAAGGTCGTACAACTTGATAGCAACTCACGAGCAGGTATTTTTGTGTCGGGTTCAAATCTTACCGTAACCTCTGTGCGTAATCTTATGACGTCACACTGTGCTGTCGCTGAGGTGTCTAGTCCGATTTGTAAGGTTTATGTTGTGAGCTGTTATTTTCAATACTCAGATCCTGTGGGTCCTCACCTGTGTCACCTCCGCTATGTCTTGCGGTCCCTCGCTGGACATAAAATTATTATAGGTGCTGACGTTAATGCGTCATCTGTCCTTTGGTATGGCAAATATCGCTCCACTGATACCGAGCGACGTTGCGCTGTAGAAGATTTCATTGCAGAGATGAATCTCGAAATACACAACACCCCCGATGCACCACCTACTTACAGTAGCCCTATGGGCGAATCTTCTATTGACGTCACACTTTCTAGTGGAGACGTCCGTATTGATAGGTGGCGCGTCCTACCGGACGCGTCGTGTAGTGACCATCGCCTGATTGTGTACGAGTTCTTGCCTAGATTGACGCAGGGTCCGGTACATAATAATTTTAATTTTAAATATAAATCCCGAGGCGCAGACTGGGATTTATTTAGCTCGCTATTTGCTCGGCATGCTGGGGACTTCACTCGCAATGATCTGTCAGCTGAAACCTGTGCGGAGATTATGTCGGACACGTTTACATATTGCGCAGACGTTACCATCGGTCGAGGTTCCATCACTAACGCTCGGAGGTGTGATTGGTGGAATGATTTACTAGTCCAACTACGTCGGACTTTTCGCAGAGCGCGTAGGCGTTTTAACGGGCTTAAGAGACGTTCTGTCACAGGGGAAGCAATTACATCTGCTTTAAATAAACTGAGAGTTGCCAGATCGCATTATAAAGCGGCCGTCCAAAAATCTAAGGGTAATTTATTACGAAAAGTTGTGGCTCGGTTAGATAGTGAGGGTCCGTGGTATCCTTTATACCATGAATTCAAAGCGAATAGGTCAATCAATTTGGCATATATTGAGAATTTAAAAATTGACAACAACTACACCACTGGTATTGAGGAGACAACGGACGCTCTGTTACAATCGTTAATTCCGGATGATAATGTTGAAAATGACACAGAATACCACAAGCAGATTAGGATGTGGGCCGGGGAACTGCCGAACTCTTCGGATTCAAATCTGTCGTCGTTTGATGAATTTAGTGAAATCGTACGATCTTTGCCCCTAAACAAGGCTTCCGGTGACGATAAAATATCGAATAAAATGATTAAAGAGGCGTGTAAATCGGCAGGCGATGCGTTACTTACAGTTTATAACAGATGCATTGCTGAAGGGGTATTTCCGCGAGTATGGCGTACCGGTTTCATTCGGATAATACCCAAGAGTGGCGATAAACCTCCACATGATCCTAAGTCGTATAGACCTATTACACTCTTGCCGTCGCTAGGTAAACTTTTAGAACGTCTTATCGTCCCTCGATTGCTACCGGGCGGACCAAAATTTCACGAAAATCAGTTCGGTTTTACTACGGGTAAGTCAACTATCGACGCGGCAATTTCGGTCAGAAGAGCGGTAAGTACATCGGTGTGTAAATATGTACTCGGTATTTTTCTGGACATCTCCGGTGCTTTCGACAACGCTTGGTGGCCAATGCTGCTTCTTAAGTTGAAATTACGAGGGTGCTTTAAAAATATATATTCACTTATTTACTCGTATTTCTCGCATGGAACAACAAAACTTAAACTTGGACACTATGCCGTGTCGAAACCACTGACGATGGGTTGTCCACAAGGCTCGGTCTTAGGTCCTTATTTGTGGAATTTAGGCTTCGACGATTTTCTTACAATCCCCTTACCGTCGGGATGTTCTTTGACCGGATATGCGGACGATGGCCTCTTGCTTATAGAGTCAAACAGTAGGTCGGGATTAGAAAATATGGCAGACGCGTGTTTAAAATTAATATGTGATTGGGGACATCGAAATCGCTTACAGTTTGCACCACATAAAACGTTCCAATTACTTCTAAAAGGAACTTTAAAATCACCGCCGCGAATTAAATTTAATAGTATCACTGTAAAGAAAAAAGAATCGGTTTGTTATCTCGGTTTAATTTTGGAAAGGAATTTTTCCTTTCTGGAACATATTAAGAACGTCGGGGAAAAGTCGAAAAGGAACTTTTTTGCTTTGACAAGAATATCGAAATCAACGTGGGGGCTATCTTTCAATACACTAAAAATCATCTATGGAGCAACTTACTTAGGATGTATTTGTTATGGATCTCCCGTATGGGCTGATAGGGCTACTATCGGTGCTGTGCGAAGAAAACTGCTCCAGAGCCAACGTTTGGCGTTGATATTCTTGTGCAAGGCATATAGAACTGTTAGTACCGAAGCTTTGCCTGTCCTGGCGGGTGTACTTCCAGTCGATCTGGAGGTGCAACGTCGCGCCGCCATGTATTACTCTACTAAGGAGAATATGGATCAAAGATTTTTAACTGCACGTGAACTCTTAAAAGTCGACAGATTATTTAAACCGCTTCATATGGTATATAGCGAACTATTAGATGAATGGCAAAATAGATGGGAGGTATCTTTGAAGGGACGGCATTTATACCAATATTTTCCTTGCGTGCGTGATCGTTTGACGAAGACATGGCTAGATGTCGATTATTGCGTATCACAGTTCCTCACGGGCCATGGTAACTTTAAGTCTAAACTATACTCTTTTAAGCTTGTGGAATCGCCTGCGTGCCCATGTTCAACAGCAAATTGCGAATATGAACAATCCGCGCATCATATACTTTGGGAGTGTAGTCTTTGGCAGAATGAGCGTAAAACCATGCTGGATAGTATGCAAATATCATCTGGAGTTGTATACTACACGGACCTTGTAGAGACTAGGACGAATTTCCGTGCTTTCCGGCGTTTTTGCCATACCTATTACTGGAATCAAGTGTATCAGCTCACATATTAGGTCCCATTTAAATGTAATAAGGATTTGATCCGTGGTGCTTTACAGCTGGCTTCTCCGGCTGTAAAAGTCTTTTTGCGAGGTTATTTACCTCTTTATTTCATTGCTTTGTCACCCGCTTTGCACGGAGGGAAGTGGACAATAATTTATTTCCAACTCCTCCTATTAATTTAACTTTCTGATTGATTTCGTTGCGGGTTAAAGACAAGTTAGACATTCCCGGAGACTCGCCGAGCTTCAATGCTCGGTGTCATTACATTGCGTGCCACTGTTGATCCTGGCTTACAGGAGTTGCAGTGGTGGGTGTGAGGGCGGGACAGTCTCCATCTCCGAAACTGTTCACTGCCGCGCTGGAAAACGCCTTCAAGCTCTTGCGATGGAAAGGATTCGGCATCAACATCAACGGCGAGTATATCACTCACCTTCGGTTTGCCGACGATATTGTAGTCTTGGCAGAATCGCTGGAAGACCTTAGCACTATGCTCGAAGAGAAAAAAATAAATTTTTATAAATATTTACTCACTTTTTTGCTTATAACTTCTTTAATTTTTAATTTAGAGCAAAAAGTTATATATACATACAATAAATAAAATTAGCTACAAATTACGTTTTTACAAATTTTTCGTAAGACGTATAGTTTCCGAGATAACGCAAAAAAAGTGTTTTCACCCCTTTATCCAAGATGGCGGCCGGGGGACAAGGGTGGCGACCCCACAAACTTGAGGTTAAGCTTCTATTGACCGCCCACACATATCCCAAAAATAAAATTGCGTCCTCTAAAAAATGCAAAGCTCATGTAACATTTCAATGGACTAGTAGTGATGTATCTTTAATGGAAACTCGTCCTTAGGACATAGAAAAGTCAAGAGTTGTTTAACATTTAGGGTAACGATGAAAGGCAGTAGTCTGCTTTAGATTAGATCTTGCGACCTGCATCTTATTACAACCTTAGCTAGTTTATCTTTCAACATTCTTGTTTATCTGTATCTACTATTTGATAAACGACTGCCTCGGTGGCGTAGTTGTACTAGGGTACGGTTACAAAGCTGAGATCTCGGATTCAAATCCCTGGTGGAGCAGAGATATTGGATTTATCTATTCATTATATGCTCAGAGTTAGGAATTTGTGCCCGATATGGCTATAGGCTCACCACCTACCACATCGTAGGCGGAACATACAAGGTGAAATGTGGGTGTCCTGGCACCTCTGGCTACCCTTTTTGGGAAAAGTCGTGAGTTTATACATGTATGTGCTATTTGAAATAATGTTGTACGTATGTGGTTTATTAGATTAACACCGATATTACTACATAAAACTATTTTTAAGAATTTTATAGCAGAATCAGGTTACATTAATTTTTAAAATTATTTTCCTCTCGTCGGAAAGTAATTGACGGTATGTATTATTATATATTGTATGTCCAGGTTCGTCTCCATCGACATGCCAGGTGTCGTTCCCGAGCGCGGAGGCGTGTCGCTCGCACCGCGCGCTGGCGTCGCAGATGCGCGCGCACCACGTGGCCGACGTGCTTCACTACGCGCTAGCCAAACTGCTGCCCGCAAACAAGAACGACGACGCGCCGCCCGCTGTTAATATGAGGATATTCTACCAGGTACGTGCTATATGGCACCATAGTCATATACAGGGTATCTGATTCTCTACCAGTTACATACTACTTGACTACATACTGCCCCCGTCGGTATACAGGGTTTTTGATTATGATCAAGAATTGATTTTATGATTGACTAGCAGTCCGGCACGGCTTCGCCCAGGTGCAAATACACTTTTCAAAATGGCGGCCAAAATATTTAATTCAGACCACCAATTTCGAATATCGCCATTCGTACTTTTTATTTATTATTTTTGTTTCTGTATATTGTATGTTTTTGAGCAGATTTTTAATATATAAAAAAATATAATAATATCACCCAAACGCACCACGAAACACGAATAAAACTTCCTCGTATTTGATTTTTCACTAATGCTCCCCTCCTATAGGTCATAGCGTGATAGTATTCCTTGATAAATGACCTATATGTAGAGGTAACAAACAAATAATCAGACAAACTCTTCAGGTTTTTATTATATACAGGGTATATCAAGACTGCTACCGAAAACGAAGCCGGGTGGTAGTTTAAGCTACTTCAGACACAACGCAACAGAAAAAGTTGCAAAAAAAAGCGACAATTTTTTTTTTGTTTTTTTTTTTTCCTATGACCATATTTGTGTGGTAAATACATTTTTTCCTAAAATAACAGTATATATCCTTTTATTTATAAATAATCTAAGATATACAAGTGTTTAAATTATTATTTTAGCAAAAACTATGGATTTACCACCCAAAAATGACGATATTTAAAAAATCATAAAAAATCATTGTCGCGTTTCTTTGCGAAAATTTTAGTTGCATTGTGTTTGTAGTCACTAAAACTACCACCCGGCTTCGTTTTCGGTAGCAGTCTTGAGATACCCGGTATAGTACTAGCGGCCCGGCCAAGCTTAGCCCGAGTACAAATAGATTTCTGTACAATAATATGTACGTATTATACATATAAACCTTCCTTTTGAATCACTCTATCTATTAAAGAAACCGCATGAAAATCTGGTACAGACCATATAAATACCTACTGGGTTCTGTTATTTTAAATTAATTAACCCTATACTACAGAATACTAAACTAACAGAAGTCAAGCTTCATACAAAGCGCGCTAAATCAACGCACACATACACAGCGTTCACCGACACGATATTTGAAACCAGTCGAGACCAGTGCGAGCGCGAGTTTCACCCGCTTCGGGCACTCAAATAGTCAAATAAAGTAATTTTTGGGCAAAGATGGAACAAATGAATGAAAGTTATTATACTTGTATTTAGAACACCAGATTATAATAATAGAATATAAATTTCTTTAAAAAAATAAATATATTATATAAAAACAATAAAAAACTTAGAATAATGACAAACACATTCTCAATGAATTCTTAAATACAATTAAAATTTATTTATTTTATTATATGTTTTATATATTTTATTTTAAATATTAATCAAACGATACGAATGCTATTAAGACGATACGTGTTTTCGCATAAGCCAGAGTTGACAACCCTTGCGCGAACGCCGAGCGTAGTGTGAGTGTGGCAACAAAAGTGAAAGTACATACACAAGCTTGACTTAGTATTCTGTGCCTATACCCTCAACTCAATATTTTGCATACCTGGGATTATGAGGAGAAAAAACGCGACCATAATATAAGAACTTAAAAACACAAAAAATGATATGAATGTGCAGGTATGGAGCGCGCCGTCGGAGAGCGAGATGATCGTGGGCGCGGTGGAGGCGGCGGCGCGCGCGTGCGTGGCGCCCGCGCTCACGCTCGTGCCGGTGCGCGCGCTGCACAACGCCTTCACCTTCCTCTCCATCAGCGGCCTGCGACTCGACGAGTAACACCTAGCACTTCACACTTCAAGGCAAGACCTACGCTTTACCTCTTCGCTTCTTATTACATATATACACAGTCAGGTCATAAGTACTGTCACACAGTAAAAACTTTTCTTTTAGAATGCTGGTCACAAAAAAGTTAATTGAATTCGAATTTCGAATAGTTCATGAAAATAAAAATGTATACTTTTTAGAATTTTACTCATTTTTAAATATGAAGTGGACGCTTAAAGAAGACCGTGTTGCAGTTATTGCGTTGCATCGTTGCGGTTACGCGCCAATTCAAATGTTTGACATACTGAAAATTTTTGAATATAACCAAAAGATTCGTTTATCGTACCATCAAACGATACAATGAAGACTCTAGTGTAGATGACAGGTCAAGAAGTGGTCGCCCTCGGTCTGTTAGGACTCCAGCAGTGATAAAAGCTGTGAAGGCGCGAATTCAAAGAAATCCCAAACGTAAGCAGAAACTGTTGGCCCTTCAGATGGGGTTAAGCAGAACTACGGTGAAAAGGGTGTTAAATGAAGACTTAGGGCTTCGGGCATATCGAAGAAAAACAGGACATCGTTTGAATGCTCGTCTAATGGACCTGAGACTTAAGAGATGCCGCGCTTTGTTGAAGCGGTACGCGGGAAAAAAATATCGGGAAATTCTTTTTTCAGATGAATACATTTTTACCGTAGAAGAGAGCTACAACAAACAAAATGATAAAGTGTACGCACACAGTAGTGAAGAAGCGAGCAACCGTATTCCGCGTGTCCAACGAGGTCATTTTCCATCCTCGCTCATGGTATGGTTGGGAGTTTCTTATTGGGGCTTAACAGAGGTACATTTTTGTGAGAAAGGTGTAAAAAAGAATGCAGTTGTGTATCAAAATACAGTCCTGACGAACCTTGTGGAACCTGTTTCTCATACCATGTTCAATAACAGGCACTGGGTATTCTAACAAGATTCGGCGCCAGCTCATAGAGCGAAGAGCACACAAGACTGGCTGGCGGCGCGTGAAATCGACTTCATCCGGCACGAAGACTGGCCCTCCTCCAGTCCAGATTTGAATCCGTTAGATTGCAAGATATGGCAGCACTTGGAGGAAAAGGCGTGCTCAAAGCCTCATCCCAATTTGGAGTCACTCAAGACATCCTTGATTAAGGCAGCCGCCGATATTGACATAGACCTCGTTCGTGCCGTGATAGACAACTGGCCGCGCAGATTGAAGGCCTGTATTCAAAATCACGGAGATCATTTTGAATAAATTTTAGTGTCATAAGAATCTATGTTTTGTTAAGTTCATTTTGGTATATAAATGGTTACATAATGAATAAACTTGTTTCAATTATTTTATATTAAACATGTGACAGAATTTATGACCTGACTAGGTATATATACCGGGTATCTCAAGACTGCTACCGAAAACGAAGCCGGGTGGTAGTTTTAGTGGCTACAAACACAATGCAACTAAAATTTTCGCATAGAAACGCGACAATTATTTTTTATGATTTTTTAAATATCGTCATTTTTGGGTGGTAAATCCATAGTTTTTGCTAAAATAATTATTTAAACTCTCTTATATCTTAGAGTATTTATAAATTAAAGGGTATATACTATTATTTTATGAAAAAAAATATTTACCACCAAAATATGGCAATAGGAAAAATTTTTCAAAAAAACCTGTATACAGGGTATATCAAGACTGCTACCGAAAACGAAGCCGGGTGGTAGTTTAAGCGACTTCAGACACAATGCAACAGAAAAAGTTGCAAAAATAAGCGACAATTTTTTTTTTGAATTTTTTTTCCTATGACCATATTTGAGTGGTTAATTCATTTTTTCCTAAAATAATAGTGTATACCCTTTTACTCTAAGGTATAAAATAGTTCAAATTATTATTTTAGCAAAAACTATGGATTTACCACCCAAAAATGACGATATTTAAAAATCATAAAAAATAATTGTCGCGTTTCTTTGCGAAATTTTTAATTGCATTGTGTTTGTAGTCACTAAAACTACCACCCGGCTTCGTTTTCGGTAGCAGTCTTGAGATACCCGGTATATATACCTACTACTTTATTTTTAAATCAGGTACAGGTAGAAATCTTCGCTACTGATTGTTAGAGGATGCATTTTCAATCAGAACAAATTTGGAAGCCTTCTTTTACCTTAAAATACAGTGCCCTCCAAAAGTTAGTTGAAATGATCAAAAATGTAATAAATGTGAGGAAATTATGATAAAACCAATTCAAATCATTGTTTTTTAAACTGTTTATTAAAATTTAATCAATTTTGAATATGTCTATCAATGAAAGGTGCATAATAACGTTATTAATAATAATTGATATACAGAAACATTAAATTGCGGTGCCAAAAGTTAGTTAAAATTGATGAAATAATATCTTAGGGATTGTTATATTTGCCACTGTCTTAACTTTTAATATTTTGTATGGCCGCCATTATTCTGTAGAATTGCTTTGAATCGTCCAGGTGTAGATTCTACAAGATTTTGTAAAGTTTTGACCGGTATAGTCGACCGCGTTTCATGAATTCTATTTTTCAACAAATTCCTGTTGCCTTTTATGGAAACAAGGATTCTCGGGTCAATTAATCCCACAAATGTTAAATAGAGTTAAGGTCGAGTAATATTGAAGGCCATCCCAGTAAGTCTACTTCGTTATCTTCAAAATATTATTCAGTTATCCTTGCTGTATGCTACAGATTGTTGTCTTGCTGGAACTTAAAAATTTGACTTTACCCCATATGTTCAGCAGATTATTATAAATTGTCATGGAAAATATTACAATAGATCTGTGATGTCATCTGCCTTCAATTATTTGCAGTCAGCCCACACCATTCCAAGAAAAACACCCCCAAACCATCATACTGTCAACGCCGTGTTTTACAGTCGGCTGCAAGTGCTTGTCGTCGTAAGAGTTATCATTGCTCCTACGACATACAGTTTGCCAACCTCTTTATCCAAACGGTTCGAACTTTAATTCATCGCGAAAAAATACTTTATTCCAAAAGTCTATTAGTTTATCTAAATAATTGCGGGCGAACTCCAACCGTCTTTTTTATGGATCAATGCTATGAGGTTTTTATCTGGCAATGTGACCTCGTAAATTAGCATCATGCAGACATCGCCTGGTAGTAGTTATAGAAACCGTGGTTCCTGCTTTCTATTACTATTTTTTGATCACTCGTATCACAATCTTGGGATTAATTTTACACTGCCGCACAATTCGTCGATCATCAACAGAATTAGTAGACCTAGGACGCCTCTACCGTGGCCTATCTGCAAGACTAGGACATTCCAAACTCTTCGGCATTATTATTCGCTTATCTTCTTCACTAACTTTAAATAATTTTCTCTCAGCACTAAAGTTTTTCATTTATTTTCTATTTACCGATCATCTTTGTTCTATCTTCTGTGTTATTTTCACTTTGGAGCCATTATTTATTCTAAAACAGTCATATCACCTCACAATATCTTATTAATAAATATAAACTACCCAAACTGCCCTAACAATATTGGTAAATGAGTTTAAAACCACGAGATTATCGGAAATCGTTAAAAGTTTTCCATTTCAACTGACTTTTGACGCACACAATTCAAGTGCTGAGAATATAAACATTGATTAAGAAAGAAAGCAAATGGAATTTCGAGAAATTCGATACTGTATGTATTAGAATAGAGTATCCGAACATAAACAGTAAACAGTTCTTTTATTGAAACTGCGTATTTTAGAAATTACGTGACATCATTGTAAAGGTGAATTAATTTCAACTAACTTTTGGAGGGCACTGTATATGTGCCCCGTACGGACATTGCACACTATCAAAAAATCTTCGTTACAAAAAATGTCTAAAATAAAAACAAATGACAATTTACATGTAAGAATATTACCCCTCTTAACTGTTTTTTTATAAAGCTACACCAAAATCCTTAAGCTCTCAATTTTATAAACCGTTCAGGATATCATTTTGTTCATATTTCCAATTTCTGTATAGCTTAATCCCTCAATGCTCAATGCTACGTAAAATTACCAAAAACTGTTCAACACATCGTATTTCGGATTTAAAAAACGCAGCATGTGTGAGCGGCGTAGTCGCCGTGTTAATGATTTAGTCTTAGAGTATTTATATATAGAGGGAGCGCTGGTACTTCAAAAACGTAGATAAAAATGGTGGTGCCGGGCCACCTTTTTCTGCCCTCCTATTGGCTAATATTTGAACAGGTTGTGCAACATACATAAATTACTTGAAAAAAAATTAAAAATAAATAGTTTAGGTCTATTTAATTTCACTCAAACTCGTTTTAAAAGGATAATAGCTAAATATAATTTCGGCTATCAAAGGAATTTATAGCAATTTATGTCTAAATAATTAATTAAATTTTTACTAATATAGGAGCGCTACCAACATTACGAACAAGAAAATATCTACGTTTTTTAAAACGCGAATGTAATTTACGTTTTACTACGTTTTTTAAAATGTGCGCTCCCTCTATATATAAATACTCTAAGGATTTAGTATTGCGTCAACTCTCCTGGACCGGCAGGAGTCACTCAGTGTTCCGATACTTTAAAAAATATTTCCTTACTATTATAATCAATCAAGCCAACAAGCAAGGAATGATTATTTTGGCATAAGCCAATTTTTGTCATTTCACAATCACGACAACATAAATGTTTGTCAAAATATCACTTCATCCCGCTTAGCGATATTATTTACTTTTTTCATTTATGCACTTACCATTATAAGTATGAAATATATAATTTAAATAATTTTGTTGTTCGCTTTATTTCAGGTTTCGCCGAATCATAAAATACAGATGCTTTATTGCCAGTTTATAAAATATATTTTACTGTATATTTTCAAAGTTTATATAATTATGTTAATTTTATTACGCTACGAAGTTTACCATAATATAAGTCAAATTATATATATTATTTTTATTGCATATTGTGTTTTAATTGCCTCTGGGCGATAGACAGTAGAAAGGTGAAGGATGAATGAAATAAAAAAATATTATTGTGAAATGTTAATAAACATAAAAAAATGACAACGTAAATAAATAAGTTACAGTGCTTAATTATTTCTACACTATCTGATTAAGACTTTAAAGATGCGTGCTTTTATTTACATAATAATGTATTAGTATCCTATATACATAATATACAGCTAATCTAAAGCAATGAAAATCAGTATTCAAATTAAATTTATTTTATTTTTTTTACAAAATTGACCGAACAGTGCGAGATTTCTAGAACGTTTACATTTGCATTAAGTAGACATAAAGTTATCATTATTTCCTTACAAGTAAGTCCTAATCATTCACTTGTGTTGATAAAGCAATGCAAATTTCGGCTCGTGACACACCCCATACGGGCTATGTATATCATATAAAAGTTTATATCATGATTTCATGAAACAATTTGTGGACATAATATTAATCTTAAAATCGTCACTAAGTAAATTATGATTAAAAATAACCAAGCATTATAATTATAAACTAAAACATGATACATTACATGTCAGTATTCGATGAAGTTACTGAATCACCACCTGCACTTACAATAATATGTTTCTAATACAATGTATAATACACAACATTGGGAGATAATAGGTAATTGCACACAGCAGTGGTTAAAAGACGATAGCGCGCAGAGATTACCATAAGTACAGCAAATGCATACGCTTGTTGGAACGCAGTGCGTACGTACTCATACGTCACACGCACGTAGTGACGTGTTGTGACACGTCCACACCCGCACGGCCTCGCTCTGGACACGCGCCCGCCCGTACCGCACAGTACCGCAGCCACAATAAATAAATCATTTCTCATCAAAATAAACATACTCTCAGTTAAATAATTTATTTGATCTTTATATAATAAATCTATAATAAAAACTCGGTACGTGTTCCAGAACGAATCAGTTTATTAGTAGATATATGTAGCCTATATGTTTTGTACTTTGAAAATTAAGTAATGGGAAAAAAATAATAATTGTCAAATTATAGAAGAGCTGCTGAATTCCATTCGTAAATATAATTAAACTACAAAAACGTAAAATCTTAACGTAATCTAAATAGTGTAATTAATTAATCAACAATTTTTATAAAGTGCGATTAGGGGGAAAATTCGTAAATCATAACTATCAATTCATAAGTAAATTCATTTCAGGCGACTGAGTCTCCACATTATATGAACCTGAAGAATTTCAAACGCGTCTCATTTTGTAACAATCCTCCGAAAGCCTATTATACTGGACATTAGATTGTATACACTTGTATCCATATAAAAGTATAACTAAAATAAATACCTTATGAAGCAAAAATTAACGATAATCTAAAATTAATCTATTAAAAAAAAAACAAAATGCGCACTGTCAACACCAGCGAGTATTGCGCCAATTTTGGAAAAAATAACAGTGCGAAATTATATTTTCGAAACAAAATTCAAATGCATTAAAAGGCAGATTTGTATTATATGCGTTTATTTTCAATTTTGGAAACTAATTAATTTTTAGAGAACAAATCAATCGATATACTCATTATTCATCTACAATTACATAAATTCACACATTCAGATACGAGCACTCGTGGAACACAACCACGTGCTAGCGACTCGCCGCGTCCGTGCGGCGCCACCACTACTCGCACGCTACACTTCACCAACCGTGGACGAATACACAATACATGATTTTGTCTTGCAGAATTAAAAAACTATGAATATTAAAAATAGTATGATTGCCCAGCTACCCATATAGTGAAGTTAGTATTAAATTACTGTACAGTATTCAAGTTAGTGACCTGCGATCTACAGCTATCTAACCACTTTGCGATTTTCGCAGTCCGTAAAAGCGAACCGTCTAGATTCCGCCAGAGATACAATAACAATGTACACTTTTGAGCGGCGGCCCGTCCCCTCCGCCGATTCGACGCGCTAAAATCTAAACAGAGAGGAGCGAGATCCGCCGCGTGGAGCCGACCGCTCCCAACGTCCGACAACTTACACAATACGTAGCCTACAGGTTAATCGTTATAATAATCAGATTTATGCACGTTACCTCACCACCGAAGCCAACGGGAGTTACACAATAAGACTAAAACCGCTATACATATAGGAGAGCGTACTCTCGCGGGCGCGTTCAGCCGGCGCCCTGCAGCGGGTCGTCGGCGGGCTCCGCCAGCTCGGCGCCGTCCGACGCGTCCGGCGAGCGCGCCCACGCGGGCGACGCCGCCGCGTCTGCCGCCGTGTCCGCCGCCTCCGCCGCCTCGGCCGCCTCGGCCGCCTCGGCGTCGCGCATGCGCGAGCGCATGTACTGGCGGTGCGCGTACTTGTTGAAGCGGCGCTTGGCCATGAAGAGCGTGGCGATGGTGCGCGGCGCCAGGCGGGCGGCGGCGGCGCGCGACGTGATGCCGCCGCGCCGGCACTCCGCGCACGTGTAGTCCAGCACGTTCAGGCTCGACACGGTCTGCCTAACGCAGTCTGCGACACCACAAAACCACACACATCTCAGTACGCATCCGTAGCGGCCTCACCGAACCGCGCCTCCTCCGTCCACCACGCTGACAGCCCACGTGTGTTACAATACTTGCGCTCATTTTTAAATTCCAATGTATTATTAACATGAAACAGTTCGAGCGAAGCTCTCGATTCTCATGCGCGTGAGCGCCGGTCGTGGACGCAGGCGGCGAGCGGCGTGACCTACACCTAGTACACGACGATGCATGGCACACACAACTCGGCAACTTTCGATAGCCCGGCGTGTGAGTCTAGTGTTTGCGACCCAATAGTTTCATCTACCGACTAAACGAGGCAAGTCATCGTTCACTGTGTATTATACATCATGCTCACCGATACATGTTCATCTAACACATCTAACGAAAACGCAAGCTCCTGACATCAAACCTTTTCAGTTATGTTTATATATTTATCGCAATGTTTTGTAATGTTTATATCTATTTTGTAGGCATTTTTATAAGTACATATATACTATAGATATGTGTAATAAGGGTAGCTACATATTACTTAGACAGAATAAGCACAAGATACATTTTCTACACAAGAACGCCATTCTATAAGTTCATGAAAATGAGTTTGAATAATGGACACAGATGAGTAACCGAGCCAAGCGGATAACGTGAGAATGACATTTTTGTTCATTTCTGTTTACTCATGCTCTTCAAACATAACACTATATACACATGCGGTAACATTTCATGCTCAATACTAAAAGCATTTTTAACACAATGGACATAAAAACGCATTCTCACTTTAGGATAATGCAGGGACAGGCGATGTAAAAGCACGAGGCTTCGCATAAAATAACAAATAGACAAACTCATACACGATTCCGAATACGGTAATGAAATATACCCGAGTACCGAGAGTAGTGTCGATTAGCAGTTTATGCAGAGCCTGGTAGTGGTAGTGGTGTATGCGTGGGCAGGCGGATTGCGTTCTACTCGTTCGCTGGTGTATGTATGACGTACCTTGATGCAGTTGCCTATCGCAGAGCTTACATATGACGAGCTGCATGGTCCCCTTGGGCCCGATGAACGAGCGCTCGCACAGCGGGCAGTAGCGACCGATGCGATACGCCCTACGTACGCACACACACATACGGACCGTACGCGCAAGCACCGGAACACAGAAATACGCCATTAGTAATCAACACGGGTCACGCTGCCGGTCGGATCGTCTCTCACTTCGTGTTAGATCACACATTTATTACATCTCTTCGATTGGCTCTCGCGTATAAATAAATCATATATACAAGATAATTAGTTCCAGACTATATTTTAACTAAACGAGTAACAACAATCATATTTCATATTAGTGTGCGATTATTTACATAAACGTGTAAAAGTACATAATATAAATAAATTCGAAACAAAATATATAATTTATACTATGAAATTAGTCAGTCTACTCATATTAAATTTTAAAATACAAGTGTGTGTTTAATTTTACTATATTACCAAACACGAATAGGATAATAACCAAAGTGGTGTGTTGTGTAACAAAACGTAATGTTATAGAGCCCGAAGACAAGTAATAAATATAATATTAGTGAACGCAGTGGGAAAACGGATGATGTATTATGCCCCTGTTAGTCTATACATTGTGATCAAATGAGTTAGTCGGTTTAACTGCGGAGGTGTATAGGATGTCGACACCCATTGTCATTGATGATTCAACATTAATTGACGCAGTACGAAATACAAAAAAAATATACATAAAAGTAAGAATAATATTAGCATACTACTTGTATTGCATCAATTAGTTTATTGAACATTAAAATTGAATTTTCAATCACATGAACAGTAAAGTTGGGCTGTATGCGTGTATTTACAGGTAATATTCGCTAATTAAATATCAATTTTACCCAAACAACATTATGATGTGCCAAATTTAACCTCTTTATGAAGAAGCTACGAAAGATTTTTCTGTAAAATCCTTTATCCATATATATTTTTTTGGAAACACATACCACTTTTCTGTTCTTATTATGAAGACTATGTGCTTACAACCTTTTGCCTCAATAATAAAAAATGGATTCCGATAAAGCAATCAGCAAAAGTATGTTATAAAATTAATGTTCGTGCAGCGCATAATCTCCATTTGAATGTATGTAATTATTTATAATTAAGGGATAATTAGCATGCAACTTATTAAATAATACTGGGATGTGCTGAGTAAGAACGCTGCGGTCGGGTAAAGAGAACATTCTGCGGGGACCAAAGTGAAAGACGACAACCAAATTGATCACTTCATATTATAAGAGTTAAGTACCATTTATTTGCATAATTAATCCATAGATTGATACATAGCATTTTAGTGTTTAAATTGTTTGTCATTAACAATATTTTAGGAACAAATTCGCGTAAATAGCAAGTAATAAGCATTAAATTTACTGAATGCAATTTATATCAATAGTTCGTTATTTTACTTATGGCATCATTTAATTTGTCTATTAGTATAACACGCCCCTTATAGGCTGTATTTATTTTGGGTGCAGTGAGATCTAACTATAAGCAAAAAAACATATTTTATGTGAACAAAGGCAATGAAGTGACCTGCCTGGCTATCATCTCCGCCAAAATGCTACGAGAAACCAAAGACAAAGCGGATGTCGACAGAGTGAATGCGACGTCGAAACGTGATACAGAATGAACTCGTGTTAGTCCACATCAAACACGCACATGAGATGAATTCAGTACATGAACTACCAAGACCAGTTATTACGTAAACATTGAACATAAATCATCGAAACATTTTGTATAAAACTGTGTACTTTGAATCAGCGTCCCTCGACATATACTCTTCTCGAACAATGGTACGCTAGCCTTTCACGTTTTGCTGTTGCCCCTCTTGGATTTACTTGAAAAATAATACGGCATTATTTATTTATTTGAATCATAAATAAGGGTCACTTTGCAACGGCACAAAATAACATTATACACATTCGTGTCACGAGTTTGCTTTGTAAAACCATTGTTGAGGCATTGTGTATGTTGCTTAATTGTGGTTTATTTGAAAATATAAACACAGAAATATTTTATTCATACAGTAACACTTGTGACCTTGTCAACATTACCACAAATTGTGGTCTTTTTTTTAATCATATGAAAAACATATGCAAATTCGACGCTGGGCGATTGATAAGTTCAGAGAAAAATCGAAATGGAATTTCTAATGTTAGAATACTGCAAATGTTTTACAGGTGTCTACATTAACTGGATTGGTTCTAATTGGCTGTACGCTCACCGAGCGTCGAGTAAAGGTGACAACCGGCCGCTGCGCATTCAATCTTAGGGGATTATGATCCTACAGAATATATACAGGGTATATCAAGACTGCTACCGAAAACGAAGCCGGGTGGTAGTTTAAGCAACTTCAGACACAATGCAACAGAAAAAATTGCAAAAAAAAGCGACAATTTTTTTTTGTAATTTTTTTTCCTATGACCATATTTGGGTGGTAAATACATTTTTTCCTAAAATAATAGTGTATACCCTTTTATTTATAAATATTCTAAGGTATAAAAGAGTTTAAATTATTATTTTAGCAAAAACTATGGATTTACCACCCAAAAATGACGATATTTAAAAAATCATAAAAAATAATTGTCGCGTTTCTATGCGAAATTTTTAATTGCATTGTGTTTGTAGCCACTAAAACTATCACCCGGCTTCGTTTTCGGTAGCAGTCTTGAGATACCCGGTATATGCCAATGGAGATCTTATATCAGCGAGCCCATTCTTGACACTCGATATCGATTAAAAATTTATAATAAGGATCAAACCAATTTGATTTTGGTGCTATTGAACGGCCACAATTTTAGTCCACGTGACATGATCGTGGGAGCATTTAATAAATAAAAATAAGAGTCAAGAGGAGGCCAACACTAAACGGTTTTGCCTACAGCTGGTACAGTAGTGTGTGCAGCGAGCCGGCCGTCACTAGATGTCGCCAGTGTGCACTGACCTGGCGCAGGGGGTGCACAGCGAGTGCGAGTACACCTTGTGTCCGCCGGGCCCGCGCCGCGTCTGGTGGTGCCAGGTGGGCGGGGCGGGGGCGGCGGGGGCGGCGGGGGCGGCGGGCGCGGGGGACGCGTCGCCCGCGTGCCCGCCCGGAGAGCGCGCGCCGCACGACTTGCACACGGCGCACTCCACGCAGTGCCACCGACCTACGGACCAAGCAAGTTAACACATCGCAACAGAGAGATATTAAAGTGACCTGATCCAAAACCAAGCATGTTAACACATAGCACCTTTTGAATTAAAGAGACCTAATAAAAAAAATTGGCATTTAATCATATACTGGCTCAAAATAGCTATCTTTCTCGACCAGTTATTAAAGAAGATCCTATTGATGCGAGAAAGACAGAAAGATGTATACTTCGGTCTCATCGATGTATCTTCCATAAGTACAAAATTTCTATGTTACAAATCATTAGCGAATGTTTTCCAAAAAAAAACGGGTTTTTTTTTTTATTTCATTGAATGGCGAGACGAGCATGCCGTTCGCCTGATGGTAAGCGATGCGACCGCTCATGAACAGTAGCAAAACCAAACAACACCTTGAATTACAAAGCAATGCTTGGCATTCCACTGCGCTCGCCATCCTGAGACACAAGATGTTAAGTCTCAATATGACCAGTAGTTACTCTGGCTACAATGTCCTTCAATCCGAAACACAACAGTGCATTGAAACTGCTGTTTGACGGGAGAAATAGACATTGCGGTGGTACCCACCCAGGCAGCCTCTCACATATAAGAGACCTACCACCAGTAAGGTTTTAATTAGGTCTCTATAATTCTAACTGTGCGACATGCGTGCTGCATTTCTTACTATTGCACTTATATAAAACATCACTAACACAACAGTTTTCTTGACACTAATCAGTAATACAATTGCAATTGGTAATGCAAGTGCGTGGTGGCCTGTTGGTAAACGGACGAGTCGCGGCTGCCAACATGTTCACGGTGGTCGTCGAATCCCAGGGCACACCTCTGACTTTTCGGAGTCATGTGTATATTGATAGTCAATCACCACGCACTAAAACGGTGAAGGAAAACATCGTGAGGAAACCTGCATACCATAGCAATTTATAAGAATTTATATGGTATGTAAGTCCGCCAATCCGCACTAGGCCGGCGTGGTGGACTATATGGCCTAACCACTCTCAATCGTATCCTCGATTGTAGAGTAGGCCCTTGCCCTGCAGTGGGACGTATATGGGCTGATACAGATACAGACTTAGTAATACGATGAAGAGCCGTCATTAAAGTATTTATCAACTGTATTATTCGGCCAAATTACACTATTCCAAAACTATTAAAATGGCACAACCAGTCCCGCTAATTTTAGTGGTAACTTCCAGAACGAAATATCGTATAACATCACAATGAAAATTGAAACTAAATCACACATCCCCACCATTGGGCACGGCGTCGAGTCCCACGCAGTAGATGTGGAAGCCGCGGTCGCACAGGTCGCAGAACAGCATCTTGTCGTCGTCGGCGGGCAGGCGGCACGCGCAACACGTCTTGCACTCGGCGCACTGCCACGCGTACTCGCGACACTTGCGGATCGTGTCGGCGCTAAGTTCCACGCACGACGGGTGCACTGAAAAATTATAAATATGTTTTAATTAAACAATTACACTAATCATAATTCACTTAATAGTAAGATATCGAAGACTGTAATATATGTAGTTTTAATTTGCCAGCGTTATAATATAAAAGTTGAATTTTATATATTGGTAGTTCAGCATTTTCGATGGTTCTTTCATCTTGCCAGACACATTGAAGCTGGTTGCTTTCAAAGCCACGACGATCGGAAAATCAAAATAACTGATTGTGCAATGCCTATATCAGAGGTATGTGCAGACAAACTATCAGATTTTCACTTTAAAAATACTAACTTCTTTGCTAGAAAACTAATAGTGATGTATAAAATTCCTATCATCAGTCCTCACCTACCATGCTACTGTTTTCATGCAATATGTACCTCAAGAGCCACTACTGCTCGTGGAATGGCAAACAGGGATCTATTATTGTTATGGTTTTTAAAACAATGACTGGAAAGTGGTAACAAAAGATATGTCTCGTCTGGTATGTCACAGCAGCACAACAATATTATCCAATATGTCATAGAGTGTTGAAATATAGCTTGTAGCATTCCTCCATAAATGACCTACTCAACGCAAAAAGTTTTTTTCAATTCAATCCAGTAGTTCCCGAGATTAGGGGTAACAAACAAACAAACTCTTCAGTTTTACATATTAGTATAGAAGTGTCCACTACCTTTGTGGTGTAGTTGTACTAGGTTATGGTTACAAAGCTGAGGTCTCGGGGTCGAATCCCGGGTTGGGCAAAGTGATATTGGATTTTTATATTCATTATCAACCCAGAGGCAGGAATTTGTGCCCGATATGGCGATAGGCTCGCCTCCTATGACATCGTGGGACGAAACCCACAAGGCGAAAAAGTGGGTGTCCAGGTTACTACCTGGAGAGTCTTTGCCTACTTTGATGTATTTATGTATGTACTTATGCACTATTTATTGGCTTTTCTTGCAGCAACTACAGCAATCACATTATGTACTGAACCATACCAGGCGAAATATGGGTGTCCTGGCATCTTTGCCTACCCCTTTTGGGAAAATGGCGTGAGTTTATGTACGTATCTATTTATAGAAGTATAGATTAGTCTCTATGTCTACAAGTAGTAAGGCAGTAAGTACTGACACTTGGCTCCGCAGCTGGCGCACACGAGGAAGCGCTCGTGCGTGTACTTGCGGTTGCCCTCGAGGCGCAGCTTGCAGGCGCGGCACGTGTCCTCCGCGCTCGCCTCAGCCTCCTCCTTCTCTTTGTCTTTGCTCTCCGCCTGGCTGCTGCGCTTCACCTTGCTTAGCTTCTTGCGCTGTAACAACACAATCGTATTTAGTCATCATTATATTATCGCACCCCCGGTGCATCACTTATGTAAAAACTGTAAAGGTTGAAAGGTTAAAAATAATCTTATAGTATATTTTTAGAATGTTACTTAGTAATAATTTTTCTAACAGAAAGTTAAAACTTGATATTTTAATAAAAGCTATTCATCTTGGCTATGTTTTAAAAGATCATATTTTTAGATGATGTCAAAGTTTTAAATGCTTCTCCTGAAAAGTTGCTATTTTCATGAGTGACAGTGTCGCACCGGGAGTGCGTTATGTCCATGTCATAATATTATATCATATTAAAGTCTGCCAACCCGCACTAGGCTAGCGTGGTGGACCATATCACTCTCAATCAAACTCTCGATTGTAGAATACGTCAGTGCCCTGCAATGGGATGTATATGGGCTGATACAATACATATTATGTAGCCATTAATTTATTTGTACTGTTCTGTATAGTCTAAATTTATATTGTAAAGATTGATCAAATCTAAACATTCCATATAAACAACCATATTCGCATGGATCAAAGAATTAAAATTGATGTTAAGTTTGTATTGTGCAATTGCAATGTTAGTTCCTCGCATCAGCATTTTGTTGTTTCTATGCAATTTATATATTCATAAGTTACTATGTAACTATGTAAACTTGAGCGCCTTCAAAATTTCTGCATAAGATTTATATTTGGTTTACGCAAATATGATCATGTTTCTGAGTTTCGTGCTAAGCTCAAGTGGTTACCTATACGACTTCGTCGGAATACTCATATACTGTCTCTTCTATACAATATTTTGTTCAATCCTATCACTCCTTCTTATCTCAAAGAACGATTTCTTTTTCTTCACGAGTCACATACAAGGTCCTTGAGGTCATCTGAGAACCTGAAGTTGAGAATGCCCGTCCACACCACGACATTTATGGATAAATCTTTCAGTGTTAATGCTGTTCGTTTGTGGAACGCACTTCCTGTTGTGGTGAGGCAGGCTCAAACTCTGTCATCATTTAAAAAACGATTAAAAGAATACTACCTTTCTCTATAAACAGATAAACCGATTAGGACTATTTCCTCTTATTGATTATATTGGTAATATATATATATATATATATATATATATATGTGTATATGCATGTATATGTATGTACGTATGTTTATTCGTCTATAAATTTATATAAGTATGTATATGCATAATACTTATGTATGTATATATAATATGTATGTATATGTGGTATGTATATATGTATAATGTATTTATATGTTTTTTTTTTATGATTTTATTTATGTTTCCATGCTTTCGTTATCTTTATTTTATACTGCCCTATCGTTTTTCCTGCTCATATATCCATCCCATGGTTGTCTGGTAGAAATTGCCTTAGAGCGATAAGACCGCCATTTGTACTTTGTTGTTTTTTTATCATCTCTGAACTGTTATTCCTTATTATTGTGTACAATAAAGAATTAAATAAAATAAATAATAAATAAATAAATAATAACCATTGACATTGTGCCATCGACGCGTATACTTATTAGCATAAATAATTTAAACCATATTAGCATTTACATATTACATTTAAATTA
This sequence comes from Hyles vespertilio, assembly GCA_009982885.2. Classification (NCBI taxonomy): domain Eukaryota; kingdom Metazoa; phylum Arthropoda; class Insecta; order Lepidoptera; family Sphingidae; genus Hyles; species Hyles vespertilio. Next base: position 13,884,606 of record CM042821.1, on the reverse strand, counting down.
CATATAAATTGTATAAACTATACACAAATAAATAACACCCAACAGTCACATATAATCCCGACCGCACACTAAGATCGAGTCTTGTATCGCAGGTATTAGGAACCACAAGACTTTTCAGTCTCACAACACAGATGTTGGTGAATATTTATAATTTCATATGTATACTGGGTATATCAAGACTGCTACCGAAAACGAAGCCGGGTGGTAGTTTTAGTGAGTACAAACACAACGCAACAAAAATTTTTGCAAAAAAAACGCGACAATTTTTTTTATGATTTTTAAATATCGTAATTTTTAAGTAGTAAATCCATAGTTTTTGCTAAAATAATAATTTAAACTCTTTTATACCTTAGAGTCTATATATAACGTTGATGCGACCGATGGGCATTAAATTACACTATGTATGCTATACGTCCTTGGTGTTAATTAGGCACGGCACAAAAATTAATAATACCAAAAATTAGATTTTGTTTATTTCAAACAAACTAAATAGCTTCCAAATAAGAGTAAAACGCATCCATCCTGTGTAAATAAATTTCATTGACCTGCAGATACGAATAGATAACAAATCGGCAACGTCGCGCGCGGCGCGTGTTATTGTCGTGTACTTATTATTGTGTGACTTGTGTAAGAGCGGCAACAACGCGCAGATTTTAGTACGATCTATCGTTTTAAGGTGAATGACCATGCGTTGGGCGTAATCAGCTGTTAGACTTTTCTACATCGTGTTCAAATGGGGCAAAAACATAAACAATCATTTATGACTAAACTACTGCTCCTATTTAATTGATTTTTAATACAGAGCTTCAAAATGGTACCTAGTATATGCAGTTTAAAGAAATGCCCATCGGCCGCATCAACGTTGTATGTAAAAGGGTATACACTATTATTTTAGGAAAAAAATGAATTTACCATCCAAATACTATAATAGGAAAAAAATAACAATAAAAAATCGTCGCTTCTTTTTCGACATTTTCTGTTGCAATGTGTCTGAAGTCACTTAAACTACCACCCGGCTTCGTTTTCGGTAGCAGTCTTGAGATACCCAGTATTACATACCTTGGCGGGATGCGTGCGCGAGTCGGAGTCGTCGCTGGAGGAGGAGCGCGAGCCCCACTCCGCCTCCGAGTCCGAGCTCGAGTCCGCGGGCGACGGCGGCGCGGGCGGCGCCACCAGCGCCGTGTTCAGGGGGAAATACCTGCAAATACACCACAAATGTACTGTCGTAAATTGCATCTGAAAATAAATCTCGGCGGTAAACATGCAAATACCCCCAACAGTCATATAAATAGTTCTGATCCCACAATAAGATCAAATCTTGCCTCATGGGTATCCCAAGCTACGAGAAACTTTTCGGTCTCACAAACATTCAGACCCGAAAAAAATACCTGTGATTCACACAAATAATTGTTTTGGTTTCATATTACCCACAAACGAACAAAAACAATACTATTTCTATATTTTTTTTTATTGTATCTAACATACGACGAGGCTAGACTATGAGTAAATTTTCTCACCTAATAAATTATTATTGACAAATGTATCTATCATAATATTATAAGTGTGTAATGCATACCGCAGTTGTTCCGGCGTGTATGTCCTGTACCAATGCTGGTACTGTCCTGGCAGCAGCGCGTGCGGGTAGAAGCCGGCGGGCGGGCGCAGGTGCAGCGCGGGGGCGGCGGGGGCGGGCGGGGGCGGCGGGGGCGCGGCGCCGGTGCACGCACAGCGACTGCAGGTCCACGCACGCGGGCCGCCGCCACGCGTTGGCGCGCGCGTTCCACTCGCTAGCGGACGCTATCGCCGCCGCCGCCATGTCCTGCACGCGACGCGGCAATGTTATCAACACCATGTCACTGACTCACACGTTATAACCTCATGTATATATGTGCCAACACATAACTTCACGCACGTACGTTAACAGTCAAATGATTTAGCAATTAGGCACGCATCACCTTAAAATATAACCATCATTTGTACAGGCAAATAAACAGTCTCATACAGAGTCACAGTGAGACTCACTGACTCACAAATAAAGAAGTAGATTATGATAACGTTATTATAGAAATAGGCACCAATGCCTCTCCCTTCACAAGTCATAGCACTTCCATGAATTGATGAACCGACTATGTGTATATCGCACAAATTACCAATATCTATCTAACTGCTACTAAGATTTACTTAAAAAAAATCATCAAATAAAAGTAACCAAACTCAAAACAAAAATTAACAAATTAGTCCCAAATTATCAAGTTACCTGTCTAGTCTTCTCCGGGTCAATTTTGGGAAGTTCAGGTTTCTGTTCAACAGGTTTCTCCATTTTAACCTCCACTTTGACCAACTTCTCCTCCTGTTTGACCTCGACGGGTGGTTCTACCGGCGGCTCGGTGAGTTGTCTCTCGCGCTGATGCGAGCGGTATTCTTCGTACTTGTGCGGGTAGTCCGATAACATTATGTCCAGCACTTCGCTCGCGTCCACCGCTGTTATGCCTACAAAAATAATTATTATTTTTATTTTTAATTTATTGGTTATAATAGATTTAAGACTAGCGGAAATTGAGAATGTAAATAAAAAATGTAATACATTCTACATGTCATCACACGTCGGAAGAAATTTGTAATTGTAAATTAATCTTATTTGAAAGTTATGTGACCTACTTTTGACGCATGATTTAAAATATGTAAAATTATATAATGTTAGTTCCGGGACTTTATTTTGGTGCTTTAATTATACAACGTGCTTTATAATTCATTTTTATAATTCTGTATCTGTAGCAGCCCATATACGTCCCACTGCAGGGCACGGGCCTCCTCTACAATCGACAGTACGATTAAGAGTGGTTAGGCCATATAGTCCACCACGCTGGCCTAGTGCGGGTTGGCGGACTTACATACCATAGTTTTTTTTATAAATCGCTATGGTATGCAGGTTTCCTCACGATGATTTCCTTCACCGTTTTAGTGCGTTGTGATTGACTATCAATACACACATGACTCCGAAACGTCAGAGGTGTGCCCTGGGATTCGAACCCGCGACCACCGTGAACATGTTGGCATTCGCGTCTAGTCCGTTTACCAACACGCCACCACGCACTTATTTTTTTTTTAATTGACTTCATAAAAATGAGGCCCATACATTAACAAAAACTTCATGTTTAGTTTAAGTGAAACAAAAAAAAAAACAATCAAGTAATAATACCTCGATTGAAATTATTTTAGAATAACTAATGAGAGCCCAATTTGTATTTATTCAAATCGCCTCCTACTTTAAGAGAAAAATTTAATAGGTATCTGAACAAAATAATAATCACAGGATTACTTGATTAGCAATAATATATGATTGCATATGTAAATATAAAACGATAATTGTACCACTTGGATTCGTTATAATACGAAGTGCACTTATATTTTGAAAATGCAAGTGGACTTTGTAGTCTACTTGCATTTTGCTCTGGAAGGAAAAATCAATAACCATAATTCGACAATGACAGTTTCGTTTAAAGTAGTAATTATATATTTTGTAAAACACAAAGCATTCCAGTAAGAAAATAAATCATGAGTCTTCTATTTTTACATTTTGTAAATATTTATGGTTACTGGTGACCACTGGTGGTAGGTCTCTCATATGTGAGAGGATGCTTGGGTACCGCAATGTCAATTTCTCCCTCTATACAGAAGTATAAATGCGCTGTTGTGTTCGGTTTGACATATTGAGACTTAACATCTTATATCTCAGGATGACGAACACAGTGAAATGGCAAGCACTGTTTTGTAATTGAAGGTGTTGCTTGGTTCCCTACTGTTTATGAGCGGTCGCATCGCTTGCCATTAGGCGAACGAAATGCTCGTCTCGTCATGACATAAAAAAAAATACAAAATATTTGAATTAAAATAAAATAATTTAATTAAAAATTAAAAGACCGACTTCAATGTGCACTACAAAGTAATAAATAATATATATTTCATTGTGCTAGCACACATTGATTAATTTTCATATTGACTAGACTAGCCAACAAATCTTAAATACGTAATATTTTGAAGGCGGGTCGCCAAGTGCCAATCGAGAACAAATTTAAGTAATGTAACACAGTTGAATATTACCTACTTGTAGATGTATCGTTGGCGCTCAGTTAGGTCCATATGTATACTAGAAACAAATTAATTTAACATATTGATCCTACGTATACATTTGTTGAAATTTTAATAGAATTAATATGTGTCATATGTGTGGTCTAATTTTAATTTATTGCATATGATCAAAGATATAGTGGTCAAGGGTTTCAACTCCAGGGTACACCATTGACTTATTGGAGTCACTTGCATATTTATATGTGTATACAATTACTTTAACAGTGATAGGAATCATAGTGAGGAATGTATAAGAAAGGGAAGGGTTGTTAAGTTTGTATGTTTCGCTCGATTGTAGATAAGTCCGATGCTCAACAATGTTAATTAAGAGCTGATATATTAGGACGGGCGATTTTTCTATTATGTAGTTATCAGGACAGGGACTGGAATTTGCACCAGATATGACTATAGACTCTCGCCCCCAATCACACCGAGGGACAAAACACGCAAGGCGTAACGTGGGTGTCCTGGTTGATACCAGGAGAATCTCTGCATACCCCTTCTGGGAAACTGGCGTGAGTTTATATAGATTAAGGTAAATTAATATTGCGTGTAAAATTGCGTATTTTTCGCTAGGATGTTTTACACAAATTAAATTTAAGTGTAGGACGTCGTGTTCGTCATTTGGCGACCCGCCTTCAAAATATTACGTATTTAAGATTTGTTGGCTAGTCTAGTCAATATGAAAATTAATCAATGTGTGCTAGCACAATGAAATATATATTATTTATTACTTTGTAGTGCACATTGAAGTCGGTCTTTTAATTTTTAATTAAATTATTTTATTTATTACTTTTTAGTTTTCATAAGCATTGCAATAATGCCAAAGGTAATCATATAATGAAAAACTGGAATCAATGTATACAAAAAATGAACCACTGTGATCCTTTATGATTTCAAAAACGAAAATTAATATTTTATGATTTTTAAGGAAGCTACACTGTCATTTCGTTTTTATGATAAAGAAAATACTAAAATCGGCTCAACCTGCTAGAGATATTGAGTACACTTATGCGTGGTAATCATTCGTTACCCGTTATAAAACACATATACTTAACCTAATGGACGAAAAATCATTGCGTTTCTGCAAGTTTTGTGGAGGTCTGCTCTCCAGATATGTACCTATTCATCAGATCATCACCATATTTTATGTGACCAACATTATGTTAATTATATAATTCGTTTCGATTGTATAATTCGTTCCGAAGAAAAGTTATTTAAAATCATTTATTTATTGTCGCAGATATTTAGTATTTATCTTTGTATATATTCGCCCCCCCCCCCCCTTCCCACGCCCCTTTCCATCCCCTCCCCCCTTGTAGTAGTAATAAACGTATACTGAACCTAATGTAAAAAGAATTATTGCTGTACTGTTCAATTTTGAGGAGTTCTGCCCTTCAGGTCCAAAGATATTCATCAGGTCTTCACAATATTTTTTTTGGTCTAACCTATCATACAGGGTATATCAAGACTGCTACCGATAACGAAGCTGGGTGGTAGTTTAAGCGACTTCAGACACAATGCAACAGAAAAAGTTGCAAAAAAAAGCGTCAATTTTTTTTTGTTATTTTTTTCCTATGGCCATATTTGGGTGGTAAATACATTTTTTCCTAAAATAATAGTGTATACCCTTTTACTTATAAATACTCTAAGGTATAAAAGAGTTTAAATTATTATTTTAGCAAAAACTATGGATTTACCACCCAAAAATGATGATATTTAAAAAATCATAAAAAATAATTGTCGCGTTTCTATGCGAAATTTTTAATTGCATTGTGTTTGTAGCCACTAAAACTACCACCCGGCTTCGTTTTCGGTAGCAGTCTTGAGATACCCGGTATAATACTCTTTGACAAAAAAAAGTTATTTTTAAGTCGGTTAAGAACTGCCGGAGATATTGAGTATTAACAATTGTACCTATTTTCTACCCCCCTCACCCCCCACCCCCACCCTTTTCCCATTTTTACCCACCCTTTGTAATAATATACTTATACTTAATCTAACGCAAAAAGAATTAATGCTGGACCGTTTAATTTTGAGGAGTTCTGGTCGGCAGATCTTAAGATATTCATCAGGTCTTCACCAATTTTATATGGGACCAACCCTGTATATCATGCTTTCCAACAAAAAAGAAATTTTCAAAATCGGTTCACAATTGCGGGCGTAATCGCGTAACAAACATACAAAAAAAAAAAATTCAGTCGAATTGATTACCTCCTCTTTTGAAGTCGGTCAATAACTCAACTTCGCTCAACTTTAATGTCAGTATGTTGTGACTACTTTTCTAATATCATAGTATAATATCAACTGATTTTGTTATTGGTGAGACACACATGATAGTGAGCGTCACGCCTGCGCACAGACAAGAGTAATGATTTCTGCCACAGAAAGCCCACTGCTGAAAACTCCAAGGAAGTTCACCACAACCTATTGGAAGTAACCTGCCTTACAAGGGCTTACTTGGCGTGTATTGAACATAATCACAAGTAATATTATGTACCTACGACAGAACGACACCGGTGGCTTGGTCCTAGGTTTCTCGCTGCAGTCAACTCGTCAACTGTAATTTTCTTCTGCCGACACCAGAAGATCGAACTACACTATTTTAAATAATAATAAAAATTTAATAAAATACGTACCGAGATCGCAAAGAGCTTCAGTAACCAGCCCTTTGGCAAGTACATAGTCTTTTTCCTCTCCGACGATCGCTCGCCTCTTCAACTCGGGATATCTTCGTTTGAAACTCTTCACCCCCAGAAACATTGCCACTTGCTCCTGTATCATCATCACCTGAAGAAACAACAAAAATTCTTGATTCGAACATATCGCTATGAAGAAATGAACGTGTAGTGAATGGCACATTTGCATATCTAAAACAATAGATCGCAATGTTATGACGTGCGTGCCTGATCTCGGGATTATACATTAATATAATAGAAATAACTCAATACATTACGAGGAAATATTTTGTCTACACGTAATGTGAATACACACAATCGTTGATTAGTTTTTATAGTACAAATCTGAACAGGTAATTTCATATTGTGAACTTTAGTATGGCAATAATAAAATTGGTTTGATTAAATATTAGCATTCATATGCAAACATTACATTTTTATTTACATTAGGATCAATCGATGATCGTTGTTATTTTTGTATAAACTGTTTGTAAAGTAGAAACTGTTGAAGAATCTTAAATTACATTGGCCGCCGTGAAAATTGAACAACTGTATTTTTCTAATAATATGTCTAGGAGAAAACATTTTGTTATTTTCAATGCATATAAAGTGAACAGGCGACTGTGCGAATATAAACGTAATAAAACAGAACCAAATTAGAATCCAATTGTGAGGTTACTGCATTTGTTTGGGCAATTGCAATAAGGAAAACAAGCATGTAACCGGAACAAGGAAATAGAACGTCAGTTTTGTTTATACAGGGTATCTCAAGACTGCTACCGAAAACGAAACCGGGTGGTAGTTTTAGTGGCTACAAACACAATGCAATTAAAAATTTCGCATAGAAACGCGACAATTATTTTTTATGATTTTTTAAATATCGTCAATTTTGGGTGGTAAATCCATAGTTTTTGCTAAAATAATAATTTAAACTCTTTTATACCTTAGAGTATTTATAAATAAAAGGATATACACTATTATTTTAGGAAAAAATGTATTTACCACCCAAATATGGCCATAGAAAAAAAAATAACAAAAAAAAATTGTCGCTTTTTTTTGCAACTTTTTCTGTTGCATTGTGTCTGAAGTCGCTTAAACTATCACCCGGCTTCGTTTTCGGTAGCAGTCTTGATATACCCGGTATGCGCTTATAAAGAGTTGCAATCAAATGTATATTTCGGTTTGAAGTTTTTTTTAATAACCGCCCAGATAGCGACCCCGTATAAAGCCGTTTAACATCCGTGAGACTACCAAGTGTAACCGGGCTCATTCTAGGTATTTTTTTTCTTGTTATTATTTTATTGAAGAGCCCTTTAGTCTCTTAAAGTCGCAGATTGTCCATCCAATTCTTATAAGAAATGTTACCCAGTATTACCCGATTTTTAAAGTTTATAATAATTGCATAATGTGTCGTATTATTTATCTTAAGTTGATCTGTTTTTAGTTAATTTTACTAATATGTATATTTGTTAACAAACTTCGTGCAATCTGTACTCTCCTGTTATTGAATATGTACATAGAATGATATATATGTATTTAAATGTAAATGTAATGTGTTATTTTCGTTGGAGGTTCAAATAAATACATCAACCATGGCTGGGAGAAGGTTAAAATCTCTCACATATGCATGTTTTGTTTAGACCACAGTTATCAGGTGTATTTAGTGTATTGTAATTTATTATTTATAACCATAGTAAAATATGAAATTTATACCATATTATAAACTCATTTGCAAAAAAAACGGGCACCTAAGCAATGAACCATTTCAAATGTTACTATTGGTTTGTTTGATAATTATAGGTAGTTTTACTTTCACAATTTTGTAAATTAATAAGCAAATAATCGTTTTCGTCAGTATTATCATAAAATTTTGATAAAATTTATGGGTTTTAATGCTAAAGTTCACTAGTAGTGTATGCTCGCTAGTAGTGCATATGCTCGTGAAGTAAAAGTTAACAAAGATTTTTGTTTGTTTTTTCTTTAATAAAGTAAAAGCAGATAAATGTTTAGTATCGAGTGTGACCCCCTCTAGCTGAAATCACAGCTTGAATTCGTCTGGGTTTGCTAGCGAGGATATCCCGGATACTTGCTTGCGGAATACCTTCCCACACCGCGGTAATCACATTCTTCAGCTCTCTGATGGTCTGCGGAGCCGGTTGTACTGATCTCACGCGTCTTTTCAGAACGTCTCAGACATGCTCTATAGGATTGAGCCTGGTTCTGGAAGAAAACCATGTACCCAACCACGGGATGATCGTTTTCTTGTGAGTCGCGCATTGAGAAATCGCAAGTCTTCGTATGTGGACCTTAAGAACAACCTCGAAGAAGTAAGAAATGTGCATATTAGTCTATGGACGGTCAGGAGGAGGCTTCTCGCGGCCAATATACGCAGTCATCGCCCGGCCCGCGGCCCTAAGTTACTCCGTGAGCACAGAGTTGCCAGGCTTAGGTTTGCTCGAAATTGTAAGTCATGGACTCAAGAAGACTGGAATAGGGTATTGTTCTCCAATGAAGCCAGGATATCTCTGTTCGGTGAAGATCGACGTCGGCGAGTGCTACGAAGACGAGGAGAACACTTTGCAGAGGCTTGTTTTGAAGAAATCACACCTTATGGTGGGGGCTCTGTTATGTTTTGGGCAGGAATAAATTCAATGGATCGTACAGAGTTAGTCTTCATTGAAAACGGCTCACTGACTGGACATCGATACATAACGGAAGTTCTAATTCCTCATGCACAACCCGCATTGGCCGCTTTAGGCGAAGACTCAATTTTTATGGACGACAACGCTCGCGCCCACCGGTCTGGCGATGTGGAAGTGTATGTGCAAGAGGTCGGCATTCGTCGTTTCGAAGTCCCGACCTCAATCCTATAGAGCATGTCTGGGACGTTCTGAAACGACGCGTGAGATCAGTACAACCGGCTCCGCAGACCATCAGAGAGCTGAAGAATGTGATTACCGCGGAGTGGGAAGGTATTCCGCAAGCAAGTATCCGGGATATCCTCGCTAGCAAACCCAGACGAATTCAAGCTGTGATTTCAGCTAGAGGGGGTCACACTCGATACTAAACATTTATCTGCTTTTACTTTATTAAAGAAAAAACAAACAAAAATCTTTGTTAACTTTTACTTCACGAGCATATGCACTACTAGCGAGCATACACTACTAGTGAACTTTAGCATTAAAACCCATAAATTTTATCAAAATTTTATGATAATACTGACGAAAACGATTATTTGCTTATTAATTTACAAAATTGTGAAAGTAAAACTACCTATAATTATCAAACAAACCAATAGTAACATTTGAAATGGTTCATTGCTTGGGTGCCCGTTTTTTTTGCAAATGAGTTTATTTTAATATTAAAATAGTAATTACACAAACACTTAGGGGATTTAAAATTTCGAGTAGTATTGGTGGCGTATAGCCACGGATTCTGTTCTTATGTTTATACGCATGCGAGTACTTATTTTGACATTGGTTTTTTGTGCGAGCAAAAATTTTATTATAATTTATGCTACCCACACAAAACAACACTTCCATGTTAATTTAGGATTGGGACTATGTGTGACATATTATGTAGGTTGGTCATAACGCTAACACAGCATTCAGTTGCGGCATGATATTTATGCTATTATATATTTACCCATAACCCTATAGCACCCTTGCTCTACAATCGAGGATTCCACGTTCAATAAAAAATAAACTGCGGAGACTTTAACGCACGTTTGTCATAAATTACTATTCGAGTGCCTCTGTGGCGCAGTTGCACCCTCTATGATTGTAATGCTGAAATCTAGGTTTCGAATCCAGGGAGGGGCAGTGATATTTGATTTTTGTAATATCAGCTCGGAATTTATGCCAAATATGGCGATAGACTTGCCCATTATCAAATCGTGGGACGGTTGTATGTACAAGGCGAACGTAGATGTTCTGGTAGCACCTCTGGTGCCTGCCCCTTTTGGCAAAAAGCCTAGAGGATATCTAGGTTTGTTATAAATTAAACATATAAGGAAATGTGACTCACTTGTGGCATAGCGTCAGCACTTTCTTGTGTAGGCCACGTATATTCCTTAACATCAGCCGCAGTCCACACTTTGTTGCTGAAAACAAATCAGAACATAGTTCATAATTATGTTTCTAAATGTCTCAATTTGAACATGATAGAAAATAGACCGTACCTATCAAAGAGATCGGAAAATTTTGATTTCTTCATTTTGCTGCTCTCGTTTGTTAAACTTTTTACTGAACTTTGCGAATCTTCATCTAATAAATGCGAGGATCTGCAAAAAATGACAAAATATTAACATCTCTCGGATCAAAAGCATTCAATTGGTATTTCAATTTGTAGTGATGTATACTTAGAACTCACTTGGCGGGCGTCGCGTTGTCGTCCATCATGCACGTCTCCTCTTCGAACAACTGCACTGTTGTAGTGGCTGGACCGCAAACGCGCCCGTAAATCCCCATAGTCTCCTGCAACATTTGAGGTTTATTATTATTCAAATATTTATATTAATAACCAAAATACTAGGTGACGATATTTTAGTATAATTTTCCAGTGTGTATACCTTCATGTAAACGGCGCCCCGTCCTCCCCCCCGGCCCCGGCCGCGGCCGCGCGGCGTCCTGCCCCTGCCTCCGCGCGAACCTCGACCTCCCCTTCCGCGCCCGACGACTTCAGGCGATTTCACAAACGCTTCTTCTATTTTGGGCACTGTTGCCTCGAGCACTACCTTCAGTTCGCCTTCACTGAACGCGCCTGAAGAACGCCGCCTACTCGAGAGTGGAGTGGAACATCCCCCCGGCATCTTATCTAGCGCTTCAGTCATACGCGGCAGCTTTATCCGCGAGCTGGTTGGATCGATTGGTCTTAATATTCGTTCTTCAGCGTCTTCGACAGGGGTGACGACGGTCTCCGGTTGCGACGGCGTACTGATCTCCACCCGCCTGCCACGACCGCGGCCTCGGCCCCTGGGCTTCGTGAGAATTGTAGGCCGCTCCCTGAGAAATTAAAGCATAGATTTTGATGTCTGTAAATTATAATATTATAATTTGATTTATTGCATAACAGTTTTAATCACCTCGTTAACCGTAGTGAGCGCTGAGGTCGTTCTTCAAGTGCTGGAACTGGCAGAGTGATAGTTGCAGGTTTTGCTCCCTCCGATACTGGAAGCTTTCGGGGCCTACCCCGCTTTTTAGGCTGCGGTGTCGTCAGCTCTATCCGAGGAGCAATTATACTATCTCCTATTACAGGGCAGGGTGCCTTTACTACGGCAACTTCCAGGGGATCCTGTAAAGACTCTTCAGGCACCGGACCGTGATCACGCGAATCACAATTTTCATTGATAATCATTTCTTGTACTTGAACGTGACAATTTTCTACTGGTTCAATATCGACGCTTAAAGTTGCCTTCACGTCGGAACCGGCCTCCGGGCTCACACATTGACTTTTGTCAATTATAGTTGCCTCATTTATAGCCATGGATTGTTTTTGTTTTGCTTGTAAATTCGATAATATATTATGTAGTTTCGAATTTCCATTTTTAGAGCAGTTCTCATTATTCAAAATTGAGTGATTGGTCACTTTTGCGGCTTGTTTACTGTCCAATCCAGTTTTAGTCGGCGATAGCTGTGTCGCTCTAACCACAGGCTGGATTGACAGAGATTTGTTGCCAGAGAGAAGTTGTCCCAGTTTTAGTCTTTTAGTTTCAAGTACTGTCAGCTCTGTACTGTGAACAGGACTGACTTCAGTTGTCGAAGGTCTTTTTCCGACATTTCGTTTAACAGCCGGTGACTTATCAGTATTTTCTACAATTCTTGAACTTCGCAGCCTTTTTCCTACAGACAAGGTCAGAGGCTCATCTGTTTCAGCCTTTCTTCTACTATTCACCATGTGTTTTCTCGGACTCTCTCTGTCACTTAAATTCTCTTGAGTATTTTCAGCAAATTTTTGTTGAAAATTATCTGATCTCTTTATGTCTTCTGTTATGATTTTTGCTGATGGTCCATGATCCGTTTTATTTATTTTTAATATGATTCGCGGGGAATCCTGACCGGAACTCTGTCCAGAATATTTTTCTGATATACTAATCTCTAACGGTTTTGTTACGCTTTCATTTGTATCTTTAGACATATCAAATGCTGCATGGTTTGTGTCAATGTTTTTATCAGTGCTTTTGTGTTTGTCACTTTCAAAGGAAGTTTCAGTATTGATATTTCTAATACTATAATCTGGACTTTGTGTTGAATCCCGGGGAGATCCTAAAGATGTAGGACTATTTACCATATCTTTGTGAAACATGGTTTTGGAATCTTTCTTTTCAGGAAATGGCATACAGTTGATTACATTTCGAGTTTCCTCTACTCTTTTAACCAGTTGGTCTCTAGAATTTTCAAGTAATTTTTTTAAGAGTTTACAATTCTGTACATATGGTGTTTTGTTTAGTGCTGGCATTTCAGACTGGTGTAATCCTCTGGTGTCACTTGTTTCAGTTCCTTGACCCACCTTGGCTTTATCTGCACTAGAATCAGGCATGTGTGTGTTTACAAGAGATGTCTCCCCTTTAGAAGTTTCATGGAGGAAAGAATTTGTCTGTGCACCAGATTGTTCCCCTTTGCTGTCAAAAGAAGTCAGTATATTTGTTACACTTGTTTTTTTCATTGTGGTTGTAGTGTCGTCACATTTTGGAATAATAGGATTTTCAGTCACACAATTCTGTTTAACAGATGTTGCTGACACTAAGTTATCTATTTTATCATTATCTATGTGATCATGTAAGCTATTTGATTTACCTTCTTCACTGATCTTTTGAACATCACTTGGAAACCCTTTATGTGATTTTTCCTCTTCTACATGCCTACTAGTCGTTTTTAAATCACTAGTAGATTCACTAACATCATTCACATATTCATTGAGATTATTACATAGGTGTTGATTGTATGCTGTAATTTCATTATCTGCTGTAATTTCATTATCTGCATTCTCAACTACAGCTTTCATATTAATTTTCATAACTAGTGGTGGATTTTTTGATACAGGTTTTTCTTCAATATCTTCTTTAGATTTAAGTTGTTCTTTTTCTTCTGGTTTTAACACAGGTTTAATGTTTAATTTTGTGACAATGGGTATACTTGAGCTTCTAAATTCTGGATTTTTTAGATGCTCCTTTTTCGGTGATGATGGTGCTGAATTTTCATCTGGTTTAATCAATGGTTTAATATTCAATTTTGTAATAGAGGGAATGGTGTGTTCATTAGATATAATTGATTTTGATGTTCCTTCTGAGTCAACTGGCTTTATGATAGGTTTAATGTTTAATTTTGTAACAATAGGTATGTCTGCATTGTCATCACTTGAATTTCCAGTCTCTGATGATTGATTCTCTGAATCTTTTGATACATCTTCTTCAATTGGCTTAACAATAGGCTTAATATTAATTTTAGTAACAACAGGTATACTATTTTCATCAGTGTCAGCATCACAGTCTTTTGGTTCTGAAGAATTAACTTCAGGATTTCTTAAAGGTTTAATATTTAATTTAGTAATTTTAGGTACATCTTCTATACTAGATTCTAATTCATTATCTTTAGGTTTTACTACAGGTTTTATATTTAATTTTGAAACTACAGGAACTTTGTCTTCTACATTGTCAATATCTCCGCTTTCTGTAGGTTTCAAAATCGGTTTTATATTTAATTTTGTAACAATTGGGATATGCTCAGTGTTATCAGATGTTGATGATTTCTTAGGTGTCTTTGATGTTGTATCCCCTTCTAACCGCGTAATGGGTTTTATCGTTATTTTAGGCACATGCACAATTTCTTTTAGTTCTGGGCTTCCAGGAACAGAATCGCCAGATTTATTTTTAGATACTTCATTATCCTTCACAATACTGTCGGGTGGTTTGAGTGGTTTTATTGTCAACTTCGGACTAAGGGGCTGACTCTCTGATTTTGTTACAGTTTTTATGGTCATTTTAGGTATTTTTTCTGATTGTGCATCATCTGGCTGTGTTATAATTAATTTTAATTTAGATGTTGATTCTTCCTCTTCTCGTTCACAATTCTGCAAGCCTTTTATTGTAAGTTTTGGAACATTTTGTTCAGTATAAAACTTACCTTCACTTTCAGTCCCAGGTTTTCCTAATTTAATAGTTACTTTTGGGACAACATCTGAGGGACCTTGGTCTGAGGTGGATGCTTGATCTGAAGTACTGGTTTCATCATTCTCAGAACATTCAGATTCTGATATCTCACTACTGCTAGATTTTCTGTGACAGTCGTTGATTTTTTCCGGTGGCTTGAGGATTGGTTTAATATTTAATTTTGTAATACAAGGCAAATTCTCTGTCGTATTTTCCTTATTACTTCTTTCTTCTTCTGAATGTAATCTTGTAGGAATATCATTGACAATATCTGGAGGTCTCAGTATTGGTTTAATGTTTATTTTAGTGATGTTAGGAAATAACTCCTTTTTATCAACACTGTCATAAACATCACTAGTACTTGATAATACTTCATTTACTTCGGAAGTAGGCTTAGAAATGGGTTTTATATTTAATTTGGTGATAGGTGGAAATTGCTGATCATTATCCTTACTATTCCCTTCTTCTTCAGGGGGTGGTCTTATAGGTTTAATTGTAAGCTTAGGTATTGGTGATTTAATTTCTTCTGTTTGTTTATTATTTAATCTGATAGTAAGCTTAGGAATTTGTTTGACAGACTCAGATTCATTCTTATTAATACTTGATTGTTCTTCTTCATTAATGATCTGAGATGTGGATGCATCTGATAAATTTGATAAAGTAAGTTTAATTGGTGGAACTTTTTTACTATCTTCCGGAAAGTGATTATCACCGTCAGGATTTTCCTCCTGCTTTATTTCCTCATTTAAAGTATCACAATTTTCTTTTACAGTTTTTTTAATATTCTCACTCGGGGAAATATTGTCAATACTTGTTTTGGACTCAATATTTATTTGTGGGGAAATCTCCATTATTTCTACTTTTGAAGACTCACTTGATGGTATTTCTTCAGTCATAGGTGGTGTGTTTTGGTTATCTTGAGGTTTATTCTGGATTTGTTCCTCATTATCGTCAATCTTTTTATCACTTTCATCTTTCAAAACAGGTTCGTGTAATTTTGATTCACACAAGTTTGATTCATTTGGTGGAATAACACTATCCTTTACTTGGTTACTGTTGTCTTCAATTAGTAATATTGTTTTAGGTGATTTTGGAGTCTGTATTTCCCTTTCTGTAGGTTCTGGCTCAACTTGTATCTCTAATTGGTCTGGTTGTGAAATAGGTTCTGTGATTAATTCTGATACTGCAGATGCAGGTGCAGGGCTTTCACATGATTCTTGATCTTTAGATGTACTTGTAAGCGAAATTGAAGGGCCACCATGTGAAGATTCACAGGTATCTTCTGATACAGGTGAAATATGAACATATTGAGATGTTGACTGACACTGTTCTGTCACTAATGTTGTTTGTTGGGTATTAGAACTGCTGTTCTCATTGTGAGTAAGGGGAGTAATTTTTTGCCTAATAAGTTTAATCTTCTTAGGGGGACTCACTGAGGCTTCTGCTTTGCAGATACTAACATCACTTATATTTCTAATCTCTTCTGTCTTATCATTACCATGTACAATGGGCATAGCATCTGATGAACTTGACACATCTTTAGCAAGGATTTCACATGATTGAACATTACTAAATGCGTCTACTTGAGAATCTACCGTAGATGAGACTGTAGAATCTGGTCGCCGATCACAAGGTGGTGGCCTTATTAAACGTCGCTTTAAAGGGGATTTGGCAACATTCACTTCCACGGGCTCAGTGGTTTCACTAGAAATACAGTCACTTGATGTTGATTCCGCCTTTTCTATTGTTATAATGTCCCGATTATCACTGGATGTCACACTTTTAAATGTCCTCTCTGGTTTTTCACCATCACTCACCTCAGGTTCATTCGGCAATACACTGTCAGTAGGTAAACTAGGACAGGGGACAGATGTCTCAGGTTCCATAAACACAGCACTTGTTGGTTCAGGGGGCACACTCACTTCAGTCTTTTCACCATCAGGCATTGACACAGCATCAGACGTTGGTTTTACACTAGCGTCAACGTCTGAATCTGCCACTTTTTCACAGAGAGATGAATCCTCCACTTGCACATTAGGCGTATTTGTATCCAAAATATCACTTTTGGCACTATTATCAGGTTCAGGTTGTTGTTGCGGCGGGTCGGGCTCGGCATCCTGTGCCGCCGGGTGCTCCGCGCCGGTGTTGCTGGCAGGGATCAGATATTCGCTCGAGCAGTCGAGATTTGAGAGCGGCACTCGCTTGGGCGCTCCGGGTCCATCGACGATTTCGTCGATCATGTCCAAGATCGCCTCCGTGCTAGTGTTGACATCTTGCGCCGACGGTGACGGTACGCTGTCGCCGTCGAAGTTGTCCTCGGACATCGCGGGCGTTTGGCACGACGTCCGTCCTTCATTAATGTCCTGGTGGTAGCTACTAGTTGCGTCGACGTCCTCGGCCTGTCCGACGTCCTTTTCCCGCGCCGATGCACGGCGGGAAGCGCTCGTCGCGGTGCCCGCATCATCTTCTGAGCTCTCCATTATCTACAATTTTGCGACGCTGTCATATCTGAAATACAAAACGCTCGCTTGGTGATATTTACGTTACGAACGGGTAACCTGACGACGTGCGAGATTGACAAGCCACAGGCACCATTCTAATTCACCATAACGCTAAGAAAATTCGTTCACGGGGTCCACAGCGTTGATTATATACCTACACATGTACTTTAATTTCATATTCACGACGTTTACTTCTCGTACGAGAACTCGCGAGGTCTTGGAAGCTATTTAACAGCGTAAACCGGCAAACAAAAAGCTTGTATACGCCATTTTTAAAACCAAAGACATGGCAGGTCGAGATGTATGGGCCAATAAAAAATATCCTATACAGACAATTCGGCCATTGTCGTGTTGGTAAACTGCAAGAAGCCCATAGATCGCTCCACTTGAGCTTTTAGCTTGTAAAAGAGTAATGAATATATCTTTCGACATGTGCTAAAACGAGTCAGATAATAAGTAATAACTTTTCAATGTGAAAATAATTATTTGTTATGGCAAGAATAGTGTGTATATTGCTTTATCTTCAAAAACACACAATTTTATCCAATGTCACATCAATATTGCGAGTGGACTTAAATAAAAAATGATTTTGAAATCTACATTTTTATATATATTTTTTTCAAGTTATGTTTGTATGCATTAATAAAATGTATAGTAAATACTCTGTAGGGTATAATAAATCCTTAAACATAAATGTGTTTTGTATTTTTATTTCACTATAATTTAAAACACGTTATTGTTTATATTTTTAATTAGTATTTGTTTTTGTTTTGTATTCATTAATTATCTAAGTTTAAAAAATCAATCATCTCTTACCCGTACATCTCATAAAAAATCATACGAATAATTCAAAATGTAAAACGTGAAAGGTACTGCGATAAATAAAATAACATTTAACTTTTTTATAATATGACTAGCGACCCGGCCCAGCTTCGTCTGGGTGCATATATTTTTTGATTCCACTCCACACCAAATACATGTTATTTTTCGTATAAACTCTTGTATAACTAAACTTGACGTAGCTGTCCTACTGTCCGGCTCAATCCCGTCTCATCCGTCTGTTCAGTCTCTTCCCAATCCATCCCGTCCTTTCTCTTTATTATCCATCCCGTCTTATAACGTGCATTTATATTTCGTCCTATCAAATCTGTCAGCTATCTCAGCCTTCTCCCGTACCTTCCACTCTATTATATCCCGTCTCTCCATATACATGTACATATAAAGATTGCCTTATGAATTTTTTGTGCAGCAGAAATCGTAATATTTTAATTTCACCACAACTTCAAAACCAAACGTCCAATTTTAATCATTCAAAGACCAAATATTATCAACATAAACTGTACTTATTGATGAAATAATTTATTTTGATAAGGATTAATAGCATGAGTAAAATAAACGCGTTTAAATGTAATCCAAAAAAAAATTCAAGATTTTTAAATAAAAATGTGGTTGTTGTGCCTCACTCGACATAAATAGGTATAGTGTGTCGCGGACTTTTTTGTAGATATTTATAAGATCTACAATTAATTATTACATTTTATGGTTCTATCTTTTGTAGTTTAGGCAGCGTACGCAAAATAAGTAACTTCTTTGGTTGATTTTTTTCAGTTTGTGTCCGAAAAATCCAAATATCTTACGGAACCCTATTTTTTTCCAAAATAAAATATAGTCTATGTTACTCGTGGATAATGTAGATTTCGAATGGTGAAAGAATTTTTAAATCGGTCCAGTAGTTTTTGAGCCTATTCATTACAACCAAACAAACAAACAAACAAAGTTTTCCTCTTTATAATATTAGTGTAGATATTTGGTAATAGATATAACCTGGAGTATGGTTCTACGAAATTCAACATTATTAAATACGTAACTTTTGAATCTTTGATTTTGAATGAAGTAGTAGGTATTTGTTGTAGAATACTTTAATTTTGTACGTGTTTAATGTTTTCTTTCAT
Organism: Hyles vespertilio; assembly: GCA_009982885.2. Lineage (NCBI taxonomy): Eukaryota > Metazoa > Arthropoda > Insecta > Lepidoptera > Sphingidae > Hyles > Hyles vespertilio. The sequence goes on along the minus strand of CM042821.1, from coordinate 13,865,201 downwards.
AAAATAATAAAACGTTGCTAAATAACATATGCTATTTAATTCATAATATAATTATCTATTATTTTAATCTGGTTATTTTCGCCTCTAAAAAACAAGTTTGTTTTTTTATTAATCTGTGGTTTAAATGACGAGGCTGTATGGGCAAGAACCCTTTGCCTTCCCAACAAATGGGAGAAGGATTTTAAAAAAAACTGTGGTCTGTGTCAGTCTGTGTTGTCTTTGATCAATGATAATTCTGTGATCTGTGGCCTGTGCGCATTTGAGGTTAGAATTTATTATTTAAAGTACCTAATACTACGGTGTTTTGGTTGTTTTAATTATATTTTATTCTAAGCAAAGCACCTAAAGAAAATGACAACAATAAGACCTTTTACTTGTGAAGATATGCTTAAATTTAATAACGTGTAAGTAACTCAGTATGTAAAAAGACCGGGCTCTGTGGCGTACCTTGGGAGAGACCTGTGTCCAGCTGTGGATTACAACGGGTTGATCATGATTAATTCAGCATATTAATCATTTGTTCATAGGAATATTACAGTGACAGCGTTTTCGTACCTAAAAAATCGTGAATCACTACAGGTTTTTATTATGAAGTTTAGCAAAATCTAATAACATTTACATTTAGTACCCAGTAATTAACATACTAATTTTGGTTACAGTCCTGTTACACTGGGTTACCCAGTAATCATACAAGTATTTATTTCCACAGTACGATTGAAGAAATAAGAAAGAGAATTAAAACACAAAATTCAAATACAAGAGTCTAATAATTGTTTTTGTTTTTTAAGTGCTCTACATACATACATAAACTCACGCCGTTTTCTTTTTCAATGAATATATTTTTATTTTCTATTTGCAGGAATTTAGATCCTTTAACAGAAACTTATGGCCTCTCATTTTACACACAGTATTTGGCCCACTGGCCGGAATATTTTCAAGTTGCGGAATCACCTAGTGGTGAAATTATGGGATACAGTATGTTTGTTATTTTATTTTTTTGTTAGTGTTATGCATAGCAGTAATTATTTCGAGAATTATATAAATGTGTTGAATGGCACTAAAAACTCATCAATTATTTATTAAAAACTTAAATTCATGTCTTGAAGAAATTTAAAAATGAAATTTAGTATTCAAGCCACATTTTCATTCATTTAGCCTAAATTATGTTTTTTTAATATTTTGAGTGTGGCTCTTTTTTACATGCCTTTTGTCTTTTTCCAAACTTCATGTACTTGAGTTGCAGTCAATAGTTTAATGCAATTTTTTTAATACATAATTTCAAATTGATCACTTGTGTTGGAATAGTCAATAACTGGTGATGACAATACTTTTATTAATGTTTTCAGTAATGGGTAAAGCTGAAGGTCATGGTGAAAACTGGCATGGACATGTAACTGCCCTCACGGTCAGTCCTGACTACAGACGACTGGGTCTTGCTGCAACGTTAATGAACATCTTAGAAGATGTGTCTGAAAAGTCTGTTGATGGTTTATAATTCCAGGCTGATTCATGATATTTTTTGGCAAAGTATTAAGCTTTTTTTGAATAATTAAATTTTCCTGGGCTTATTTAGAACTCACAAGCTTTATTTTGGTTCTAACAATTATCAAATTAAAGCTCTATTTTATCTAACTTTATTTATATATTTTTAGGAAGAAAGCATACTTTGTGGACTTGTTTGTGAGAGTCAGCAATAAAGTAGCGATAAATATGTATAAGAACCTGGGTTACATTGTTTATCGTGTTGTCTTGGAGTACTACTCTGGTGATCCTGATGAAGACGCCTATGGTAAATAATATATGTACACAAATTGTAATGCTGAATTAAAAGAACACAAGAAATTAAAACCTAAAATATATTTTTACAGATATGAGAAAAGCTTGTTCAAGAGATATAAACAAAAAATCTGTTGTGCCTCTTACACATCCTGTTAGACCTGAAGAAGTGGATTAATTTCAGTTATATGAAATAAAAAAGCCTTATTACACAATTAGAATTATTATTTTTCATTTTCCTCATTGCTATTACTACTATTAGAAGTATCTTCTGAGTCTCGTGGAGGAGTTTGTGGCTCATGCTCCTTTTCAGTCTCCTGGCTATTTGTTTCTTCTGGATTTGGTGCTTCTTTTTGTTTACGCCATTGTTTAGCAGCAGCCAGTAATTTGAGATTAGGTTTGACCATTTCGTCTTCAGGGAATATGTAGTCAAATACTTCTTCCCATCCTTCCTCAACCCCACCATCACTGATGATTTTCTGCCTCTTTTTAACTCTCCTAGGCATTTTGCCCAGAACCTTCTCAAGTTTGATCTCATCACCAATTTCTGTTTCAAAGTCTTTCCATGCCTCTAGGAGTAATACTCTTGCTTCTTTTTCACCAGCACTCCTTAGGCTATCATTAGCTCTTTCGTAAACCCGCCTTGCTAAGTCTATGTTAATATTGTCAGCATTTTCAGCATTAAGCTCAAACTTTGCATATGACAACCATACTTTAACATGGACTGTTCTCTCTAAAAGTCTTTCATACAGTTGTCTGGCTTTTTCTGTCTCTCCTTGTGAAACTTCAAAGTCTATGTAACTTTTCCATAAAAGTTCAGGCATGTCTAGTCTAGATTGATTTACAGCTATTTCATATATAGCTCTGGCACGATCGGTGTCTCCTAGCAAAGTTTCTAACTCTGCAAATTTAATCCATGTAACACAGTTCTCTGGACCATACTCCAAAAATTTTTGATATAATATTCTGCATCTATCAAATTCTCTTAACTGGATTTCCAAGTCTATATAACCTCTGTATAACTTGTCCCTTGGACACATTCCCAAAGCCATTCCTAAAGTTTTTCTGGCTTGTTTTAATTCTTTGCACCTAACTTCAAATTGCGCATACATCAGCCATATTTTGGAAAAAGTGAATATTTTGTGTGGAATGAGTTCCAAACATGTCCTGTATACTTGTCTGGTGCGTTCAATATCTTCTGCTTCTAATTCTTCATACAGTGCATAATTGATCCATAAATATATGTATCTTCTCCAAAATTGTTTGTCTTTGGATGGTGGTACATTAGCTATAGCTCTTTCATATGTGTCTCGTATATCATCAACATTACCTTCATTTTCTACCAGCCTTATATAGTCAAACCAAGCATCATAATTTGTAGGATTTTCAATTACTTCTTGCTCATACATGTACTTTCTTTTGTTGACAATAACATCTTCTATACCAGATCGGTCACCATATTTCTTCTCATGTATTGTATATGCCTTGTATAATTCTTTATTTTTGTCTTTTGAGATATGGTCTAAGGCATATTTGTATATTACTCTTGCTCTGTCATGTTCCTTTTGATTTTCTTCAAACTTTGCAAAAGCAATGAACAATCTTTCATCAAGGTCTTCATCTCCAAAAAACTCAACCGCTCTTTCATAAACTTTTCTGGCACCATTTATAAACCCATGATTCTCCTCAAATTTTGCATACTTAATCCAGTTTTTGACATCTGGATGCACCATGACAAATCTTTCATATATTTGGCGAGCCCTTTCAAGTTCTTTGTATCTCAATTCAAAGTTGATATATGTTTGCCAAGCTTGTTCATCTGGTTGCCATTCCATCCAACGTTCAAACACCTGAAATTTTACTGTTATTAGATACAACTTATCTATGCACCTTTATGTGAATGTTGGGTGTATTTATTTATGTTTTATATAGAAGTAAAATTTGATAAGTACCTGTCGAGCCCCTGCCACATTCTCTAACATTTCTTCCATGTATGTATATTTATACCAAAATTGGGACACTCTTGGTAATATAGTGACAGCCCTGTCCCATAAATTCCTGGCATGATTGACCTGCCTATTTCTCATTTCCATTTCTGTGTATTTGAGCCTGAAATCATGATTATATTATTGCTTTTCATAATGTTATAAGTTGTTGTTTGTATAATATCGTTTGAAACAAAAAATATTTTTTTTTTACCAGCTATATAAATTTTTAGTGTTCTTAAAAAACTACAAATTTAAATGATTGATAGGGGCTTACCATAGTGTTACATTTCTGTGATCCACGTCCAATGCTCTTTCATATATGGACCGAGCTCTTTGAACTTGTTTTTGTGATTCTTCCCATTGTGCATATTTAAGCCAGTTACCTATAACCTGAAATTGTTTTAAGAAGTAACATGATCACAAAGTATATTAGAATGATTAAGATTACCAATCATCTTTATTAGCCATAACAAAACCATTGCTGGTTATAGGCTGCCCAGATTTCCACAGCTTCTTTATGGTATGCATGCATCAACCAACTTTATATAATTATAGTAATCAAGTATTTTTTTTTAACTCATTAACTTAAAGCACTGCAAAAAAGTTAGATACAGTTGACTCTCATTAATTCAAACCTTCTATAATTCAAAGTTATCACGAATTCCCTACAAAATCTCTTTATATTTTGAACTAAATCAATATCATTTTTATACACTTGGTAATTCAAACTAAAAAATCATCACTATATAACAAAAAATAATACGTAAATACGACTGTAATTTGTTACAGGCATTTTGTATGCAGTCAGATTTTAACATCTATTCAGTTGTGGATATTTGGAGTACATAAGATTTCAAGCATTATAAACTGACTTTTTTTAATTTACCATTCTATTTTTCCTTATGTTATCTTCAAATGCCTTTCTCTTACGATGTTGATAGTCTCTCAATTCTTCTGGGTCAGAGATCTTCTGTTTTGGAGGCGGCGGTAATATTTCTAAATCTCTTTCTTTGGCTTCCCTAAGTAATTGCTCAGCAGTTATTTGAATCTCTGCTGGTGCTTTGTTTTTAACCTTTAAAATACAGATATTTTTAGAGAAAATAATCAGAGTTCAGAATAATAAGGAGTTTGTTGTTGGACATGTTGTATACCTTTGCCACTTTTGGCATTTTTGTAGTTTTCGGTTCCATGATTATCTTCTTTCTTGTATGCAAATGTATTAGAATAAATACTAAAAATAAAATATTAGTTATTGATCAATATTCGCGATGATACACCTTCACACCCCGTAATTAAATTTTAATTCAAGATTCTCAAATGGCAAATGCACGCTTGAATGTCAGGATGACATTTTTGCAATTTTTGAATGTACAATTTTTTAAGCGTTCCTCAGGAACCGGCTAAGGTCAACGACCATGCTGCCAAGTCACAAGTTTATTTGAATGTTGAAGTTGGTAGAATACATCTACAGAATAAAAGAACAATGGCGAATTTTTGATTGATCTTAATTTGAGCGTCTTAAAGTGGCATATATACAAAACAATATCCAATATTTTTGTACATTTTTTCAAATAATCATATGAATTATACAAAGCGGGTGAAAAAAAAGCCTTTAACATGGAAAGCCATTTGAGTAATTCCGGATTTATAAACTATTATTGGCTAAGTGTTGCCATTTTATATTTATTCGACTTAAATAGTTTGCTATCTAGTAAAGTACTGTTATTCGAGATAACTTTGTCATTCAATATAATCTTAGATTATATACTCGTCTAGATTGAGCAATGTCAACAAACGATGCGCTAAAAGTGTCCTCACTTTCTTTGATATGTGTGAGTACCGGTCGTGTAATTATTGTAATCCAACTGTCAAGGTGTGTGTGTTTAGGGATGCCTACTCCAGATTATTAACTTAACTTTTCCCCATTATTTGATAAACAAAATAGGTTAAATAAAATATTTTTTCTTTATTTAAAGTAATCATACTATTAATTATATTTATAACGCATTTTAGTAAAAACAATAAAGATCTAAACCCATCTCCTAGTGTTTGTTTCCGAATAGAATTAACTCTTTGGATTTATTGCCTGGGCTGTTATCTGATTTCTGTATTTATGTAAAATATAAATCATCATAAGTAAAATGTTCGGAACACACAACTGAAGTCATGTGAGGCTACGAATGGTCTTCTTTTCGTTTCCGCTGTGTAATGTCTCTCCAGCAATTTGTTAGTACGGAATCCGTAGTCTAAAAATATTATTAGGACCTTGAATAAGTTCTCGCTGTTTCTTCAAAGATGACAATAGTATAATATATATAGTATAATAATATACCCCGTTTGTGAAATTTTGAATGGTAATACACATGCAAGGCAAAGAATTAATAAAATTACTATGAAGTGCATGTCGTCGTGGGTTTTATTAATATCGTGTAGGTAAGTATTATTTACTCATTAAATAAATAATGCCATTCTTCTTGTTGTTATTCTGATCGAAATATTATGTAATGATATTTGTGTTTTATAGTTTCTCCCATAGTATCAACAAATCTTCCTAGTAATAAATTGACAACACTGGCCAATGAAACTCATCTTCAAAATAATGAATTAAAAGTTCATGTTTTCTTCAAATAATAGTGGTTTAACAATAATGTTACCGATAGAAAGTGATATTGGTATTATTATACAGTTTTCCCACGCAATTGCGATACAATTCGACAGCACAAACCGGCATAATTAATTATTTTTCGGGAGCACGTTATCCATATGTAGTTCAAATGACACTGACGTACGTGAGAAGCGAGTCTACCAAATTTGGTAGACTTTTTTTGAGCCGTGCGGTGAGGTGTGATGTGTCATCTAGACGAGTATATAATCTAAGCAATATAATATTGGCAAACTCCCGCAATTTGTCAGTTATTTTAATTTTGTAAATAATTATACTTCATTGATATTTTATTTGCTTAAATAGTAACAACACATAATATTATGTTTTCTGTATTAAATAATATGTAAGTAAATTCAAAGTATGATATGAGCCTGGCCAGAAGACTCATATACTTATGTAAAGCAATCGATTGACGATTGACATAGATAACCCAGCAAAAAAAATGATAGTCTTTTGACGTTTCCGTGGCGTAAATTGTTGATAAATATTTAATCCAGACTGAGTCAAAAATAATTGAAGAATAAGGAGCCTGATACTGCGTTGTGTGATCCGTGCATTGTTACGGACTTTTATATTTACTGTGTGTGATATGTTATATTTGTTATGATCATAGATCTTATTTTAATGCTTGGATTGATTTATAGTAAATATGTTGAGAATTGAAGGTAACTGTCAACTGAGACTGCGGCAGATCAACTGTACTAATGATACGTGTAAATAGACTTTTTAAGCTAATATAAATAAAAACACAAGATACTAATAGAACGGGTGTATTATTATACGTTTTACTTATTATAAAATTATATTCCTGACAACACAATACTTTATAGCACGGTCAGCCATTTTACTCGTAGTGTGACGTAGGTGTATAAACACAAAAATTCTGATGTGAATATCAATTTTTCCCCTGTTTCTTTAACATCAATTATTACACATGTTCAATTAGAAATTATCCCTCAGGCTAACGATATTTTTTTCATCTTAAGACATTTAATTTTTATGTCAATAAAAATAATGTATGGATAGTTGCCATTGTTCTTTAACGAGGACGTACGATTATAATACGGTAGTCTGGAAATAAAGAACTCTTTTGTGTTTATTTCATAAGAATTACAATTAAATACATAATAATAAGTGCGTGATGGCCTGTTGGTAAACGGACTAGACGCGATTGCCAACATGTTCCGGTGGTCGCGGGTTCGAATCCCAGGGCACACCTCTAACTTTTCGGAGTCATGTGTGTATTGATCAGTCAATCACCACGCACTAAAACGGTGAAGGAAAACATCGTGAGGAAACCTGCATACCATAGCGATTTATAAAATGTAATAGAGGTAATAATAGAGGTATGTAAGTCCGCCAACCCGCACTAGGCCAGCGTGGTGGACTATATGGCCTAACCACTCTCAATCGTACTGTCGATTGTGGAGGAGGCCCGTGCCCTGCAGTGGGACGTATATGGGCTCAAACAGAATACAGATATAATAACAATCAATTATTCATCATAGAACAGTAAACAAGAATATCCATTATCCAGCAGTGGATTGTAACGGGCTGATGATGATTACATTTAATTTCTTTACTCCATAATTACTTGTGTATTTACTTCTTTATCTGTATTTATGTATTACTTAATTGTACTAAATTATGTATTATTTAATTTAGTGTTTATTGTATTGTGGAATAAATCAACATTGATTTAATATTTATTAAAAGGTATATAGGAATTAAATAAGATAAGTTGTATTCATGAAGAAATTAAGATCTATTTTTAGAAATGGCCTGTTGGACTAGACGTGGCTAACATGTTCACGGTGGTCGCGGGTTCAAATATCAAGGCACACCTCTGACTTTTTAAAGTCGTGTGTATTGAAAGTCATTAACCACGCACTTCAACGGTGAAGGAAAACATCGTTAGAAAACCTGTATACCATAGCGATTTATAAGAATTTCTATGGTATTTATTTCCGCCAATCCGCACTAGGCCAGCGTGTAGGACTATATGGCCTGACCAGTTACCACTCTCAATCGAACTCTCGATTGTAGAGGAGGCCCGTGCCCTGCAGTGGTACGTATTAGAGATGGGTCAAACCGTAATTTTTTCAAATCGGTTAAACCGAATCATAATTTTGCTCAAACCGAATTACAAACCGATTCAACCAAACCGAATCATCCAGTACTGTATGACATCATTCATTTGTTCATGAACCCCGTTATAAGTTATAAATTATAAACCGTATTACGATACGGTTTACGATTTTATTTCGGGAACTCCTACCCGAATTAAAATCGTAATAAATAATAGGGATGGGAAAAAATATCGATGACTGAAAAACAATGTATTAGGCGTTTATTTATTATTAATCATATGAGTATTTATAAGATATAAGAAAGAAACCAATATCTCTTAAGTACCTATTATATAGTAACAGAAATGTATCTAGAACAAAATCAGATGACTTTTCGTAAAACTGTAATCAAGTAGTTTATTCTGAAAATTATAAACATTCAACCAACGTATAAGAATTTTATTACCTTTTTATGATTAAACACTCACTTGTTACTTTTAGTAGTTCAAGTATTTATATACTTAATATAATAAAATAATAAAATTTAATACTTACTGAACCATTTGACATGCAACTCGTCGCGTCGCGTCACCGGTCGGCGTCAGCAACTTCATTCGGGATAACTCGGTTTACTCTTTGAACTCGGTTCCGTTCGTTATTCATTCGGGCCATAGATTAATAATTCGGGCGGAGCGTTCAGCCCGCATCAGCTTATTCGCATTGCATCGCATTCGTACTGGCTCGAACTGGACACGAGTTGACGCGATTGCGGTTTCAAACTTAAACCGGGTTGGATAGACTGTAGCTCGGTTTGATGCGAGTTGCCCTTAACCCGAATTGATTCGGTTTGGCAAACCGGGTTGACACATCGCTAGTACGTATATGGGCTGATACAGATTAGAAATCTCGTGTAAAATACTTGGTAAAATAATTTGGTTTGATTTGGTTTGATTTTATTTTATAAATTAAAAAAGCGTAATGTCAATTGTGAGCACTTAGGCTGCATGGCTTACACCTTTGGCTGGTTAAAATAGAAAATCACAACATTAATTGTCATTTGTCAACCCAACTAGTAAACATAACCTTAAAAAATTTAAAGTTTAATAAGTTTTAAATAAATAATTTATTGGACTTTTGTATTATTATTGACGATTCCTAAGGTTTTGGGAGGGTAAGCTTAGAGGCTGTAAAGTGTGCATAAACTTTTTAAATCTCTTGTTCATCCCGTCTATTCCTGTTTAATTCTTTATTATTATTTTTTTTAGTTTTGTGTCCATTAACATATAGTGTGTGTTAAATTGGGTAAGCTAATAAGTTATATATATATATATTATTGTTTTATTATTTATGCAGTTTATAACCTAACATATTGTCTAAATGATGTCCGAAGAGCCCCCTGATGGGGGCGGGGGTCCTCCTCCTGACATTGAAATGACAATACACCAGGAAAATCCATCTGACCCGATCCCACCAGTTAGGTCAATTTTAAAGCGTTCGGCTAATCCTTAACCAGTCGTGCTAAATGACATTAAGAAAAATAGGTCGCCAGCAGATTCGATTCAATCAGTGTTTTGCAAGCCAGGTTTTGACAGTAATGTAAATATGTACTACAATTCAACTGATAAAGATCCGTTTACTGTCTTAGTTTCAAAGTCTGTGACGGAACATAATACAGTCCCTGTTTTAAAAACATTAAAATTTGCACAATTCCTACATAAAAATAATATTAAATGAATAGTAGAAGGTGGAATCAAGTCATTGGGCCGTAACAAAATATCTGTTCAGTTCGAACTTGCTACAGTTGCAAATAAATTTGTGGATGACCCAATTTTGGATAAAAATGGTTACAAAGCCTTCATCCCAAGATTTCAGGTAACACGTATGGGTGTTGTTCGTGACATTCCAACGGACTGGTCTTTAGAGGAATTAGTATTAGGCATCAATACACCTCCGAACTGTGGTGAAGTGATTAAAGCAAGGAGGTTAAATTACAAAAATAAAAGTGACAACAGTGTAACTTGGTCTCCTTCCTCCACGGTTGTGCTGACATTCTCTGGACAAATACTACCAGACAAAATTTATTGCTACAGTGCATCCCTTCCAGTATCCATATATCATCTCCCAACCATCCAATGCCATAATTGCCTCCGCTTTGGACATATTCAGGCACAATGCAGATCAAAACCCAGGTGTTTTCGCTGTGCACAACCCCAGAATGGGGTTAATTGTAATGTTCCAGACTCTATGATTACATGCCTTCTCTTTCTTCTTCTGCAGAGGTGGTAAACATAAGGCAACAGACTATAAATGTCCCGAACACTCTAGACAAAGGGCTATAAAAATGATTATGACCCAAGAAAACCTTAGCTACCGTGAAGCTGCAATTAGATTCCCCTATTCAAAACGATTAAACTCGGAGGCTACAGACAGTTGGCATCCTCCACAGCCCAACTACACATTCGCTCCCCAAATTTCCCCTCCACTTCTCTCAACTACGACTCAACCTATGTCTCCTAATTCTCCTCCTCTTAAATCATATACAAAAACTATTCTTTCCTCTCCTCGTCCCAAGCCAGATTTGGGCAAAACATACGACACTAAAAAACACCAAGCCATTGTGAGTTCTCCTTCCTCTTCTCAACCTAATGGATGTGCTTTGAACAACCCACATATTGAGACCACCCCATGTGTTACACCAAATGATAATTTGATCGAACTTCTCACTTGTTCCCTTATTACTATTCTCTCCAAATTCAGTGATGCTGTACCAAACAATGTCCTTACACTGATTGAAGAACTTTTAAACTTGTGGATTAGTAAACATAGGTTACAAAATACTTCAATGGAATTGTAGAAGTATCCCTCTGCGAAAAAGTGATTTGCTTAATTTATTAAACCAACATAACCCATCTATACTGGCTATCTCGGAGACATGGTTAAGGCCTGATTCCCGTTTTAGGGTCTCAGGGTTTGCATGTATCTGGAGTGACAGAAATGATGGTCGAGCAGGATGTGCTCTCTTAATAAGTAGATCTGTAACTTTTAACCAAATTCCCATTCCTCATTCCACACCTAACTTTCAAGTTGTAGCTGCTAGAGCCTTTAACATATCATTTGTTTCTGTATATTTTCCTCACCCCAATGTCAATATGTTTTCTGAATTCAAATCTATCCTTTCTTCCATCCCTGGTCCCATATTAGTGCTGGGAGACTTCAACTGCCGGCACTCCTTATGGGGCTCAAGTAGTAATGACATATCCTCTTACTCCCTGCTTGAAATTTTAGAGGATATTAATTTATGTGTACTTAACAATGGTTCTGCCACTCGTAGAACATCGCCACTTCAAAACGTTAGTATTCCAGATCTCTCTTTAGCTTCCCCCTCCTTGGCATCTATCCTTTCCTGGACTGTCCTCCCAAATTCGTGTGGGAGTGATCATTTCCCCATTCTAATTACATCCCATAGCTCTTATTCTCCAAAGCCTTCCTCTTTAATTCCTCCTTTATTAAAATACCGATTACCTCAAGCTGATTGGGATAAATTCTCATCCTTATTAGACTCAGAAATACAAACACTCCCTGAAATTGTACAATCAAATTCAATGGAATCATATAATTATTTTATTAGCTGTCTGATTCACGGGGCTGACGGTAGCTTCCCTTTAAAAAGACGTGAAGGCAAGTTTCGCCTGTCTCCACCTGTGTGATGCCGAGTGTACAGACAGCGTCCGCAGACGTAAAGAAGCAGAGGATAAATATGCAGCTGATATTAATATGCCCAATTATTTAAACTTTAAAAAGATTTCTGCTCAGACTCGTAGATTATTAGCTAGAAAAAAGAGATCTGGTTAGTATAATTTTTAATCATTTTTTAATCCAGGCTAATAGCCTACGGATCATCACGGGTGCCATGAAATGTTCTCCCACTAATGCATTGCAAGTGGAATGCTTAGACTCCCCGCTACATTTGCGCAGACAGTTCCTTTCGGATAGGTTTTTTTTCAATGTTATCCAAAGTCAGTCACATCCCCTTATCCCCCTTCTCCGTACACTTTCGGCTTTAAACGCCTCTTTCCAGTACTGGTCCCATAAAGTGCCCCCTCTCCTGGTTAACAGTTTCAATAATTTTTAGAGTCTACATATCCCAACATTTCAATCCAACATTAATCCGTTGTTCGAAGTCTCGTATGAATCTTTAATATTCAAACCAAATACCAATTTAAACCTAGGTATAACTAAGTATGATCCTGCTGCCAATGTCAAACTTAATGCTATCCTGGCTGAGAATTGGCAAGATTGGCTAAGCATATATACAGATGCCTCAAAATCTTCCGAAAACTTCAACATTGGTGCCGCGGTCTGGATTCCTAAATTTAAAATCATTTTAAACTTTCGTTGTTCACCATATAGCTCTATTTTTACAGGTGAAGCTATATCTTAGAAGCAATATCATACGTTTTAACCCATAATTTAAATAAGTCAATCATTCTCTCTGATTCTCTGAGCTGTCTGCAGGATCTATCAAAAAGCTGTTTCCGCTTCCGCACAAATTTTCCCCTTGTTTTACAAATCAAAGAACTCTTGTATAAATGTCATTGTTCAGGAATTTAAGTTGCATTAGGATGGATCCCTAGCCACTCTGGAATTATAGGCAATATGAACGTAGACGCTATTGCTAGGGCTTCAATCCATTGGGGTAGCGAGAAATATTTTAGTAGTTTTCCTCGAGATCTTCAATGTCTTGCAAAACCTTCTATGATTAAAAAATGGAATATATTATGGCAGAGGTCTTATCTAATTAAAGGGAAGTTTTATGGTAGCATACAACCTACAATTCCGCCTAAATGTTGGTTTGATAAATATAAACACCTGAGTAAAGCTCTTGTATCAACTATAACTAGATTACGACTTGGATTTGTTTGTACCCCAGTATTGTTAGCAAAAATTAGAGTTCGAGACCACTCTCTTAGTGAGTGTGGCTTAGAGGAAGGCACCCTCGAGCAATTATTCTTCTCGTGTCCTAGACTACTGGCTCCTCTTTACGACCTTATCCCTGTAGATGTTCCTCGCCCAATTAATATCCCATTTGTTTTAACTTTAAGTTAAAACAAATGGGAAATGTTAAATTCTATGAACATTGCCTTTTTCAAATTTATTAGAATTAACCAAATCCAATTGTAACTATCGCCTGTATTCGTTTACCTGTCTTTGTGTTTGTCCCTGAAGTACTATTATATTTTTAATACATGTGTTATTTTATATATGTGTGCTGTCTTATGGTAGTTGGTGTTTGGTATATTTCAGATAACTACAACTCTATAAACACCGGGCAATACCAGTAAATACTACAACAGATTAAATTTATACTGATCACCACGCCATTTTTATTCCTCTTTCTTGCCCTACTTCGACATTGGCAAAATTATCGAATTCCGATGGAGCCATACAACTTTTAAAAGAAGAAGAAGAAGATTATTATTGTCAATTTTTTAAAGAAAAAACAATGTTAAGGACAATATCAAAGTTGTTAACAGCTCGCGGATCACGTAAGAGTTACTTTTTTGATGTTGTAACTTTATTTTACAGTCTTGTTTAATGAAAACTTACATTTATTTGAGTATTATGCACAATTGAATAATGTTACATTTATTTTTCAGATTGTCAAATGGTTTTACGAAATAGAGCATCTAGAGTATCGATAAAAAAGGGAAAGTACGGCATGGACCAATTTGGCTATCTTAAATCAGCGTTAGAAAATAATACAATTGATTGGGAGGAAATAAAAAGTAATGTTCTTTCCATTCAGGGCAATATTAACCAGAAAAATATAGATGCAGTGTTGTTAAAATTCATGATTTCTAATAAAAAGATTGACACTGCAAGAAATTTTGGCCTTCACCTAAAAAGTACTAACAACGAAATATCTTTAGGATCCGTTAATGCATTATTATTATTGTACTATGAATTGGGAAAACAAAAGAAATTATCCAAAGATGAGGAGCAATATATTTTGAACACATACAATTATTTACATGAGAAATACAAAGTATTAGATTTTTCAACATGTGAACACCTTTTACATGCACTGTGCATTGTTAATGACTGGGAAAAAGCTGTAAAATTATTGGATGACATACATCTAACTAGTAACCCTTCGCATTCAGCATACAGCACAATAATAGCAACACTATTTCATAATAATAAGAAAAAAATGGCAAAGGAGTACATAGAGAGAAGTATTAGAAACAAGAGGACTTTGCAAGATGTTGCTTATGATTCATGGATAAATTATATTTTGAGAAAGTATAAGGACAAAAAAATTATGGCTAAGCATTTCAATGAAATAGGACTGCATATTTCTGACACATGTTCTACGATAAGTGCAGTAACTGCAGGCAGGCTAGTCAATGAATATAATTCTTTAGGTTGGAATGCTAAGTTTACAAGGATTATTAAAACCAGGTATAGTACTTATTTTTTTTTACAAATGGGCAAAGATGTCACCTTTCCTTCCCAAATTCTGATCTGAGGCAAATTTCAGTCCAAATAATCTTATTGCTCTATTTTATTTATCTATCGGTGGTTGCGGGTTCGAATCCCAGGGCACACCTCTGACTTTTCGGAGTCATGTGTGTATTGATAGTCAATCACCACGCACTAAAACGGTGAAGGAAAACATCGTTAGGAAACCTGCATAGCGACTTATACAAAAAAAAGAAACACTATGGAATGTAAGTCCGCCAACCCGCACTAGGCCAGCGTGGCGGACTAAATGGCCTAACCACTCTCAATCGTACTGTCGATTGTAGAGGAGGCCCGTGCCCTGCAGTGGGACGTATATGGGCTGATACAGAATCTTATTGCTCTAGTTTCCTTTGGCTGCTGTGATATTTTTGGTCAAAAGAATTTTAACTTACATAACTTTACACCTTTGATGCATCTGTCTCATTTCACTTAATTTATTTCTTACATTTGACAACATTTATTGTAAAATACCTATTAAAGTTGTAGAAACTTCCATTTATTTGTATAGTATCTGTACAAGCAATATTAGGAACCTATAAATAATCATAAGTAAGAAGTGTACTATAAGTACACATGTCGCTGCTTTAATTTGATAGTGGCACTTAACGAAATGTGTATTTTTATGATAATGTTACCATTGAACAGAAATTAATCTAAAATACTATGTGAATAAAACTCATATATTTGATAGATTATACGTTGATTTAAGCAGCTTTCAAAGAGTTGTCATTATTAAAATAAAATATAATTAATTATTTTGTTTTATTTATACTGCTCTCCTGAAAAAAGTTCATTTTTGAGATATGTCGTTATCAAATTAAAGCAGCGATGTGCAAAAATGAATGAAACAGCTAATAAAATCAAGAGATTATTGTCATATGTTTAGATTTGAAATTTAAATAGATAATACATACTGTACAAAAACACTTTAAAGTCTGTATCACATCTATATATATATATATATATAAAAGAGGAACCTGACTGACTGACTGACTGACGTATCAACGCACAGCCGAAACTACTGGAGCTAGGAACGTGAAATTTTACACAGAGGTTTCTATTGTGACGTAGGGTAGCACTAAGAAGGGATTTTCGGAAATTCAACCCCTAAGGGGGTGAAAAAGGTTAAAAACTGTTGTATGGAAAATCGAAACTGTTTAAGTTACAATTGTCAAAATTTGCAAGTTAGTTAGCCTATCAAAAACAAATATAACTGCATATATATAGGGGTTGAAGTGTTGTATGCAAAATCAAAACACTTAAGTTATTGATATCAAAATTCGTATTATACGACTTATTTTAAACGAAAAATAATGGCGTGAACTCTTTTAGAAAAATAGCACTAAGGGGGTGAAATAAGGGATGACATTTTCATATAATGTATTGCTTTTACGTCCGTATTATGATAACAAACACGCAGACGAAGCCGCGGGAAAAAGCTAGTTTCTCATATAGCATACTTTATCTTTTTTTTGTTTCAGTGGTCAATGTGTTAGCTGCAAACAAAATCTAGTACGCTTAAGTATATCAAATGATGAATTTAGGCTGTTGGAACAGAATATTAAGGACAAGTTGATTGTTGGTTCTGATTTGTTCCTTAAGACTTCACCAGAAGAACTTGATAATTTTTTGAAGTTTCTTGAAAAGACTGCACCTTATGATATTATTTTAGATGCTCTTAATATAGGCTATGCTGTTGGCAAAGGATATAGTGCTCAGAGAGCGACAGCTTTAAATAATGTTGTTGATTATTTTGCAAAGCAGAATAAGAAAATATTGGTTTTAGGCAGGAAACACATGTTGACATGGCAACCGAAGGTAATGAGCCAAATTTTAGCCAAAACTGATAGTTTCTTTACTGATAATATGTAAGTATTAAAAGAGTAGTTTTTGTTTTAGTTTTTGGTTTATAAAATAGCCCAACTCTTAAAATTCACATACAGATAGTTCTGATTTCTGAGTAAGGACAGTAGGAATTGAATCTTGTGTCATATATTATGACACAAGATTCAATTCCTACTATACTATTTGAAACTCATAAGTGGTTTCCTACAAGTGATATTCTGCAACATATTCTGTTTATTGATGTAAAGTACTTCGTTAATAACTTTTACATTTTCAGATCTCAAGATGATCCATATTTCATAACAGCAGCAATATTTAGTGGTCCAAATACAGATTTTGTGTCCAAAGATTTATTAAGAGGTCACACATTTCAGTTGAAAGACGAAAAGTTAAGGGCTTTGTTCAAGAGATGGCAGTGGCAGCACCAATGGATGGTGTTTCCAGGAAATAACAAGATGAACATTCAAGTGAGTTTTAAATCATCAACAAAGTATAAAAGAAAATATATAAATGATGTATTATTATAAAAGTCTACATTTTATTACTTAATAGTTTTGCACCAGTAATATTTGCACCATGGTAAGCGATACGACAGCTCATGACAGTAGCAAAACCAAGCAACACCTTGAATTACAAAGTATAACTTGGAATTTGGTTGAGACATGAGATGTTAACTGCGTTTAGACACGGCGAGAATCGCACGGTTTTAGAACCGCGCGGGTGTTATATAAATATGTTTTTTCGTAATCGGTTAGTAAAACCGTGTAGCTGCAACAAAACTGCCAGAAAATAGAATCTTGCGGTACCCGCGCGGTTCTATTACTAGGGAGCGGTGGTATCGTCAGCGACAAAAGTCGTTGAGCATATTCAAAAAAGTTATGCACACATGAAGCAACCGAAGTGGTTGACCAGGGTCAGCCACAAAAATTCATGAACACCTTAAGGTTACAAAAGTTTCTGAACAACAAAAGCAACAAAATTCCTAAACACGCCAATCGTACATAAGTTGCTGAACACTTTTGAACAGTTAGATTGACGTAGATGTGTTCACGTACCTTTGTTGCTTTGTTATGCATTCATTGTAAAATGTAATATCAGTGGAAACAGTAAAAAAGAATAATTATTAGTCAGAATGGAAAATAGTTTTTCAAAAATTGCTGCAAAAAATACCTAAACCACAGACCTACACACCAATGGCACACGCGTTGTGGCTTTATGAATGTGTTGAGAAACTACTTTGAATATAGTTTTGAGTTGTCACGGAAATTCGCCACGCAGTTAACAGCTAACTTGTTCATATTGAAGTTGGTGGGCGCGCGCAATAAAAATATATAAAAAAAAATACCCAAATAAATTTTCAAACGTCCCAAAAGAAGTATAACTTCAAAAATTATTATTATTTCACAAAACAGAAAACAATATGTAAATGTAGAGAAACCAATAAACTATAAACTGTGAAATAACATTTTACAATGAATGCATAACAAAGCAACAAAGGTAGGTGAACGCATCTACGGCAATCTTACTTTTCAAAAGTGTTCAGCGACTTATGTACCAGTGGCGTGTATAGGAATTTTGTTGCTTTTGTTGTTCAGAAATTTTGTAACGTTAAGGTGTTCATGAATTTTTGTGGTCGACCTGGTCAACCACTTCTGTCGCTTCATATGTGCATAACTTTTGGCGGTTTGAATATGCTCAACGACTTTCGTCGCTGACTGTACCTATCCAGGCGGGCTTCTCACTTAAGAGAGACCTACCAAAAACATTATAGATAAGATCTACCCTTGAAGGGGTTGATAACTGACAAAAACACGTGAAAATGCCGTGGTTAGTCCCCCTGTATTTTACTGTCAATCACTGCTATCAATTCCAAAACAGGTGTCCTAAAAAAAATATTTATCATTTAAAATCGCCTGAAATAAGAATAATACGCTTACAAATGTTCAGTGTGTTATTTATATTTATTCACATTTTAATACATTTCAGCCACCATTATCGTTTACTCCATGCGGCCAAAAGAACAACGAAACGTGGCATATTCCTTACAAATCGGAGGAGGATGTTGAATCAGGCATGTTCAACGATGGAACTCCCAACTTAACTACTTGGATCTGTGTGGCGCCTAAATCTGTAAAAATAAACAGTTTATAATGTATGTTTAGTTTTATTTCTATACTTAATAATATTTTCTTTATTACGAAAGTGAGAAAATGAGACGGCAAGGGCTAGCTTTTAAAGAAATTACGGTCGGGATAAGTTCCTATCTAAAGCCAATGCCGACAAACAAGGAGTATTTTAATAGTTCAGTAAAGATAAATTTTGCATAAACTATAAAAAATAAACATGTCAATTTTACATAACCACGCAGAAATAATTGCTAGTTGTCAATAATTTTTTGGGCTAAATACGGAAATTATAGTGTAATTAAACATCCAGCAATGCCGAAAGCTGGGAGAAAAGATGCGGCACAGTCGAAAGGATCAAAAGCAGAATTAGCTTCAAAATCAGAACAAAATGTTAAAATCATGAAAAATGTCGAATCCAGTAAGTGGATGCAAAGAATAAGTTTGTTTTGACGATAAAACAACAGCCCCGCCTTATTTTAATAAAAAAATTATGTAGAGTACCTGCCATAAGTGCTTAACATAGAGTTTTTTTGTATTGTAATGAATGGTGAGATTAGCATGCCATCCGCCTGGAGTTAAGCGATATGATCGCTCATGGGCAGTATCAAATACCATGAATTACAAAGCATTGCTTGGCAGTCCACTGTGCTCGCCATTCTGAGACACTAGCCACATGACGCCCACGGCCCACTTAAGGTGGCACACATTGGAAGCAGTCGGTTTTCAGCGTTCACCTGCAACATTGAATAATTAAATACCTTTTATAATAAGTCATTTCTGAAGTGCATAGATATACATGCATGTATATCCTTTGAAAAAGCATCATTTTCCGCTTTTTATTCCTTGATATAGTTAAGCTTAATTACACTATATTTGAAGATTTTCAAACTTTTTTTCCACTTGGCAAACGTAGCATGGGGCGCCCTCTGGCCAGATAGCGGGATGGCTAACGCAAGAGGGCTGGCAGTGACTGTATGCATAAAGCACCAGACCACGATCTGTGGCGTACCTTGAGAGAGGCCTATGTCCATCAGTGGATTGCGCGTTGATGATGATTTCATGGTATTTCTGTAAAATTTACTATAGCCGAAGGTCATAAAATATCGCCGCGTTTGCGCCGCAACATGGAGCGAGTGGAAATGCTTGCCAGACCAAACGCACGACGTTTACGTTCCCTTTGGGACGAGAAATGCGCCATACTGCCACCAGATCGGAGAGATAAAATTAAGAGTGCGCTAGAAGAAGATTACTTTCTTAGTCCAGAGTAAGTTAATGGATAATGTACTTTAAAGTCGAACAACTGTCATACCTACGGATGTATGGATGTATCTATACTCCATCGGTTTAGGTACTTAACTAAATGTAAACAAACCATAAAAAAGGTTATTTAACATTGCCATTTCTCATTTCAAAATTAATTGAAGACAAAAAAAAATGTTTATGTAAATGTAAAACTACAATACATGTTCAATTTTATTATAACGATTATAATTATGAGTGTGTAAGCTTGGAAACAATTAAATTATGTGAGATCATAATTAAATTACCTAAATTAAATTATCTAATTTTACATAATGCAGCCTGTCTATAAAAAAGACCCAAACACTCAGGCATCCAAAACATTTTCATAAAAGTTACAAGAAATATTATGCTACAAAATCGAGAAGTATAACTTTATCGTAATGCGACTATTTCAATGAAAAATAATGCGTTAAGTCGGATAACTAAGCATCATCGTATGTTATGTGTGGCAGCCAATTATTATTCATTGCGATAATGTAGGTACTTACTGTTTTCGTGAAGTGTTTGGAAGTGTTCATCGTTGTTCTTTACTCTGTTTTAGTATTATTTGTTATTAGCTGCTGTTAATTGTTGTTAATACTTGTTACTTGGTTGACTAAGAAAATATTCGTAAATTGAACATTGCAATAAAATGTTGAACAACCATGCGTCACGTGTTCTGGTTTGTTTACATTTAGTTAAGTACCTAAACCGATGGAGTATAGGTATAGGTACTTACTGCCTAGCACTCCTAAGCCTTTTATAATATTTTTCGTCATGTTCAAGTACCTATCCAGTAAAAATTATAAAATTTAGATTCCCGTAAATATTTTCAACTTTGAATTCTAATTGTTTAGGTAACAGTATTTTACATAATTACATTTTAAACATAGGCAAACAGAGCAATACTTCCAAGCGCTCCAAGAGTCTTCTAAACGCTGGTCTGGCCCGGGCGGCATGACGAATCGTAAAGATCAGACTGACAAGGCTAGAGAATATCGTCAGCGGCAGAAATGGCTAGTCAATTTTAGTGCACAGGTTAGTAAACCTTTTAATCAGGTGATTTGGTTGTAATTCCTTTTAAATATCTCTTCTTTGTGTATCTCTTGGAAAATGTATTATAATGTACACATATTGACATATTTTATGGTTTAATTTCATCTATCTGAGTGAATAATTGAGGTATGGGTAGACAAAACGCTGTCGTCGTAGTCGATAACGGTTGCTAGAATTTGAAGTATCAATCACAAGAAGATTAGTCAATTGCTGAATATTGCTATTGTCAGTAGGCGAACTCAATAATTAACAAATAAATACATCGGATAGACACATACAATGGTCTTTAGGTCAAAATACTTATATGAAAGATTTTTTGGCCTCACTACTAAATGACTAGCTGTGCCCGCGACTTCGTCCGCGTGGAATTTAACAAAAAAGTGAATTAGTTTACTTAGTTTTTTTTTCGGTTTTTGCATGTTTACTTTAATCTATCAACCTTTGTAACGAAACCATACCGCGATCTAATTCAACGATTCATAAATTGAAAAATTTCTTTATATACAATATTTTGTAAATGTGACATTGATTCTTTGGTAGGAGAAGTGGTGGGAATCGCCCGACGTAACGGCCCAGTGGTGGCATGCGCGTGAGCTGCGCGCGGGTATTGCAACATTACTTTATTTTTCTAAAATAAATGTAGCCTTAGTTACTCCTTGTTATATCAGCTACCTGACAAAAAAAGTCCCATCAAAATCGGTCCAGCCATTTCAGAGATTAGCCGGAACAAACATAGACTACAAGCCCGTGGCAAAAAGTGATGGGTCAAATGAACCACGAGGAGACCTATTTAGTAAGATACAGGGGCTTAAAATAATAATATTTAGCACTATGCCGTCACTTGTAAGCTGTCCGTCTGGATGCAGATGAGACTTCAAAAGTACAGGGAGAGGGTGTATATTTTGGTCATATATTTTTGTACGGCATTTCTACCATCGATAGATCCATGAAAAATAATAAGAAAACACGTAGTGCCGTACAAAAATAGTGCGCCACAAATTCAGCAGAACGTTAGATATTCCGGAAATTTTCTTGGCAAATTTGGTCATTTGATTTTATACGGCATCGTTTCCATACAATTTCAATACCTCTTCTAATCAATTATTCCGCAACGCCGTACAAAAACTATGCGACAAGGGATAAAAATCGGCGGTTGCAACCCACTCCCCTTCAGTGGGAGGTGATTTGAAAAAGTACGGCATCGGTTTCATAACATTATGTAGCACTCAAAAGAACTATTTAAAAACATGCCGTCAAAAAATATAGTTCATTTGAATGTATAAAATCAATAATATCTAAATTTATCATAAATCTAACCCTGAAAGCTGTAAGGTCATTTGATCCTGTACGGCAACTACTTTTTTAACATTATATTGCTAAATACAATTGTTATATAACATTGCCATTCAATAAAAAATGTTCTAAAAGAAATTGAGAGGAAAACAAAATACGACTTTTTTCATATTACTTGTAAAGTTTAAACTATTGTAGGTTAATGAAATACAGCAACTTTCTGAATATTATTGTTGTTTTAAATAGAACCTAGGTAAATGAATCGAGAAAAAATGATGCCGTACATTTTAATGTAGATCATAACTTTTTGCTGACTAAAATGACACTACCATTTCAGGGTTAACTTTATGGTCATCTGATACTGTACGGCATTAACATATTATCGAAGAGAACAAGTGTTAATATGTATTAATCATTATGCCGTCTATTTAAAGCGAAACTGAGGATATATTATATCCAAAAATTTAAAACTATCGATCTCAGTATTCATATTCTTGAATAATTTTCGATAATTTGATTTAATTTTGTACTTTATACATGGACATATATTTTTTTAATTATCTTATTTTCTGATGTTTATTGATATATATATACAAAAATGAAAAACAAATAGGAACCGTCAACTGCCCTAACTTTGATATTTATGCCTTTTAACGGGAAATAAAGTCTAAAATATGATCGATTTTTATGATATTTACACATATTATCGTAAAAGTCGCGGGTTCGAATCCCATAGCACACCTCAGCTTTTTCGGAGTCATGTGTGTATTGATAGTCAATCACCACGCACTAAAACGGTGAAGGAAAACGTCACGAAGAAACCTGCATACTATAGCGATTTATAAGAATTTCTATGGTATGTAAATCTTCCAACACACTAAGCCAGCGTGGTTGACTATATGGCCTAATCACTCTCAATCATTCTCTCGATTGTGGAGGAGGCCCGTGCCCTGCCGGGGGGACGGAATATGGGCTGATACCGATAATAAAAAATCCCAAAGAATGTTGTAATTTTTAAATATTTTACTCCCATTTTTGTACATATAGTTATCGAAAATGTTTAAAGTTAGACAAATTCATGATCTCATTTCTGTGACATTCTAAAATGTACTTTTTATCAAGATAATACGACACAATTTGCGTGATATATTTTGTGAGAATTTGAGGAGGTGAAATTTGCTAGGCAATGTCTGGACACCATATTGCACAATTTCAATAAATAATAATAAATTATTAGGGTGGTCTCCTTAGTGACACAAAACAATGAAACAAAATATGTAACATCTTATTTCTTTTCCAAAGTATGTATAAGAAAATAGTAAAAAAAGCAACTAATGTAGGTAGTGAACAAATAAAATATTCTTAAAATTATAGCAATAGTACGAGCACCAACACGTACTAGGTCAGCATAGTGGACTATACGGCCTAATCACTCTCAATCGCACTCTAGATTCTACAATCGAGATTACGATTACAGGGCACGGTCCTATTCTACAGTAGGCTCGTGCCCTGCAGTGGGAGGTACTCGTATATGGGCTGATACGGAGTACGAATTTAATAACTTTTCATTAAATTTTTCATGGCGACCACTTAACAATATATTCCATATCACAACTTTTTATCAATATGAACATTGAGATTTGTATGGACGAGGATTTTTCGAGAGTGTTTTTCGCCCTACAGAAGTTTGGACCAAAAAAAATTTACGGCATGTGAAAAAATGTTATCTATGCCTAAAATACTTTCAAAATAAATTAATTTCATATTGCGTCAAATCACCCCCCTGACCACTGAAGGGAAGTGGGTTACAACCGCCGATTTTTCTTCCTTGTCACATGGTTTTTGTACGGCGTTGCGGAATAATGGATAAGAAGAGGTATTGAAATTGTATGGAAACGATGCCGTATAAAATCAAATGACCAAATTTACCAAGAAAATTGCCGGAATATCTAACATTCTGCTGAATTTGTGGCGCACTATTTTTGTACGGCACTACGTGTTTTCTTATTATTTTTCATGGATCTATCGATGGTAGAAATGCCGTACAAAAATATATGACCAAAATATACACCCTCTCCCTGTACTTTTGAAGTCTCATCTGCATCTAGACGGACATCTTACAAGTGACGGCATAGTGCTAAATATTATTATTTTAAGCCCCTGTATCTTACTAAATACGTCTCCTTGTAGTTCATTTGACCCATCACTTTTTGCCACGGGCATGTAGTCTAACAGACAGACAGACAAAAATTTTTTAAAGATCATTTTCGGCACACGTATCGTGTATATAACGATATGTAGTTGCACATTTTTTTTATTTTCACTTTTAAAACAGACACTTCAATTTTATTTATATGTATGCATAGAATGTATAATAGATTTGTCTCGTTGTTGGGTTCGAACCCGCTGCCTCTTTTTTCACACCTAGCTTTAAGCTAACCGTGTAATATGGATTGGCCGAATGTGTCGTAAATCGTAACATTTAGCTAAATTGCATAACTTTAAAATTTGGCAGTCTGTACATTCTACAACACAAAATATTTATGTCCATTAAACAAAGAAAAATGCCTACTTAGGTGTATCAATTCGGTCACGCTTCGTCGCAGATTCAATTTTGTAGCACATCAAATTACAGTTTGGATTTTCTACGTCGAATTTATTTAACAGTTGCTTTTTATTAACGTTTTTGTTTTGCAAGAGTGCTATCATTATTATTGAAGTAATGATCCATTAAGTAATAATCCAATTAGGCTTAAAAATTATTGTAGGACTGGGTTCCTATTTATGTTTGCTTAAAATATTAATATAATAAAAAAAATATTGAAATTATGTGCTTATACCGGGTATCTCAAGACTGCTACCGAAAACGAAGCCCGGTGGTAGTTTTATTGACTACAAACACAATGCGACTAAAAATTTCGCAAAGAAACGCGACAGTTATTTTTTATGATTTTTTAAATATCGTCATTTTTGCGTGGTAAATCCATAGTTTTTGCTAAAATAATATTTTAAACATTTTTCTACCTTAGATTATTTATAAATAAAAGGGTATACACTATTATTTTAGGAAAAAATGTATTTACCACCCAAATATGGTCAAAGGAAAAAAATAACAAAAAAAAAATTGTCGCTTTTTTTCTGCAGCTTTTTCTGTTGCATTGTGTCTGAAGTCGCTTAAACTACCACCCGGCTTCGTTTTCGGTAGCAGTCTTGATATACCCTGTATACTTCATACTTACCTCGTTCATTGGGGCCGATAGGTTCCAGAATGGAGGCCACGTACAGGCAAGCGAAGTGTCGGACGCCCGCCTACAAGGTTGACGGATGATCTGGCTAAGGTTGCAGGAAGTCGTTGGAAGCAGGCCGTTTGAAACAGGTCGATGTGGAGATCCTTGAGGGAGTCCTATTTTCAGCAGTGGATTTCCTGTGACTGAAATGATGATGAGGATAATGCCTCAAAATTTAAAAATTGTTGCTTGCTATTTTCAATTAGGTAGTTTTGAGCGCTGTTTTTGGGTTGTTCCTTTATAAATGATTTCCTTTTTTAGGTGGCCTACAAGTTATGTGACTATATAGCCAAGGGACAAAAAGAGATGTTGGTGTCTAATAGATTGCGGAGTATCGCTGATGTGGTATTAGAAAAAGTAGCTGAAATTTTAGGTATGAGTATTGTATGTGAACATTTATTTAATTAATACAACCACTTTGGTTAACCACAACTGGAGCAACGTATTTAATATAAGCACAAATATAAAAAACGCTTGAAATATCTGTTTAGATATCAATGATTCTGTATTATATTAAAACATATAAATGTACTTTAAATATGGGTATGTTCAAAAATATTAATCAAAATATCCTTTAGGTTAATTCTCGCTAAATTTAAGTAAATGCTGATAAATATTTTCGTCGTATTCACACATGCAAAAATACTTGCACAATACATACCTGATCTAGGTGTTACTTCAACAATTATGTGACCGGAAAATCGGCGGACTGTCACTACGCAACACAAAAGCAAAAGAAAAACGGATGGCGTAATGAAGCAAAATGCAATAACCGTTTTCTATACAGGTGAACCGAAGCCGTCCCGCACGCACCCAGGCCGACTGGCTCGCTTCATGGTGGCGATATCTGATCGTATAGCAGTCTGGATAGAAAACGCCGTGTACCGAGCAGACGCTTTAGAACCCTTTGAGCAGGAGTCCGCTGATGAACATATGCGTCTCGACGCTGAAAAGCCACTGATTGGTTAAGAAAGTAAGTATATCTGAGCATTTCTTGTTTCTCCGTCTAGAATGTTTACGTTAGCTGCTTAAACATATATACCTACATAGGTTTATATTTTATTTAGTTTATATTTTCCATTGGAGTAGGCAGATCGGTACCATGAACTGTCAAGTGCTAAGGCCTATACTTACTATTTCCCTTTATCAATTCATTAAGGTATGTTCCATATTTGACTTCTTTTTATAGTTCTTCTATTAAATATAATGTTAAAATGTTCGCGACATAAGGAGACCTGCCTAAAGAGATTATCCCACCTTCTTATCTATTACTGTAACTCCCATCAGTAAGGATAGACGGTGATCATAAAGAATTGACACCTAGCACCGAAGTTCGGTAAATCACATGTAAGCACAAAATATTAATCTAATAGGTAAACTGTGAAAGAAATAAGTACGTAGGTAAGACTTCAAAATGCCTAATGTATAGATTATAGAGCACTACGGAAGAAGTAAACTTAAAGAAACCCTTGTGATCACCCGATTTCATGTTACTTGATAAAACCCGTAGTATAAAAGCCTTGGGATATTAGTATTTATAAAGATAATACAGTTAAATGTTTTTGTATAATCAATATAACATATTTTAATATTAATTTACGGTGCAATTTAATCGATTAATGAAGTAGTTGAAGACTAAAATAGTCATTCAGTATTGAGTTGAAATAATATGTTTACTGCTTGTAGTGCAGACGTCTTGATTTGCTAATACAAATAATTTATAACAAGTGCAGCTGTGCAACCATAAAAACGTTGAGATAATCAAATATGCAGTAATTAAATTTCAATATATTTAATTACAGTGTGTGAACTATGTGTAAATGGATTTTAATTGGCTTTTTTTAGTTTTATTAAATATGATCTGTAGGTAGGTATAGCACCAGCTTGTATGGGAGTTAGTTTCTTAGTGAATAAGTTAGACGATTTATCTTAAAATTTTCTTTCACGATTTACACGCCGCCTCTTTTATTTATTATTTCTTAAACTAAAGTATTACCAACTAAAATATGACTTTTAAAAATCTATAGGAGTTATATGGTGACGGAGAACATCAATCAAATTATAGCACCAAGAGTTCTGTTTGTTCACTGATTTTGTAGGGAAAAAAAAGAGCTTAGAGCCGCCCTTTACATAAATTTGATAAAAGTTTGTATTGAAGATATGTTTCGAAAACTAACCATTTCTAAATCGGTTAATAGGATTAATGAATTTAATATATTGGATATTATAATATTCATTTACTACGAGCCATTCAAATATGTTAAAAGTTAAAACGTATTGCCTCGTAAATAAAATATCGGGAAAAAATTAGTATATTAGAAAATAATTAGTAGTATTCTAGACATACAAAGATATATTTAGTTACAGAACCAAAGTCAAATAATTCGTTGCTACTTCAAACTTAGATAAATCTAGGCCGAGTTATTTTAATAAAATTCGCAATTTATATATATTTCGCATTTACTTTTATTGGAGGCAATTCAAATGCAATACATACCTGTTTATGAGAGATTAATATAAACAGCAGTGATTTAATCAGAGGTACGCCTACATCGCGATCCAGTTTTATGATTGAGCCGAGGAAATATTTACATTGCTGGGCTATTATAACGTCAGTCATTGTCTTTGTATGTGCATGTATAATGAAAATGTAATGCTTATGCACATACACAATACATTACTGCATATGTTAAAAATATATGTTTTTGTTTTGTTGTCAACCGATCACGTGTCTACTATAATGGCTGTCCTTTAATAAATTGTAAGGGTCAATCTAAGGGTCACATTTAATGGACTATAGGACCTAACCCCTCTCAATCGTACTCCCGATTGTAGAGCAGGCCTAAGGTTATTTAATTATCCGCGACGTGTATTAAGTCAAATAAAATCGTCATTGTTTAAATGACCAGAACCACACCGCGAATATGCGAAGCAACGTTGTGTGGCGTTTCAGTGGTATATTTCCAGCCTTAATCTTATTATCAAGGATTTTGAAACCATGTAACGATTTCATATTTGAAGATGATCCCTAAGTCCCTTTTCGGTCGAAACCGATATGCTAGTTCAGGTGGCTAACTTGGTCAAAAACCAGCAAGTCGTCCTGTTGTAACAGCAGTTAATGTTTTATTAATCTTCAATACAAAATACCAAGTATTTTTTTTAATTAATCTGGGAATTTTATCTATTCTGAAAGAGAATTGCTTGTTGTTGAATTGGTGCATAGGAAGCAATTTTTACTAGTATTAAGTACGTATTTTGATTGAATACCTAAATCAGTTTGACCCAAAAGTAGTAGTTACAAATCTTCCCATGAAATACAATTAAAATTCTTTCGGGTCTCAAATATTTCCGTCTTCCTTTTGAAGTTTTTGTTTTGTAAAATATATCATGTTGGGCCAGTATTTTAATAAAACTATGCACTGAAGGTAATTTTAAACAGATAATGCTAAAAAATTTGAGAAATGCCTTCAAACCTCCGCCCTACTATTGTATTAACAAGGAATTGAAACTAATGACTTATTAGACACATAGTTATCACAAATACAAGTGCCATGCCGACAGCAGCTTATGATAATTGCTTCCATTATCAATCAGGTAGGTACACCGCATTACAATGTTGTTCTAATAAATTATGATGCTCCCCATATCTGGAACGAATAATTAAATATTTTTTCACCTAGACAGATATTTTCATTACACATTCAGATAGGTCTGACCTTAGGAGGGTCTAGGGATACCTACTTGTTTGTTGACGGCCTTCTGACTCTGTATATATAGTTGGTTGATCCTCAAGACGGTATAGTTTGCGCTCAGAAGGCTCAGCAGCAGTTCTAGTGAGATCTATAACCCACTGCCATCAAAATGAAATACGCCGTAAGTTGTTCTATTGCATTTTTTGATCTTCCCTTTGCTTTGGCGACATATTGAATTGTATAAAAAGCGATATCCATAACATTATTGTCGATTCATTTAGCTTTTGTCAGAAACAGAATTCAACAAAAATTGCATTGCTGTTTTTGAATTTTCTGTAATAGGAAAGAAAGGTTAAAATGTTGTTACAAATAAATAAAAATTTTTGTAAATACTTGCTATTATTGATATCCACAAATATTGCTTTATTTTCATAATACTCATTTCTAATCTTTTGAATTTTACGAAGTTTACCAACAAACGATAGCTATCATCATGTAACACTAATGTATTTAATAACTTTTTCAAGTACAATATTCATGAAGAGCCTTACATTTTCAGCGAAATCATAACTTTAGAGAAATTGGTCTGAAAGTAATGAAGTCATTATCTTCATTAATTCAAAGTCCATTGCTTACTGCACCAAAGGTTTTCTCAGCAAGCCATAGGAATCGGTCTGCACTTAGGAATTTTTCACAATTATTGGCTACCATGTTTTATTAGTTCACCTTATGGTTAGAAAGCGCAGCGTGGGACGTCCACCCACAAGGTGGTCAGACGACCTGGTAAAGGTCGCGGGACGTCGCTGGATGCAGGCTGCCTCCAACAGGTCTCTGTGGAAATCATTGAGGGAGGCCTATGTTCAGCAGTGGACTTCCTTTGGCTGATGGATGGATGGATGGATGATGGTTACAAATACAATAGATGCAATATTAAGGTTTATACCATCACTAACAAGCAATCAGTGGCTCTTCGGAGTTTGACTATCTATAAAAGGATTTAAAATATTCATTACACGTGTTACTATTGCCTATTATGTGTGTTTCTAGGTAATCTTCCTCTTGGTCTGCGTGGCGATGGCTACCGCCGCTCCTCAAATCTTGGCGTGGCCTGGATACGCCGCCGGTTACATTCCCTACGCTGGATCTAGGGTGAGCGTTCTCACAAATTAGTACACTAAACTTATTTTTGAATTAAAAAGTTTTATTAAAGAGACAACCTTACTCGCGAGCTTTTAGTGAGGGATACCGACTTGACTGTTTAATGTGATAACAAATGATGTTCTCGATTAATTATATTATAGAGCTTATACACAATATTTTATTTTGCAGACCCTGGTTGCTGGACCCACTGTGGTTAACGGAGCTTTGGGCGGTCGCTTCATCGCACCTGGCTACGTAGGCCCGGCATTCATCTAAACACAATCTAATTGGATCACCTCCCCGACAACCCTAGCGTTCTATATCACTTCCAGCATCATATAAATATATTGGTATTTTTGTCAATAAATTGATGGCACTCTTATGTTCTTGTTTTATTTTTAAGCTAGTACAGGTTTCGTTATTTACTTATCCAGTATCAAATCTTTGTACTAGATTGGGGTATGAAAAGCTGGTTCAAAATTATATATAAATAAACATAATAAAAGACACTGCAGTTTGCAGTCATAGTGTATTTCCCATTGTAATGCTACTGCACCAAAGGAGATTAAGCATAGATGCTTAATCATCACGTAAAGCATCACTGTTTTTTACTTTAATAATCTTACCATCGATCTTGATGTCATTAACGATATTGAGTAATAGGAGGAAAACAGTGCAGCTTCGCTACACTTTTACTTTTGATTCATGTCTACAAAAAAACTTCATAGAAAATTATACATCGGAAACTTAATTAGTGGTCAGAAACATATTTTGGTGTTAAAAAATTATACGTTCTAAACAGCTTTTCACATGATTTTTGTAGTTATTTAGAACTTAGTAACTGGCAATTACGTGGCGAATCAAGTGTTAACCCTAGCTTTGAAAAAAAAGCAACCACATACTAAAAACAAAAATAACGAAATCACGTGCCAAACTAAATCTAAAGTGTAAAACAAGGGCAACTAAAAGATCAAAATGCACCTTACACCCTTGATAAGTATTTAGGTTGACTTAAATCATAGATATAGTATAAAGCGACGTGAATAATCTAGAATCAAAGAAATAAATTGTAAACCAAAAGGAAAAATACGTTGTACCAATTAAATAAACAAATTATATGATGTTCATAACATAACACTTGGGATTTAGTACATGATCTGATCTGTAAGACTTTACGTAACTTAAAGCTGGTTAAGTGTGGGCTCGTTCCGAATAAGTTTGGTGCGTGCTCATAAAAACGATGAGATACTTATAAATCCGTTGGTAACATGCAATATGCAATCACTGTGATTGACATGGCTCGGAAATTTTGGAAGAGCTGTGATTACGTTTGGTAAAATGCGCCATTTTCGTGTTGAGTATGTTAAAGCATTGGACCGATTATAAAGCTGAGGTTTCAGGTTTGAATCCCGGGTAGGGCAAAGTGATATTTGAATTTTTTTCATTATGTGCCTTGAGTCAGAAATTTGTGCCCGATATGGCGATAGGCTCATCACCTGTCATATTGTGGGGCGGAACATAAGAGGCGAAATGTGATTATCCAGGTAGCACGTCTGCCGACCCCTTTTGGAAATAAGCGTGAGTTTATGTATAAAGCTGTCATCACAGAGTACATTTTACATACTTAAGTACATTCATCACATGAACCGAATTTCAGTTCCAGCATGTCTTATAGCATGATGGAACTAACAAAAGCCTCTGTGAATCAAACAGTAGATATTATAACTTTGTTCAATTACGACCAACTACGGCTGGTGGTCATTTTTTTACCTAATTATACTAGCCGACTTTCACAAATCTTTGTTTTGTTTTACTGCTTTGTTTGACTCTTGGTCTGCAATTGTTGGCGCCAATTATACTACCGGTATTTGATGTCTCACACAAAATTTCTCGGTAGTGTCATATTAATTTAAAAGATATATTTATTTTCGTGGTGTGTCTAATATGGATTTAAATTGATATCCCATTTTAATTATCTGCACAAAAAGCTAATTAAGTATTAAAATTTCTTAAACAGCAGAATCTAGTCTGAAAAGTTTGTTTCCGTTAGAATTAAATTCATTATTAGACTTTTTGAATTTATCAGAGCGGACTGCAATTAACGTAAATGCTCAACAGGCGAATGTTGCCTAATAATTGCAAGGAAAACTTCTGCAAAAGAACGGATATTATCTAATACGTTAATGTTTATAATAAAAACATGATTTTATGAGAAAGTTTTTATAATGTGGTAGAAAATGTCTCATCGTTTGACATGCGCAGATATTGAATCAGATAACAACAAACGTATAGATTGCATAATTTTAAATGTCGTAGAATTTATATTAGCGAAATCGTATAAGGATGATAATTTCTTGTTTAAAAAAATAATTGTGAAATTTTTAATGCTATTTAACCTAATGCTATTAAGTTTTTTATCTTTCATTGACAATTAAGACCGTTATTAAAAATATAGCTAAACTAGTATTTACGATAAATACACACAATAATCAAGAAAACGGGTTAGAGATTGCACGACGCGACGGGCAGCCGTGCCCGGTCGCCTGTCACCGGTGTTATGTGTTGCTCCGTAAGTGATGGTTGCACCGTTATCATACAGCCAACTGGTCGTTTGTTACATGCCATGACCATTGAACTGGTTGAATATTTGCTGCTTCCTTGCGTAAGATATTTTCATAAACAGAAATAAACGAAACTGGCTTTACAATGGTTATGAGGATAAAATATGAATTGAGAATGTTTGAAAGCAGTATACGGAAATAAATGGTCTTTAGTTTTTGAATAACAATAATAATATAAAAATATGAGTTCCCCTGTAGCTTGTTTAGTCTAGAGATAAATGGACTGGTTCTAGCTGCTTGATGCCACTGTTCTGGAGAAAACCTATGTGAACACACAAAGAAAGATCAATCAAGTCTTTTATCATCAATATGAGATACAATGCGAGACAGCCTCATAAGTCATAATAAGAAAAACGTTTTCAATATCTCGTTCTTTGTCTTGGTATGCGAATTGAAACCACACTTCGCAAGCTGGCGAGTCGATATATGACCCAGAAAGCTCATTTGTTTTAGTATGAGACGTAAAATGGCACTACCTTTGAATAAATTTACCCAACAATGTGCACAAACTAATAAATTTCGCTTAGTGATTCCTTGTAGTTGCTACGCATTAATAAACAACTCAATACAAGTTATTTGCATCTAGTGCAAAGTGAATAATCGTAAATTATCATTATTATTGAGTTTCTGTATAATTGTGAAGATACCTTAATTCGATTCAATCGATTTGTCATGGTTTTGTTCAGGACTCGTAAGTGATCCGAAAATTTATTGTGGCACAAATATGAAAGTATTGTTAAGTAAAGAAATCAGTATGAAATTGTGCACATGCTTTATTGTTTTTTTTTTTTTTTTTTTTTTTTTTTTTATTGCATTGAATGGCGAGACGAGCAAGCCGTTCGCCTGATGGTAAGCGATACGACCGCTCATAAACAGTAGCAATATTCCACTGCGCTCGCCATCCTGAGACATAAGATGTTAAGTCTCAATATGTCCAGTAGTTGCTCTGGCTACAATGTCCTTCAATCCGAAACACAACAGTGCATTTAAGCAGTGTTGTTTCACGGGAGAAATAGACATTGCGGTGGTACCTACCCAGATGGCTTCTCACATATGAGAGACCTACCACCAGTTAAAATGTTTTAATGTTCTTAGTAGATGAAACAATAACTGGAGAGGAGATAATGAGTATGTTAGGTGTAAATGTAATGCCATGTCAAGCAAAAGTATGACGTGTAAAGTTATGATAATGAACAGCTTCATTATTTTTTATTTGATTTGTGGAAGTAAAGGGCGTGTTAATCTAATTCAATTTAACAATGGCAATCTGAAAAGTATACCAGGTAAAGCGCAAATGCGAATTGCGAACATTTAAAAAGAAAATGGTAAAAGCAAAAACAATCCGCAACAGTATACGTCTATAATTATAGAATGAAAAACACAGTAAAAATATTTGTAAGGAAATACAAATATTTTTAAGTACGAGGCAAAGGCGGTCGAGCCGAGACATAGCCCTGCGGCTTGACTCTGACCGTAATACTTATCCAGATAAGCATGTACGACCGGATTAACGAAGAAATTTCCTAAGACGGTATCTATGGTTTTCATTTACCATTTGTTCTATTATATTGTAAGTAGCTTTATTAAAAAGAAAGACTTATTGTAAAGATAACTTAAAATTTTCAATAAAATATATTTCTGAGCAACATAATCATCTGTTCCGCATTTTTGCGACCAC
Source organism: Hyles vespertilio (assembly GCA_009982885.2). Classification (NCBI taxonomy): domain Eukaryota; kingdom Metazoa; phylum Arthropoda; class Insecta; order Lepidoptera; family Sphingidae; genus Hyles; species Hyles vespertilio. The sequence continues at coordinate 13,830,159 of CM042821.1, read as the reverse complement.
ACGACATCATTACATAATAAATGTAATTTATATGAATGATGTAAATCATACCATTCGAAAACGTGTGGGCGATAACCAAGAGATAGTAAAAGTGGTCAGTCAGGAAAAAAGACCAAGTGTTCGCGACCGGACGTAGAACGACCGCGTCGCTGTAGGAACTGTCTTGTGTCGTACTTTATTTACACTAACTTAAGTAATATTAAATTTCAAGAAATAAAGGAAATTTGTATGTATCACATAGTTAATGACTTTATTTTGGTACAAAAAGAATATAAGCGCTTATTCGTGGCTACAAAAATGTCAATTTGATTCAATGATCCTCGCGTGTGGTTGAATATTAAAAGTAAAAGCATTACTGTATCCGAACAGCGTTTTATTTGATTAACAACACGAAATTATTTTTACGATTTACCATTTTTGCAATATGCTTAGGAATTGATAAATTATGTTATGCATAAGAAGTCCCAATAACATCCCATGCAAAAATGTTAAAACGTACACTTTTAGTCTTTAAAAAAATTAGATGCTCTATGTTGGACTTACATCTGAAGTCTAAACAGCAATTAGATAACCAGCGGATTGAATTGATAGAGCCTTAATCTAAACAAAATCAAGCTCACAAATCGACAAAACCAAAACACCAAAAACTCAGTTCGTGTATTTTGAATCAGCTACTTTTTACTTTTGGTAGAATATTTAATGTTTCAGTGTATTGCAGAAAAATATATTTACTGCTTAATGTATGATTTTTTATGGAATAAAATACTTTAATGGTTAAAAAATACATAGTGAGATGACATCAATCATATTTTTATTGTGATTTTTCCCATACAATGTACACTGATTTAATAAGTTTGCTATGTTCTCACTTCTATGACCTCATTATATGAAGTTGTATTCATTACTACAAAGTGAATTCATAAGTTTAATTCTACAACGAAATTAATCTTCTTCTTATTTGCTTTTTTCGATAATGTATTTATTTAGCTTTTATTCAATTGAAATATAATAGCAATCTGGCTCTACATTACAAACTTTGATAGTTCAAAGGAACAAAAACAATTAATTTTCCAGTAGTTTTACTACAATATCATCAACTTAAATGATTTTTCGTTTATATAAACTATTATATAATTTGACTGGTTTCATTGGTTTAAAATTTAAAGCAAGGTCTGATTTATTTCTAATACATCCGCCATATGTTAGCTGGATTAATCTGTGTCACGGTGATAAGTAGGTAGTTGTTGCAAATTGCAATAGATATTTTAGATTCTTTTACCTGGTGTTAGCTTTTCATAAATAATATAATCTATACAACAATTTATATTCGTCCAGTTACATCTTACATTATTTTTCTTGTTCATTTTGATTTAATTGTATCATTCCATTTTCGATCGCCACAGAAGAGTAATCCTGTGCAAAATATTTATTAATATTATATTTAATTGTGACCGAACCGACCGATCGAATTTTATTTATTATATTTAGCTAATATTGGAATATTTTCAATTGTATTACGCATCATCTCAAAAAATTTTAGTGAAGAACTCTACGTTATATTTTTTTAATTATATTTACAAGAAGCTTAAAATGCCATTGGTCTATAAAGCATCTAATTGACATGACATCTCATTAACATGGTGTTTTAAAAGTCTTTCGAAATCATCACTAGAACGTTATAATATATTATTTATATTTATATTATATATTATAGTAAGGTGCATTGAGATAACACTGTTATAGTAGTCCCTAAGGGGTAAGAACTTACACTCCTATATTTTATACGAGTTTACGTTCTTACTTCTTACCTCTTCCATCCTTGTGTTACGGTTACCCCAACGTACCTTATAGGTTGTAACTTGTCAAAGTGTTTGTCCGATCCGGTCGTGCGATTCACTTCGGATTTGGGTGAAGTAATCGATTAACGGGAAGGTCCGGTCAGACTGGCACTCGACGTGTTATGTAACCGCACCTACGATATTAGATTGTCTGTGGACTTGATCGCCGCTTCTTTGTTGTGTAAATAGGAAATCTGTTACAATCAATTGGTAATTACTTAATGGTGTCGATTAAATAAATAGGCTTTCTCGTGTCTCATAGATAGTACGAATAAGGAAAATGTATGACTCTTCCGGACTTGTTTATGTGGCTGCTCCTGGATTCGCAAATTATTTTATAGAATTAGATGTTTGGTCTACAGGTACTTCTTCCATAAAACATATTTATTTATCACAGAAAGGCTTTATGGACTTATTTGTTTGGTTAAGGTTTCAAGTTTCAAATAACTGTAGATATGATCAAATTGTAATTGGTTATGTACCGATTTCTTTAATATTTGTAATGCTATGGACTTACTAATTATTAATAGGCATTATAATAAGCCACGACATACAGACATTCAGGCAATGGTTCATGCTCAACTCATCAAGATTCTGTCAGATAAAAACTGCACTACAGACACATAAATAAAGAAGCTGTCAGATTCAAATGCTAGTTAAATTATATTTCATGTATAAATCGAATTAAAACATACAATTCGCTTCAATTGTATGATCTGCTATGAGTTATTCTTCAACGCAATTTCAGCCCAGAAAATATGACTAAAATTATTTTGAAAGTTAATTTCTTTCCATCATTATAATAATCCCCAATCTAGGGAAAGAAGGCTCAAATTGATATATGTAGCTTATAAAGTATATATTTTTAATTAGAAACTTTTAATTTATTTATTTATTTAAACTTTATACAATATGTACAGGCGGACTTAATGCCGTCGGCATTTTCTACCAGTCAACCTTTAGGAGATGCAGAGATGAGATTAAAAGGGTGTTTCGAAGATACAGAAAAAAATATATACACGATTATATACCAAAATATAAACATACATATACATATATACATACATATACACAAACATATATATATATACATACATAACATATATAGATGAATACAATATATAGCTATAAAATATACATGTCATAAATGAAACGAGAACTTAATTTGACTGTTCTGCCATTTGTTTTAGAAACAGTTCTCGAACCTTCACTTTAAATGCAAGACGATTCCTGCACGTCCTAATTTCCGTAGGGAGCGCGTTCCAAAGAAGTATGGATTGGATGTGGAAAGAGGAATGAAGAAAATCAGAGCTATGGGAGGGACACTTAAGAAGTAAATTATTAAATGAACGAAGATTTTTATCGTGGTTGCTACCAAGGTATTGAAAGCAGGGAATTAAGTAAGAAGGTGGAGAAGGTGAAACAAGAAAAGAATGCAGAAGAGTAAGTGCACGCAGGTTACGGCGTTGGCGAATGGGCAACCACTTTAACTGGGAACAGCAAGTCGACACATGATCATACTTACGAAGGTTAAAAACGAAACGAATGCAGTTATTCAGAAGTCGATCTAATTTGTTGAGAAGATCTGCATTCAGGTCAAAATAGCACACATCACCATAGTCGATTACTGGGAGGATTAAGGCTTGCACAAGCATTGCCTTAGTTTTAAGAGGAAGAAAATTCTTCAGGCGATAAAGAACACGAAGGGTATCGGTCACTCGACGGCAAACATAGGCAAACAAAAATTTAACAATATTTAAAACTATATTATACCGGGTATCTCAAGACTGCTACCGAAAACGAAGCCGGGTGGTAGTTTTAGAGGCAACAAACACAATGCAATTAAAAATTTCGCCTAGAAACGCGACAATTTTTTTTTATGATTTTTTAAATATCGTCATTTTTGGGTGGTAAATCCATAGTTTTTGCTAAAATAATAATTTAAACTCTTTTATACCTTAGAGTATTTATAAATAAAAGGGTATATACTATTATTTTAGGAAAAAATGTATTTACCACCCAAATATGGCCATCGGAAAAAAATAACAAAAAAAAAATGTCGCTTTTTTTTGCAACTTTTTCTGTTGCATTGTGTCTGAAGTCGCTTAAACTACCACCCGGCTTCGTTTTCGGTAGCAGTCTTGATATACCCTGTATATTATATGATCAAACGAACTTCCCTGAAGTGAAGTTCGATCATTATTATATGAGTCGCTTCATTCGAAGATATGATCAGAATACCAGGTAGTCCCTCTATTTACCTGGTATTCTGATCATATCTGAAGAATGAAGCGAGGAAATATAATATATGATCAAACGAACTTCCCTGAAGTGAAGTTCGATCATTATTATATGAGTCGCTTCATTCGAAGATATGATCAGAATACCAGGTAAATAGAGGGACTACCTGGTATTCTGATCATATCTGAAGAATGAAGCGAGGAAATATAATTATAACTAAATAATTAACTTTTCTCAAGGAAAGGAACTTCAAAATAAACCAAACTTATTAAATACTAACAGTAAACATTAACTAATAGTAGCGTAAATACATCTAGTAGCTGTCTGAATCACTCAACATGCAAATTGCCTGAGATCACGAAACGAACACATTGGTGAGCAGTGAGCAATTTCAAATGAAAAAAAGTGATGCCGTTTGAGATCCGTTTACGGTTTGAGTATCTGGTGACGTCAGAGAGTGCAAGTTTTTGTTATTGTTTTTTTTTGTTTTTTGTTATTTTTTAAGTATTAATTATACAATATGTTTTAATTTATGTTAGTATGTAAGCTGGCGTTCGAATGTCACTCAAGGTGACCACTGAAAACCAGCGTTGCGCTGTGGCTCGCGTCGCAGTGCAACAATAAGCTGAGTGGTCACCTACGTGTCACATTTATGCGACGTACAAACTCCCTTTTACTGTCTTTTTGTTGTTAGCTATATATATAAATTTATGTTAAACGAGTGTGTGCGTCATTTTATTTGTGGCTAATAAATGAGTTTTCTTTCTTTCTTTCTTTCTTTCTTAAGTTAATGCCCCTACATTCGTCAGTTGAGGTGACTCAGGCTTGTCAACTTATACATTATTTAGCACTCACTTAAGTGGATAGTGGTGTTAAAGATTTCGCAATTCGTACAATGGATAATTCGTTTTGCTGACATTCATGCATGAGTTCCAAGGTAGAGGAATTTGCCTGGCATGGTGATCGGCTCAACCGTTTCACATGTTAGGGCAGATATGAGTTCAGGGGATTTTGGGTGCCATTAGTGACAACTCTGCTCTACACTCGGGTATGGAGTCGGGAAAGTAACATGTATTTTTATTCGTTGGATGCCTTGTGTACCAAGACCAAAATGAATCGTTTCAATTTGCAAAATTTATAGAATACCTAATTTTTTCACGATTTCAGGGTTGGCGCCATAATAAAATTAGTTCTATATTATGCGTGTAGCATCCCTATTTCGATTTATATATTGTTATTTTTTATTAAAGCAATGAATGGCGAGACGAGTATGCCATTTGTCTGATGGCAAGAGATACGACCGCTCATGAACAGTAGCAAAACCAAACAACACCTTGAATTACAAAGCAATGCTAAGCATTCAACTGCGCTCGCCATCCTGAGACATGAGATGTAAAGTCTCAAGTCTTAAGTGTTAGGCCTTTATGAATAACTTTTTACGTGACCTGATTAAATTAACAGTAATTTACTAAACGTAGGAAACTATCGACAGAACGCTTTTGAGGTCGTTATAGAAACCTAAGTTCAGGAGGACTTTTTGTGACTGAAGGGTATGATGATTTTTATTCCGGAGACTGTGAATAGACCTTCATCAGCCACTTCAGCGCCCTAAATATACCTTCATCACACGTTGAACTGTAAACATTAAGGAAGGTGAATGCATGTGGTGGTACAGAGTGACTTGCTAGAGATAATTATCTCATCGACTTCGGAACCGGATATAAAAAAGCTCATTCCGGAACGAGACATACTCGTTTGTGTCCATATGGCGAGTTTAACAAATTATTTGCGGCGGTCGAGGTCCGGGCGGAAACAAATATCCTACAAACAGAAAGTATGATGTAAAGAAATTTGATCAAGCGCAAACTACTCGTATCTTTCATATCAAACGACAATTAAATATTGCAGGAAGTTGGTCCATGCGTATGGCCTAGGTCAAGATTGTACATATCTTAAAAGTCAAACTTCTTGCTAACAGACAAACAGTAATATCGTCGGAATTAGATAATAAATTAAGTATACTAAACGTGAAAGTGGGTTGATAATTCTAAATAATTTAAAACAGGTTTTTAACCAAACGCTAGTTATACATGTAGATATATTTCGTATACGTAATGTAAAATGCTTGACATATGATTACGGATCTTCAATACTGTTATTTCCGTCAACGGTTAATCAAAAGTTAATAAATCATTGTTTTGATTACTCGATGTATGAAGGTGTTACTGGTGGTAGGTCTTTCTTATGTGAGAGGCTGCCTGGGTGGGTACCACCGCAATGTCTATTTCTCCCGTCAATCAGCAGTTTAAATGACAGCCTCCGTGGCGCAGTTGGTTATACGCCGCCTGTGAAACGAGAGGCCGCGGGTTCGATCCCCGCACCGAGAGAAATGTTTGTGTGGCCCACAAATATTTCTTCCGGGTCTGGGTGTTTGTGAGACCGAAAAGTCTCTCGTAGCTCCTGATACCCACGATACAAGACTCGATCTTAGTGTGGGGTCAGGACTATGTATGTGACTGTTGGGTGTTAAATTTAAAAAAAAATAATTAAAAAATGCACTGTTGTGTTTCGGACTGCCTCGGTGGCGTAGTTGTACTACAGTACAGTTATAAAGCTGAGGTCTCGGGTTCGAATCCCGGGTTGGGCAAAGTGATATTGGATTTTTCTATTCAGTATCAGCCCAGAGTCAGAAATTTGTGCCCGATATGGCGATAGGCTCGCCACCTATCACATTGTGGGACGGAACATACAAGGCGAAATGTGGGTGCCCTCGCACCTCTGCCTACCCCTTCTGGGAACAAGGCGTGAATTTATGTATGTATGTATGTATGTGTTTCGGATTGAAGGACATTGTAGCCAGAGTAACTACTGGACATATTGAGACTTAACATCTTGTGTCTCAGGATGGCGAGAGCAGTGGAGTGCCAAGCATTGCTTTGTAATTCAAGGTGTTGTTTGGTTTTGCTACTGTTCATGAGCGATCGCATCGCTTAAGTACCATCAGGCGAACGGCATGCTCGTCTCGCCATTCATTGCAATAAAAAAAATAGTGTAGTTTATTATTAGAATAATAATTAACCAAAATCAATTAAGGTTGCAAACTTTTTCCAAACTTCACATTTACACAAAATACTAATATTTATATAGAAATGTCGTTATCATTAAAAAAAAGTTGTAGGGTATTTATAAAAAAACGGGGAATATATTTTCTTTAGATGTCAGAATCTATATACGAGCGCTAATATTGCTCACAAACAAAACAGGTATATCAAAGTGTACAAATTGACTCAAAATGTAGAGGTGAAAATGATTGTTTTTCCGCCAATTCGCTCTCAGTTGAGGCCGTTGCGTAACACATGAATCAGACCAAGATGCTTTGTAGGACACTCCACTTTCTTACTGATAAAATCGTATTATACCAAATAGTTTAACAATTGCTTCGTGTTTAACCAATTAGATTTTCACTGTGATAAAAATGAAGGTGCTTATCACTTTATTTTTATTGTATTTTGTTACTTAACATCGAACCAGACAAAAAAAATCTAGAGCAACAAAAAGAAAAATTATGTCACTCAAAATATTTTTCTAGTTGTACTGTAGATTGTAGATGTCTTGCGGAATTAGTTAAAAAAGAAATGTGTTAGTATTTGTACGGCATAGTTTTCACCTTGATTGCTAAAATAAGAAAAATATTAAGAATTTCGATAGATTTGGCAAAAGTAATTTGACATATTATATGGTTTACATTGAGGTATCATACTAGAGCGGACATCGGGAACAAAATCTCTGTATATTGTGCATCCGCAAGGGTACACAATAAAGCGAGAAGGAAGATAATGTTACTTCTTTGGCGTGACAGAGACAGAAATATAATGTACCCTTCATTATGTTGCAAACATTTTGTTTGCAGTGTCCCCTCTAGTGTATTACCTCAATGATGGTTTATAAGCGATTTGGAATGTGGATTTTGTGTACTTTTTCGATTCTAGAATAAGAAATATCGGTAAGCGATACGACCGCTCATGGAAATTATGAAATAAAATCATGAATTACAAAGCAATGCTTGGCATTCCATTGCGCACGCCATCCTTAGACATAAGATGTAAAGTCTTAATATGTCCATTAGTAACTGTGACTGGTAACATTGTAGCCAGAGCTACAATGTCCTTCAAATCGCACTAGAACAATGCATTTACACGTCAGTTTACTAGGACAAATAGACATTGCGGTGGTACCTACCCAGGCGGCCTCACATATATGATAGACCTACCACCAGTGAAAGAAATAATTATAATATGCACAATCTGTGGCCGACTAAGTGATAACTTCCGTTGCTTGATAGCTGTAAAAGTATAGCACTGTCTTATAAACGAAATTAATAACAATTTACGTAACTTGATTGAGTGGGACAGTTTTTGGTACAGAGAACATTATATAGTGTATCCTGTCTGTAAACCATATAAACATTCCCTTTTTTTAACTGCTTGGTGGCCTTTTGGTAAATGGACTAGACGCGGATGCCTACATGTTCACGGTGGTCGCGGGTTCGAATCCCAGCGCACACCTCTGACTTTTCGGAGTCATGTGTGTATTGATAGTCAGTCACCACGCACTAAAACAGTGAAGGAAAACATCGTGATGAAACCTGCATACCATAGCGATTTATAAGAATTTCTATGGTATGTAAGTCCGCCAACCCGCACTAGGCCAGCGTGGAGGACTATACAGGGTATATCAAGACTGCTACCGAAAACGAAGCCGGGTGGTAGTTAAAGCGACTTCAGACACAATGCAACAGAAAAAGTTGCAAAAAAAAAGCGACCATTTTTTTTTGTTATTTTTTTCCTATGACCATATTTGGGTGATAAATACATTTTTTCCTAAAATAACAGTGTATATCCTTTTATTTATAAATAATCTAAGATATAAAAGTGTTTAAATTATTATTTTAGCAAAAACTATGGATTTACCACCCAAAAATGACGATATTTAAAAAATCATAAAAAATCATTGTCGCGTTTCTTTGCGAAATTTTTAGTTGCATTGTGTTTGTAGTCACTAAAACTACCACCCGGCTTCGTTTTCGGTAGCAGTCTTGAGATACCCGGTATAGGCTATATAGCCTAACCACTCTCAATCGTACTCTCGATTGTAGAGTAGGCCCGTGCCCGGCAGTGGGACGTATATGGGCTGATACAGATACAGATTGTTTTTGAGAAGAGATACTTATTTTTAAATTCTTGGATTTTTTAAAGTTATGGTGGCCAAAGACCTCAAGCATTAAGTGATATTTTTCTGTATAAAAACGAGAATATATAGAGCAGGGACTGAAACCCATTCGACATTACGGTACCGGTATCGACGAATTTCGGTTACCTTTAAGATTTCGGTAACCGCTATGACGCATTATAAAGGTTACCCTTATATACGGGAACCGTTTTAATACCGGTAACCTAAAAAACCTTGAATGCAAAAGAAAATGCGTTGTTGTTGCATAACAAATAAAAATCATACTTGTCGTGTTGTTTACACAATATCGCTGGATACGGTTCATTTCATTTTTGGTGGGTAATTCTGTTGAAAAAATCATGAAGGAAGTAAAGATAATTGTGTGGTATAGTGCCATAATGTTTAGTAAAGACAAACGGCGGTATAACCACACACAGGCACTGCCCCCGCTTTGACTTGTAAGGAATTTCGCATGAAACATAAAGGTAACCCTTATTTCGGTTACCGGTATGATACCGGTTAAATTCTAGGAATCCAATAAAATTGGCGGATACCGGTTACCATTAAAAATACCGGTATTATTTTTTTCGGTTGATACAAAAAATACCGGTATTTTCGATACCGGTTTCGGTCCTTGATATAGAGTACATATCCAGCAAACCTTTGATTCGTATAATATTATGCAAAGTAGTTGGAAATAAGAGACATATGTATGTAAACACGTATTTGCGTATAATCCAGCCTCTATTACATCGGCGAGACTTTCCATTTCACTTCAACGTTTTTCTTTACATTTCTATTTACTTTGAAAAAAAATAAATAGTTTAAGGGAAAGGAAGGAAAGGGAAGGGACTTGAAAAAATATTATCAATTTTCCGAATTAAAAATAACAATGTTTTCTAAAATGTATCATATATGTATATGCATCTATTTAACTTTTAATATACAGGGTATATCAAGACTGCTACCGAAAACGAAGCCGGGTGGTAGTTTAAGCGACTTCAGACACAAGGCGATAGAAAATTTTGCAAAAAAAAGCGACAATTTTTTTTTGATATTTTTTTCCTATTGCCATATTTGGGTGGTAAATACATTTTTTTCCCTAAAATAATAGTGTATACCCTTTTATTTATATATGCTCTAAGGTATAAAACAGTTTAAATTATTATTTTAGCAAAAACTATGGATTTCCCACCCAAAAATGACGATATTTAAAAATTCATTAAAAATTTATGTCGCGTTTCTTTGCGAAATTTTTAGTTGCATTGTGTTTGTAGTAACTAAAACTACCACCCGGCTTTGTTTTCGGTAGCAGTCTTGAAATACCCTGTATATATTAATATTTTGAACCAAGTATGAATATTCAAGCTGCAGTAACTTTTGTTTCAAATTACTTGAAGTGTAACATAACGACCAGAGACTGATATATTTTCACTAGGTTTCTCTTGTAGTGTTATCTACACCGTTGTTCACTTTTATTAATAAAACAGTTTTTCATGCTATCATTAAAAAGTACTTACTCAAGAAAGTTCCTATTTGTGAATAAATAACGAGTGCGCAAAGTTACTCATAGATATTCTTGTAAAGCAAGTTGTGGAATTGTATGTAAATAAAGCATATTTATTTTATAATAACTGGACATTGTGTAGACTTTTAAAAGGGGGCATATTCTCTGACAAGCATGCATTATATTTATTAAAAGGGATACTTACTAAGATGTGATAAATTATTAAAGTGACATTCTACTATGTTAGTGAATGACATCGTAGAGCTTAAAATGAAATGTACGTTTATAAGATTTAATAGGATGAGGAAAATTATACATATAAATAGGTATACGAATAAAAAAGGGTGTTTTTTCTAATTTTATCTAAGCTAATTTGATGATAATGACGATGATGAATGGCAAATATCCTTAATGATTAACGGAGGAACGCTAGACATTTCGACAATATCAAAGAAAAACACAATGGCAGTTATGTAAGTGAAAAACATCATTTCGAAATCGTAAGTGGTTTAGCCAGGCAGGAACTCGGAACTACTCAACAATGGCTCTTAAACACTGATTGTCAAATGGCCAGTAAAATGTACATTCGTGCATAATAATAAGCTAATGGAGCAGTTTTAATTGGTTATGGTTTATCAAAAATAAAAACTAAAGCACCGGTGATTAGGATTTATGCGCAGAAAGATGTTTCGATAGATTTTTAATTGATGTTGTGCTTGATTATAGAATTGATTTATTTCATCAATTATTTTTTGCTGTACTGTAAAACTTTTATATTTTTGTGTTTTGGTATAATAAATTAATGTTGCACTAGTGTTTATTTTATTCTTCTCAAGAACCTTCTTTCCTTTTTTTAAGCATTAAATTTTGTTACCCACTTTCTCAAATTTAAGAATACAAACAGGCATCAAAATCTAATAACACAATTTAATGCCCATTAAAAACAACATTTTGTTGTATTCGCATTAATCAAAGATAGGGTTTAATTGACAATTGTAATTGACGATATCATTTCATCACATTCATCAAGCATCAAACAATCCTAATTGGAGTACTAAGTATAGAGTCGTGCTAAAGAGAAGCCGGCTACCATTAACTATTATTCAAATGTGCTTTTATGTGTCCAGTACAAACATGGCACTTAAACACCTTCCATCACGCGTACAAATGACCTCTAGTTGAATGAAAGTGCATTCGGATGTTGATGATTCCGCGCACACTACAGTGTAGGTACATACATGTCTGCTTTGGGTTTTGTGCACAATATCTCTTGCCATTGATGGCATGCGTCCAAATATCTGAACTCAGCGAACAGGTTTCGGTTTGTAAATCAGCTGGACAACACATTGGAAATCAAAGTAACTGTAAACAATTGATTAACATTGAAGAAAACTTCCTAAAATAAATACCTAATCTAGGGCGAGTAAAGTTTTCTTTAAAATAAATAAAGTAGATCAAAGCGTGATAACAATGCGAATAAATGTAAATTTATAATAAGCATTGTGTGGTGGCACGCGAGTGACACACTTCGCCGTCCGGACGACATCTACACCAATAGGTTCACCAAAGCGTGATCAGTTTATGACGCAACACTTCCGGCCTCTATTACCTCATTGTTGGGTTCGGAAGCTCACCGGCCCGCTCCCATTCTTTCAGCTGGCGCAGTGAAAGGGTTCTCCGATACACTTTTACCCTTCCGACAACGGCTGCAAAGCGTCGGGTGTGCGCCACCATTCGCTCTCTTATAAATTCGGTGAAAACACAGCGACATCACATTACAAATTCGGCGGCTGTACGAGTCAGCCGGCCGATCGCTCAGAGAAAAATATCTGTTTGTGGCGTGTATTAACACTCGTGCAGTGATTTAGTTTCATCAACGAGACGAGCATACTAAATAAGAAACCTAAAATGAAATTCACGGTGAGTGCGCGATTTGTGATAATCATGGAAATGAAAAATCAAAAAACTGTGTCGTAAAGTGTAGTGCTGTTATTATATTAATGGATTATTTTTGGAAGTGTATGCCTGGTTAAATTAAGATACTAGGAGTTTTATGTTTATTATAAAGAATTAATTGAGTACTATATACGTATTCTAGAATACGTACATAAAATATTACGTGTAACTAAGAAAAAAAAATTACATTAAAATTTATAAAAGTTTGCCTTTGCACCTTAATTAATATTTATATTTACTGTAACATTTATGATATGAAGATCACGTGATGTAAAGTAAAAGTGAAATAAAGTTTTATAATGTGGGCTATAATCTTGAACAGTGTCATGCGGGTCGCAGTTACATGGTTTTCGACCGCGGCCCTTCCATTTACGATACTTTTTCTTTTTATCAATCGATCTCGTTGAAAAATATGTATTGTTACGTTTACTAATTCCTTTTTTTATTTAATTACAGGTTGTTTTCGTTACTCTTTTGAGTATATCAACACCATGGCTGGTAATGGGGAAAAAGGTCGATGAACCTAAGGACAAACGAGAGGCTCCGGTTTCTTACGGCTCACCAGGACAGGCCTCTTCGAGCTACCAACCATCCCAGAGCTATCAACCATCTCAGGCGTATCAGACGGCTCAATCATACCAACCTTCTCAAGTTTATCAAGCCGCTCAAAGCTACGATACGTCTCCAGCCAGTCATGGCGACGCCAGTGCCATCAGCGTTGGAGCGGGATACAGCATCGGTGGAGCGAAACCTAGCTACAGCTTCGGCGGGCAAGGAGGTCTCGCTGGCCTTCAGATTCCCTCTGATGGTCTGCAATCAAGTGGCCATAACACCATCCAGCTCCCACCCATCACCTTGCAACCTCACGGCGCTGGTCTTGTAGGCACTGACCTTTCTCAACTTATGAGTCAGCTTACTCAAAGTATCAATTCAGGAGCACTATCTTTACAACCCTCTAACGGCATCGCAGAATTCCATACTGGTAATGAAGGCGCCCATGGTGCTCAAGAAGCCGGCATCCCTCGCTATGCGTATCCTAATTTCCAACAGTACAGTCTAGGTGGAGCCCTAGGTGGTAGTTCCCTTGGTGGCGCTTCTTACTCCGCTGGAGCCCCCGCCTTCGCTGCAGCTACACCCACTTACGCCGCCGCCTCGCCATTGTACGCTGCTGGTTCCAAGGGACTCAGTTCTTACGGTGCTACTGGTCCCGTCTTGTTCAATCCGTCTGACAGCAATGGTGCCGCGTCTCCGCTATCTTACGCCGCTTCTAGCTCTGGTCAATCTCTTGGTGACGCAGGCGGTCTTTCACTGGGAGGTTCCGGTCACGCTTTATCAGGCCTTACTCTTGGAGGTTCCGGACATTCTTTCGGGGGATCATTTAAATCTTTAGGTGGACCTACCAAAACTCCATTCACCCCCTCAGTATTCTTGGGTGCTTCAAGTGATGCAAGCCACGGTTTAGGCGGTGCGGGAGGATCTTATAACGCCCCATCTTTCGAGAGCTTATCTGGCGGTCATGGTGGTTTTTCACTTGGTTCTGGAGGCCATGGACCCAGCTTCGCTGGATCTTTTGGCAGCTTTGGCGGCGACTCTAGCAAATTCGCTTCACCCTCTTTCGGATCTCTGAAGGGAGGTTTTGGAGGTTCATTGGAAGGTGCTTCCGCATTTTCTGGCAGTGGACACCTATCATCTCCCTCTGGCACTACCTATGGATTCCCTACATCTTCCTATTCCTCTGGTGCTTCTCATGCCGCTTCGGCCGCTAAGCCTTACTACGTGAGCACTTCAAAGCACCCAAGCGGAGGTAGCTCTTCATTCCGTGGCCCAAGTTCTTCTCACAGCTCCCTGAATTCGCACTCTTCTGGACCTAAATACAGTTTTGGTGGTCATAGCAGCGCCCGTTACTCCCCTAAAGATGCGTACGGTGCCCACAGTGAGACTTCTTATAACACTATTAAATACAGCGAGGAACTGAAACCCCGTATGCACTAATATGGGCAAACAACAATTTCATATGTTGTAAATATAGAACACCGATAGTAATTTTATGATGGTTGCGTAAATGACGAGGTTCAGAGAAAGTATTATGTTTGGTATAAATTATTTGCGTGTGCTGCGCTAATTAGTTGTTTCGAGATCAATAATATTAACCATCGGATGTCAGTTGGGCTCGTGTCGCGTCTTATATAACTTGCTGTTTTAAAATTTTAATTAACATGTTTTCTATTTTATAGACGTATATCTTTGGGCACCGAACGAAAATGCCGTGAATTTCTGTAAATATAGATTAGTTAAGGAGCTTATTTATTGTGTTAATTTGTTATATTGTTGTTGTTTAAATAAAATGTTTACGAATAATTTGATTTTTCTTTACCACATCTGCCCCAACTTTACGTAGGGCCATCACATGAATTTCTAATTCTAGTGTATGGTACACTAAACAAATACACCATGCAGAAAAAAACTCCGAGTATACATACACAGGAAACACTATACTTAAGTAATCAACACCAGGCGTGCAGTCAATTTCACTCTTAAGAAAGCGTTAAAGGAAATCGAGAGACGCTTTGCGTTTAATACTCTACTGGACATAGATGAGGCAGTATTTATTTCCTTCCGTATTATGTGTCTCATATAATATTACCTTGAGTCGTAAGCTCAATTAAGCCATTTAATGAGATGATTATGTAACAAAATTATGCCACTGTTACATTTCATTATGCTGTATTTCGGAAGTCGGATTTTATTAGGCGATTTGCGAGCCGGTTAGGTTATGTAATTTATTTGATATCTAGTTGTGTCAAAGGCATCGGTAGTAGTGTTTACGTCATTTTGAAACCTTTAGATGAGAAGTAAAAATCTTTCAATCATTGGCGTAATATTGAATAAAAATTTAGCGTAAAATTGGCATTCAAATCGTAGATTGTAAAAAAATATGACATTTTATCTACGTTGATTATTTACGGTGTATGTAATAGCACATAATAGAAGCTATTAACCTTTGATTATATACATATTAACTGAAGATATTTGAAAAAGAAAACGCATGCAGTGAAGATAGTGTTTATAAGCATTTTAATTTCTATGTTTACAATTATCAAAAAATCTCTTCATTTTAATTCTCACTATAAATGCACGTATATTGTTGTTATTAAGACACGTCCATATCAATGAAACAATGAATTAATTGCATTTTAAATGATGTTACGCGTGTAATAAACATTGTAATAGATGTAACATAACATAAAGCGTCTGCGAACGTAAATATGTTACTATTCCGTGCATTGTGGAGTTACTTAATAACTTCACGGCCGGCGGAGTATATGAAGAATGGAAGTCACAGCGTTCACTTCCGAATTATTTTTATTAGATAACATCTCGCTCTTAATATATTAGAACGTAAAAGCAACAAAAAACTATTTCGTTATTTTATTAGTTAGTTTTTTTTCCATAGATCCGGTAAACTGGTCAATTGATGGAAAGTGATCCCTGCCCCCATCAACATCCAGGGGACTGATTCATTGATGTGTTGTCGTCCCATCAAATCGGGAAGGTATCGGGAAGGAAAAGGTATGGGAAGAGGAAAGATGACTTGTGCATCCGAAAAAGAAAAAATATAAAGAATGTCGATATCTATGTGATATTCAATGCAAATAGTTTGTCATTAGCCATGGTTTACTATACCTACGCATACACTACATTGTTATACCTTTCTATGTCTAACAGAACTGAAATGGAAGCAGAGTAGCTTAGTTTAAAAATTCCTAATAGTCAGGTTGTATCTAGATCGTGAGCACGTAAAAGATTAGTATTTTTTAAACGACTTCAAAGAAGGTGTAGGTCTCAATTCGACTGTATGCTGTTTTTTTTAAATTTAAACAGAGTCTGCGATGAACATTAGAGTGTTTAAGAAATCAGATTGATTAAAATTCAATAAGTTAACTTGGCATGACACCAAGGTGAAAGTTGATCTGATTCGATTGCCAAAATCAATTTCCCTATGTTTATGATTCTTACATACATACATAAACTTACGCTTTTTCGCAGAAAGGGTAGTCAGAGGTGCCAGGACACCCACATTTAACCCTGTATTTTACCTCCCACGATGTCATAGGTAGGGAGCCTATCGCCATCTTGGGCACAAATTCCTGAGTTTGGGCTGGTCAATTAATAGAAAAATCTAATATCACTGCGCAACCCGGGATTCGAACCCGAGACCTCAGCTTTGTAATCGTACCCTAGTAGAACTACGACCGAGGCAGTCAACTCTATGATTCTAATATCGTCTTATCAGCCTCAGAATGTCAATTGCTGAAGCTAGGTCTATTGTAATGGTTTCTAAAGCGATCTTTTGCACCTGCGTAGAGCGACCTCAATCGATCACCATCAGTCATTACCATAGGTTTATTACCTACAAAATGTTGCACACCAATCTAAAATTCCAAATGTGAATACAAAACTACAAATTGTATATGTACATCAAAGGAATCGTTTCTTACTTGGAAATACATATGTATGTTCATAGTGTTGTACAGCATTGTTACTAGTGAGATTAAAAGATACCTCGTGAGATAGCAAAAACAAAACTGTGCATACAAGACTCGCGGAAAACAAAGACAATACTAAATGTTGGAAAATTTACTACGAGAACCAGCAACGTATGGTAATTTATGTGAAGCAAGTTGTAAAATCACTGTGTCTGTGATAGTGAGAATATGATTTGCAACCAGTCACGATTTCTTTGCGTTCCGATGGATAATTTCAATAGTATGTGCCCGATGGGTTTTCCCATCGGCAACGTTTAAGCTTCATCATCAGTTTATCGAGTTGGAACAAAAATGTTCACCAGGCTTTCTAGGTTAATTAACTGACTCTTGTGAAATAAATATGTGTTTTAAAGATTAATCTTTTTCTTGCATGTCGGCAACCTTTTATTGTCCTGCAATGGTCCTGAGAAAAAAAAATCTATGTTTCAAAAACCTTTTTTTTTATTGCAATGAATGACGAGACGAGCAAGCCGTTCGCCTGATGGTAAGCGATACGACCGCTCATAAACAGTAGCAACATTCCACTGCGCTCGCCATCCTGGGACATAAGATGTTAAGTCTCAATATGTCCAGTAGTTACTCTGGCTACAATACCCTTCAATCCGAAACACAACAGTGCATTTACGCAGTGTTGTTTCACGGGACAAATAGACATTGCGGTGGTACCTAACCAGATGGCCTCTCACATATGAGAGACCTACCACCAGTAAAAACCTCACAGACGTAAAGCGGATTCTCTGACAAAAAATTTAAAATGATAGTTGTTTTACCAGACATGTGTGCAAAAATATATCACACACAAAAAATAATAGCAAGGAACAAGTCGCAAGAGAAAATTGCTACGTAAAATTGCTTTTTGTGTCACGTTTTGTAAGACGCAAAAACGAGCAAAACTCATGATTGCATTGCAACTCGGAAGTATAGGTTACATATGGGAGAGTGGTACTCATAGTGCTTTCATATAATTTGTAATAGAGCTGCCGCATATGTGTCCATAGTGATGATACGAGTAAATGGACTCAGGTTCCGCAATTAAAACTAAAACAGTTTTTAATTTTACCGTTCCGTTAAAATAAAAAAATAAAAATAAAAATAAAGATTATGTAGGTAACTGATTTTACAATGTGATAAATATCACTCGATACGTTAGCGAAATCCTCAATATCTGAGGCTGTATTGGTTTACAACAGTTCGATATAGATCTGTCATGCAAATCTTTTTACCTCTAAAAATTACCATTACTTTATTTAAACAGCCACTACAAATTAATTGTTGGTAGGAGGTATTTAAAACTACATTTTGAGAATGAAAACAATTAAGTGGAAAGTTGGCTAAGACTCAAGGGAACAAGGAGAGGTGACCCTAATATAGACAGACTAAAATGCTTATGTTACTATAAGTACATACTAAAAGTAAATAATAGAAGTAATATGCCCTGGTGATTGTTAAACAGGCGGACACGAATATGCTACCGCCTGTTTTGAAGTCTCCGACAATTTCGTTCACCGAAAGATACGCTGCTGCCGTGGCTACCGCAAAATCGCTAAATCTCCAAAAAAGCAAAGCAGTTAAAATGTAAAGTCTCAAATTGTTAAAGCATTTAGATGTGTACCTATGTATACTCAAAATATAGAGTTCACAAGTCCACTATAAAAGTTTTAGCCACGCAACTCCATCTAGTAGAAATATATCGAAGCACGAAATACTTTAGCAACACTTTTTCTTTTTTGCTCATGCGAGTCATGCAGTCTAAGACTCAACTATAATTTATTTTTTACATAGTCGTACAGATGGCGCTTTTTAAAGTCATTAACTGCGTCGAATAAAACATATGTATAAAAAAAAATACTAATTACATCGGAGTGGGATCTTATTGAATTTATATTAGAGAAACGGTTGACACCTCAATGCTCAGATAAGATGTATCTGGAACCGAAAACAATAAAATCGATGAATGTAGAATAGGATATACATATCTGGATCGAGTAATGTAGAGATCCACATTTTTTACATATTCCTATAGAATACCTACAGGCGTGATGATCGAAGAATATTAAAATAAGCCTACAGTCTTTTTATATCAGGGTTGTTGCAATTTGAGACCATAGCGTGCCATCACGTCTGTTATTAAGAAAGACATAACGTCTTTCCCACGTAGTTTTATTATGCATTATATAATATTAGTGTTGACTCAAAATCCTAAGTGCAAAGTATTTATTAAATTATGGAAGTGTGATTACGAGCATTATACTGCTGTATAAATTGGCAATAAGCGGTAATGTTGCGTAAGCAAAGTGCATTTAATAATTAGGAAGTGTTAGTAAATATGTAAGACTGTTATGAATTTAGTGTGGGAATTTAGTGTTTCCATTTGTATTTTTATTTTATTGCTTAAATGAATTTCACCTTACGACAGCACTCAATATTATCAGTATATTAATATTGACTCCTGTCGTAGGGCCTGTTCTGTCTAGGTATTATTACGAAATCCAAATTTTCCTTGTATATACACCCAGACATATATAAACTACAATAGGTGCAATTTACAAACTCATACCCATTTTGTTAACTGCTTCAGGACTCAGTATTCTTTATTGAAAATCATTTTTATCAGTTGCTAATTAAAATGTGTATTTTTCTTAGTTACGTACATGCCGTGAATTATTCCTTTCCAAAACACCTGGACCTGAAACCAATCTTTATCGTTTATTGAAGAAAAATGCCTCTTATGAATCCTTACTATATTATAAATCCGAAAGTGAGTTTGTTACGCTTTCCCGCCTGAACTACTCAACCGATCATTACGAAATTTTACATACGCGATGTCAGGAGTGCAGAAAACCAGTACTGTTTTGGAGGGGTAAAAAAATAACGGTAGTACGGCGTAAAAATGTATGCATTATGTTAATGAAATGCAAAATAATACGTGGATGAAAGGATTATTGATTTGTAGTATCTTGAACGAAACTATTATTTCTAGAAAATAATCGTTCCCGAGTTATTTTAAGCACGCGGGTGAATTTGTGAGCAAATTAGTACTTTGTATAAGGTTTTAATTAAATTTTAGTTTGTGTTATTTTTAGTATCTACTTATTAGAATCATGCTCTTTAAATGGTGCTGATTTAACCCTGATAAAGCGACTGGAAAAGAGCACAATTAAGTTGTTCTCGAACTTCTTTAGTGCGTTACTGTAGTCCGTTTTTTACATTCTTTGTATAGATTATGTAATACCTACTTGTGTTATTCACACGGTCGTTGGCCTTTTAGAAAGCATGGTATTAATTCCTAACTTAGTATTTACATTTCTAGTCATTTCGAACGGTATAATTTTCATTCTTGCTAAGTAGCCAATGATAAATAAATAGTACAGTTCACACCGGAATTTTCAAGTCACTAACGTAGTTTTTAGGTGATAGTTTGATTGGGAGCCTCTGCGCTTTCAGAAGATTTTTTAGCCATGTTTATTTTTTCCTGATCTATAATGACTTTAATGTATAAACATTCTGTTTCTATTCTAGTAGAGTAGATTTTTTATGCATAAAAATGTCAGTAACATTAAAATCTTGAGACTCAGGAAATCTATTACTGAACATTGATTTCTTCCGAGGATTGATTTTGCAGAGAGCATTATCCTCAAAACATTGTAAAGATTTTATAGTTTATTATTATTATATATAGTTTACTTTTATATTTTATAGTTTGCTTATTATTAAAATTTCTAATGGCTTAATCACTATTGCTGGTCACTTTCAAATCTTAATATAAGGTCACAAATGTAATTTAAATAAACACCCCAGAAGCACTGATGTATAGTTCTTTGCTTTCATTATGAATTAAATGGTAAATGGTTGAGTAATCGTCTCAATGATCTAGGTACAGTGCGTATAGGTTGTAAATTTTGTGGGATTCTAGGTTCCATTCCCAAGTTCTAACCTCATATGGTTTTTTTTTGTTTTTTTTTTTCTCAAAGATTGTCTGTCGTTGGAATTTGTCACTGCCATCGCAGCGAAATTGAGCGTGTAGCACTATTGCCTTTGCCTACCCATTCGTAAATATAGGCATAGGTTTTATGCATATAGACAAATTCCGTTTCAACAAAAATGTTTGTGTTAAAATAAGTAAATCGTTCGGCTTTTTAATTGACAGTAATTTTTGTGATTGCTTTGTTGCATTTGTTTCAATATAGCGACAAGCAGGTAGACAGCTATGTCATTGGGGCGAATTACAGTACACTAAATATGAGCGAAATACGCGTCTTTTCTAAACGCAAAGGGGTTTTTGGTGTATTTAAATTGTTAAATAATTCTTTTGTCATATAAAATCCTTGCAATTTATGTATTGATATCAGTATGGCAAAAAAGCAAATTATGTAATTTTAACTCATGGAGTTACACAATTGTATAATCTAAATTAGTAAACCGATACCGAAAGCACACCTAGAAATTTCAACACAGATGCAGACGAAATCTAAAATTCCATTCCGTAATATCTACAGGATTCCATTCACACGTAATTTATCTTCAATTGGCCAACATTATTCAAAAAGATAGGCGTCGTAAATGCTCATATATTAAATTAGGAGCAATTGTGCTGAATAGATTAGTAGTTAGCCAATTTATTGGCAAATCTATAATCGATAATTCATATAACGCCAACTGTGCTGTTTGAGCAAGCTTGACGGCATACCGTTGTCGTTCGATTTTCCCCACATGGACAGACTTTTAGCCGTGAAGCAGTGAACCCTAGAGGAAATGCAACAGGTAATATCAGAAACTGGATATGTTACGATACAGGACAAAGACCTATCGCGCGGTCACTTCCCTCTGATCAGATCTGGAGCCTGAAGAAAGTTGTCGGCGCCGGCTCATATAAATGCGTGAACTTGATACAGTCTTGCACTTTTCCACACAGCACTGTGAATACAACACTTTTCCTTTCGCAATACGAGTTTTCCGTTGTATAATGTAATTGTATATTTGTTTAATAAACAACAGGTTCAAAATGGCGAAACGGCAGATTTTGGTGAGTCTAATAATGTATTTTCACAAACGTTGAACTATCCTATTTTTTTTATAAATATTTAAAATTCTGTTATAAATTCTAACTGCACTGTTATGCGAGACGCATTGCCTGTAACAAATTGTGACGTTCCTATGAATGGACGTCGTATTCGGTAGTTATGGTAGTTATCGTGATCGCATCTCAACATGATCGATTTGTTATATTCTGACCCGTGACTTTGCGTTGCGATGAAAACTAACGTTACGACATGTGAGTTATTTCATTGGTTTGCACGCCCTTATCTTTATCGATGATTGATGCACTTCCTATAAATCGTTATACATTTCAGATAATCATCGCATTCGCAACGTTTGTTTGCTGTAGTGAATTGGAAGAGACCGAGCAGAAGAAGCGAGGAGTGGGGAAAGCAACAGCATTGAATTCCATTTCAACTGGCGCGCAAAAGCAGGAATATAGTTATAACGTGTTCTCTCAAAATTCTCAAAGCCCATCGAGCCAGTCCTATCAAAATCAAGTATCCAGCTCCTTTTATCCTAATCAAGCCAGCAGTCAGTATTCATCGTCGAATCCATCAACTGATACTTCGTCTACGTATTCGTCTCATCAACATTCTTCACCCCAAACATCATCCCATTTTGTTCCACTTAATTTTGTTCCCAGTCCAGGTTACCAATCAAAGTATCAATCGGTGCAGTCTAAATCGCCAAATGTTCAGTTAGCGATTGTACCTCAACCAAATTCTTATCCGTCTCAGTCACTAATACCATATCATCAGCTTACCCCAACCCTATTTGCTTCAAATCCTGGAAATCAAGGGCACCCACAGCAAGGTCCTGTTGGACATGCAATTCCCCAATTCAATGTAGCTCCAAATTATCAGCCCTTGCCACTTGGGAATCCTTTTTTAAGTCATCCATCTACTATGGTGCTCCTAGCACAACCTAATCCATCAGTCTATAGTAACTTACTGTATCCAAATCCAATTCAAAATTTGTACAACTATTACCCAACGAATTCTCAAACTAAATACAGTAATTATCCTTCGTCTACACAAACAGAGTACGAGAAATATCAAGGATCTGTATCTCAGTCCGCGCTGAAGGAAGACAATGAAGTAGGTACCCAGAACGCTGACTATACCAGTTCTTCAGACGCCAATACAAGTTATAAGAATACGTACAGTAGTCGCACTGCGTTTGGGAAATTGCAATAAGAATTCTTTTTAAAGACTGATTATTTCATTCCATTTTAGTATTTAAGTAATGGAATGTAGTTTTATTTATAGAGTTTAATTGTTGTTTGCCATTGTTTAACCTACTTATACTTACCATTAATATAACCTAATTATAAGATTATGGTTGTTTCGGTTTGTTATTGTTGTTTATGGATTATTGTTTTAAATAAATATTGCATGTTGTATATAGCCTTTTATTTATTAGACTAAGGTTTACGAGTTGCTTATATTTTTTTTATAAAATGTAAAAAAAATATATATTATAATTACTGTTAAAATAATAATTGGTTATGAGCAATTTCTTATGAATTCAAATCAAATTTCTCATAGAAAGGCGTGAATTATTAAACTATATATATTTATAAACATGCACAACAATATCTATCTTACCATAAAAATTTAAAATATATATTGTACTAGCTGTGCCCGCGACTTCGTCTGCGTGGAATTTAACAAAAAAGTTAATTAGTTTATTTAGTTTTTCTTTTTTGGTTTTTGCATTTATATTTTAATTATCAACCTTTGTAACGAAACCATACCGCGATCTAATTCTACGGTGGCGCCATTTCTTAGCGAGCGGCGGTAAACTCCCGTTACACATTTATTTTCAGTTTTTTGTATTAGCTTTATCGAAAAATTTCTTTATATACAATTATTTGTAAATGTGATATTGATTAGTTGGTGGGAGAAGTGGTGGGAGGCGCCTGACATGACGGCCCAGTGGTGGCATGCGCGTGAGCTGCGCGAGGGCATTGCAACACTACTTCATTTTTCTAAAATAAAAGAATTTTTCTGAAATAAATGTACCCTTGTAAGTTACTCCTTGTTATATCAGCTACCTGACAAAAAAAGTCCCGTCAAAATCGGTCCAACCATTTCAGAGATTAGCCGGAACAAACAGACAGACAGACAAAAAAAATATTAATATCATTTTCGGCACAGGTATCGTGTATATGACGATATGTAGTTGGACATTTTTTTTTATTTTCACTTTTAAAACAGACACTTCAATTTTATTTATATGTATAGATTTAGGCTTATATGCAATCGTGGCAGCAGGCATAAGTAAATATTTCTATTTCTGCTAATAAAAGTGCGAAACATATCGAGTAGTATGTTGTATTTCAACATGAATGTTCAAAGTCATTTGCGCATAATTAAACCATCTCACGCAGAGTGGGAGCAATAAATTAAAAATACCTAAATTGGAATATAATTCGTTATGTGTTGTGTAATAGAAGAGCCTAGTTTATATCGGTTATAAAAGGTGAAAGGGAGCGTGCTAAAAGCCGAATGTTTTATTTGTGATTTGTATCATTTGCGATGCGTAATCTTACGCGCACCTGTTATATACAGAGTGGTCTAAAATAAGTAATATTCATATGACCAGTTTTATGAATTATTAATTTACTTTTATAGAAATTCTATCTAAAAATAGAAAGAGGTTATTGAGAAGAATGAAAAACTAATAGAATGAAGATTACGGTAAGAAGGCTTCTGAAGCTGGTGGAACATATAAATTATAGAGATTATAAAATAAATTCAAGTATTCTGGTTGAAATAAATCTATATTACTTTAATATATAAAATTGAAGAGTTTGTTTTCTTGTTAACTCCAATCTCAGGAACTACTGATTCGAATTTGAAAAAATATTTTTGTGTTGGATATATCGAGGAATGCTTTTATATCACCACGCTTCCACCTATAGGAGTGAAGCTGTAGTGAAAAATCTAGCAAATATGAGGAAATTTTATTCGTTTTTCGTGGTAAGATTGGTTGATATTCTAAATTGATAATCGGAATTGAACATTTAGGTTACCATTTTGAAAAGTGTAGTGTGTACACCCGAGGGAGCCGGGCCGGACCGCTAATTAATTATAGAGTAGTTAATATGTTGAACAAAGGAAGTTGTGTGTAAGATTTTATCAAAATTAGGTACAGGAACGAGATTAATGATTAATCTCGCAATGTGATGAGGATATAGGTAGCTCCATATCTTAAAATTTTCTAAGAGGGCCAGGGAGCGAGATCGAGATAAAAAGAGGCTTAGAAATTCAGCTAATTAACAATGCATTTTATTTCCTACATATCCCTGACACAAATGCCGACAATCCTAACAGATTGTCGCTCAAAATGACACCATCAATAAAAAATGGACCAGCTTACATAGTAATAGCTATTATGTGACATCGCTAAGTTTTCGTAAAGTTTTTGAAATACTACAATAAAACCATGAAGCAACTTTGTCAAACATAATAAAAAAATGAATATTTTTTTGCGAAATATGTTAGATTTTTTATGATGTCATTACGTACGTCGTTCTCGTAACATTTACTTGGATTTATTTAAATATTTGCCCAAGTATTAATTCCACGATACAACATTTATTTTTTCACTCATACTAGAGTATTTTTAAAAAGGTAATACGAAGGCTATTATTGAGACAATATACATAGATTTACTCTACTTCTCAAAAGATGTATGTTTAGACATCGTATCCACAACTGCAAAGTATTACAGGTACACTATAGAATTTAATTTAATTATATAGACAAATATGAAATATGATATCGTTAAACTTCTAGCAATTCCATTGACTAGATTGGGCATGACAAATTAACTGATCGAACATGGTAATCTTCTATTTATGGAAGAAGAAAATTGGTCAGTTGATTTTTATTTATTAAAATTCATATACATTGTATACAAGGTGGACTTCATGTCAGAGGTATTATCTAACTTTCTATTTTTGGGTGAGGCAGAGATGAGATGAAGTGGTCCTATAAGTATTTAATGATTAACTTTTTTTTGTTGCAATGAGTAGTTATACGAGCATGCCGTTCGCCTGATGGTAAGCGATACGACCGCTCATAAACAGTAGCTAAACCAAACAACACTAGTTACAAAGCAATACTTGGCATGCCACTGCGCTCGTCATCCTGAGACATAAGATGTTGTTGTTGTTGTTGTTGTGAATTATTAATTTACTTTTATAGAAATTCTATCTAAAAATAGAAAGAGGTTATTGAGAAGAATGAAAAACTACTAGAATGAAGATTACGGTAAGAAGGAGAGAAGGCTTCTGAAGCTGGTGGAACATATGAATTATAGAGATTATAAAAATAAATTCAAGTATTCTGGTTGAAATAAATCTATATTACTTTAATATATAAAATTGAAGAGTTTGTTTTCTTGTTAACTCCAATCTCAGGAACTACTGATTCGAATTGAAAAAATATTTTTGTGTTGGACTTTTGTGTTGAGACATAAGATGTTAAGTCTCAATATGTCTTGTAGTTACTCTGGCTACAATACCCTTCAATCCGAAACACAACAGTGCATTTACACACCCAAATGACCTCTCACATATGAGAGACCTACCACCAGTAAACTAGTAACGTAGTAACTTTATTTTTATATCGTAAGGAAAAACCATTTAATGATTATAACTATTTTTTCTTCAGTATATAAATATAAAGTTCACTCTGTATTTGTTCGTAGAAGTAAGTTATTACCCACACATACCGGGCACGCCTTTGAAACCGGTTGGCTCATCTCGACACACGCGATGTAAATCGCGTAATGCTCATCAATTTGTTCTATCCTGTAATAAAATTTATAACCGCTAATCAAACGCAATTCAATGGATTAGAATGTGTAGTTGAGGTAATTAATAAAACATCTGCCATAGACCCACTTATATGTTTATCGGGTCATATTACGTTACGCGTAGGTGGCGCTAGAAAATTAATATTAATGAGGTTTGATTATGGGAGTGTTTTTATTTCATAAATATTATTTGTAAGGATTTTGTGTCATGTTGCGCTACATCTGTCGACATTGGCCTCTGGGTTTATAGATTTTGTTACTTAGGTTTCATCATCATCTGAAGATCATCTGTAGATGATGATTCATAAGAAGTCTATTTCTGAACAGAAATATTTCATAAGGAGTTTTTTTTTTTTTTTTATTGCTATGAATGACGAGACGAGCAAGCCGTTCGCCTGATGGTAAGCGATACGACCGCTCATAAACAGTAGCAACATTCCACTGCGCTCGCCATCCTGAGACATAAGATGTTAAGTCTCAATATGTCCAGTAGTTACTCTGGCTACAATGTCCTTCAATCCGAAACACAACAGTGCACTTACGCAGTGTTGTTTCACGGGAGAAATAGACATTGCGGTGGTACCTACCCAGATGGCCTCTCACATATGAGAGACCTACCACCAGTAAAAGTTTCTTGTAGAACCACAGCTAATAACTATTATGGGGACATGTTTTGCTTCATATTGTAGCAAAAATCATTGTCTACAACTAATTCAACGTTTTTTTATTGAGTAGGTCAAGGTAGGTAGGTCAGGTTTGGCAAACGAGCAAATAGATCACGTGATGGTAAGTGATCACAGCTGCCCATGAAAAGATAAGAAAGTATATAAGATAATGAATCATGTGGGAAATAGTATTATACATTTATACTATAATATTTAATTCACATTGTATTATTATGAGTTGTAGCAAATTGCGTGAAAACGATGCTCATGGTTGAACTGCCAACACCGCAATCAAATGCTCGTTAGAACCTCGTTTGTTATCGCGATGCGGCGAGCCAGTAATAAAATGTAAATTTTTATCTTGGTAACTGCTGGAACTTAAGCCTTTTTGCTTCCTGGGTTTCTGATCTCATGAGTTTTTTAGTTCTGCCAATTTTGTGGTACTCTTCTTGAATGCATATTTCTATCCTCCTAAGAACCTATTAGTTAGGATTTTGTTTTTTTTTCAGGTAAAGTTAATATCCTATATATCGATGGCTTAGTTATCAAAGTTCGTAACTCCATTTTTTATTTCAGAATCATGTTTATTGCCATTTGGCGTAAAATATTGTAGATCAAATAATTTATTTATTTATTTATATATGCTTTATTGTACACCAAGAAGAAATACAAAAAACTTAAAAAACTAGACAAGGTTACAATAGGCGGCCTTATCGCTAGCTGCGATCTCTTCCAGGCAACCTTTGGATGGACTGGATTATTGCGATATTCTAATATAGGGTAGTGAAAATAGTGAGCGAAAATAAATTATTATTGATGTACATGCTATAGTAAATCAATTAACATACATAATAATATGCATCTATAATATAAATACATACAAACATACATACATATATACATACATACTAAAATACATATAATTTATTGCATTATTTTCTTGAAATGAGCACATAAACAATCAAACTCCTATAATAATTAAAAAATATATCCTTAAAAAAATTACAGGGTATATATTTTTTTGAGCTCTTGTAAAATTTGGTTGAATAAAGTTACTATGTCTGATAATTAAGCCATCGATATATGGTTCTATAGATATAAATATTTTACATATAATATTTCATTATATTCTAAGAGCCGCTGTATTCTATCAGAATCCTTATTGGTATAAATGTTCGGTAATGATGTTATAACCGACGTTCCACTAGGAATTGGCCTAATTAGAGGTATAGTGTGTTGAATTACAGCTGTAAATATAATAATAATAACATCCAACAGTCACATACATAGTCCTGACCCCACACTAAGATCGAGTCTTGTGTCGTGGGTATCAGGAACTACGAGAGACTTCTCGGTCTCACAAACACCCAGACCCGGAAGAAATATTTGTGGGCCGCACAAACATTTCTCTCGGTGCGGGGATCGAACCCGCGGCCTCTCGTTTCACAGGCGGCGTCAAACCAACTGCGCCACGGAGGCTGTCAGATATGAACCTAGTTATATGCTTGTTAAAAAGCAAGTTAGGTAATCAGGAAGATAATAATAAATTTTACACTCATCTATAATGTGGAAATCGAATCACTAAGCCGCACTTGTATTTGCAACAGTATTCACATCATTTTTCATTTTGATTAGACGTTAAGTCAGACATGTTTAATTAGCTCAAAAGTTGAATAATTAGTATTGGAAAAAAAAGAATGTGCAAAAAAGTTTGACAAATCGATTTAAATGTGGTTGTTTTTTAACAACTTTTAATTAAGAATGAAATATTAATAAAAAAAGGATTATTAAAGTAGTACACAGCATAAAAGAATAAATAAGTGTAGAAACATTTGAAAGTAAATGTAAAAGAGATTTGAACGTGCTTGCATTCCTCAGAGCGACTGCTAATGATGCCGTAGATATAATTTTAATTAATAATTAGTTTGTTTTATTGCTGCAAACGGAATAGTTCACTGAGAGCGTTCGCAATTATCTGAATTGAAGCCAACTTGCAAGGGTCTCGCATTGCGTTAGATCGTATCCGGAAACTTGTCAGTTTACGTAATACATCTATTATCTATTATTATCGAGGTGCAAGCCCTATTCCCTTTCCTGTGAAAGTAGTTTCGAAGTATGTGTTCTTACTTGATTTGAAAAGGAATCGTTAAGTCATTTGTTATTTGTTACGCACTACAATTACACCTAAGAAGGGTTAGAGAGCACTTTATGGGCTTCAATAAATACAACGTTTATTTGATTATCTTCTTCATGTTTAAATGCCGTAGCTAGTTAGGACTTCAGTAAGCATCGATTGGTCCGACAGGGTTAGTCCACAGAGGTTGGTTCCGAGTCAAAAGGAAACAAAATTAACATTTTTGCCATCGCATTCCTTTGAGACTGACGGAGGTTCACCGTTCTCTTCTTTATTACTTCCTATCTTCGTTTATTAAAAGTATGTACACTGCTGGTGGTCGCGGATTCGAATCCCAGGGCACACATCTGACTTTTCGGAGTCATGTGTGTATTGATAATCAATCACCACGCACTAAAACGGTGAAGGAAAACATCGTGAGGAAACCTGCATACCATAGCGATTTATAAGAATTTCTATGGTATGTAAGTCCGCCAACCCGCACTAGGCCAGCGTGGTGGACTATATGGCCTAACCACTCTTAATCGTATTCTCGATTGTAGAGTAGGCCCGTGCCCTGCAGTGGGACGTATATGGGCTGATACAGAATACAGAATGTACACTGCTGGAGGCCATTTCAATCTTCTGGTACTAGGAGTATTTATAATATCACTTATAAAATTCCTATTGCTTGTTCATTTATCTGACCTATCCCTTAACAAAAACGTGAGTTATAATATGTGTATTCTACACTGTGTTGCACACAGAATCTTTCTATTCCATAGTTTATATCCTCATTTATAGACTATACGGCCCAACCACTCTCCAACGTATTCTCGATTGTAGAGGAGGCCCTTGTCCTGCAGTGGGGCGAACATGGGCTACTGATACAATTTTATATGTAAAGTTTCATAATTTTGGAACGAGTCACCGATGAAGTTAAACAGCAGTACTTATTGGTGGGGTCTATTATCTAGTCACTAGTGCGTTGCTTAGTAATTGGGCTGAATTGCACGTGTCCCCTGTAGTCACAAATTAAGTTTAAGCAACGACCCAATTGGCAATTACCTTCAATACATTGTGGCATACGTCTTGGGGCTGCGTTTGTTCTTACGACATCTGCAAGTGGAATTTAAATCTTGATTTTCTTATTTTTGCAATATCATTAAATCATAATCATTAAATTTATTTCAATTGTTAAAGCTGTTTTAGCCGTAATATGTCCATATTTTATTTTGGTATAAATCAAAACGCAGATTCGGTATATATTGATCTTGCTTGAAAAGCGAAAGGCAAGAAAGTACACTTGTGTTATTTCTCTAGAATAAGAATGTTTATTGATACTATTTACAAAACAATTTATTGTTACTTATATTAAGTTATTTATTTCACTTAGTTTAGTTTTCTTATATATTCTATCTTTTATTAGATATGCTTGTAGTATATACATCGTTGTATGTATTTTTTGTTATTTTGTTTTCTAGGATTGTGATATAGCAACGTCAGTTCGAATTAGGTATATGCTGTAATTACTATGTGTACTCTGTTGAACAAATAAATAACTTTATCAATAAATATGAAGTCAAAAGCGTCATAGATGATTTATTTAGTGAGAGTGAAGTTATAATGCAATGCCACAGATGAGAATAATTTTTCAATGTTTCGTCAATTTGAAAGGTTTGATGCTGTGATATTGCCCTTACACGAATTATGTATTTTTTTCTCATAACCTTTTACATAACGCCTTTCACATTACAAATATGAGTGACGTCTAATAAAGTAAAGGTTTTTATCGTTAAAATTGTTTAGTTTAGTTATTAGATATATTATAATGGTTTCTTAGATTTACGCGAATATTACACATTGAAATAAAACTATTTTTTACGGATTTCATCGCGGTTTTGGTTTAATTTTTACATTTTTGACTTCCCGACGCGACGTTTCGATTACTTTACAGCTTTCATGGTCACGTGGTGGACTGAGGTATTAGTCATAGGAATGATGATAAAACCCGTAAATAATAGTTTAATTTCAATATTAGATATATATTCTGTAACGAGATATATTATAATAAACATTGTTGCAGGAAGTCGCTGGATGCAGGCCGCTTCCAACAGGGTGATGTGGAGATCCTTGGAGGAGGCCTATGTTTAGCAGTGGACTTCCGTCTGTGTCTGAAGAGAGAGAGATAGTTGCTCGTTTTTTTATATTGATGTAATATTACAAAATACAAAAAGTGAATACGACTAATAAACTTTGATGAAATCATCCGTTGCGTTTAATAATAATTGATTAGTTTCCAGGCAATAAAAACATGAGATAGATTTATAACTTAGACTTTTTAAAAAGAAAATAAATTGCGATTATGATCTACGAGTATAAGCGTTTACGTAAGGTGACCCTCTGCATGTGATTTTTCGAAACGTGTCTAGACGAGTTATGTTTCAAAAGAGATAGTCAATATGAAATTGATGTTTGATCTGATATACGCATTACGCAAGCAAAACTTCCTTAGATGGCAGTCCGTACTGGGGATGCTTCATAATAGTCAACTGTAAAATTGTTAAACTTAGATATTCATACCTTATCTAGAGTTAGGGTTGATACTTAAAAATTATAATATTTGTTTCCAAAATATAAGAGGTTTTAATCCAGAATTCGCTTTAGTTTGCAAGGTTGCCTCAGGATTTTTTCCTGCACCGTTTAACCGACTATACGGCCTACCCAATCTCAATCGTATTCTGGATTATAAAGGAGGCCCTGCATTGGGACGTATATGTGCTTATAAATAATGCAGAATTGTAATCCGTTCATAATCAATTACATAAGCAGCCCCCTGTGCACAGTTCATTAAGACGCCGCGCTGGCTGTGAACCATGAGTCAGAGTTTGATACTTGCGTTGAGACAAATATTAGTGTTGTCCAAACACATTTGTTTGGGGTCTGTATTTGAGACAACAAAATCTTTCAGTTTGTCATAAACACGACACAACACATAACATAATACATATACCTATATTTGCCTACTTGGTGCAGTTATTCATTTTAATTTTGCAGATAAGACTATTTTTGCGTTCAAGAGATCGTTATTGATTCCAATTTTTATATTATATTCGTTTTTAACTTTTTCTCAAGGAAATACATTAAAAATTTAAATTGCTGTTATAATTTCGTAAATGTCCGAATAATTTATGTAATAAGATTTAAAGACACACTTGACTATTAGTTTTACAGATTATATCAAGACTGCTACCGAAAACAAAGGCGGGTGGTAGTTTTAGTGACTTCAGACACAATGCAACAAAAAATGTTGCTCAGTTTTCGATAGCAGTCTGGATAAACCCTGTATATATTGAGGACATCTATCGCATATTTGTAATATGTTTATTATCATTTCTTTTTGTATAAAAATATATAAACAGCCCTACCCATCATTCATCATGTAAGTTCCACTAGCCAAATCTGCATGAAGCATGAAGTGAACATCAGTAACATTACAATGACAGGTGCTATAACCGCCGCATTGTTACACCATTCATGGTACCGGGATCTGATATACGTGGAAATCAAATGTCTTTGTTACCATGAGATACTCTCTTTCTTGGTAATATGATAGTGTGACTGAGGAATTAAAATGATATGGATAAATAGACCACGATTACTTAGAACTAAGAAGTTAATATGTAATATCAATTTTCGTTACGTTTTTTATTTTTTTGTGCAATGTATGGTGAGACGAGCATTCCACTCACCTGATGCTAAGCGATATGGCTGTTCATGAACAGTAGCATAACCCAACAACACAACAAGTAATGCTTGGCATTGAATTACGAACACCATCCTGAGATATGATGTCACTAAAACTGCCACCCAGCGTCGTTTTCGGTAGCACTCTTGATATACCCTGTATAAGACCTACCACCAAGTTTTTGGATGCTGAGTTGAGAGGTTGACATTGTCTTAAATACTTAGTATCGATTATGGTAAGGACACCCGTATAATTATTAAATATTTTGGTAAGAGAAGGTCAAATTCAAAAAAATGTAGCCATTTATTTATTTTGTTTACGAAAGAAAATGCTTATAAAGATGAAAAGTTTTTTATGCAATGTCGCATATGTTTTCCTAGATTAAGACCATCATTATCATCACCAGCCCATACCGTTGCCCACTGTTGCACATAGGCTTCCTCTTATTAGCACCATTTCACCTTGTCTCATCCAGCAACTGCCAGCGACCTTCAGAAAATCGACACTCCACTTAACTAAATAAAAGCCTCTACTCAAGAACACACTCACTCCAACGGTTGTCAATTCTTCAACAGATGTAGCCAGCCCACTGACACTGCAGCTTACTAATCCTTAAATACATATGTAGTTACTATTAGTCCTAATAGAAAGCGGATGACTCTATAAAAGTATAATAATTTCACTAGTTAGTAGCTAATCCAGTTATGTATAGTATTCCACACCAGCCTACAGATTAATTCAAAACATGATACCTATATACCATGTATATATGATAACTTTAATGAGATGGGAATACCTCAGTAACAAACTTTCTTTGTTTTTTTTTTGAATGCGTTAATTCTGTGTTCCAATTTCAAAAACATGTTATACAATGTAAAAGGTTCTAATTTTGACGGACATGTATCAATTGCTATCCTCATTATGTAACGCAACGCTGGTTCGCGTGGATTGTAAGAGCTTGCATCTGTGTAACATTCGGAAGTGAGATGGGCCATTGTTTTTCACTAACGGCCATGTCCGCTGGATTTATATCGTGGAGGTAGAAATTGACGTCGAGTAATGGATTTAAAATGTATGTTATTTGTATTAAGTTACTTTGAAGGAAAATTGTAGCGCAGTGTAATTCTTTTGTTAATACTTTGTTAAAGCAAAATTTTATCGTTTATCTTTTGGAATATTTTAAGTGCTTTAATGACAATTATAGTGAAGGGCTGTAACTTTTAATTAATGATAATTAATTAATACATTGCAATATGAATAATAATAAAATATTTTAATGAAAATATTTAATTTAATAGCTCTCAACTCGACATTGAACTCCGAATGGAGTTAGAATTTAAACATATTCCTCTATGTCTGTGAGATACACTAGAAGTTTTGCACTTGATCGACATTTCATAATAGGATAAGTACCGGGTATCTCAAGACTGCTACCGAAAACGAAGCCGGGTGGTAGTTTTAGTGGCTACCAACACAATGCAACAGAAAAAGTTGCAAAAAAAAGCGACAATATTTTTTTTGTTTTTTTTTCCTATGACCATATTTGGGTGGTAAATACATTTTTTCCTAAAATAACAGTGTATATCGTTTTATTTATAAATAATCTAAGATATAAAAGTGTTTAAATTATTATTTTAGCAAAAACTATGGATTTACCACCCAAAAATGACGATATTTAAAAAATCATAAAAAATCATTGTCGCGTTTCTTTGCGAAATTTTTAGTTGCATTGTGTTTGTAGTCACTAAAACTACCACCCGGCTTCGTTTTCGGTAGCAGTCTTGAGATACCCGGTATGTTGCTATGATAATACACATTACACCAACATGTGTAACATACATTCAATTAATAATACCTTCTCGACCATTATCTCATAACGAAAAGCAATTACTATCAAGACCGCTCTCATCAAACGTTGAAGCCAATGGCAAATGCCCGGAGGCGATCTTCCGTAACTTAATTAATAGTCAACAAAGCGTTGACAGCTTCCGTGGCGCAGTTGGTTAGACGTCAACTGTGAAACAAGAGGTCACGAGTTCGATTCCCGTACCAAGACAAATGTTTATGAAACCCTTCAGTATTTGCCTTGGGTCGGTGTTTGTGAGACTGAAAAGTCACTCGTATTTCCTGATACCCATGACACAAGACTTAATTGATCTTAATTCGGGGTCA
This sequence comes from Hyles vespertilio, assembly GCA_009982885.2. Taxonomy (NCBI): domain Eukaryota; kingdom Metazoa; phylum Arthropoda; class Insecta; order Lepidoptera; family Sphingidae; genus Hyles; species Hyles vespertilio. Next base: position 13,794,276 of record CM042821.1, on the reverse strand, counting down.
GGACTATGTATGTGACTGTTGGCTGTATTTATTATTAATTTATTCAATATAATAATAAATAAATAAATAACACCCAACAGTCACATACATAGTCCTGACCCCACACTAAGATCGAGTCTTGTGTCGTGGGTATCAGGAACTACGAGAGACTTTTCGGTCTCACAAACACCCAGACCCGGAAGAAATATTTGTGGGCCGCACAAACATTTCTCTCGGTGCGGGGATCGAACCCGCGGCCTCTCGTTTCACAGGCGGCGTCTAACCAACTGCGCCACGGAGGCTGTCAGATATGAACCTAGTTATATGCTTGTTAAAAAGCAAGTTAGGTAATCAGGAAGATAATAATAAATTTTACACTCATCTATAATGTGGAAATCGAATCACTAATATATAAGGCAGGTGTTCACATTTCCCTATTCTTTGTATAGGAATTCATAGATTCATGTGATCCATAAGATGCGGCTCAGCGGACGCACTTGTATGAATTCCTATACAGATAATACTATGTTATGTTTCATACTATGCGTGTGATACGTACTATGCGAATATGTGAACGAATGCTTATAAACGGTATATTATCTTGTATTTGTACGCAGTTGAAAGCATTTGGCTCGGATTTTAAGTGCTAGGAAAGTTTAAATAGGAAGTCCAATTTATTATATTAATTATGCCTAATATGTAGTTTTCGCAATTAAGAATATTATATTTCCGGGTTGTTTTATTTTGTAATATACTAAGACATTAAAAAGTGTACGAAGATAAGGCGTAATAAATGTGTAGTTTGAAATACATGCTAACAGAATTACTTTTAATAGATTTTGAGGTAAAATTAAAATACCACCGCTTCGGAATTTAAGCGTTATGGATGTTCACGGGCGACAGTGATCACCGCTTACCGGAGCAATGCAATAAAAAATATATTTTTGTTAAGTTATTGCAAAAAGACATCGTCGAGTTTCGATCGGTGAGTGAGATTACGCGATACCCAATGCCACTTTCCTTTTCCTAACTTTTTTCGTTCCCGCTTTAATGGGTCGGCAACATATTTATGATCCAAATTGTATGGATGTTCATGGATAGCAGTGATCACTTACCATCTGGTGATCTATTTGCTCGTATTTCGGATTAATGTAATAAAACAAGCATTAGAATAAAGTTAGGTTGGACGGACAACTGACTACAGTGCAAAAATTTTAGAACTTTCGGATGAAATACCAAAAACATTCTAGTGTAACAGCCAAAAAGTTATGTTTATATTTATCAAACTAAAATCAATTATGTGTTCCATGGATTTGATTGCCCAACGAACATAATTTTATTCAAAGGTTCAAGCAACCTAAATCTTATTTTAACACGAACAGAGCTAAAAGGTGTGGTAGCTCTGTTCGTGTTAAAATGTTTAATTAACAAACCAAATTAACATTATCTCGCAGCAGTAAGTTAAAATTTACAACTCACAGCCCACTTAAAACAGGAATAGCTCCATTTCAAAAAGGTTTAAGAAAGTAAGACTAGAACACAAAACTCGCCCTATGAGAAGTTTTGAAAGTACGGCATGAAAGGCATGATGAATTGCCTGGTCGGCTAAACAAATACGAGTGTAGGCAACCGAGTATTAATTACAAAGAGACTGTACGGCTAGGGTATCGCCGCTACACTTGCTTAGAAAGTATGCAGCGAAACTGATCTATTGGAAATTATCACTTTTATTTTCACTAATGTGGCCTTTTTTATTGAATGATAAGACTAGCAGCGTACCTGATGTTGTTGATGTGTTCATGTCATTTTTGCAATAAACAGGAGTATTTTTGTTTATAATCTTTCTTTCTTCGCTACTATTCAGCCTTCTTCACATTCTTCTTCTACTTCGTCCTATTCATATTGTCATTATCAAGTACTTTCCAAGCTACCATGTATTTTTTTATTATAAAGAAAATTAATAGGCACATATATAAATGACCCTATTGCATGGGCGAGATGATTGAGACGATTAAGACTATTGTCTATTTTTTTTTGTTTTTAAATTTATTATTTTAAATATAAATACATAATTTACAATATAGCTGCTAACAAACCACAGAGGTTTATACTAGAGCTAACAGAGTTTACAACAGCAACAATACGACATAAAATGTACTTTATAATATCAATTAGCACTTCACAAATACAGGTAGGTAATTCCAAGTTTAGTAGACACTGTAGATACATTATACAAAATAAAGTTATTGATTGTCACGTCAATGAAGAACGTTTTCAATTTATATTTAATATTAGTAGGTGTAATTTTATTAGCTAAGTCGGTAGGCATATCATTAATAAGTCGAGGTATAAGGTATTTAGCTGTTCGCTCCCCGTACGCATTGTTTGCGCTCAGTGTAAAAAGTCGGTTTCGAGGTACGGCCCGTGTGTATACAGAGTGTTTAATAATGTTTCTTAGGGACGAATCACAATAATATTGTTTAAGCAAGATATATTTTACTTGTGAATAAATATTTATTATTTTGCAATGTTTCAACAGTCCTTTTTCATCATTACGATATTTATGTTTGACATTACTGGAGACAATAGTTTTAAGGATCTTTAACTGAAGTTGATAAATGCGACTTAGGTACGTTTTATACGTACGACTATAGCAAAGGAGACCATATTGTATGTGAGACTCGGCCAAAGAGTTGTAAAGCAGGAGCTTTGCCTTGAAAGGAATGCGTCTGTTCAGAATTTTCATATTCGCTAAAAAACTGCCTTAATTTATTGCACACGTATTTAATATGCAGAGACCAGTTGAATTTACTGTCTATTAACACACCGAGGTACATATGTCTATCTACAGTTTCTATAATAGGACATTGACAAGTTCTAATATTTAATAAATGTAAGCACTTATGATCGTGGGCTACTAAATTGTTAGAAGAAACAGATCTGATATGCGGTGACTTAATTTCTAGTAGTTTAGTTTTATTTGCATTTAGTACTAGTCCTGAGTCATGGCACCACCTTGCAAGGGAATTAAGATCGGATTGCAAGTGTTCCATGGCTAACTTAGGGTCTTTATCAGCGATTACAAGACATGTGTCATCTGCAAATTGATAGCATGTGCTGTGATTGATACATTTATTCATTCCATTGACATATGTTAAGAAATGCAGAAAACTGAAAAACTGAACCTTGAGCCGTTCCTTGGTTTGCTGGTAGAAGATCACTGTACGTATTATTTATTTTAACAGTAAATGTGCGGTTTTTAAGATAGTGCTTGCACCAGGTAAGCAGAAGACCACGTACACCACATTCGTCCAACCTCTCTATCAATTTAATATGTATTAACGTATCAAACGCACGCGAAAAATCAATGAATAATGCCAGTACATATTTTTTATTATTTAGATGGTCGTTAACTTCGTCCGTGAGTTTACTTAATAGATCTTGTGTGCCTTTGCCTGCTTGAAAACCAAATTAGTTTTGATAAATAACATCGTGGGTTTTATAAAATTTATGAATTTGGTCACATACAAATTTTTCCACAATTTTATCAATAGAAGAGAGTAGACTAATTGGGCGGTAGTTCTGAAAATCACTGCGTTTACCCTTTTTGAAAATTGGTCGAACACATCCAATTTTTAATTCATCTGGATAAAGACCTGATTTAAAACTACTGTTGATAAGATTGGCTATTGCAACTGAGACCTCTTTTCCTATCATTTTAATATCAGAATATATACTACGCCAGTGTATCACGGCTCGACGGACCAAAAATGATGCAGGTACTAAATCTATTTAAGATCTCAATTATGTGCAGGTTTCCCTACGATTGTTTTCTTTACCATTAAGGTAAAGGTATTATTGATTAAGAATAAATACACTATTTCAATTTACCTTAAAGCAGTTCTTTAAAGCTTTATAACGCTTATATATGACATTTTATTGACTGCCAACCCTATTTTTTCCTATAATTAGTTGATTATGATGTTATCACTTTTGATTATCAGTTTCATATTTGTACTTTAATTTACTTTTGTATTAGTACCCTTAGTATACTCGTGTGTGGGACCAATGCAGGATATTTACTAAACAGGCAACTAACAGCTCCGACTCTTTTTGTTACGACAATACTTTCATGTACTGTCAGGCAGTCTATATTCATCTATTGCAGGGGTACTCAAACTTTAAGTTATGCATACGTCTTGTCGTAAGTTTTAGTTTGACGTGAGGCCATTTGCTTGCATTTGTACGAATGCTTTAATTTCAAATGTCTTTTCAAGCAAATGGTACTTAATTTTTAAGATTATAGTTTAAGAAATAAAAATAAATGTTAATTGCTTGTTAAAATTAGACTAATATCCACAATTTATGAAGCGCCTATTATATATTTTACGGACATACATTTCTTATAGGTTAACGTAAAAATCAGGCACTGATATGGATAAATGATCTGATCTAAAATAGCTCACAAATAGGTTCTTCTAATTCTAAAATAGGGTATAGAACTTCAAACTCCCGTATTTATTACAAGTCGCAAATAAGTCAGCCAGAAATAGAACATCATATAAAATAGTTATACAATTAGTATAAAATATTGGGTTGTATTTACTTTTACGACCTATAGACACTTCTAGATATATTTATTTATTTTTATTTTATTTTTAATCTTTATTGTACACATACAAAAGAACATAACAATATAAAGAAATAACATCTATAAAAAGTACAAAAGGCGGTCTTATCGCTAATAAGCGATCTCTACCAGACAACCTTTGGATGGATATAAAAGGAAGGAAAAAGAAAGGGCAGTGTAAAACAAAGATAAGTTAAGCTCCAATAGATATAAATTATAAAATAGATAATCATAAAAAATATATACATATAAATGACATAATAAATACACATACGTTATATAAATATACATATATACATACATACAATTTTAAATAATTACATAAACATCTATAATAATTTAGAATTATACTACAAATAAAAAAAAAATATATATCCGAAAAGAGGAAATAATACCATGCTTTATCTGTTTAGAGAGAAAGGTAGTGTGCTTTCACCAGCTTTTTGAAAGATGACAAGGTTTGTGCCCGTCGAACCACAACAGGAAGCGCGTTCCATAATCGGACAGCTTCAACAGCAAACGATTTATCAGTAAATGTCGTTGTGTGTACGGGCATTCTCAGTTTAAGGTTCTCTGACGACCTCAGGGACCTCGAATGTGAGTCATGGAGAAAAGTGAAACGTTCTTTAAGATAAGATGGGGTGAGAGGATTAAACAAAATATTATAAAGGAGTGAGAGAACGTGAGTATTCCGACGAAGGCGTATAGGTAACCACTTGAGCTTAGCACGATACTCAGAGACATGATCATATTTGCGTAGTCCAAATATGAATCTAATACAGAAATTTTGAAGTCGCTCAAGTTTATTAAGTTGGTCTTCGGTGAGATCAAGATAGCTGACATCCGCATAATCAAGGATGGGAAGAAGGAGAGTTTGCGCAAGTGAAATTTTCGTGGCAATGGGTAAAACATTGTGTAACCGTCGCAAGGACCTTGCCGAGGCAAACAGCTTGCGACTTAACTCTCGAAGCTGAGGACCCCAGGTGAACGACTGATCGAAGTGTAGACCAAGATTTCTTACAGTGTTACTGTATGGAACAGTTATTCCATCGCAAGAAACACTTGGTAATTGGGTGTGATCTAGTCTCGAAATCATTCTGGGGCTGCCAACAACAATGACCTGAGTCTTTTTAGGATTGACTTTTAAGCCATATGTCTTGCTCCACTCACAAATTTCATGGATGTCGAGATTTATAGTTGCAATTGCACTTACAATCTTATCTAAAGGTGCTCGAGCGTAAATTTGAAGATCATCTGCGTAGAGGTGATAGGAGGAGCGAAGATTATATGTAATGGAATTTATAAAAATTGCGAAGAGTAGAGGAGATAGCACGCCGCCCTGTGGTACGCCAGCAGTTACACTGCACCACGAGGATAAGTTATCCTCGACACTGATGCGCTGCCGGCGCCCGTACAGGTAACTATGAAACCAAGCAACAGCCGTTGGAGATATGTTAAGAGAACACAGTACGCTTAGTAGGATATCGAAGTCAACAGTATTGAAGGCATTGCTGAAGTCTAGCAGCGCTAAGACTGTCAGCATGCCCCCCTCCATACCAGACCTGATGCCATCCGCAATATGGGTCAGAGTGGTAGTTGTGCCATGTCCTGGACGAAACCCTGATTGGAAAGGATTTAAAAGGTTATGTTTGGTAAGGAAGTCATTTAATTGGGTATGGATTAGACGTTCAAGGACTTTGGATAGGAATGGAAGAATGGAAATGGGACGGAATTCGGAAAAATAGAAGCGTTGGGCTTTTTGGGAATGGGAATGATATTAGCTTCTTTCCAAGCATTGGGAAAGGTCTGTGTGGATATGGAAAAGGATATGGGAAATTATGGGAAGAATTTCGTCCAGGATGGGTAGAATCATATTGCGGCTGACATGGTCACTCCCCACTGCATTGGAGGAGATAAGCGTAATGGTCTTCCTAACATCACAACTAGCAAATTCTTTGAAAACAAAGGCAGAGCAATTAGGAGTTTGAAGGGTAGAAAGATAATTTATGGTTTTGTGTTTAGTCGTTTTATCCAGATTCGACGAGGAGGAAAAATGTTGGTTCAAGGAGTTTAAATCTAAAGTTTTGGGAATAGAATCTTGTCGAGATTTACCCACTCCTAGTGTCTTAAGAAATTTCCAGACTTTAGCTGGGTCCCCGTTTTCAACTGAGTTATGAATGTGTCGGCGTTGTGCATTCCTACACACCTTACTGCAGTGATTTCTAATGGCAACATACTTCAGCCAATTCACCTCATTGGTACGGCGATTGTACCGAGATTTGGCTAAAGCTTTTTTAGAGAGCAACTCCTTAATTTCCGCGGTCAGCCATGGTGCGGGTAAGTGTTTTATCTTAACTGGTCGAACTGGAGCATGCTTATCATACAGTTTTATTAGTATATAGTAGATATACTTCATGTCATTAGCCATAAACGCCAATTTGTAATTGCCACTGTGAACTTGCCATTTGTATATTAAACTAATCTATTAAAATCGTATTTTAATACCATCGGACCGACGTAGGGGACTATGATCCTTATTGTCTTTCTTAATTTATGTCTTAAATTCGCTTATATTATTGCAGTATGTCATGTGTGCAGAAAGAGAAGTGTCTGTCTTTCTTTAACAAATTTTCATTCTATTTATTAACTATCAGATACTATATCTATACTTTGCCACTGCAGAATGAAATAATGTTTAGCTCAAATGGTAGTGTATTTATTAAATCCAAAAGGCAGAAACTGGGCAAAAATAAATCGAACGAATGAGAATTGTTAAACGAGGCCGTGTCCCTAAAATGTATGATATTATTCGCTCAGACTCGCCTGTACATGAATTTATTCATTGCAATAGAACGTAAGAAGGCCTGTATCCGCCGACGTGTATTATGAAATATCCTTTAACTGTCATTTCCAAAAACACAACATTTATTTGATATACACTACATTACTATTACACTTTTACTTTTAGAGTCTGGTAAAGCTTCTAATTTGCAAATGACGCAAAATAAAAAACTAGACTGGTCTAGTTGAGGTTTCAGAAATTTGGCCAGTGAAGCGTTAAATCGCACCAAAAGTTCATTGAACGCATGGGTATTTGTTTACATTAACTGTAGAACCAAGGCAACATGACAGAGCTTAGTTTGGATTTTTTGTATCTTAGTTTTTCAGGGACGACTTTATTTTTACAAACATTAATTACTTACTTACTTAACTTAACTTAGATTCTTAATGAAATGAAATTAAAAAATAATCAAATCCAATTAATTACAAAAAATAATTAAGATTGAATCAACTGCATCATGCTGCGGGACCCCGCAGCGGGGTGTACCATTATAGCGAAAGTATTGTCGAAAAATGTTTTGCTTCCGATTCGACACTGCCTATTCTTATTCTTTTTTGACTACATTATATATTTTTCAGATTGCTATAAAATTAAATTATCGTAAAGTGGTTATTTTGCTTATTACAAACACGTTCAGATTTCTACAAAAGAAAGAAATACTCACTTTTTTATTTTGCTTTTTTAAAACCAAAGTGTTTTTCTGTGTATAATTATATTATTCAATCTTTAAATATGTAGGACAAAATACTCTTGACAAATAACTACATTAAAATATGAAGCAAAACGTAAACCAATTTTGTATAATATAAAGGGAAAGCCAGGGGTCAAAAGAAATAAAAGTACTGCGATCATTAAATAAACTGTAATTTGTGAAATAAAATAACGATAACAATACTTGAGCAATTTTATCAGTTTTCTTCCAACAGTAAGTGTTTACTACTCTGACTTTATTTATTAACCCTTAAGCAATGGTATTAACTTCGATCAAATATATACTGATCGAAAGGTATTAAGGTGTAAAATTATATTTGGTTAGCTGAATAGTAATTATCTATTGATTTAATAGAGTTATTGAGTTTGGCCAGAGGTAAAAGACGCATACGACTGTAGCTGCTTGGGAGTAGTGAAGGCATTATCGTAAAATTCCTGTAATCGATGTTTGTTTTGCCTATATCAAATTCCACAGGAACTTTAGTTAGATTTCGTAGGATTGTTTTTCACCTGAAAGTTGATTATAGAATGGTCTGTTAGGCACTCGCAGCTTCTAGAATAACACCTGTGCTGGTATTCGAATATTTTTATATAAATACATATCCTCTTTGTCTCTTGCTAAGATACCTATTCACGATGTTATTATGATACTTTTTGCACGACAAAGAGACCGGAAAGCACCTGTTGGCTTTGCAGTGAAAATAAAATAGAGTTTCAATAGGAGGATTTATACCCAACAAATCATATATGCATATTGCATATACAGGTTGAGCCTCAGATACGACATGCTTGCTTGGGTCACTATGTCGAGTTATTCCGCAGCAATGGGTGTCAACATCTGTTCTGACCTTAGCACCAGCTTTTGGTTCTCCGGAAAACTCAAACACTCAGGGAAACGCAAAATAAAATGTATTTTACCTAAGTATCTGTGAGACAGAGGTACCAGCTTTGTTGAACCAGACTATTTTCACTTTAACACGTTTTAATAAAGCTTGATCAATTTGTCATTACTTTTTTAGATTTTTTGTTTCGTTTGTTTTCCATTACTTAGAGCTAAAGTCCATTACTAAAGCTTAAATGATATTATTATTATCGATTGGTCTTGTTGTAATATTACTTTGACAGTTGGTCTTTGATGATTTCGATATCGAAGTACACATAATTAGTGGGATATTTATAATGGTTACATTGAACTGTAATGAATACCAGTGTCTATAATAATTCTAAATTGCGGAGAACATAATAGATATTATGTCGTGACTTATTCTTATAATATAATAATTTAAACATTATAAAGTGAAATTATCAGAATGTACGATGTGACTGGGAGTGGGAAAACGTGATGCCACTTCTGCTTATTGTTTTTAAAAAGCATTACAATCCAATTTCGGAATACTTTTGTAATATTTTTCCGTATATTATTAAATATTATGAAAAGAGCGATGTATAGAATCTTCTTCTGCCCTCACTTACTAATACTATTTTAGTACGAATGTTGTTACATATTTTATTAAATTGAATCCTATTAAATTTCTTTAAGACATGGCAGAAACCAATTTAAGCTAGGTTTATTATTTTATGACAATATTAGGTTTTGTATTAGCATGTTCATCTTAATTATTATTAAAAATATTATTCCTTTTGGATATAGGCCTAGATTAAAAAAATCCAAAGTTTCCTTTCGCTGAATGCGTACAACTAGCGTCCTGCTAACGTTATGAATAAAATGAATTTACTATTATTCTATTTAATTCTGTAGATTGATACAATATTAAAGATGATTCCATATTGGTGAAATGAAATATGGACCTTGCGGCATTGTCATTTTCGAATTCATTCATAATTCTAGTTTATTATATAAAAGAAATGTAGATTGTTTCAAAAGGTTATTTTTTTGTCAAGGACTATGTTGCTAATATTGCAGAATAAAAAATAAGAAAGTATTTTTAAAATATTTGCGAAGCGTATGGGCGTGGTTGTAAAATATTTTTATCTTGCAAAATCAGTATTAGTATTCTGTAAATAGGATTTGATTGAAATTGATTAGTAACCATTCCATTTTGGGCCTGTAAATGTAATAATGACCAGATTGTATTGCACAAGTTTGTTAACTGAACTACCTTTTCTTTTTAATATTAGGGCTCGAGCATGCCTATTTAACACATGGACTTAATAGGTGTAATTTTTTTTATAAGACTAAAAGGCTACATTGCTACAGGATCTAATTGCGGTCAAGTCGAATTACAGTATCTAACGGCGAGAAATCACTTCATATTATTATGCTTAATTTTTTTATTACTATAGGGTTGGATTTCACAAGTATTATTTTACGGGGTGGGTGTTGAGGATTGCCTTTCCGAACGCTGATATGTATGTAGAGTAGTGCGGTATTTAACATCAAAACGCACCACACGCGCGACCATTTACCTGGCGGGCAGCCGGCTGGACGGATTAGCGGACCCATGTTTTGGGGAGCATTTCTTAGGTCACAATTAAATCTTTAATCATCCCCTTACCTATTAATTAAAATGTAATACTCTTATTTAAATTATGTGTATTAGTTTCCCAGTATGCGATTCCGAATGTATTTTTAGTTTGTGGCGATAATAGACCGATTTCAAAATTTAATTGTCGAGTGTAGTCAGCAGTGAAGGTTTTCTTTTTAACGAATGGTTTGTAAATTATAGGATTTCCTTCGGCTGCGCATGCGTGGACAGTTTGCAGTGCAACTCCGGATGTGAGGACAGACTGCTGGTGGAAGATGTCGTGATTTTGATTTCACACGGTGTTGTGCTTTGTGACTGTCAGCGTACGATTAGTGTGTGCTCGTGAACTGTGCTCGTTGGGACTATTGTGAATACAGTAATCATGTTCGTCTTGAAGGTAAGGTTCCTTTCCTAGTTTCCTTTTTGCATGTGATATGAATTTGGCGTGCCACATACTATATGAATATGACAAGATTAGTATGTTTGTATACTGGTTGTACAAATAATAGTTCTAATAAATCTAATGATATTATTAGATTGAAAAATTATACGAGTAGCAGTGAAATGATACATTATAATTATAGTTAATAAATTATAGCATGATTACCAGTTATCGGATTTTCCATTTACAAACATTGAGATCGGATAGTTATCTTATATCCCAACGTCGGATTCAAGTTTCCCGCGTTGTGATCAGTTCCTATGACGGTTGGTGAACAGGTTGTCGAAAGCTTCTAATGTCACAATCATTTTTAACCGACTTCAAAAAAAGGAGGAGGTTCTCAATTCGACTGTATGTTGCTTTTTTTTTTTGAGAAAAAATAATAATCAAATGAATACTCCAATATCTTTGGCAGCTTTTAGCCGATTTTAGCGATTTCATAATCATCGTAAAGAACATATTCCTTGTGGGGACCAAATCTTCTTCATTTTGATTCCTATCAACACTAAAAAGATAAAAATAACCAAAATTTTTAATAAAAAAATAAAAACCGACTTCAAAACAAAAACAGATATTTAAATTAATATAAGGCATAGGTCCTACATGTTTGGTACTTGGCGGCCCGCCTTCGATATGTTATGCATATATTTTGATTTGTTGGCTAGTCAAGTCATTAAGCAAATTAATCAACAAGCGCAAGTTCCATGAAACAAATATAATTTTGTTGCTTTGCAGTGGTACTTATTATTTAGTTATTTTTTGGGTTTTAGCAGTTTTTTGTTTTGAAGTCGGTTTTTATTTTTTTATTAAAAATTTTTCATACTCATATTTTAAAGATTAAACGCCTTTGTTAGGTCTGTATGTACTGGGTACTTGTTTTTTCATGAAATAGGATTTGTAAATTAAGTGGTATTTGGATGCGATTTTAACTTGTACTCAGAGAGATTTCTCGAGTAGATTTTAAGGTCAATGCTATTGCTTACATAACTATGCTTACATAACTAGAGGAAATTAAATCCGCCGGATGTACATATAAAGAAAAGTTTAAACATTTTGTTATATAGAGTGACTTATTTTAAGTCGTTTTGGTTGTATCTTCCTGTTTTTTAATTTCACCGAATTCTCAATAATTAATATTTTAAACTTTATTCCACCTTCATCAAAATACTCGATGTTTTCATTGTACCTTGAGTTCAATTTATTTTATTTTTCTAGCTGTATTTTTTGTAAGTACAGTTTATTTATAAATGAATACTCTTTCAATTAGGTTCTTCAATGTTAAGAGATTTCTCTAATATTCAAGTCTAGTGGTAGGAGAATGCTATTACACAATCTTTACGTTTGGTTTATTGAATGCAGTCAGTTATGTTTATTTGCGCTGTTGTCAATCAAAGCCTTGAATGGATTATGAAACTTTTGGACGATAATTTGTTTTCCAACGTCTTCCATGACGTTTGTTATTGGTTCAAAATATATTTAGGGATGTATATAAATGAGATGGTCAGATGCCCAATAGAAGAATCTTTAACCATACTTATTCTTTTTCGGTGGACGGTAACATTTCCATGCTCTAAGCGATAGGGATGTTTATAAAATTCACCCGAGAGTCGCATCTGAAACCACATTAAGATCAATGAATTCTTAGATCCTAAATATGCGGGACTTTTTGGTCTCACAAACATTCAGACCAGTAGCATTTATACTTCTTGTGTATCACACAGGCATATGCGAGTATAGTTGGGTACGGGGATAGAACCCGTGGTTTTCGTTACTCAACTGGCTTTAACCAATTGCGTCACAGGGTGGCCTTATCCTACATTATTTTGGGCCAGTATTGCTTAACTTTTTTAAATCATATTTTATGATATTATTTACACGTGTGTAAATCATGATTATTCACTAAAAAATCTTCCATCCAATAATTTATAAATTGCAAGCTGCAAACAGCAACGTACTCATATTCTTTCTTCCCTCTAGCGTTACTTGGGCCGGGGCCAGGCTTCGCTTTCCTACTCAATGTTTGCAATGTTCTGTTTTAGGTATGTTCAATTGTAAGAGACTAGCTTTTTATAAATACTGTAGATTAACAATACTTTTGCAATATCAGTATTTCTTACGCCGGTGTGCATACAGAAAGGGATTGGATGATGCATTAATCAAAATCACGTAACGAAAATATATCTGTGAATAAAATTAATTATCTAGGGAATAATGTATGGCTAATTTAATATTTCTGTATTAGCGCATATAATTCCTACTGCAAGACACAAGCCTCCTCTACAAGTACGAGAGTACGATTGAGAGTCGTTAGGCCTATATAGTCTACCATCCTGGCCTAATGCGGGTTGGCCGACTTTACATACCATAGAAATCCACACAAATAGCTATGGTATGCAGATGTGTGGAACAGGCGCCCACGCACTACTAAATTTTATTCAAAAATATTGTAACAAATTGTGTCTACACAACTGGCATGGACTTTGTATAATCATTTTAAAAGAAATTAGTGTCACAATTTTAGATGTTTTTTATTATAGCAAATGGAATAAAGATAAGCTGAGAATTTTGAGGTGCTAAGTTAGATTTTAAGAATGTTAGTTACTCTTTGAATTTTTGCTTTTTCCCGCGCTGTGAGTAGAGTAAGAATTCTCATTATTATAAAATTAAATTAAACAAAAACGACTTAAAATTAGAATTTAAAATAAGCTACAACTTAAGAAAACTAAATACCGATCACGTGACCTTTTGTAATAGGAATTTAAATGCCATATTATGGCACTCCAATCGTCGATGTGATCTATTTTGAAATAGGAAATGTCATGTTTGAATGCCAATGCTATGGTAAATGTAAGACCTATATTTTTATATTTAAATTGTTATTCTGTGGTTTTACTGAAGCAGATATTGGTGGAGACGTGCACCTAATAATCCACCAATCACATTAGCCATTTATCCATAGATTTATCTCATCATAGATGCGTTGAAACTATGTAATAGGCCAATTATTAAACATTACTGCAACATTCCATTGGTAACGGAGTTTAAAATAGACAAGAATAGAATTATGCATAAATCGTCCCCGACACCACACTCCAGTTTAAAGTATGCGTGTCAAAGCCATAAAAAGTTACGCAACTAATCGTATACTTCGATTTTTCTGTTATATAATATTTGTTCTAAAATATAGTAAGCTGGCGATTGCGATAATAGAGATTAGGTTAAGGTTGAATTTAAGATTCACAATTTTATGATAGAATATTTTAAAAGCTTTGATAATTATTAAAAAATTGTAAGCTATAATAGTATAATAGATTTTATATATTCCAATTAAAAGTGTTTAACACAAACAATCATTGTTGTCTTCTATCACAGGAAATCCACTGCTAAGTATAAGCCTTTCCCAGGATAATTTATGAGGCTTTTCCGGCAACTAATTGATATATTCTCAACGCCCTACCTAGACGGATTTGCAAGTCCAGGACGTAGTTTATCATTATCGTTATCAGCCTCTTACAGTTCTTTGTTGGAAATAGGTCCAATAAGATCTTACATGTTTACCGTGGTTCTCGGATATTTTTACCACAAACATTCCCAATAGTACTGTTTTCGTTTTCCATAATGAAAAACATTGTCCTTATTCTTCTTGAATAAGATTTTGGAGATATTTGAAATCTGCTATTTGGTACGAGCACGATACTGGGCCAGCGTGGTAGAGAAGAATTAGGTCTACGAATTAATATTGCAGATTCAGAGGAATTAATTGGTGCAGACATGAGACAGCCTTCCAGTCCCTAATATAATTTCAGGGTTTATTTAAAGCGATGGGAAAAACAATAATATATCCGTAGCCGTATCCATATCAGTCCATATACGGCCCACTGCAGGGCACGGGCGTCCGACACAATCGAGAGTAAGATTGAGTGATTAAATAATAAAATGTTATTTTTTATGGCGTACAATGAATGTGAAATAATATAAAATAAAAATTTGATAATTTTCTCATATTCTAATTCCGTGATATATTTGCTAATACAATACTTACTACCTATTTAAAAAAGTGTTAGAAAAAATTGCGGAACTGTCGCATTATGTAGGACGTAGTATTTTCTAATGAGAGAAGTACGTGTTTTTTTATTTAATAGATATTTTGTTATGCATCACGGGCTTATTCGAAAGGTTTGTTTAGGCGGCCATAACACTCGCGCACAATGTAATTTCTTTCAGTTGGTGTATAAATTTTGAAACATTGAGTAACTGACAATTGAATCGAATTAATTAGGTCCTTCTTTCGAATATCTTCTAGGGACTAATTTTTATATTGCCTTTTCTTTTGATTTTTAATTTAGTATTTCATAAGTTTAACAATTTCTAGGATCGTCAATAGTATATTTTTCTGTGTTAATACTGTTGGTTTGATATGATTCGGAAGCGAGCATGGTACTTATACAATAAAGATTCATGGCAAAATCTTACGAGATTTGTCTTGATTTTAAGTTAACGCCATTGGTCGCAGTTGAAGTTTAGAGATTATGCGCAGATGTCAGATAGAAGTTATTTTTAGATAATTGAGAACTTAACAAGTGTAAAAACAAAATTCCAATTCCTATTAATTTAACTCTATGATTGATTTCGTTGCGGGTTAAAGACAAGTTAGACATTCCCGGAGATTCACGAAGCTTCAATGCTCGGTGTCATTAAAATGCGTGCTATTGTTGATCCTGGCTCACAGGAGTTGCAGTGGCGGGTATGAGGATGTATAGTCTCCAAATTGAAATCTTACCGTCAATTTGTCTTAAACAGTATCTACATTGATGAAAATATTACAAAACTCAAGTGTGTGGTGGCCTGTTGGTAAACGGACTAGACGCGACTGCCAACATTTTCACGGTGGTCGCGGGTTCGAATCCCAGGGCACACCTCTGACTTTTCGGAGTCATGTGTGTATTGATAGTCAATCACCACGCACTAAAACGGTGAAGGAAAATATTGTGAGGAAACCTGCATACCATAGCGATTTATAAAAAACATATCTATGGTATGTAAGTCCGCCAACCCGCACTAGGACAGTGTGGTGGACTATATGGCCTAACCACTCTCAATCGTACTGTCGTTTGTAGAGGAAGCCCGTGCCATGCAGTGGGACGTATATGGGCTGATACAGATTACAAAACACAAAATAAGATTTGAAACTCGACTACAAATCCTTTTCAAAATCAGACTTAGTAATATCATTAGATTTCTAATGGAATTGAGACAACTCTCCTGCTAGGACGTTAGTGTAACTCACGCCTTTCATTCAAATAACTTCCACATAACGATAGTCGTAAACAAACGATAACGATACTCATTCCTTCTAATGGCGGAATGTACAATATATAAACGCTTTACTTCAGTTATTTAATTCGCGATATTATGTACTTTTACACTAGCGGCTCGGCCTGTATTCGCCCGAATGAAGACCTTTTTTTTATATTCTATCACCTATGTTCATTATAATGAAGGATTCAAAAATATATTTTTTCAAATCGTTCCACTAGTTTCGGAGCCTTGTTAATGCAAACAAAAAATCAAATCTTATCTCTTTATAATATTAGTATAGATTTCAATAGCAACTCTAGTATGTATCCAATTAAATAAAATGTTTAAAGCTCTGTGGCCCATCACAAATCTGCTGAAATGCTGTTCATTAATCTGAAATCAAGTGGTAAATTATATCCCAAACTCAATTTGATTTTCCGTTTCAAACTTATTCGGTCTAGTGATAACTGAGCAAAATAAACTAAGGTCTAGGTGTGTTACATGCAGTGTAGTGCCAAGCCGTGGTTGATATTAATCAACAAAGTTGAGTACTGTAACTTATTTTATGGCAAGCGCTACGATTATCATCATGCGATTAATCTGTTTATTTTGTGTCGTTTATTTATTTATTATGCAACATCAATGACATTATGCTTATAATTATTCAAATCATGTGTCGTCATTGCTAAACTTCCCAGACATGTTATTCATTAATAATTAAGCAAATATAAAACAGCGATTGTCTCTAAATTATGAAAAAATCTACAGTAATTACGTTCAGGTTGCATTTTGAGTAACAATACCCTTATGTTCCTTTAGCCGTGTTTTCCTCGTAATGTTACCGCATCACAAATAAATGAAAGGGGCATCCATATTTCAAAACTTATTACTCCACTCGCTCGGCGTTGAGAAATTTTATAAACAATAAGATTGCATTTCGCAACTATTATGTTTTTCAAAATTGCATTCACACATCAATCCTTGTTATACCTCATTCATCAAATTTGCATATTACGTGAACTATTACAGTAGACTTGGCAATTATTTTATAAAACGAAGTAGTTTTAAGTCATTAAAAACAACTTTCTGAAATACTGATTATTGAATTATGATATAATGTATGTCGATTTCGCTGTCAAGTAATGCGCTAGCTTTTAGAAATATATGATGTTTGTTTGACCCAGAAAATCGTAATACGTTCACAGTGGAACCGCAGTAAATGAAGGGTCCGCGAAAGTGATGGAATCTCTTAACCACATAAATTAATAGTAAAAGCTAGCAATCCCGTATCAAAGTACATACACCGCGTAGGCAACTGGTTTCGTCATAGGTTCTAGTCTATTTTTTGCCATTCACCCGTTTGCCGTAGCGCTTGTGCAGGCGCGACAGAGATACGCCCACATGCCATCTGTGGCCATGTGTCGGCCGCGCTGGCCATCAACTTTATTAACTTTGTGCTTTTACTTTCAGATCACTATCGTTTTCCTCTTGGCTCTGTCTGCTGGAGCCGAGAAGAAAATAGAGTTACAAGACATAGAGGAAGACAATTTGAAGAGTGAAAAAGAGAAGGATGAACCTGAACCTCGGTCTCAAACCGGTCAGAGCTCGGGACTGATACCACTCGAATATTTGAAAAATGGTTTTCTGCGTTTCTTTGAGCCTCCAGCCACGCCGCAGACGCGTTATGTTCAGCAGTATCATGTGACTGAACAACCAGAGCATTTACAACCGGCCCCGTCTCCAAAGCCACAATATAGTCGCCCTGCACCCCAGCAAGCTATGGTTGGGTACTTGTCCAACGTGCCGATGCAAATATATCTAGTTCCTCAGTATTACAATGAGAAACAAGAGCAAACAGCCAACACACAGAATGCAGTACATTACACTTCTGCTACAGCTCCTCAAGCTGCTGCTTACCAGACAGCACCTGAATCAGTACATTATAGTTCAGCTACTGGCCTTCAAGCAACGTACCAGAATGCACCTGAAGCAGTACAAACTCAAACAAACTACATAGAAGTTCCAGCATACGTTGCGCCTACTGGAAAAACTTATCTTCCACAATATACATCTCCGGTCGCCCTCGTGAGTTACACTCCACAGCCGACTGTAACACCTCAACCTACTATAGCCCCTGTCTTAGCCTACCAAGTACCAGTAGTGCAATACCAGACAGCAGCAGTGGTAGCTCCAACAAGCTCGTCAAAAGATTACTATCAAAGTGGACAATATTCGAATGCGAATTCCGTACCTGAAGTAAATGAGCATGTCGATGAGAGTTCGAGCCACACGGAGGCATCTTATCACAAACAGCCTGTTCAGGAGTACACGCGTTTCTATCCATCAAGAACTCCTTTAAGAAATGAATACAGGAATAATGTAGTATCTGAATTGCCTCACCCAAATCCACTGGTATTCAAGAGCCCGTCACATTTGGCTCATACACCAAAATCATTGCCGATGTATCGACCAATAAACAAGCCGGTTTACTCTCCTAGTGCAATAGTTCCAGCCTTCACGCCGAGACCAGCTGATCCCTTCAGTGTATACAAAAGACGACCAACATCACTATTAGACTCCTACATACCATCTCATGTTCAAATCGAGTATATGAAGAGAGGTTATGCAAAAGATCCTCTAGAAGCTTATGAGGCTTTGTCGAGTGGTCGTCATTTGTCGCACTCACCTTTTGGTCCTAGACATTACGAAAGAGGTTTTCTTCCCAATCAAATGTATGAAACCCCTGGCGGGGGTATAACGTATGGTCATTACAAAAGAGCACCTAAAATTGACAAGGTACAGCGAAAGTAAAATTTTGGGCGACAAGTATCATTTTAATTATAAGTATGAATAAAACCATTAAGACTGTGCTATTTATGTATATCGAAGATAAGCGATGCACAAGTAGGATTTCATATTATATACAATATGCGGTACAATTAGTATTAAGATTAAAAACTAACGTTGTACAATATTGTTGATGTAAATGTAATAAAATTGTTATTCGTTGAATTTTGGTTACTTACTAATTTTTTGCATGTAAATATTGTGATAGGCGAAAAATGTATATAAAAATTAAAATATGTAAAGCAACGTTGGTATCTAACTAGTTATTAAATATATTTTTGAATAGTACTTATTTACTTTAACCAAACTAAATCAATCTTCCAAGAACAAAACTATTCATCTCCAAGTAAGTATGATATGCACGGGTAGAATATACTTAAATATACTTGTTTTTTCTTAATTTATCTGTATCACAGCAAACAGTCGTCATCTTAAATCATCGCGTTTATGAATCATTTATCATACTACATCACTATATCTTCATTTGCGCAATGCTTTAGGACATACGCACATTGAATTAAGATTCAGTCACTAACACTATACGAACAGATCGTCAAAAAATTTTTTTTACTCATAAATTCGAGCCGTAGTTTTCGTCAGTTATAAGCTATAATAATTCCTGCTATATTATTTCTTCGCATTATTCTATTCGGAAAGTGTTCGAATGGAGGCCACGTAGCGGAAAGCGTAGCGGAAAGCGCAGCGTAGGACGTCCACCCACAAGATGGTCCGACGATCTGGTAAAGGTCGCGGGACGTCGCTGGATGCAGGCTGCCTCCAACAGGTCTCTGTGGAAATCATTGGGGGAGGTCTATGTTCAGCAGTGGACTTCCTTTGGCTGATGGAGGGATGGATTATTCTATTGTCCGTTGCTTATAACTGGCCGTCAATAATAACTACGAGTATATTACATTAGTGACTGCCGCGGTGGCGTATTTAGATCTAGGGTGTCAGGTTCGAATCTGGCCTGTTGGTAAACGGACTAGACGCGACTGCCAACATGTTCACGGTGGTCGCAGGTTCGAATCCCAGGGCACACCTCTGACTTTTCGGAGTCGTTTGGTATTGATAGTCAATCACCACGCACTAAAACGGTGAAGGAAAACATCGTGAGGAAACCTGCATACCATAGCGATTTATAAAAATTTCTATGGTATGTAAGTCCTCCAACCCGCACTAGGCCAGCGTGGTGGACTATATATATATACTATATACGATTGAGATACTATATACTCTCAATCATACTGTCGATTGTAGAGGAGGCCCGTGCCCTGCAGTGGGACATATATGGGCTGATACAGAGAGGTTCGAATCCCGTGTCGGGCAGAATGAGATTGAATTTTTCTATTCATTATCTGCTCGAAGTCAGGAATTTGTGCCCAATACATCGACAGGCTCGCCTTCACATCGTCGGATGGAAAATACAAGGCAAAACGTGGGTGTCCTGGTTGCACCTTTGCCTAGCCTTTCTGTAAAAAAGGCGTGAGCGTAAGTGTGTCTGTATTATTGGTCGTAAATCTCATGAAGGATGAAGGCGACCGGCATTGCACTTCCGTCATCTATATTAGTATGACGAAACGTGTCCTATGAATTATGCATGTGAGAAATTACTTTACCACATGCAAGACTTCTTCCGACTTTCTGCGATCTCGGAGACGTTCATTAGTGTAATGCAATTTGTTAGTGCTTGTAGTTTATGGCTTATTTTATGTTAGGATTTATGACTTTATTACATATCTACACTCGGTCAATATTTATTACTTTTACCTACATAGATATTACCATGTCTGTGTGACAGTCAGATACATAGGTTTGCAAAGGTATCACCATCAGCATATAGCTGAATGAGGGACCATTGTTGTCTGGCCATATACATATTACCAACGTAATCAATACGTTCTTATCTTATTGTTTTTTTTTACTTTATTGGTTTTATTGTTATGTATTGGCCAGAGAGATTATTTTTTCTTTTACAATTGCCATCTGAAGGTTGCTGAGCTTACGAGTAATATATTGAGATAGAGGTGAGCTTAATATAATGTGGGCCCAAAGCTAAACAACATGTTTTTACAAAATAAAAGATTAACACAAAAAGATTGCCTTGGCTATGTAGACTTGGTTTACAGATCATACTTAACGCTACCAGATGAATGAGGATAATCTTAAGCATCTGTTTGTTGATAAGTTATATACAGGGTATATCAAGACTGCTACCGAAAACGAAGCCGGGTGGTAGTTTAAGCGACTTCAGACACAATGCAACAGAAAAAGTTGCAAAAAAAAGCGACAAAATTTTTTTTGTTATTTTTTTCCTATGGCCATATTTGGGTGGTAAATACATTTTTTCCTAAAATAATAGTATATACCCTTTTATTTATAAATACTCTAAGGTATAAAAGAGTTTAAATTATTATTTAAGCAAAAACTATGGATTTACCACCCAAAAATAAAGATATTTAAAAAATCATAAAAAAAAATTGTCGCGTTTCTAGGCGAAATTTTTAATTGCATTGTGTTTGTAGCCACTAAGACTACCACCCGGCTTCGTTTTCGGTAGCAGTCTTGAGATACCCGGTATATAAGAATGTCAATTAACATTATAAAGGAATTTGTTTTTAAAGAACTTTTTATTTAGAAATATATTAATTATTATGCTAATGAATAAATTATAGTCTGATATATTTCAATTTTTTTTTTTTTTATATTATAGTGGGCAGCCGAGCATGCGGTTCACCTGATGGTAAGTGAACACCGCCGCCCATGGACATCTGCAACACCATAGGGCATGGAGATGCGTTGCCGGCCTTTGAGGTGGGAATACGCTCGTTTTTTGAAGGTCGCCAGGTCGTATCTGTCCGGGAATGATGCCGCTGGCAACAGGTTCCACAGATTTGTAGTACGTGGGACAAAGTGCCGGGAAAAACGTACTGTAGTAGATTTCCAACCTCCAAGGTGATGTGGGTGGTATTTGGAGGTTTGTCGTGTTGTACGGTGGCGGAACTCTGCAGCAGGGATAAGTCCGAACAATTCTTGAGAACACTCCCCGTGGTACATGCGATAGAGAATGCAGAGCGAAGCTACATCTCTACGCAAAGCCAAAGGATCAAGCCGGTCGGAGAGAACCTGATCGTCAATGATTCGAGCAGCCCGACGTTGAATGCGGTCGAAAGGAAGAAGCTGGTACTGGGGTGCCCCTGCCCAAAGATGGGAGCAGTATTCCACGTGGGGCCGAACTTGCGCCTTATAAAGTTGCATACGTTGACCCGACGTGAAATATCGCCTCGATCTGTTGAGCACACCAAGCTTCTTTGAGTTTCGTTAGTTTTTATTATAAGTCATCATCTTCAGCTTCAGGAAGTTTACTGAACATATATTATTTTATATTATTATTTGCAAGCCCATTATAAAAAGCTAATTATTAATAATTACATGAAAAGCAGCGTGGGACATCCTCTGGTCAAATAGCGGGACTAATTGCATGAGAGCCGGCAGCGACTGGATGCATAAAGCAGTAGACTGGGATCTTTGGCGTACTTTGGGAGATGCCTATGTCCAGCTGTGGACTGCTGATTTTGGACGGGTTAGGGATAATGATACGAAAACTCTATAATATTAAAATATGAAGAAATTAACAGGACATAAGTCAATAAAAAAAAACAAAGTATTTAATAAATTACAAAGCTGTGCAGTTTAGGAATATAAAATGCAATCTATTTACGTATTTTCTTTAGTTACGGACAGAATAATCATGATGGAAAATGTAGTTTATTGATCCTGTTTAATACAAAACTAGTTCTAAGACTGATGATCATTGTAAAGTATAAGTTGCAACAGCAATATAGCTTCGGGATATTTTTCAAATGGTTCACCCACAATTATTTGAGTGACATTTTTATAAAGATTGCGCCTACAACTGTTTAAAATGACTCCATGTTTCTAGAATGCAGATCGGACTCCGAGACAGAAACACGGATTTTTTTAAAACAATTTGATGAAATCATATTGAAATGTTACAGAAAGGATAGAAATTGTATTGTAGCGACAATCTATGATATGATAATACTGACAATAAAAAAAATATTTGATGCAAATAGTAAATAGCAATATGGTAAACACTTTTATTGCAAAGGATAGTTATTTGTTGATTGCGTTCATTTCTAAACGTAGAATTATAATATACTAGCGGTCCGACCTAGCTTCGCTTGGGTGCAGCTCCTTTTTGAGTCACATTATTCGCTTACTAAATGATTTACGTTTAAACTATACGTGATTGCTATCCATTATACTGCGTTTTTTCATACCGTCACATCCCACCGTCAATTTTGGAGTCCATGACTCATTTAGTACGGTCCCCTTATATCCCATTCCATTAGTCCCAAAATGTATCCCATTCCATCTTTTTTAGTTTGAAAAAGTAGCAAATATACGTATTTGAATACCGCATTCTATTTACTAATCCCCGCTAACACAAATTTCTAGGATAAAACTAGGATACTGGTGGTAGGTCTCTCATATGTGAGAGGCTATCTGGGTAGGTACCACCGCAATGTCTATTTCTTCCGTGAAACAACACTGCTTAAATGCACTGTTGTGTTTCGGATTGAAGGACATTGTAGCCAGAGCAACTACTGGACATATTGAGACTTAACATCTTATGTCTCAGGATGGCGAGCGCAGTGGAATGTTGCTACTGTTTATGAGCGGTCGTATCGCTTAACATCAGGCGAACGGCTTGCTCGTCTCGCCATTCACTGCAATAAAAAAAAAAAAAAAAAAAAATTAGCCTATGTGTTAAATAAATTAGCTACCTCGATATCGATTTTCATTAAAATTGGTCCATTCGTTTCAGCGTAATGAAGTAACGAACACACAAACTTTCGCATTTATAATATTATGTGCCAACCCGCACTAGGCCAGCGTGGTGGACTATATGGCCTAACCACTCTCAATCGTACTCTCGATTGTAGAGTAGGCCCGTGCCCTGCAGTGGGACGTATATGGGCTGATACACATATTATGTAGTAGGATTATACGTATTTATGTAAAACAATTTTAAAATAGCAACAAGATACTATTTTTATAGTAAAATATTTTTTTGTATTCTCGCTCACCACTAGAGATCATATTACGAAATTTAAAAATCTCGGTCAACAGATGCTTGTCATTGGCAACTCTATAGAAATATGTTGAAATATCAAAATAATACAGAGAAAAAAAAATCGGCTTTTCGAATATTTTGTTTGCGATTGTACTAACTCCACACGTCGCGTCGTGACCATATTGCTAATTCAAGAGTATGGTAACAGGTCCACTAGTACAATTATGTTGGAAAGTGTTTCCGATGTTCGTGGCACGAGGGAGCGGTCAGCTGATTACAGCCCATTGAGGCATCCATTACGATCGCTTATTGTCTGTATGTATCAATTATTTAGCCCGCCTCACTTTTACTACCATTGTTTACTTGCACGAATGTTAGAAGGTAAACTGATACATGTGATAATCCTACTAATATTATAAACGCGAAAGTTTGTAAGTATGGATGGATTGATGTTTGTTTGTTACTCTTTCACGTAAAAACTACTAAATGAATTTTAATGAAATTTGGTATAGTGAGAGCTGAAAACCTGCATTAAAACATAAGCTGTATATTATCCCGAAAAATCTTGTGTTCCCGTAAGATGATTCAGGAATTCAAATATAAAATTTAGTACTCTTTCCAATTGGAATGGGTGGCACGGGATAGGAGAGGACAGGATTGCATGCTTTTCGTCATGGGGCTGAATGAGATGGGATATAAACCGGATATAAGGGGACGGGGAATATAGTCGACGGCGCGCGAGAAATATAGTCAGTACGCGAAATAATATGTTGTTGATGTGGACTGGACTCAAAAGCAATTTGCACCCGGGCGAAGCCGAGCCCGACCGCTAGTGGGATATAAAGCGATTGAAATAAATTTTGTAATGGCAAACCAAAATACTTGTACCGAAATATTCACCTAATAACTCGAAAGGGTGGCAAACTTATTGCTGTAATGCAAGCGCGGATCCACCGTAGCGGGCACGATGGGCATGCCCACAACTCTAACGGAAGTATGACGTTATGCTTCCATATATATTGAGATACATAGATTGATAATATTATATCAAATGCCAAAATATCATAAATATAATAAAATGGCAGAGTTAAATCTTTATTGCGTATAACGATCACGAGCAAGATCATATGCAGACTCATAATTCGTTGGTTTTGCGGGTTGCCATGCCCACAACCTTTTTTGAAGGCTAGATCCGCGCTTGCTGTAATGTATACATACTTCAAACAAAATGGAACAGAAACTTCTGAGTTTACGGCCTGTGTATAGTGTATACACGTCTCTAATTTAAAATGAAATTAATTCTGAAATGTAATTTTGACTCAACCCAAATACTTTCTTGCAATATTGTTTGTGTTACGCAAAAAAACCTACAACATTAGAAATCGTCTAAAATAGAAATGAAAACAAACATCTTACTAAATGTTTATAAATTATCTATTATACATAGTATTGAGGTCTCGTGACATACATCTGCAACATACTATTGCGATTGCGAATTATCTGTGATTTCGTAACTATATTTGCTAATATCGAATAGTATTTAACCTGGATTGATAGTTGATGATGTACATACTGCAATTCGGGTGGTAGCGACCTTGTTGTTTTGGGACCCCTGGCACTGTGTAGGTTTATGAGCTGCAGACACCGCTTTCCATCAGTCGAGTCACATGCTCGTCTGCCTGTGGAGGTAATAATAAAAAAAAATTTGTTCAGTGTCTCTTACTCTTTGGTTAATATGGTATTAAGCATGGTATTATTTCCTCTTTTCGGATATTTTTTTTTTTTAATTTGTAGTATAATTATAAATTATTATAGATGTTTATGTAATTATTTAAAATTGTATGTATGTATATATTATATGACGTATGTGTATTTATTATGTCATTTATATGTATATTTTTTTTTATGATTATCTATTTTATAATTTATATCTATTGGAGCTTAACTTATCTTTGTTTTACACTGCCCTTTCTTTTTCCTTCCTTTTATATCCATCCAAAGGTTGTCTGGTAGAGATCGCTTATTAGCGATAAGACCGCCTTTTGTACTTTTTATAGATGTTATTTCTTTATATTGTTATGTTCTTTTGTATGTGTACAATAAAGATTAAATAAATAAATAAATAAATAAATAATATTACTGGCTGGGGATCGGTAGAGAGCGCTAGTAGCGTTTTTGCTTGCCACGCACTCTGTTCCAGAATTTCAAGCGATCCATAGTATTGGCTGTATTGTTCCATTTGGTACCGAACTATAAAGGTGTGTCCACACATTGAGCGGCAAGAGCGCGGCAGCAACACGAGGCGTTTGCAGGACACATTTCTGCCGCGCTCAAGTTAGAGCGAAGCCGACTAATGTTTGCGCGGCAGTATTGCGCGGCACACCCAAGACACGCCGCGCACTTCAGTTGGCATCAGAACTAAAATGAAACCTGTTGCATGTGACGTAGCCCTGCTTATTATTAAAAAAATGTGGAGAAAGACTAGGATTATTAAAGATTAAGACGTATTATATTTTAATGAGGACATGCTGGACGAAACTACTTTTTCAGCGGAGGTTACAAAATATTGAATCAATAAATTACCAAATTCATTACCGAACACCACAGTTTTGAAGATTAACTTTTGAAGAGTTTGAACATTTACATAGCCTGGTTGAGCCGCATATTAAAAAAGAAGATACGTATGGCGTAAAGCAATCACAACAAAAGAGAGATTGGGTATAACTTTGCGGTATTTGGCAACAGGAGACTCGTATTCTAGCCTGCAATACGTGTTTTGTTTTTATTATGGTATTATTTTTTTCGAAGATCCCATAACTCCTAATAAATCCATATTTTTCAATTAAACGAATAGATGTTTCGTTGTCCATGTTTGTGCGCAGGAATACGTCCAAACATTAATACTGACGAATGTTCACTAAGAATGTTCGTGCGCGGCAGGCAGCCAGACGCCTTTACATGCGGCTGTCGTCCAATCATAGCGCGGCGGGCCGCGCGCGGCAGCCGCGCTCGATTGCCGCTCAATGTCTGGACACACCTTTATAAGTAGCTTGTACACTTAGTACTGTGAGATCGACTAAAATTATTCAACGGTCATCATATTTTTTGAAACAGAAATCTCGCACACTTTCGTGATCAAAGAATGATGGAATGACTGCAATTAACACATACATACTTATATTGCTGCCATTTTCCCAGAAGGGGTAGGCAGCGGTGCTACCAGGACACTCACATTTCGCCTTGTATGTTCCGTCCCATGATGTGAAAGGGGTCTGTAATTAATATAATGAATTTTATGGGCATTACTATTACATTGTTAAAATACAAGAAATTATTATCTATTATCGAAATTGAGAAAAAACGCCCTGCTAGCTTGCCTCATG
Organism: Hyles vespertilio; assembly: GCA_009982885.2. Lineage (NCBI taxonomy): Eukaryota > Metazoa > Arthropoda > Insecta > Lepidoptera > Sphingidae > Hyles > Hyles vespertilio. The sequence goes on along the minus strand of CM042821.1, from coordinate 13,766,560 downwards.
GCAAAAGTTTACGCCTGCTAACAATCAAGAGCAATAAGTACCGCTCATCATGTGTTTGCATTTCTTGGCACTGTATAAGGCTAGTTGGTCTGAAATATAAGATGTATTTTAATACCTAATAAACACTCGCTGTAGTGTATTTTAAAGAGGAACACAAAAATACTTCTAAACAGCTGTGTTAACTTTAATATTAGGATAGGATAGCATCACGGAATAGAAGGGCCAAGCGATATAGCACATCAATTGATGAAAACTATTTACAGCTGGTCGAACTGTACAACTTTTTTATTGCAATAATGACGAGACGAGCATGCCGTTTGCCTGATGGTAAGTAATACGGCCGCTCATGCACAATAGCAAAACCAAACAATGCAACGCCATGAATTTTGGCATTTCACTACGCTTGCGATCAAGAGGCATAAAATATTAAGTCTCAATATGTCGAGTAGTTACTCTGACTATAATATCCTTCAAATCACAACACAACGGTGAATTTAAACTGCTGTTTGGTGGGAGAAATATACATTGTAAATTACAACTGTTAATTAGTCCGTCTACACCTAGAGGTATCTCCTGCGATTAACATGGCTTAAGGCTTTTCTCTATAGTTGAGTAGAGGCTGCTTTTAGCCAGGTAGTGTCGGACTTCTCGCAGCACGACGGAGTGACGATTTCAAAAGGTTGACGAAAATCATATGACTGCGGCCAAGATAGTCGGCTTACTTAGTTTACTAAGGGCGGCCTACGTCTACGAAAGGACGGCGATAGACTTCATACGTAATCATGGATTTTGGTCACCAAGCAATTTTAATTCGAGATAGTTGACTTCACAGACCTTAAAATTTTTGTACAGATCTCTTATGCTAGGATTTAGGAATCTAGAATCTTGATAATAAAATACCATAAAGAATTAGTCACCACATGATATTTAATCCTGATATTGCTATAAGAAAGTGAGTTATGTTTCACAAAGTAATTAATGTAAAGTTTATTCAAATTCATTGCTAAATATAATGCTTTAAATGTGTTGCATAAAGAATCCTGTATTTTTGAGTTTAAATAGAAAATGTATGTTTAAATTAAAAGTAAAAGACACAAAAATAAGAACTGTACTGAACTAAATTAACAGTAGATGTTTAGTACAAAAACACACATTATCCAGTATCTTTTATTCAACTTTCAACTTATCCTTATCTTTGCTAATTTTCGTAGTTTAATTATTTATAAGTCCAGTTTTTTTGCATATTCACTTCGCATCAAAGTTTAGTCTATAATTTAAAGGGAGAAAACTTTCAATAAAATTTAGAAAGATAATTGCCTGATTGTATAACGGGTTTGCCCACAGATTTATGCTTGATAAAATCCATAACACAATATTTATCTAAATGTGGGAGCTCCATACTAGGGATGTTGCGGATGCCGATTTTTTCACATCCGCGGATGCAGATGCGGATGTTTAGGATCCTATATAAATTTAGTATATGAATGAATATTGAAATTAAACTATTATTTACGGATTTTATCGCTTACTAATATTTATCGATTTATCAATGTTAATTTTTTATATTTTTTAACTTCCCGACATTTCGATTACTTTAAAGGATTCACGGGGCGGAATTTAACTATCCGTAATTTACAATTATTAAATTAAAAAGTTAATTTAAAACGTTAATCTGTTTTTGCGTTTCGATCTACGCAGAAGAAGCTCACTGTGTCTTGATGTCGGGCAGTTGGTCTTTTGGATTCCGATTTAATTAAGTGTAGAATTCGATCCCATGCTTGTGCAAGGTTCTAGCCATCTTTTATATTGATAATTACCTTCGTTTTGAGTAGCCCCAAGCGCTCGCATAAGAACATCATTTCATTTATAAAGTATAATGCCGTCTTTTCTGATACAAGGCGGTTAGGAAGAGGTTCGTAAATTAAACCCATGTTCGCTAGGATCACTACTTAGTGAAGTGGATAAAAATCTTTGTGCTATCGGCAAAAATATCTTAAATTCCTCTCGATGAACACCACTTAAGAGGATTTACATCCACATAGACTCTTTTTTAAATGCGGTAAGAAAGAAATTCTTTTTTGAGTACAGCTTCAGTGCTACCACTTTCTGGTATTTCTCGACTCTCATCATCACTAGAAGAATCTTGTCTAATCTTGTATTACATCCGCATCCGCATAAATATCCGCATCGATTATTGCGGATGCGGTTGCGGATGCAGATGTCCAAATCTATGCGGAAGCTCCGCATTTGCGGATGCGGATGCGAATATTCGCAACATCCCTGCTCCATACTATGTAAAGTCCCCTGAAAATAGCCACAATCATTTCTCCGTCTACGCCACCATCTGGCGTATTATTAAGGAACTAACTTTGGACGTGCCATGAGACCTTAAACTAATAACTATTTGAAAATCAATTATAGTCCCTGCCATCTCTGAATAAAAGCTAGCAACAAATGAATAACTGCCGTGTATCAGCAACACGAAGAAATATGGCACCTTTCACTAATGTGTGAGAATTTAGTACGCATGAAACGTACACAGATGGCAGCACATTGGCACAAGTTCTTAGAGAAAATTTAAAGGTACGTGCATCTACTGTGCAGACTACAGTTCAAAATAAACATTTTAAATAAAATATGATTATTATTAATCGTCCTCTGTTTTGGCACAACGACGTCGTGACCGCCAGAATTTCGTCATCTTATAAAAGCTGTAAGTTTGCCTGCGTATGCCTCTGACATAACCATCACACAGTGAGCTATTGTGAACTTCTGATCGTAGTTTCTTTGGAAGTTATCAGTTGTAATGTGTTTGGCAAGATGAAAGATCCATCAAAAGTGTGAATACGAAGGAAACATTTGTTGACAGTTTCCTTAATTAACATAATATATGAAATTCAGATTTTATGCTACATACCGGGTATCTCAAGACTGCTACCGAAAACGAAGCCGGGTAGTAGTTTTAGTGGCTACAAACACAATGCAATTAAAAATTTCGCCTAGAAACGCGACAATTATTTTTTATGATTTTTTAAATATCGTCATTTTTGGGTGGTAAATCCATAGCTTTTGCTAAAATAATAATTTAAACTCTTTTATACCTTAGAGTATTTATAAATAAAAGGATATATACTATTATTTTAGGAAAAAATGTATTTACCACCCAAATATGGCCATAGGAAAAAAATAACAAAAAAAATTTTGTCGCTATTTTTTGCAACTTTTTCTGTTGCATTGTGTCTGAAGTCGCTTAAACTACCACCCAGCTTCGTTTTCGGTAGCAGTCTTGATATACCCTGTATAATGCCGGTACAATTATATTTTATTAAAGTATGAAGATATTGTAATATTTTATAAAACGGCGATATTCTGGCGTCCACGGACTCTTGGCCTATAATCAAAGCAAGTTAGTGGAATCTTCTTATGTCATTTGGTCTTTACTTAAGATGTGGTAAAATTAGTTGACGTAATTTTCGAAAGAGCTATAGAGACCTTATCGTTTCATCTAATGGAAATTTAAGATAACCGTGATTATGTTGTAATAGTTTAAATTGTCGAAAATAACAGCATTCGTGGAGAAAACGGAATTGGACATATAGATTATTATAATCATAGTAATCTGATTATAGTAAAGGTGATCTCAAATGCGTAGAACATGAAAATGAAGCTATCAAGTTACTATAAATTATTATTGGTGATTTGTTCTTTTGGTCTTAGTTTCAAAGCTTTGAAATATAGAGTATATGTTTGGAAGTTCTCTAGAGACTCGAGTACAACTGAAATCTTTACAGTGCACAAACAGAGGCGCGTGTAGTTAATTTGGTTTAAAATACACCATGAATATGAATCTTGGATAACATATAATTTAGTGGTGGATAAAGATGAGGGGTTCAGTATATCCCAGCGATCAGTGATATCGAATGTTAGTACATTTTTGTGACTTTTTGGTCTCACTTAATGCAGTTCTAACAATTACAGTATGTTATATTTTGTGGCTGAACCATTGTAGTTATGGAATATATTTATTATATATATATATATATATATATATACGCAATTCAATTATAATGTTAAGTAAATTATGCAAACATAACACAAGAGTACATAGTTGAATGCAGGTTGTTTTGGGCAGTTCATCGTTATAGAAATCATTGGGGAAGCCTATGTTCAAGAGTCGCATTTCTGTAACTTAATAAATACGCAGGTATTTATTAGGAATTTCAAGAAATTGAGTGCTTGGAAATATAGTTCTACTAATTACTTTAATTGTACACAAATTGATGAATGAACGTCGTGTGACGCGTCTGTAGATGATAGATAATTGTTTTTTTAACAAGTTGGTTGCAGCTCATGACCAAGACAAATAAAGCATGTTTTAAGATTAGTTACGTAAATACGTCAGAGGCTAACAAATGTGTTGTAAGTATAAAGTGAGATCTTCGAGTAAAAACTGACGACACTCATAAATAATGCATAGCAAATGTGTCTTCGGTTATTACACCCGAATTCATGCATGCTAAACATTATTAGATGCCACATCTCGGAGGAAAAAGTGAAAATGTACAATAGAATACAACGCAAGTGGGGCGTGCAGAAGTCTCACTGTTCACAACACCTCGAATTTTATAAATGGAGATATTTAATTTTCATCAGTACGCTGTTACCAGTTTTCGTCAAAATGTAAAAATTTTTCAACTAATATTTGAAAAACTATATCAAATGTATAAAAATATAGGTTTACAAAAATATTTGTAGGGATAAATAATGTAATGAGTTGTAGTCCATTTTGAATTTTAGTTATGTTTGATATAAATACGGACTATCATTACTCAGATCCATCTTAATTTCCACCATACATCAATATTTGTAGAACATAAATCCATATATGACATGTATATATACATGCCTGTATTTACATATAACACAACAATTTTTAATTTGTAAGAAAAACTAATAAAATGTTCTCTCTCAGTTAGTTCTTCAAAAGTACTAAGCATGCTGAACAAAAGTTGTTGTGGCAAGAGCATTAGTCGGTGCGTCTGACCACGCCGCGCCGCGCCGCCGCGGAGCATGCCACGTGCCTATTGCGTCTCACAGTTACTTATTACGTAATTTTTACTATTAAATTCTTCATTGTAACAATGCGTTAGTTTTATTTTTATAATGATGCGAAACACAGCGAAGTGGCGTAAAATTTTTACCATTGAATTTAATGTTTGTAAGAGTATCTAGGTGGCAAATAATGATTTTATATAACAAATTCGATATTTCTGGTATTTGTCAATTTTAATATTTTATTATTTTTTCAATAATTTGCACAATGCATATACCTATGGATTAAAGTATATGTGGGCAAAAAGTTGTCTAAGATTTTTCTGTGACCTACGAATATTTGTTATAGAATCGTATGTTGTAAGGAATGAGATTTTCTTTATAATTTCTAATAACAACGACACGTACCTTATATTTGATTGCGGGATTGTGAGTGCTATTGCTATCATTTGCACTTGATAAAATGTATGCCAAAAAATTAAAAATTAAAACGACTTTATCATGTTCTTAATTATGAGAATTATCAATTAAATATTTTCAATAAATTTTAGTAATAATTAAATAACTTTTATTTAAAAAAATAATAATCTTAAAATCTATTAACAGAGGTTCCCAAACTAGGCACAGACTGTGTCTTGGTATACCAACTTATAATACAGAACTATAACATAAAATAGTAGAAAATTAATAATATAAATCATCAAGTAAATTTGTATGTATAAAATAAATAAAATATGTACGATATAATGATGTAATGTACGAGTACAAAAAAATTATGTATTCTATTCAGTATTTTCTTCGTAATTCAGACTTTGGAGCCATACACCAATTTTACTTTTTAATTTGTTTATCCGATTTTTTTTACATCTATTACATTTGAAACCTTCTAATAAATGTTCAAGAAGGCATAAAACGCAAATCTTGTGGCAAAACAAGAGTATCTCTTGGTAAATCTGAGTATAAACTCTACTCTTCTCTATTATAAATATTAGAGTTGATTACTGATTTGTGAGTGGAGAGAAATGCCTTTCTGACGTAAAGTTGACGTACACTTAGTACCTATTAGAATTTGAAGGGATTTAGCAGCATGACCTTAAGTACACCAAGCTGGATTCTTTCAATATTTAGCATATGTGTCTTAGTGGCATTACTCCATACTCCAATGCAATAAATCAATAAATAACACCCAAAAGTTACTTATATAGTCCTAATCCCATATTAAGATCGAGTCTTGTGTCGGGTATCAGAAACTACGAGAGACTTTTCGGTCTCACAATTCCCCAGACCTGCTATAAATATTTGTGGGCCGTACAAACATTTTTCTCAGTGTGGCGATCAAACCCGCAGTCTCTTGTTTCACGGGCAGCCTCTAACCGACTGCGCCATTGAGGCTGCAATATGTGATTAATGATTGACACAGAGCGAAGTAAACAAGCTTACGAGTGTCCACACTCGGAGATGTACGCAAGATCTTCATTATTCTGTAATTTTTGCTCACTCTGTTTGCTATAGCAGTTATATGGTTTTCAAAGCTACGCGTATCATCTGAGTCCCAAATATTTTAATTAGCAGTTAAAATTTGCAGGAGAGCTGCAGTCACATGTATGGAATTAAAGAGTCGCATATGAGTCGCGAGCCGCAGGTTGCTGACCCCTGGGAAAGACAATGTGTCAAAGGCTTTAGCGATATTCAGGAATAGCCTAGCAATTAAGACCGTTATCTTTATTACTTCAATACGCCAGAACCCAGTGGCGTGCCATAGAGGCCTATGTCCAGCAGTGGATGCGATCGGGCCGATGTGATCATGTTTTATTATGCTACAGTATCAGCCATCTAACATTGATTACTGCGGACAACGCCCCGTAATTTATAATCACAATCTCTTACTTGAAAGTCAATTTAATATCGATTACCTTTTTCCAATAACTACATATTGAAATTATCAAAATGTTATTAAGAGAATGTTGACGGGTGTCAAATAAAACACCTACTTAGGCAGAAAGGTGTTAGTTAGCCTTAATTTGTTATACATGCTTTTTGCATCGTATCTTTGCATATTGAGGTTAGTAATATGAAATCTTTTATTTATACCGGTGGCGTTTCTCTTTTTATGTGCATACATAAGGTCATCATATGCATATATGAGGTGAAAAAAGTGAAATATAAAACAGCCTGTTTCCGATTATTATGAATACATAATCAGTGAAACGACCAACCTCAACATTAATTACATTAATATTGTATTGATTATAACAATCATGTTGCGTGATATTTAATGCTAAGCGTCTATTAGGGACGTGGTGTGTTTTTTTTTAAGAATGACTCCGTCTATCGGTTCTTATTGATTTGATAATTTTATGAGTTTACATATAACATTAAAGTAGACGATACTTTACGATCCCGTTGGTAGGAATTTGGAATGTATAGATATCATACCGAAAACGACATAGCGTTTTCGGATCCACCGAAGTAAAGTAGAGTTCGAATGGGCCAGAATAATTGTGTTGAAGAGTTTATAAGCCACCGATACGTTTTTATTGTAATAAAATTAGTCTAATAAGTGAATAATTTAATAAGTCCATTACAGCCACTTTGCAATGCTAGTCAACTATACTAGCTGCTCCGGTATAGTGGGTGCTTAGCCTTACACAGTATCTTAGAAGGTGCATATGATAAGTCCGTATATGGAGCTAGCCTTTCACTTGGCAATGACAGTGCCTACATAAGGATCTAATACTATTTTTAGACATATTGTGCAACTGTTGGACTGGTTTGCTTTATTGATCGTATACTAAATAATGCGTCACAACTTTTGCTATAATATTGGCAAGACAACATTTTTTCCGGTTAAGAACATATTTTTTAACGTAAATTCTTTGCATAGCTTTGGCAAACAAATTATTGGCTCTCCTGATGTTTATACTGCGATCCGTGAAGATGAGAGAAGCACTTGCATGGATCTACCATGTTTGGCAAAACATGGTCCTTTCCGTTTTAAAAGACCGGCAGGTCTTTTAAAACGGAAAGGACAAGAGGAGGATACAGAACAGAAGGAACCTTCTCCTGTTCTTTGTCTCTTTTTCCTCCTTTAACTCAAAGCCATATTAAGCTTCTAGCTTTCTTACCGAACGAAACATGGTTGCAAACATACATGATGGTTTTCGATGATATAGTGGTACCAACCTGGCGGAGTCAGGTCTTTCCTATTATACTCCAATGTAACTAGCGTATGGCTTCACCACTTTAGTATAAATTTATGTAAATAATATCACACCCTCCCCCTTTTAGAATGAAGAAAATATTTCACGCCCAAATGAACGACGCCCTGAAGAATTCAATATCCGTCAAAATTTAGTATCTTCGTAAAGTATTTTTGCAACTACGAAGAAATTATTTGGAATGAAAGAAGACGCAACACATAATGAGGATCGGTGTCACACTGTCATTTTGTTTGTCACATAACTGCGGTAATTGACAAATTGACATTTGCTTTCGCGATGTAGCAGTTACACACGTATTTGTAACGAATTCTAAATTGCACATTGTGGATTTTGCTTTGAAATAGGTAAACATTTACGGATGTTTCGAAAAATATGTAACTGGAGAATTTATACCTTGGAATTTAAATACATTTACTATTTTAGAATATAAAGAAGTATTGAAGCTTTCGTGATTTAGTCAGAAACTAATATAATAATGCTTATATTAGGTTTGCGCTCGTTGAAATCTTTTCTAGGGTGGTTTGTATTTTAAACCACAGAATATAGTATCACAGATATTTTACATATAATGGATAATTTGTTAATTTGGATTAACCATATAAATATTATTTTAGTTAGACTAGATTGTAACCGTTACAAGATGCTACTGCGGTATTGAAGCGATATAATTTATGTTTATGTATACGCATTGTAATGTTTTGTCGGTCTAGATGTTAGCGTGTGGGGAGAAAGAAACTGCGGAAGTATTTTAGCCGAATCACTCCTAGACTATACTTGTGTGGTAAGTTTCGATTCGCGTACTACTAACGTTTTGATTCGTACAATTTTGAACACATTTCCTTGAATTCACGAATACTTACAGATAACCTTTGCTAGAAATGCAATGAGTGAAGTTAAAGATGAAAATGTATGTCTTTATGTCACTAAATAATCTTGATATTTCCTATACTTAAAATACATACATTTAAACTCAAGCCTTTTTCCCAGAAGATGTAGGAAAAGGTTCTACGACACCCACATTGTGCCGTGTGTGTTCCGTTCCACGATGTGGTAGGGCGCGAGCCTATCGCCATATCGGGCACACATTTCTGGTTCGGTGCTGATAATTAATATAAAAATCCAATATAATTTTGCCTTACCTAGGATTCGAACACGAGATCTCAGCTTTGTGACCGTACCATTGTACAAGTTATGGGACACGCTGTATATGTATAAGAATGATAGATATTTAATAGGATGAAAAGGATCTATAAGAATAATAGGATAAAAAGAATAAATTAAAAATAGATATAATTAAAGAAAATAACAGTTTAAAACTAATCACCTCTTAGCGGCAGCTTAAAGTATTCCATAGCGAATATGGACTGAATTTAGGATTAAAAATCTGATTTTAGAAAGCATTCATGCGAATTTTGTTTGTAGTACCAATATCATTATATATTTTTTAACAGAAAAGGACCTAAGTTTTCATCATATTAAATTAAAGAAAATAACAGTTTAAAACTAATCATCTCTTAGCGGCAGCTAAAAGTATTCCATAGCGAGGATGGACTGAATTTAGGATTGAAAATCTGTGTTTTACAAAGTATTCATGCGAATTTTGTTTGTAGTACCAATATCATCATATATTTTTTTATATTAAAATCGAATCAGCTCGGACTCATTTTACTGTTGAATAACATTAGCACGCAATAGGCAATACAATAGACTTTAATTTACCACGAAATTGGCAAAATTATATACACGTAAGGTAAGATTATATTATAACAATTTGTAGAAAGAAATACGTATTAGGTCATTAGTAACTTTGTTGTATGAAAGAATTTACGAACATGATTGTCTAATTGCTAATTGGAAGTGAATTGGTATTCATAATTAAGACAATATAATTATAGTGCCTTATAATTGGGATATTTGGTTACGTCCATTGGTTCGTGCGTTGTGTTTATTGTTCTATTATCGGGTGAGGTAATCTATAATAATAATAATTAGCTGTCTGTTTCGAAATATGTGGATTGATGAGGTTATTGATAGGAAACGTAACTAAGGTAACTTACGTTCGGTTCATTATGTATTAGGATGGAAATTCTAGTAAAATTGAATTTTCTGTATCAGCCCATATACGTCCTATACTCCATATACTACAATCGAGAATACGATTGAGAGTGGTTAGGCCATATAGTCCACCACGCTGGCCTAGTGCGGGTTGGCAGACTTACATACCACAGAAATTCTTATAAATCGCTATGGTATGCAGGTTTCCTCACGATGTTTTCATTTACCGTTTTAGTGCGTGGATATTGACTATCAATACACACATGACTCCGAAAAGTCAGAGGTGTGCCCTGGGATTCGAACCCGCGACCACCGTGAACATGTGGGCAGCCACGTCTAGTCCGTTTACCAACAGGCCACCACGCATTTCAAAATTGAATTTTAGGATTTACTTATACTCGTATATTGGCCACAGGCATGTTGATTTATGTTACAAATTCCAGTATTTTTTTTACACGTTAAATATGTAGTATGATAAGATTTTATGACTTAATATCATATTTTGAGAACCTGATTGTTCGTCATAAATTAAATAAAAATATTTCCATTTCTTTTATTCATTACCGATTATGATGTCACTGAAAACAACGATCAGACTGCACTGACGTGCACGCGTGGTAAGTACAAACTATCACCGGTAAATTATTTTCTCTCTACAATTTGTTACAATAACTATAATATTTTACGATTTCACAATTAAATTCGGGCTTATTAAGGAAAATAGTTATATCGTAAGAACTCAGTCAAAATAGTTCATTTTGAAAGAAAACGAGATTTGGTCAAACGCCGGTAACGTATATTATAGTCACGTGACAGTTTGGAACGTTAAAGAGGGAATTTTGCAAACTATTTTTGTTTTTAAAAGAAATTTGACGTATATTTTTATAAAATTATCATTTTCGTGTTTATATACGGTCTATTTACAATAAAAAAATAAAAGCGATTTCAAAAATTAGTCAACATTAGTACTATAGGATGAATTTTATTTGGATATTATTTTTGATGTATTTTGTCATTAAGAGTAAAGAAATTGGTGTTACCAAAGTTAGGAAACTTGGTTTATCTTTTATGCAAACATTTATAGGGTCAAGTTAGTTGAATGTTAAAATTTTTAATTAATGCAGTAACACCATTTTTAATTTATGCCGTATTTTACCTTCTTACTTAAAACATGTTATATAATAAGTTTATTTTATGGTTTGTTTGATGCGAGTACATAACTACTGGCAATTATTTTCTAGATTTATTCGTCAAGAATGTTATGATTCGCAACTATTATTTAAATTGCATAATAATTGTTACTCTTCGCTATAAATATTATAGTTTCGAAGTAGAGCAAGACCATAGTAAATATGTACATGGAAAGGAAACTTACCACAATTAAAATTCGATTATTAGTTTTTAAATAATCCTCACAAAACAATTTCACTGGAGAGTTGTCAATATCAAATTGATTAAATCATAAATGTCATAGTTATTACAAAAATACGGTATCATAAAAATTAATTACAGAATTTAAACGTGATTTTTTGGAAAAATAACGTTACTGTATTTTATGGGTTAGTAGGACGCCCCTATGTCAAAAAACAATCCCCTATGTCGAAATTCGAATTAATAAAAGTGGTTATAGTATTGCGTAAATTACCCATAAAATTGAGCAAGATTTAAAGATCAATGTTATGTTATTTCTTTATGTCTGTTTTCTAATAATTTATACGAAAATCCGACATGTCACTGTTAAAATCTTTCGGCAAGGAATTCAGCGGTGGACAACCATTGGCTGAAATTGAAACGTAGTTTGAAAGGAGCAAACAATCTACAACATCAAAAGGTTTATACGATTAAGGTCGTTAACAAAATATATTCTGTATCAGTTTCATTGCTGGGTACGGACCTCCTCTACAATCGACAGTACGATTGAGAGTGGTTAGGCCATATAGTCCACCACGATGGCCCAGTGCGGGTTGGCGGACTTACATACAATAGATTTTTTTATAAATCGCTATGGTATGCAGGTTTCCTCACGATGTTTTCCTTCGCCGTTTTAGTGCGTGGTAATTGAACATAATCAATACACACATGACTCTGAAAAGTTAGAGGTGTGCCCTAGGGTTCGAAACCGCGACCACCGTGAACATGTTGGCAGTCGCGTCTAGTCTGTTCACCAACAGGCCACCACGCACTTACAAAATATATGTTTCAGGTTAATACATTAATCTTGTTATGCTGTCCCTTGTTCAGTTCGTGTTTCGTAATTTCTTGGGGACGGAAGACGTAGCCAATCAACTGGGTCATCCATATTGATTAATTAAGGTGGCTCGCCAAGTACCTACCAAATATGTAGAAATTTAAATTAATATAAGGTACAGGTCCCACATGCTTGGTTCATGGCGGCCCGCTTTCAATATAGCAATAGAATTTCAATAAAGAATAATATAGCCATAGAGATTTTTTGGCTAGTCAAGTCAATCGGCAAATTAATAAACATGTACAAGTACAGTGAAGTAAATAGTATTTTTTGCTTTGTAGTGTTTTATTTTTTGTTTTGAATTCGATTTATTTACGGTTCTCTCAATGACCGCATGAAGTTGCATAACTTTTTATAAATATAGCACGGACGGTTTTTTGTAATAATTAATGTTACACAACAGAATTAAATGTTACAGATTACTTAATTTGGAAAGCTGCTGATGCAAGTAATACTGGTGTTGAAGTGTCAATTTTATTAAAATTCAACATATATTTCATTTTAAACAGCAATCGATGGATCAATCGCAATCTTTAATAAGCATATCCATCTTGTTTGAATATGAATGCATTTGATTTATTATTAGGAAAGCTACGATCTTAAATTATTTATAAACATTATAAGATTGTGATTTCGTAAAAAGCAAAATTTTATATATCAAGATAATTACATAGTAGCATGTTATGTTTATTGAATTATTTTCGAAAATATTTGAAATAATCTTAGAGTCAAATTTTTAAAATGAATTATAGATTTTATTTTGAGACATTATTAAATTAACTCCTTGTATGCACAAACTAGTATCTACCAGTAGTGATTTTAATTTTAATTGGCCAAGTTAAATTCACGTAAGTACAGCAACATGCAAGAGAAAGGTACTTCCTCTCACTGTGATATGTTTTATCGAAATAGTTCAACGCACTGAGACTATTGTCTACAATGGCGCCATTAATGCAAGAAATAATGTAAATTATGCCTTCTGCCACTGCAGATATGTTGACCACAGAAAAGTAAACACAGATTATGCAGGGTATATCAAGACTGTTACCGCAAACGAAGTCAGAAAACAAAACCACGATATACTTTGTTATTTTTTCTTATCGTCGTATTTTGGGTAAATACATGGTTTTTCTAATATTATAGTGTGCACTATTTTATTTTTTAAGACGCAATGTTACGCAAGGATTTAATTTATTATTTTACCAAAACTATTGATTTACCCCCCAAACACGATCATATTAAAAAAATCAAAAAAAATGGTTGCCTGTAAAGTCGGTTTTACGGGCGAAGATTTTACGTGACAACGTCTTTTTCTCGGTAGAATATTTATTGATATGAATATAATTAAATTGCACAATAGGAACAAGGAATTGAATGAAAATAAGAATTGCACAAATTTTAACTATAGAAATATATTTTGTTTACTAAAACATTGTACATGTAATGACGAATCTAAGCACTCCATATTTTCACTACAGACACAGCTGACGATACTTTAACCACACGTGTGAACTTGTATTGTGACGCTTTCTTGTTTTTAGAACGCCAAGAACGTTCGAGAAAGACAAAGACAGAGACACAAGCATGCGCCGATTCAATGCGCCTAATTCTCTAGTGCTGCGCGCGCGGCAGACCGATCATAGTTGAGTGGGAGAGAGACGCAAGGCATTCGGCGGGCCTCTCTCTCGTTCGGTGACTCATCGTAACGTTACCGGGCGTTACACTTTTTCATAAGTAACTCCCAGCCGCAACCTAATTTAACACGTTGTCACGTCAATAAATTTTTTGGAGGTAAAATATTTTTTTGGGGGGGTAATTTTTTGCGTAATTTGGGATTTCTCGCGGGGTCAATTTGTAGCCCTCACCAAGACGGTTCCGAGGATACCAAACTCGGTGGGTCTACGACCTATGTTGGCCGAGATAGGATTGGGGGGGGGGGGTGAGGTAAATTTTCGGGGTGGGGGTAGGGGAGGGGGGGGGGGTAGGTTTCGTGGGGAGGCTAATAGGCACTATTTCGGAATAAGGGTGGGGGAAGGCAGGGGGGGGGGGCTATGGGACAATTTTGGAAAAAGTGGGTGAAACTGAAAAATAATTCTCTAGTGCTGCGCGCGCACCGTTACGTTACCGGGCGTTACACTTTTTCATAAGTGACTCCCAGCCGCAACCTAATTTAAGACGTTGTCACGTCAAAAAAAATTGACACGATTCTTTGCGAAATTGCATTGTGTTTGTAGTCACAAAAACTACCACCCAGCTTCATTTTCGGTAGCAATCTTGATATACCCTGTATTATACTCATTAAGAATAAGATTATTTTAATGCATATAAGTACTTATGGACATAACCCTGGTTCGTAATCAGTAATCACATACAACTCTGTATTGAGTTCTTAGATCGGACAATTGATTTTGTGTGAGATTTTTAAACTCGAAGAATTGTGTTCAACAGGGCCTAGTTTGGTACCTTCAGCGTTGATGTTATCAGTAGCCGTTCGTAAATACATGATTAAAATAAGAAACTTTTATATTTATATTATAATTTCAGTGAAAGAAGGTTTTTTTCAACCATATTTTGATATTTTTATTTAACCTTCATTATGTTTGCTTTAACTTTTTTTAAACTTTTCACATAAGAACAATACTGCAAACGAGTTTGGCGCAACGAGTTGACATTCTGAACATATTTTTAATATAACTCGGCCCACAATTCTGCATCGGGATGTGTATGATTTACTCGTTTTTATCATATTACTGAGGCGTTTTAAATGCATGTGACGAAACAAGGAAATAAAAGCTCAGTGGTGATATGCGAGGGGTTAAGCAATAACACGACATTATACTGTATCGGACATATTATGATGACCATTTTATTAGGTAGATAGTTATTATAGGTAATGGAGATGTAATAGCGTTTTGATGTGATGGTCATGCATTGTATAATAGTTGTAGAAATTATGCAAAATATAAATCTACAGATAATTAAATCGCAGGGTTCAAAAACGATTGTACAATTTTGAAAATTATAAAACAACTGATTGAGAAGTGCTGCGGATAATGAAATCATTATCTTAATAAGCTCAAAAACATAAGCACTTGAAACTTTAATGAATGTACTAGAAACAATTAGCTTCAAGCAAGTAGTCTGATTAATGTTTTGAGTCTATCGCGCCCTTATTTAGCTAGGAAATATACAACCAGCGACATTATATAGCTATCATTTTATCGAAAACAAAATTGATAAAATATCGAAACACTCGCAAAAAATTGCCCATGTTTGTTATGGGTACACTAATTACGTCATTTTATTAAAATTATATAAGACCATCAAATTGATTGGTGTTTAAAAGCATATCTCTAGAGCTCCATTCAATGGAGAATGCTTATTTTTTCCCACGATAAAGAGGTGGATAATCTTTCCCATACTAAATAACAATATTAAAAGTGATAAACCTGTACTTAGAGACTTTTAATTAGTTTCATTTTAAAATATAACACAGTCAGTATTATTAAACTTTAATTCTATTGCGGAATAATTCTGTAAAAAGATCTCTATAATTTCATTACTCGATAAAATGTTCCACTTCCAATCAGGTATTTTGCTAATATCGTATTTCCACATAGTACGATGGCATCCATTACATTGGCCAATACTGAACACTAAACGCAGCTCCAAATTTCTCAATCGCTGTACAATCGTCCAGTCATATACATTGTAACCAGAGTAACTATTAAACATATTGAAACTTTATCTTATATCTCAAGATGGCGAGCGTAGTGGATTGCCAAGCATTGCTTTGAAATGCATGGTATAGTTGGATTTTGGAAGTGTCCATGAGCGGTCGTAGTCGTCGTACCATCAGACGAAAGGCATACTCGTCTCACCATTCATTCCATTAAAAACGATCGTATATTAAATTATCGAAAGAGGATTTAATTGTAGTTATGACACGTAATTTAAAAACGTTACGGTAACATATACCTTATTGATTAATTAATTAAAATGTACAGATGTTATCAAGCTTGGAACATCTCTGATTAATTGCTGTAGAGTTCATAAGTCTTTAGTAAACCTTGTTAACTTTTTTAATGCTAATATCCTTTTTGATTAGGTAATCTGCGTTTGCGTTTGACCCAATTGTTGTGTTGTGAATATTGTTTTTGTAATAATTTAACGTATATCGCATACACCACTACATAAATGAAACTTATATTTTGTAACCGGTTTAAGTAAAAGTTAAAAAGGAATTTTATGTGGGTCAGCAAATGTTTTTACAATAGAATGTCTATGTTTGGTTATTTAGAATTGTTTTACATCAATATTGTATGATTTATGAATAATTTGTTGGATTATATTAAATTTGTTTTGTATAGGATCATAAAACAAAAAGTTTTCAACAATTATCACAATATTTGGGAGTTTTCGATTGAGAGCCTACCTATTATGCCTGTTAAAAGATTACTTTAATATTATCTGTTGGAGAAATTTAACCTCCGTTGTGGTTGTTTTTAAATAGCACTGGAGAGTAGAAAAATGTTTGAGTTCCAATTTTGATATAATATTTTTGTTTTCTAGCCTTAGTTACTTTGCTTCACTCATAAACTCGTGTCAGTCAACATCTCTTTTATTTTTCAATCTTTATCTACAAAGCATTTTAATATTTTCTAATGAATATTGTATTTTCAACTTATAACTTTTACCATCACAGTTTTTTGAAAGTACTGATCTATCCTTTATTACAAAACGCTGATTATTATTGTAATGCAATTGAATGATGCAGTCTTCATATAATTTTTATAACGAACAGTCATTTGTTATAATTATTGAAATGATTACGTGGCGTTTGTCTTTCTATTCTTCTAGACTTCAGTTCTAGGAAATACAAAAGTCTAGGAATTAATTATGACTGATTGATAATTAATGTCTTTAAAAGATGTTATACAGAGGATGACAAAATCTCTGATCGATAAAGGTTTGACCAGGCATTATTCAAGCAACGTTCAGCCGCTACGTTCCAGAATTGTCAGAATGTGTTGCTGGTGTCAGATATAACAAACTTTGCTAGATTTTAGGGTACTATTGATACTAAAATGTGTAATAACTTACAATAATGATGTTATGATTTATTATATTTTTTTAAATAGTAATAAATAAATAACACCCAACAGTCGCATACATATGGAGTTCTGACCCCACATTAAGATCGAATCTTTTGTTGTGAGTATCCGGAACTATGAGATACTTTACGGTCTCACAGACACCCAGACCCTAAAGAAATATTTTTATTGTATATTTGTGGGCCGCACAAACATTTATGTCGGTACGGAAAATGAACCCGCAGTCTCTCATTTCACAGGCAGTGTCTAACTGACTGCGCCAAGGAGGCTGTCAAAACTACTACAATTCTGATACCCAAATTCGCGTTACGGATCGGACAGAGCTTTTGTCATTCTGTATTACTTGCCAAAAACAACAAATGTTATAACTAAGAAGAGGTTAAGTTGCGTTGGTT
Source organism: Hyles vespertilio (assembly GCA_009982885.2). Classification (NCBI taxonomy): domain Eukaryota; kingdom Metazoa; phylum Arthropoda; class Insecta; order Lepidoptera; family Sphingidae; genus Hyles; species Hyles vespertilio. The sequence continues at coordinate 13,748,475 of CM042821.1, read as the reverse complement.
TTTAACTGTATCATGGAGAAGCCACAAACATAATAGCATGGTCACCTTTCACAATAAGATCACTACAATTTTTAAGGAAAACGAAATGGATTTTGAGATCATCAGTGTGTGATAATATTTTATTAGTAAATAGTAATATTTCTTCTACTTCACTTACTAAGATCTTCTTTCGCTCCGCTGTGTGTATTTTTCAAATTTTCAAATAATTTAATTTACTATTTGCAAAACGTCAGTTAAGGATTGACGAGATGAGATGAGATACCGTTGGCTTGCCATTTGCATAATAAGTTTTGACCGATTATCTTCAGTCTACACTTAATTTTAAGTACAAAAAATGATGTATATTTAAAAGGAAGTCATAATATCGGAAATATATCGGATGGTGGATGATCATTAAAAACGAAATGATTATATTTATTCATTTTAAATATTTATATCATTGTTTAACAAAAATTCAGATCTTTGGTAAGTTTCTGCAGTATTAGAAAATTTAAAGTGTAAGTTCAAACGGTATTTTTATCATAAATCAGTATTTCTGGCTTGCAAGTCAATCTTGCACGCACTAGGTAGCCTCACTGTCTGGCCTACATCACCGAAACGTGGTCTTCATTCGAGAATTCATAACGGTTTTTTAGTTCCGCGAGTCATTTGGCTGTAATTGATTGTTTGGCTTAATGGCTTGACGCAACAATGAATAGAAGAATACGCTTGGTGTGAAAGGCGTCATTACGGACTCCCTATTATGTGGTTTTGATTGAAGCGTTTCGGGCAGATGTGATCTTGTTAATATTGTGTATTGTTTTGGAAATTTATATGGTTATTTTGCTGTAACTGTTCTCATCTTCAACAGATAATTGGAAAAGCAACTCTAACATTGTAGTTAGAAGGCTTATAATTACTCATCCAAGTTTTCAAGGCAAGTGATATATATTATAGTTTGAGGATTGTTAGCTATTAAGGTTGCCAGGAAAAAATCGGTCAGTGCGATATAGTCACACATTGTACTATTTAATTATTTACTTATTGTATTGTATTATAAATATGTAACTTGACATGTACGATAAAAAGTATAAACAATAAATAAACGATGAGAGCTTATTTTTGGGAAAGAAGAGTCCTTATGGATGTAATTTTCTAAGATAATGAATATGTTTTCAGCCGTAGGTCCGTATGCAGAGAGCCAACTATGGTAACTTTCTTGGTATTTCATTACTCTTTAAAATTGATTTATGATATTTTAGAACAGTATATTTTATATTATCAACAGAAACAAATTGAAAGGGTAGATTACATAAAATATTTTATTATATTTTTTGTTATTTTAAGCATATTATTTCAACTAGTCATTGATCATTGGTCATCATTGATTGTTGGATCAGGTTGTTAAACATCGTATGTAAGTTCGCGTGTCAGCATGGATGAGACGTAATGAATGTATAAGAAAGAACATGTCGATTATAAAATATCTGTTTTCCATATGTATGACCTGCGCATATAATAACGGCAATAATTTTATGCAACATGAGCTATGTAGTTGCAAAGTGCTACGTTGCGTACTGGTTACGCATCTAGATATCATAGTGACCTGTGATTTATGGGCTTCCTCTATGGATCCGTATTAAAAAGTAATTGCAACGAACTAAAACCATTTTGAACTCTAATTATTTCAAAATAAGACTAAAATTTGCGCAAAAAATTAATTACGTTCAAAAATTACAATTACAAATTATTTTAATGAGCTAATTATGATGTGTTGTTTCGTAACGTTCATTGCAGAGAGTTGTCTATTTTGACTGAGATATTTTTTTTTGGAGAGTGACTAAATGGCTCAAAGTTCCCGCCATTGTTTCTGAAACGGCATTACGCGTGATGATTACGTAATGTAAGTAAGTGTAATGTACGTAACACGTTTATGAATTATTTAGATTCTGTATCAGCCCATATACGTCCCACTGCAGGGCACGGGCCTCCTCTACAATCGACTACCGATTGAGAGTGGTTAGGTCATATAGTCCACCACGCTGGCCTAGTGCGGGTTGGTGGACTTACATACCATAGAATTTTTATAAATCGCTATGGTATGCAGGTTTCCTCACGATGTTTTCCTTCACCGTTTTAGTGCGTGGTGATTGACTATCAATACACACATGACTCCGAAAAGTCAGAGGTGTGCCCTGGGATTCGAACCCGCGACCACCGTGAACATGTTGGCAGTCGCGTCTAGTCCGTTTACCAACAGGCCACCACGCACTTCACGCAATTATTTAGATAGTGACAATAAATATAATCTTTTTGTTATCGTGCATAATGGAATTTAGAAAGAAATAAACATTTACTTGTAACAAGTAGTGGTTTACAGCTGTAATAAGTACTAATATAACAGTGCTTGTCTCAAACCGTATCATAGTTAGCATGTGCTGGTAATACATTCAACGCTGGTCTTCCGTAAGTCCGGCAAGTGAAATCACAGGTGCCAAAAACATAATAACTAAAAAAAAACAAATTATAACAATGACAGTATACGTAATCTTATCTGCTCAGATGTGGGTAGGTAGGTTTTACTGGTGGTAGGTCTCATATGTGTGAGGCTGCCTGGGTGGGTACCACCGCAATGTCTATTTCTCCCGCCAAACAGCAGTTTAAATGCACTGTTGTGTTTCGGATTGAAGGAAATTGTAGCCAGAGTAACTAGTGGACATATTGAGACTTAACATCTTATGTCTCAGAATGGCGAGCGCAGTGGAAGGCCAAGCATTGCTTTGTAATTCAAGGTGTTGTTTGGTTTTGCTACTGTTCATGAGCAGTCACATCGCTTACCATCAGGCGAACGGCATGCTCGTCTCGCCATTCACTGAAATAAAAGAAAAGGTAAAATATTAAAGATAACATAATTTTTCCGTCGCTCTATATACTCAATCTCGTCAAAGAATCTCGTCTATAAAATGGGTATATATTAATTCTCATAAATCTGCACCTCAAAGATAAACATAGTCTTCTTAAACGTTGTTCATGGTAACTTGTTGGAACTTGGAATCCTGCTTACAATTAATATAAATGTTATTTTAATATCAACTGCCGAAACTAACGAACATGTTTTGGTGGTTATAAGTGTAGGTATTAGAATAAGCACTCACTTCCAGGAACTAACAATAGTATATTTATAAATTAACACTTAATACATTCACAGACAGAGTAAAATTATAATTATGCGACTCGGAGCGAGATGTGCTCGTGACGAGAGATGGCAGACTGTCTTCCTTCATCCAAATAAACCGACCCTTTTATAGGACTACCCGAATGAGGATCGGTGGGGATAAATCTTCCAGAAAATATATTTAAGCCATAAAATAGGGTCTATCCTTTCAACTAAAAATTAAGGTCGGCCCAAACATCTGGGCTATTGTCCAAACAGAAAGGTTTACCCAAAACATGTGTACTATTGTCTAAAAAACATAAATTTGTTGCAAAGGATTACCGCCACTAAAGAACTTAACTATAATAATACAGTTTTATTGCCCCGGCATGAACGGGCCATTACAATTAGGAAACAATAATTTAGAACAGCATCTTTTTAACTAATATTATACAATAGGGTACACAAAAAATCTTATTTTAGTAAAACGACTCGCAGATGTTTTATGGTTAAACATCTGCAGTCATATCTTAAAATGAAATGCGTGTTTAAGTGATGTTCAAATTACAAATAATAAGCGTGTTATTTTATAAGCTAAATCTAAGTTGGCGTATTGCAACCGCTTTAAAAGCTATATCTAAGTTGGCGTATTGCAACCGCCACAATGTTATTCGCGAAAATGTTACATGTGTATTTTATAAAGACTACAGATTTCTACGACCCATAACATACTTCCAAATGTATGTAGTGATTTTCTTTTTTTGAGATCAAGCAATTTTAAAGAATTGAAAAGCACTTTAAAATAAATTTTCGGACCATGTACAGATTGATGGATGGATGAATTTATATCCAATGAATGTAAATGATTCAATTAACGTCTAAGCAACTAAGATACGATTCTCTGTATAAGTTTCTAAACAAGCGCCAGCTTACGCTAACGGTCTAGACTCTAGGTCTTTCACTTCAAGGCATCGAAGCTAGAATACTTAAGGCGAGTTTTTATTTATTGTGTATTAGAAAGCTTAAAAATAGATACATACATAGAATGGTTTCCTTGTATGGGAACAAATTCAGTAGTTTTTACTCTTTGCCTCTGTATTCGATACAAATTGGAAAGATTTTCTAAATTGAATACGTTATCGATCTGATAAAAAGCCGAGAAGGAAAATAAATTAGACGAGATACTTTTAAATATCAATTTTAAATATTTCGCAATAAGCGAAATAACTTATTCAAGGAACACGCTTGTTTCCTTTTAATATGAAATAAATATATGTTCTGTATTTCGCTTAGGGATTTGATTTTTACTATTGTAAATAAATAAATACACTACCACAGAAATCCTTGTGTAAAATTTATGCACAGAAATGAAACCCGTTCCTGTGGATGACTATTTCGTATTGCTTATTTCCAATAAATGTTTACTCGAGTGGTGAGTTAAACAGCGTCTAAGAAGGGCTATAAACTACACATTTAAAACATGGTCATTAGCCAACTTTACTCCGATGGGGTCTAAGTTCCACTAGCCCGAGATTATGCGGAAACTACATTTTAATAGCATCAAATAAATAGTTACAAGACGTGCTCTGAATACTGAAATCGTTTGAGAGGCTCATCAAACTTCGCAATGGACAGTTAAACTGATCGCATGATTACCACACGAATTATGAAAGTGACCAACGTATAGTACCAAGTAAGTATGTTTTTACCTCATGGAGCTCGCACTGAAATGAGATGGTGCTTTGATTTGGTAATGTTTGTGATAGATGCTTGAAGCTTTGTTGGATATAACTACAAGTAAGAGATGTATTAACTGTACGAAACCTAAATGGATGATAAATTAGCTGAACGGCTGGATCTTGAAAAGGGACGTTAATCCCGACAATTACTAAATTGATTAAATTGAAATTGATTAGATATAGTCTCTGAGTAATGCTATACTATATAAACATGACCCACTACTCACGCCTCTTATCCAGAAGGGGTTCCTACCCCTGGAAGGGGTGCTATAAAAACATCCACGTTTTGCCTTGTGTTCCGTCCCACTACATGATAGGGGGTGAGCCTATTAAACATGAAATGGATGGGATGTGAAATGCATTATTTTTGGTAGATTTGAAAAAAGATTAGTCCCGCTATTTTTAAGCATCTTGGAATCCCTAATTTGCACGAAAAACTTCTACGTTTAATTCTTAGGGAGCAATAGTACAGCTATCGAAGGAGGACGCACTGGCCATTTAAATTAGGTTTGAATCGGAGGCAAACATCATAAAGTTTTCTTTTGAAATTATGTGAATCATAGTTAAATTAATAATAATAATGTCAAAAGCATCTTAAGTTCACCAATTTGGTGGATCCAAGAGCTAATTTCTGAATAAGCTTAATACAAACCGGGACAATTTATGAGTTATGTCGTTCTATAACCTTATTGATTTATTGGATGCGTCTAGTGTAGTTTATAGTAAGTAATTCTATTGACTTATGTTGAAAATATCTATGAATATTCATGCTTGATTTATAAAAATGGTTTTCAAGATCTTGGTCATTTTACGTTACTTGAGCGATGCAGAAATTGATTAATAAATTAAATAATGATTATTTATACAACAAATATTAAGCTCTGTAAAAAATATTTAGAGTATTCATTTTTTTGTATATTTTAAACAAACTGCCATTCAAACTTCGAAAACCTTTTTGTGGATCTTGATACGAATTTTAAATAATAACGAAACAAAAAGAAAAAAATGCTTTCATAAAGAAGTACAAAATGCAAAACGAGTGGTTATTCCGGTTATTGACCTTTTTTAATGATGTAAGCTTAACCACAACATTTTCACAGCATGTTTACAGCATTTTCGATGCTCTTAACGAGTAACTTGTCAACAAAAATCAAAATAACGTAGGTATAAACCACAATAGTCTATTTAAACCGACTGTGGTATATTTATTTACTAATGCTTCATATAAAATATCCATGATATTCACACCATCAATAAATGCTATAGAATCTCCAATGTACACGTAATCCTCTTTAGTAGCTCTGCCTTATACGTTATAGATTACATTTTGCTATTACATCTGTGTATGTCTGTATGCAAAAAGCTATTTAGCAATCAATTAGCAATGTGTACATATAATTTGCCGTCAAGTCAACTGAGCCTCCGTATACAAAATTATGTTAAAACGATGGTTCTCGTCAGAATCGGCCAGTTATATGCAAATAAATCGAAAGCGCCACACGCCGCGGCTATGACTCGTTCACTAAATTAAGCTGAGATTTTTTTGTACTAAAAGTGCTAACTTCGCTAAAAAAATAAAGTAAAAAAGCAAAGAATCGTTTAGTGCTAGAATAGAAATTGTTTGGTTTTAAAATTAGCAATGATGGTTGTGATGAATTATATATGAATTTATTGTGACTCCATTGTGCTCCATAGTTATTTTAATCGATTATGAAACGAGGCGTCAACGATTAATCAGTGTAATCGATATGGGAGTAGTTGTGACGCAGTGATATTAGTGTGATTTAGTGGTCAGATTTTATTGAAAATGAATATACATATTTTTATTATTAATTCTATTTATACTGGTGTGTAAAGTGGTTGATAAGGTCAGATCATACATATTTATGCATTTGTTGCACGTTGCAGTCCATTAATCGCTTTTTTCTAAATTTTGATCTAGATGTCCCTAAAGTGGAGTATAATTGCTTAATTCATGTATCTTTTTAAATCTAAATACAATGCAATTAGTGCTATAATAAAATTTGATTGTACATATGTACAGTCAGCGACAAAAGTCGTTGAACACATTCAAAACGCCAAAAGTCTTGCTCACATGAAGCAACAGAAGTGGTTGAGCAGGGTCGGCCACAAAAATTTGTGAACACCTTAAGGTTACAAAAGTTTCTGAACAAAAGCAACAAAATTCCTGAACACGCAAATTGTACATAAGTCAGTAATTTTTTTGATATCTTTGTATATATCTTAGTATCTTTGCGCACGCCCACCGACTTCGATATGAACCAGTTAGCTGTTAACTATCTGGCGGATTTCCGTGTCAACTCATAACAATATTCAATGTAGCTTCTCAAAATATTCCTAAAGCCACAACGCGAGTTTTATATCAATGGAGACAATTAAAAATAATAATTATTTGTCAGAACGGAAAATACTTTTTCTAAAGTTTCTGAGCGACAAAATACCTGAACACACCAATGGCACATAAGTTTCTGAACATCTATAAAAAGCAAGTTTGCCGCAGATGTGTTCAGCTACTTTTGTCGCTTTGTTATGCGTTCATTGTAAAATGTTATTTCATAATTTAAAATTGTTGCTTTTCTCTGCATTGACTTATTGTTTTCTGTTTTTGTGAAATAATATTTATTTATGAGAAGTTTTAAGTGTGTTTTATATCAGTGGCGTATATAAATAATTTTTATTATTACATTCAGAAAGAAAATAGTAGCCATTTTTGAACTTTTTAGATTCAATTGGGTTCAGAATACATATCTGAGAGACCCTTCGCTACGATATTCTAAATTGATAGTCAAAATAGATTATTTTGGCCGCCATTTTTCACTTTTTAGTTATTGGTCCGATTGGTTTCAAAATTAATATCCACTGCGTTCTTTGCTGCGATATTCAAAATTGTAAAATCAATGGATTAGACAAATAGGTCCACGTAAAAACAAGAGTACATAAAAACTCAAGAAGTTTAATAATTTATCGTATATATTATATCAAATATTGATTATTTACATAAATTCAACACTTGCATTTTAATAAGAAATATAATAGTAAATAAAATTAATTGAAATTTAACCTTTCAATATAAAAAATAACTCTGACTTAGAGTACTTACAAATTCAAGTAAAATTTGTATGCCGACACCACGCACAAATTACATTGAAAAAAGTATTAGATATCATAAAAGAAAAAGATATCTTCCGTATTTCCAAGACAAAAATTAAATTATTCAAACAAAAATCAAAGTTTTGAATGCGGCCCTGGCAGCAAGGCTTGGTTTGTGAATTGACATGTGGGTATTTTACTGTGTTATTGTTCCAATATAAGCACATTGTAACTGTCTTACCCACATCATTAAATTATAGATTGGTACTGTCCGATACTACCATAATTTTATTATATCTCATGAAGTGAAATTTAGAAAAATCGTTTGAGATAAATGTTTTTTTTAATCTTAACAATTTATTGTTTAATATCTCGTGCCAATAACAGAACAAGACATTTAAACTTCTCATAAATAAATATTATTTCACAAAAACAGAAAACAATAAGTCGATGCAGAGGAAAGCAAAAAATATAAACCGTGAAATAAAATTTGAGACCAATTGCCCAATATCTAAAAAGTTCAAAATTGCGGCCACTATTTTCATTCTGACTAATAAAATTATTGTTATTTATTATCAGTGGAGATATCCACTGATATAAAACATGCTAAAAACTTCTCATAAATAAATGTCATTTCACAATAACACTGGTGGTAGGTCTCTCATATGTAAGGACCATCTGGGTAGGTAACACCGCAAATGTCTTTTTCTCCCGTTAAACAGCAGTGTAAATGCACTATTATGTTGTGAATTGAACGGTATTGTAGCCAGAGTAATTACTGGATATTTTAAGACTTAACATCTTAGGTCTCAGGATGGCGAGCGCAGTGGAATGTCAAGCATTGCTTTGTAATTCAAGGTGATGTTTGGTTTTGCTACTGTTTATGAACGATCGTATCACTTACTATCAGGCGAACAGCATGCTCGTCTAGCTACTCATTGCAATAAAAAAAAAAGAATACAATAAGTAAATGCAGAGAAAAGCAAAAATTATACATTATGAAATAACATTTTACAATGAATGCATAACAAAGCGACAAAAGTAGCTGAACACATCTGCGACAAATTTGCTTTTTATAGGTATTCAGAAACTTATGTACCATTGGTGTGTTCAGGTATTTTGTCGCTCAGAAACTTTAGAAAAAGTATTTTCCTTTCTGACAAATAATTATTATTTTTAATTGTCTCCATTGATATAAAACACGCGTTGTGGCTTTAGGAATATTTTGAGAAACTACATTGAATATTGTTATGAGTTGTCATGGAAATTCGCCAGATAGTTAACAACTAACTGGTTCATATCGAAGTCGGTGGGCGTGCGCAATACAAAGATATCAAAAAAATTACTGACTTATGTACAATTTGCGTGTTCAGGAATTTTGTTGCTTTTGTTGTTCAGAAACTTTTGTAACCTTAAGGTGTTCACGAATTTTTGTGGCCGACCCTGCTCAACCACTTCTGTTGCTTCATGTGTGCAAGACTTTTGGCGTTTTGAATGTGTTCAACGACTTATGTCGCTGACTGTACATATGTTTTGTTTGAACTCCTGTTTCGCACTTCTGAAGCTTCGTATAATACAAATGCCCATGCCAATCGTAAAATAATATCCAAATTAAGGGTTTTGAATGACAATATTGCATTCACAAACGCAGTTTATACAACATTAAAAGTCCGATACCATAAAACCTACAAGAATTGCAACAAGCACGGACTGCACCTAAAGGCGTGTACACTTATATATAAATTAACTATAACATGTAAACGCCGCCACCCAAAAATTCACTACTTTCGTGAAAGTGTTTACAGTGTGACGATAAAAAGTTATCGATTGTTAATAATGAGGCGGGCAGTGAAAGCGCGCAGTCAAGTTCGTCGGTCGTCGTTCGCGCACCGCCGTCTTTCGGTCAAGCGAGCCTTCGCGCATCTTGTGAGAACATTTCCGAGGTATAAAAGAAGGTAACATAGTGATTCGCAGAACCATTTGCACACTCCCGCCCAGAGTCTCTGGTACATACAGGTAGCCGCGCACGTGTCGTGATTGTGTTGTGACGTGATGTGATGTGATATGAGCTATGATAACGAGCTTCTGTTTTCTTGTTGACAGAAAGTGCCGGCGAGTGACGTCAGCGAGATGCGGTTGATACCAACGGTAATTATGTTTGAAATATTAAGATTAATTTAAAAAAGAAATAATAACAAACCCGTTTTTTAACAAAGCTTTGATGATCTAGATCACTTATTTATAATATGTTTAAGTGATATTTTTAATAAATAGCCGATTTCTTTTAATATATCGGTTTATATTTAAGTGAAAACAAAAGCGTGTTTATTGCTCTTAAATTGTGGCGATAAGTTACGAGTATATCAGTTCCTTATTTTTGTATTTTTATATTACGTTTCATTATGTCAATTGCATCATTGTACTGTCTTGGTAGCACCGCATGAGTAAAAAGTCGTTAGGTGTTCTTTTTTATGAAACATTGATTTGATAAAATGCATGTTTTTATTCAGCCCTATAAAGGTATTTAAAGAATTATTTAAGTTATTGCTTAGTTTACATAGGAATTTTAATGTTTACGAGGAAATTCTTACATAATTATTACATATTCATTTGCTTATCATGAACTATGAAACAATTAATATTATTTATTGCTGTTTAATTCTCAAACATTTTCAAATGCTCTGCAAAAAATTCTGCATTACCTAAAAAACAAGAAATATTATAATTTGAAAGTATTTGTTTGAGGTATGTTAGCGTAATGTCAAAATTCAAAACACCACTTTCAGATGAAGTATTTTGCAACAATACATTAAGGTCGTTGACTGCAATTACACTAAAATTTTAGTATGAAAACAGCGTGTTAATATTTTTACAATTTGTATCTTTGTTCATAAAAACATAAGAAACTTCCTACACCGCGTCAAAATTAATTTAAAACATCATTATATGCACATCATTGTCATGCTGTTTTTGTATGATTGTCGAGATTACAGCAAATGGATTGGACTTTCAATCGTTATTGACATAAGTGTTCCGTACGTGACTTCTAAAGATGTTGTGGGTAAATGATGGTTTGCTTATGTATTTAACAATGAATACAATTCTTTAGTTGTCTATTTTAACATGAATTGAATTTAGAAATATGTATGTATATTATTGTTCACTTAGTTAGTCTATACTAAAGTTACGTGGACAACACTACAGTTGTCAACATATAATAATCAATAGTATATGCATTTTGCCTTGTCAATGTACAAATGCTTTATATTGAGTATTTACGGTGCAAGATCGTGAGAGAACATTTTATTTTACTTGAGGTAAATTCAAGCTATTCTTTATAGATAGAGACTTTCCCAACCACAAACCTACCGCTGCAACTCCTGTCAGCCAGGAATCAGGATCAATAGTGACACGCAAAGAATTGACACCGAGCTTCGGAGTTCGGCGAGTCTTTTAGGGACACTACACACCTTGTATTTAACCCGTATCGAAATTAATCATTAAGAAAAAATAATAGGAGGAGTTGGAAACAAATAATTGTCCACTTCCCTCCGCAAAAATTACGGATTAATATTAAGGGGTAGATGAACTTATTCTAGAATGCAGAAACATTATGTATTCTGAAGACCACTTCCCATAGGTCAAAGTGGACTTCCTTGGAAGGTTTATGTTCTTTAGTGGACTTCCTGGCTTTAAGTAAATAAGAATTTGTGTGAAATCGATGTAGGTTTTATATCTTCCATGGCTTAAAATCTCAAACCGCACTGTGAGGCATTGAGTGTTAATGTATATTCCTGGATGAAAGTTAGAAAGGTGTGTCATCAGTAAATTCATTCGCTATTTTGCCACGAAAAGTAGGTTAACCTGCACTTATACATAATGTTGCCCATAAAAAGGCAATTTCTGTTAAACGGAGATAATTACACGTTGTAATAATATACTGGCTTAAGCATCAATGTTCAACCGGTGCCGCCTATGCAGTGTCGTAAAACAGGTATTTATGATACATGAATAATATATTATAGCAACTTTGTTACTATCTAAAAAAAAACACCGAATAAATCGAGAATAATGTGTTGATTATTCTATAACAATCGCAAGATTAGTAGAAAAGAAATTAATGTTGGCTGAAAGAGGAATAATAATTAAATAGCAAAGAAACGCAGCAGGTGAATGTCGTTGCTATCGTATAAAAATAATAAATATGACTAAGTTTCAGCAAATATATTATATTATATAGTTATAGCGTCAAAATTGCATGTCTTACACCTATATATCCAAATGGGCGGGCAAAGAAGGCATTAGTGCCAACACAGGGCGTCAAGCGAACCTATTTCAGTCCCGGAAGCCTAATGTGACGACGTTTAAATGATTCAGTAACAGCATTTAATATTTCATATCTAGCATACCCGACCTAGGAATCAAACTCAAAACGTCAAGACCCAGCCCATAATTACTCGGTAGCTTTGTCTACAACATTGTAATACTTTTTCTGGCTACTTACTAATGACTGAAAATCTGCATGTTACGATTATGACATTAATAATATATGTACATGAAGGTTATAAAGTTGTTAGATAGTGAGTAATATTTTTTTGTTCTGCATTGTTAAGTTCTTATGTAATTAGATAATTACTCGGCTAATACAATGCAAACACTTTCACTGGATTAATTTACGGTATACGAGTAACCTTCTAACTGTTATAAGCTGCTTAAAGAATTTGTTAAATAAGCATAGTTTAATTGTCTCTATCAAATAGGAAAGTTACTTATCTTCATTTAAATAATGTCAGCCTACATACGTCTCATTGAAGGGCGCAGGTCTTCTCAGCAATAGAGAGACTGCTGCTACGATATTTAATTACAGAAATAAATGTGACTAACAAAGATGAAGACCAAAATGAAAAAGTATTTAAAATTGAAACAATATTAGAAAATATGTCAAAATAATTAATATTACATGAATAAATAAATTTAAATTAAAATTAAATTATAAAAAGTATTTTTATAATTTAATTTTTCGGACACGTAATGACATATTTTTAAATAGTTTCTTATCAACTAACGTGTGTGCTCTATGCATGCTTGTCAAAAGATTTCGTTGAAAGCATCTTAGATTTAGCTTTAAAGAAAAGATGTTAATAGATATCCCGGTATTTCATTTATTAGCTATTTCAGGTTTCTGAATAATTTGTACTTGCCAAGATCAATAATTTCAATATGTCCGTTAAGGTCAGTGTCGTGAACTATGGCTCGAATTGTCTCCTTATTACGGAACATTATTCAAGTGGAATTATAATCATTTTATTTAGATACATTTCGCGATACCGCGATAAACTAGCCTATGAGTTTCCCTCAACAATTTGAAAAGTATGTTAAGTTTTTAAACCCTAAATGACTGATAATAAACTGTGTCTACATTCTTACATGACTGACAAGTACATATATTGTTATATGAGTGAAAATATTATAATATGTAATTAGTTGCTCTAAAACGTGATTAAAGTCACAGAAATAGAACTAAGTGGTGGAATTGCTTGCTCATGCTTGGCATTGTAAAGTCTTCCGTTTCGATTTTAGATTTGCTGCTTTGCTGAGGTTTCACTTGATTTTATTTAAGGGCATGATTTTTTTGGGCTAGTACTGTTCACCATTAAGCTTGCTTCATCCAAAACCATTTTTTTGCAAATTGCACATTTTTCGTATGCTCTTATACTCTTTCTATAAACTTGACAGAATTGTGCCTTTTGTGTTTTTCATTAACTTGTCAAATATTTTAAATAGGAATAATTGCGTGTTAAAGTTAAACGCTTTTCAATTTCGCAGTAGCATGAATTATTAACATCTTAACAGTTGTAAAATTAATGATCTTAGTTGTCCCACTAACCAACTATTTTGGCAGGTGAGTGCTACATCACATAACTCGTAACATATGATAAACGATGTATGGTAATGCTGTGATTGCTCGACAGTCATCGTGATGGTACAAAAAGGAAATTATGAGAACCATAGAATAAAAATACGAGATTGATTTATGTAATTTGATGTTTGTGACATTGAGATCTTCACGCAATAGTTTAATTTAAGCGTACGTGTACTTTTCAGGGTTTGACGCTAAAGACACACACGATCGTAAAATTAAAAGCTAAATCTACAAAGTGCACTAAAATGCCATTCTTTAGATCAATTTTGTAAAACATAAAATAAGACATAGGCGGCTGTGTTAAGCTGCTTTAATATTTTGTTTACTTGCTCTTCAGATTATAAAACATTGCATGTTCTATTATGGCAGTAAACATGTAGAGTATCTTTGCTTTTTACATATCACATACATGACTGACAAGTTTTTATCTAGCAATGTTTATTCAGTTAAGCAGTTATAAAACTTCAATGGTGAGATAATTCATACGTTTATTTGAACATGTTTTGAGCAATGTTTATAATATAATAATAATAATAATAATAACACCCAACAGTCACATACATAGTCCTGACCCCACATTAAGATCGAATCTTGTGTCGTGGGTATCAGGAACTACGAGAGACTTTTTGGTCTCACAAACACCCAGACCCGAGAGAAATATTTGTGGGCCGCACTAACATTTCTCTCGGTGCGGGGATCGAACCCGCGGCCTCTCGTTTCACAGGCGGTGTCTTACCGCCTGCGCCACGGAGGCTTTCAAAATGTTTAGCTCTGACATTTTGTTATTCGCTGAATAAACACATAAATATGCTTTCAAAAACGAGGAATTCATTTGTGTGCATTTAAAGATGCTTATGATCTTTATAAATTGACCATAATAATTCCCAAGAGTTGAGTCAACTATAATAAATCAAAATCAGCTCACAATGCGAGGAAGTGTATTGCAAAAGTTGCCTACACAATTTACATCCGATGCAGCGACAATTTCCATTTTATGTCACGACCCACGGCAGAAGATCTCAATCGAATTTCAGTAATACATTATGCATTGCGGATGTTTGCTACGTAAGTGCGAATCGTTCAGCTAATCAACTTCTATAATAGAATCGGTTGTGGCGTAATAGAGTGGGAAATGCGCTTTCTTATTTGAAATATGTTTTTTTAGGATCAAGCTTCAATGGTCTATTAGCAGCACGAATGCGTGGTGAACCGTGAGGTCCAGATAACATGCGTGTATCGAGATTGATCCGATATATACACAACTCAACTTCGAGAGTCGTTTTCTTTTTCTAAATAATTGATTAATAGATACTTAACCCGTCGGTGGTACGATTATATAATTTCTAACTTTTAAAAACGAAATGTCAGAAATCATTACAATCTAGTGTCTTTAATTCCATTAATTGTAGTCTCTAATTGCCTTAGTTCTAAACGGGTCGTATGTGACTAGTTTATTTCGATGTGCGCCTGTTCGTTTGGTCGGGTTATCAAGTAGAGCATTTCTCCTTGTAGGAGTATTTCGTTTGGAAAAATCTCTTACGAATTGCCGAATACTTTAATTTCTGTCCTTCCACATTTGGGAAGGAAATTTTATCTCATGCCACTGATTTAACAAACAAGCAAATCATGAAACGAGAGTGGTCCCGTCCTAATGAAGCGGGCCTATTCCTCCTACTGTTTAAACTAGCGACAGGAAGCATCTGCCACTTTCCTTCGTTAAAAAGCTTGTATCATATATGCAAGAAAGTATAGTTCGTTGAACTATGCCTTCCGTTTTGATTAGGCATTATTGGTAGTTATTTTGTATTCCAATATTTTTTTGGTTAATTGAGATTTATTTGCATATTTTCATGAACTATTATTTTTATATTAATCACTGTTCGAAAGATAGCTGTTATTTAAACTCAATTAGGCGTAATTCACATAAATTATTAAAAAATATTATTAATACTTCTATCAATTTCAAAATCAATTTCAGAAAAAATAAATACGATCAGTCTTTTAATATCTTTAATTCAATTCATAAAAGTTTATTTGAATGATTGTACTTAAATAAAGTTCTTTAATAAAATGCTCCTGCAAATTATTTTTAGCCTAAAATACGAGTAGTAGTTTGAAATTAGATCTGACATTTTAAAATATACTTCTGTATAGGATATTATACTCTTTAATGACTTAATTAATATAAATTGAATGTTCAGAATGACTGCGGTTTGCATATATTTAAATAATCTCACATTTTATAGCCTTATTGCGATAAAAAAAATATTAAAGTTAATATGTTTATTGTTTGTAAAAATCATATATGCATCGGGCACTATTTATGTATCTAATAAATAATATCTTTTGTCTTTGTGTGTCGATTTTGACCGCCGTTCATAATATATTTTTGCGTGTCCTAAGGTATTTCTATATGTATTTTATAAACACGTAAAGTCTACGGTTTTCTTATAAAGATTGTCTACGATCTTTTGGCGTCCGAATGCGTGTCGTCATGTTATTGTCAAAATATTAGGAACAGTTGTTTTCAATTCTCATTTGATTATATTGGTCATACTGATACAATTAGATACTAAATATAAATGCTAGTTATTTATAATATACAACGATACATCAAACAATGCTTTAAACAGATTTTATTATTTTCAAATTTTAATTGTATTTCCAAATTTCGCCACACACCAATAGAATTTAGACGAATTATATAAGTGCATTTGTAGAGTATCAACTGTCGGACGGCCACACAAACGTTTTGACAGATAAGAGGCAATTTAGTTTCTCTAAATTACTATTGTCTGACTTGGCTAGATCAGGAAGAGCGGCGCAATCCTTGGACACTGCACTTTCTCTTTCTTTACACCGTTTGGTTTTCATCCATTACTTTCATCTGCACATCAGGTCTAAACACATGCTGAGTGAACTGGCTGATTGACATTTAAGTACATTGTAATAGGTTCGCGGTTTGATGTTTTTGCAAGATGTTAGTAATAAGTGTATTTGATATCATATGTATACAGAATATATCAGCTGTGATTTCTATTTAATAGTTCTGCTATTCTGTTGTGTAGCTCATGTTTCAATTAACTAACGTTTTTTTAGACTGTAATAGGATCTTCAACAATTATATTCGTTTTATCCGGAGGAATAATAACACAAATTAGAAAATTAATTAGCATCAGTTGGCGTATAATTCAGAAGACACAAAATATGTCTAATAATAATTAGATATAGAATGATATTGTGAAAATAATACCAAAGAAATCCCAGTGTTATTTTAGGTTCAAAATGTTCCACTTGTTTACCCTTTGCACGTGCAATCGCCTGTTTTGAGTGCATCTGCGTACAAATGCACAGAAAACCTCGCCGTACATTTAGATTGGCAGATTTCCAAGATATTCGCTATTATGCAGTCGGTAACCTCTCGGGCGACCGTGTCAAACGTGGTGAAGGTATTGGGTTCAACATTGGACGATAAATTGGATAAATTGTTCACAGTTCCTGGAGAAGTAACTATGTTAGTAAAGAATACAACACAAAGAACTGAATAACTTGAAATTAATATAGTTGTTCGTTATAATCATATTATTAAGCTCTCGCATAAACTTAATTGGAAATTATAGCATTATTGTGACTAATTTGTCAGGAAATTAATATGCATTTGGGACTGTTATTAATCTTAATAAAAGAATTGAAAAATATTGAAATGCGTATTTAATTTAATTTTATGAGCCTATATGCATAGGCATTGTATCAAATATATGACATTATTCGAACTTTTGGTTTATGTTATAAGAATTAGTTTAGAAACAACGATTTTTGAATATCATGCTAAAATGCAATTATGATATATTTGACAACATACCTTATATTTTTAATGGAATTTAATGAACTTAACATTTGACTCATTTGACATTTGACTCATTTGGCATAGAGGTTATAACTAAATAATTAAGTGACTTATCGGCAAAAAGATGTGAGATGAAAAACACCAAGTCTTAAGTTACTTTTTAGTAGCAAATTACTTTGTAGATTTAACAATTCACATGTTGACACTATCTTTATAACCAAGAAGATATGATCATTATGTGAGGTTAAGCCAGATTAAATTTCTAGTCAGGTTTACAAGTAATGTTTTTCCTCAGGTCTCGTAATTTGTGTATGAAACTGAAGATTTTAATTAAATGTATTATTAAATTGTAACAATAATATCTGCGCAAGGTGTATTCAGGCTTATATCTGTATCAGCCCATATACGTCCCACTGCAGGGCACGGGCCTACTCTACAATCGACAATACGATTGAGAGTGGTTAGGCCATATAGTCCACCACGCTGGCCTAGTGCGGGTTGGCGGACTTACATACCATACATTTTTTATAAATTGTTATGGTATGCAGGTTTCCTCACGATGTTTTCCTTCACCGTTTTAGTGCGTGGTGATTGACTATCAATACACACATGACTCCGAAAAGTCAGAGGGGTGCCCTGGGATTCGAACCCGCGACCACCGTGAACATGTTGGCAGTCGCGTCTAGTCCGTTTACCAACAGTCCACCACGCACTTCCGGCATATAAATCAAAATTAAACAGCAACAAATTGAATAATGCATGACCCCTCAGAATGAAATAACACCCATTAAATATTACAAAACAGACAGCATATAAAGAATGTGTGTTATTAATTATCGACTAGAAGATATAATCGCTGGCGCGGGTCGTGGAAAGCGCATCACGAGAAAATGCCGCTTATACAACAGTTAATGCGTAGGTTATACTTTATTGGATGTTGGTTCATAAACAAGACATTCTTGCGACATGTATTTATATTAGATATTATAAGGCACTTGTTTTTTTTATTGCGTCAACTGGCGATACGAGTATTCCATTCGTTTGATGGTGAGCGAAACGACTGCTCATGGACAGTAGCAAAACGAAACAACACCATGAAATAAAGCAAGGATTGGCAGTCCACTGCACTTGCCATCTTTGTCTTAAGATGTTGTCCTAATATGTCCAGTGTTTATTTTGCCACAGTGCCCGTCAGCCCGGATCGCTATTTGGCGCTTTTTGGATGCTATTGCGTGGGAAAAATAGAAATTGCGGTGGTATCTACCCAGGCGGTCTCTCACATATGAGAGACTTATCATCAGTAAACCACTTGTATTTTACGTACTCATTTACATTTTATTTACGTACTATACTTGTATATGTTTGACTTAATGTAACAAGATCGAGGTGTTTGTTTCCTTAGGATACTTCATGCCGTTTATAATGAGTGTGATGACCACCCATGAGCTTTAGTCAATAGGTATCCTGGCCTGTTATATTTTACAAGGATGGAACTTTCTCTGTTAGATGCAGTATAAATTCGTTTCTATATCCCTATAATAAAATTTAGATCTTATGGTATCAATCTGACATCAAAGTTTTTATTTTCCGGGTAACAAAAATGTATGTCGTCGTTTATGTAATCTAAAAGTACAATCTAATATTTATGACTCGTCAAACTATTGCAATTGCAGTGGCATTAGCAATTTCACAGTTGATGGAATACTTAAATGTAAGATATTGTTATGTTACCTAATTGCGTAGCTGAGAGAGTGAACATTTGTCGTATAAACACGCAACCATTCACGAGAATGGGATAGCACGGGTTTCATTTTTAATGACATTACAGGTGCTCATTAAAGATGATTTATAACAAATTGTTTTGTTTGATCAATGATTAATCACAATCCGAGTATAATTGTACATGATATCACTTAATATTGTTCTGTGTTATAAGGATGATCTACAATTATAGAGAACGATGCTTTGAATATACATAATATGAAGACACCCAATATTTTTTATTTTATATATTTAAAACTAATGTATTTCTTATCTCAATTCCAGATTATATTCTGCGCAGTGATAGCGTCAGTATGCGCAGACCCGGAACCTAAGAAGTACAAGGCAGATGTCAAAGACAAGGACAAAAAAGCAAACACTACGTTGACGGAAGAAGAACGAAAATTTTTGAGGGAAGTTGAAACTAAATTTGGCATCCGAGCTGATGTTGACAGTAACAAGGATGAACCAGAAAGCAAAAATGTGACCGAAACAACAACAACGCCCTTCCCTGCAATTATTGCTATAGAAATAGTCAATGATACTGATTCCAAGTCAAAAGGCAAAAGGACGATAGATGCCAATCTTGGTTACGGATATAAAACTAATAACGGATATACATACTCCTATTTTGGTAAAGGAGCTCAAGAGAAGGGAAAATTCATGATATATCCTTATTCGCAACAGGACATACCTTCCTATCAGCACCATGGAGGTAGCCAAGAAATATCTGGAAGATACACAACAGTATCTACTACGGTTGAAATTCAGCCATCACAAGCATTTGAATTAGTTCAAGTGCATGACGAAAAAAATATACATCCATACAAAGGTCCAATAAATGGCCAGCGAAATAATTACAATAATATAAAAGGATTAGTCTCTCCGCCTCCAGTCAACTCTCATATAGATTACAAACAAAACCAAACACCAGCGCCGCATCTTTCAACATTGTATACAACCTACAACGGCAAAGGATTTTCTGGACTTAGTGGTCAATTTCCAACGGTGATGCCTAATTATTTTGTGGACCCATCGCAATTACTGAAGTATCCCGAATATAAAAGTGCTGGTTTGACCCCTGACCATTTGCATACTCTACAAGACTCTAAAACCGACCATAGAGTGGTGCCTGTATTAGTTTTGCGGATCCCCAGTTCATCTCTAAAAAATCCCACTGCTGAACTTTTTGCTAATCTCCCAGATAATTATCCTTTATCAAGATACTTGAACAATGTTAATTTGCAGGAGTTGGTTAATCAATATTTTAAGAAAATGGGATATAATTATGCCCCTCCGGTTATGAAATACAAGGAATCGCTAACACTTAAGCCAGCGGAGGCAACCGCTGGTGCACCGGTGCCACATTATGAACCACAGCAATACGCTACTCCTTATGTTCAACCTTCATACACAAATGCAGATTTCTCTGGTGTTCAATACTCTGCAGTAAAGCCAGTGATGGCTCGATATCCCTCTAGCTATACTCGTCAGCAATACTATGCTCCTCCTGGACATTCGCTATATCCACAGCCTATGCATCATCAAAAATATGAATATCGTTACCAGTACGTCCCACAATCTGCCGTGCTGACACAGGCGTATTACGTGCAACCTCAATACCAACAGCATGCTCTACAAGGCCGACAACAACAAGTTGCACATCAAGAGGCTGGTCATGACAATGCTGCACTGAGTCACCAAGCGAACGTCCAAGATACCTCAGCAGAAATCGAATACACGGTTGCTTCTCAGGCACCTGAACATAGCAATGCTGTTGCTGGGGGATATGAATATCCACATCCACAGGCCCAAATTGAAACTCAGTATGAAGCAAGGACTCCATCGCCTGAATATGGTGTAACAGCTGGCAAAACAGAAGTAGGAGCTGAGGAATATGAAACTAGTAAAACACTTGCTCCCGTGTATGGACAACCGAAGGAAGAAGCAGAGCCGCAGCAATACTTTACGGCACATCAACCAGCTCAACAGGAAGCGGCTGCAGTGTATCAAATTCAAGAAGAACAAACAGCCCAAAAATATTATTCTGAAGCTGATGCAGGCGAAGTGCAAGCTTATGTTTATCAGCAACAAGCGCACGATGAATCTGATAACAATTTAGTCCTTTCTGAAAATTATCCGAGTCGCGATCACACTATCGCTACAGTTCTTCCTTTGAGTTATAAAACACGACAACCGAGCAACGGTCCTATTCAGACAGTTACATACGTCACTCCAATGCCACACTCTTACAAATATCAATCACCATACAGGGTTATGATACCACAAACTTACCTACAAAATCCAAATTCTGAAAAAGTTGCGTATGTTAATTCACAAACATTTACACCCATATCACATGCGCAAGCTGGACTACAGCAAGACCAACATCCTGAGGCCGAGTATACGCTTCCAGCCCAGTATATTCCACCAGTGGGAAAACAAAAACCACCCCCATATCCCAGAAATTACCATTCTCATCCAAAAAGAATGGCGCGACCTGACAATAAAGGCGAGCATCAAATGCATTCAAAAAAGCAAAATAGCGGTCACGAAAAGAGGAAAGCCTCTTAAAAAGTCAGTTGTATTAATTTGTAGAAATATGTAAATAGTTAGTATTTTAAGTATTTTAAGATGGAAAATGAGTGTATGTCTTTTACTTGCCAAAATGTTACTGATTTCGAAATGAGTTGTTTGTGTGAGAGGCAATATTGTACCTAAATTAAAGACTTATCGAGTTTATGCTTATACTTTAGGTTTTAGTTATTGTTATTTATTTCTTGTTTTTGCTTGTAGTGTGAAATGCCAGTTTTAAATGCTAATGAATATGTTTACTTTTTACACGTAAACAGTAAATGTTAAACACATAGTATATTCTATGATTGTTTGTTTTGTAATGTACATCTTTTACCAATATTAAATATGAAACATGTTTACAGATTTTTCTTATTTTGTCCTCTCTGATATAGTTCCTTCATTAAATGCTTTCGAGATCTCTAGGCAAGAAAATGATACGTCATATAAAATGTTGTATTTACCAAAGACAATATAACTTCGTCATTTTTTCAATAGTTCTTAACAGTCGGCTGATGACTAATCTAAGACTGTTGGGAGTTTTAGAATACTTTTGTTATAAATTTTCCAATAAGGGAGGTTTACTGGTGGTAGGTGTCTCATATGTGGAGGTCGCCTGGGTAGGTACCACTGCAATGTCTATTTCTCCAGTAAAATATCAGTGTAAATGCACTGTTGTGTTATGGATTAAAGGGCATTGTAGCCAGAGTAACTACTGGACATATTGAGGCTTTACATGTTATGTCTCAGGACATAACATGTAAACGCAGTGGAATGCCAAGCATTGCTTTGTAATTCAAGGCGTTGTTTGGTTTTGTTGCTGTTCATAAGCGGTCGTATGGCTAACAATCAGGCGAACGGCAGACCATCACGCCATTCATAGCAATAAAAGAATAATACGAAACCTCACTTCACTAGTGCTTTGGAATAAAGAACCCCTAAGGAGTTCGGAGTTCCACACCTAGCATTGGGATGAAAATGGAATGTTTTGGATAAATGATTTAATAGAAGTAACAATGAGGTGAGAAGATCGATCCCGCGGCCTCTCGTTTCACAGCCGGCGTCCATTCAACTGCGCCAAGGACAACGTGTGTCAAAATTATTTTTAAAGTATAAAATAAAGTTTTAAACTTCGCTCCGGAGTTAAGTTCATCTTTGGCAGAATTTGTTGCATAATCATGATCATTCTGAGCTACAAAAAACCATTGCAGAATCTAGGCCTCTCCAAGGCCCATACCCAGTTAGTCGATTGACACTATTTTGTTTACAGTAACTGAGATTTGAGGGAAGTACTTACGAGACGTTAGTTTGACTTTGGACGTTTTTAGACTTACAATAAGTTGAAATAATTACTTAGGTATCTATACTGCCTTATAGATGTTATATCTTATCTTGACTGCAGCTAAATTAAACTTAACATTAGCATATCGAGAATAATTAAGTTTTGTTTTACTACAACGAATGGCGAGATGACCATGTCATTCGCGAGATGGTAAGCAATATGACCGCTCATGGATAGTATTAAAACCAAACAATACCATAAATTACAAAGTAGTGTTTGGCATTTCACTGCGCGCCATCCTGAGACATACGAAGCTAAGTCTCAATATATCCAGCAGTTACTGCCTACAATTTCCTTTAAACTGGAACACAACAGTGCATTTCCATCGCTGTTTGACGCGAGATATAGACTGCAGTGGTACCCACTCAGGCGGTGTCTCATACATAAGGGACATACCACCGGTAACGTAAGTTTTGAAATAATTTCTCGAATATTCGTCAAGAACTTCCTGCTTCGGTGTTTCCCGAGCGTTATGACTTGTCCTACTTCAAACGAGGCTTAAAGAGAGTCCTATCCTTACGTTAGGCCTCCCTGATCCCTGGCATTGACAATGTCCATGAGTGGCGCTTATCATCAGGCGGGCCGCATGTTCGCCTACCTGCAAAAGACTTATAAAAAAAGAGTATAATGAGTTACCCCCTCCATGCAATATAACAAACTGTATCTTTTATTATGTAGTTTAGAGACATGCATGAATATAAAAATAAATGTCTAAAAACATGTGGTAATAAAAACCAGTTCCACATAAAACGCGTACATAGTTAATGGAACTTGTTAAACTAGTACTATGAATTGCATCTTTGGCATCGGATGAGTGGGTACCGAAGTTTCACTCTCGTTTTCCGATAGATTTCCGCGTTTTCCGTCGCCGTACCGGTTGCGAGGAATCAGGAAAAGGTATGGTACCGGTAACGTATCATTAGAACTCGTTGTGTCATGATTCGATTTTACTACTAGCTTGCATTCTAACATTTTAGTCATTTAATTTTGTTTCGGTAATTTCATATCAATTTATTGATTTATTTGAAGTTGCGATCGAAGGTTTACTAGTCTTGAATTGTTTGTTATTTAACTTTATATTCAAAGTGCTGATATAATTAGTAATCATTGTACTCGTAGTTATTATTCGACGCGATTTTCTTGTGAATACAGTATCCTTCTTTGGTATACACACTTAAAATATATGAATGGCGAGGCGAGAATGCCATTCGCCTGATGGTAAGTGATAAGACTGCTTATGAATAGTAGCAAGGCTTGGTCGTTCCACTTCGCTCGACATCCATAGGATTTTAAGTCTCAATATGCCCAGTAGTCACTCTGGCTACGATGTCTTTCAAACCGGATAGCTACTGTTTGGCGTGTGAAATAGACATTGCGATGACACCTACCCAGGCGGCCTCTCACATATGATAGACCTACCACTAGTAAGTCCAAATTAATCCAAGTTAACGTACACTATAATACATTTACCAGACTAGTTTAAATAGTTTGAAGTGAGAACTGTGGGTTGTAACAGAAGATGATGTTGATGACATAAATTATACATTTAAATTCAAATTCAAATTCATTATTTAATGAATAGTAGTAGAAATTTAATAGTAGAAATACCTTACCTAATAAAATAAAACACATTATCAGATTGGGATTACTCGGTGAAAACATTATAATAATTATTTAGATCAGATAAGCCTTAATGTGTTCTGTAATTTATGAGATAAAATTAACATTTTAATAACTATTGCTTTTCATTAGGAAATTAGAATTTGTCAATTTTCTTATCTGATTGAACTGAATCTTAATTATTAAAACGCCACTAAATTGATCTTCCATATTAAGAAATTAATTAGAAATTGACCTCTTACGATACAATATGAGAGCGAGTTATAATCATGCTTTGGGACAATCTATCATCGCATCTTCGTTATAACTTGACCGAAATTAATTAAATGTTATTGATAAAGTGAGGTACTGAGTGAGAAATAAAAATAGATTACATTCATGTAAAATTGATTTTCTATAAAGTAAATATAAAATGCCAAGGGCTTTAGGTCAACCTGTACTATTTCATTGTATGAAGTTTAATAAATAAATAAAAATAAAAATTCGAAGTTATTATGATCAGAGGCATCAGGAAAGAAGGATTATGCAAGGGTTAACTAATTACTCATGGAAATCAACCATGTAAAATAAAGAAATAAAAGTTAACCCTTCATCTTTCACAGAGCAACAATATGTTGTATCTCCATAAAGTGCCTTAAGTTTCACATTAAAATATATTAGTCTGATCGCTCGGAGCGTTCGGTCAGGCGCTCGTGTGTTTGCTAATAAGTAAAGTGAGGGAAATTGTCAACACTTGTAGTTGTTACGCAATTAGTGTTAGCTTACGATACTCTGTTATTAGAGCGGTATTGTTTTGGAACAATACTTTAGGTTGATAAAGTCGCTTGAAGGAATTGTCGTGATTGTTTCCTATAGAGATAAGGTTAGCTTCGAAAATGTGTTTCTTTTCAATTTGTGTATATTTTATTTAATGACTTATGAGGTGGTTATTAATGTTAAATTAAACTGAGATAGATAAAATTCGTAAGAAATCATCTTCTTCTTCTTGGTAGTGCCTTTCCAACTAGTGAAGGTTGGCAGTCAGCTCAGCATACTGTCCCTTGTCTCGTGCGAGGCGAAATAGTTCTGCGGCGCTTGCAATCCCTGTCCACTCTCGGATGTTTCGTAGCCTAGACTTTTTCCTCCGACCGACTTTCCTTTTATCAGCTACTTTTTCCATCATTATTAGTTGAAGGAGCTCGTACTTATCATGTCTAAGCACATGTCCTAAATA